>CM055116.1:1215975161-1217182661 GCA_029206835.1 Rana muscosa | reverse complement strand
CCCCCCCCCACAGCACTGCCCCTCTACATATCGCCAGCCCCCTTCACATCAACCCCCTCACACACACACACCTCCCAATGTTTTCAGATGGGAATGAGGGACACCTATTAGAAAAAGTATGTAGACATAGGACACACACCCTGCCACGCCCCCTTAAAGGAGAATTTTACAAAAAATGATTAGTTAAACCCACAACTGTTTTATTTTTTATTTTTTTACCACTACTAATCCTTTTATATTGGCTTTTAAAATTTACAAATGCAGTAATTTAGAAATTGGATGAAAGGGTTAGCCCTGGAAACAACACTTTTTGAAAGATGAAAAGTGCATTTTATATACAACTTTATAGATCCGACCAAAATGGGGAAATGAGGGGGACAGAGGGTCTTTGTTCCAAATCAGGGACAGTCCCTCTAAATCAGGGACAAACGGGAGCCTTGCACACACAGCACTGTCCCCTCACATGACAAATTCCCCCACAGTAGTGTGATCTGCCCTCTTCACATCACCTTCCCCTCATTACATCACCCTTACAGCACAAATCCCTAGTCCCCCAGTAATCTGCTCTGTCCTCTTCACTCCCCTACAGCACTGCCCCCTCTCAAATCACAACCCTGCCTCTTCACAGCCCCCCCCCCCCACAGCACTGCCTACCTTCATAACCCCCACAGCACTAACTCCATCCCCCTTTACCCTCCACATTAGTGTACTCTGCCCTCCTTTTATATCCAGCCAGCCTCCCCCGTCAGCACTGCCTCCTCTCACATCACCTCCCCCCCCTCCTGTAGTGTCCTCGGCCCTTCACTCTCCTACCTTAGATCGAGCAGAGGTCAGGAGGCACCATGGTAATATCCCTGGTGCGGGAGGCACAGCTCTGCATTGCGGGCAGGTAATCAGCTGAGTGCTGGTATTAAGCGGACTTTGGGAGACATGGCTCTGCATTGGACGGGAAATGAGAGCTGCCAGCTGCTTTTCATATTAACTAGCAAGTGAATGGTGGCTAGGATGAAGGGCGGTCCTAGCCACCAATCACTTGCTGGTTAATATGAAAAGCAGCCGGCAGCTCTCGTTCCGATCCATTGCAGAACCGTGTCTAACGAAGTCTGTTTAGTGCCAGCACTCAGCTGATTACCTGCCCCCAATGCAGAGCTGTGCCTCCCTTACCTGGGATATTGCCATGGTGCCACCCGACAGGCAGAGAACAACAACGGCCGAGGCTGGGAAAGAGAAGCGGGTCCTAAATGACGCAACTGCGGGTCCGGATAGGACAGTGGCTCAGTCCGAATCTGACCTGCGGTCTGCCATTTAGTGATGCCTGCTTTAAACTATAAATTTGAATATAGTTACACCACAACACATATTTCCCTAACAGTATTAATTAGAAATAAACAAACTGTGATCATTGTGACAGGAGTCACTTTGGGGGGGGGGGGTTGTGCAACTCAGCTTACCTTGGAGAGCTCTGGAAACTGTGTCCAGCTTCCCCAGGCCCTCTTATGTGTACATCACCCTGTGTCTCTAATAGGGGCACAGGGTGAATGAGAACCCCACTATGATCTGTGCTAGTCAGACTCAATATTGTATATATGTATATATTGTGTGTTGTGTCATGGTGTTGTGGGCTCCTTTGCTGTGATCGTTTGGGGTGTGACTGTATTCTAATGTTCTATTGTGCATATAAAGAGAGAAAATACTGCGCTAATCTAAAATAGTAAATAAAAATAATGAATAAAAATAAAGCTGCTACATAAAATGTGACTAAAATTAATAAACATGGAATGAAGATGTAGCGCTAAGTGAAGAAATGAAGCCCAATATTTTGGGCCTCCAATCAAACCAAAGTGATAAATAATATCAATATAATGAGTCCATACAGTGTCCATAGAAAATTTTCGTGTTGTGAAGAAAGAACATGTAGCATTGAAAGGTCATCACATAACTCTTGTAGAAAAAGAGAGGTAGAATACTCTTACCGGAACATTAGACCTGTGGTTTAGGCAGGTCAAATAGGCATACGAAATCCCAGTGGCACTCCTCAACAGTTAGTCTGGAAACTGGATCAGATGGGTCCCCAATGTAGACTGTCCGGTAGGCTCCCCGACTTGACAGCAGACTCTGGGTTTCACACCGATCCAGGTGGTCCTCCGATGGAACTGGAACCGCCACTCAGCAAGGAGACTCTTTACCACTGTGAATATTAGTAACCAGTGGCCAAAGGAAGCTATTACTTGACCAATCACCCATGTGAGGAGAAAAGAAGGGAAGGAATGCTCCAATGGTGCAGGTCAATGAGGGTTTATTCAACCAACATAAAAGTGATCACAAACAATAAAAACTTTTAAAAAGGGGCAGTGAATGAGGTAGTGTACCAAGCCCTACGCGTTTCGAACAAATGTTCTTCAACAGGGGCATCATGCCCCTGTTGAAGAACATTTGGACAAACTGGACAAAGTTTTATCTGTGGGAATGAGGCTGACTGAAAGATAGCCCTTCTACTGCATAATAGCAATCGCCAACCCCTTGTTTCAAGGGTCAAGAGAAAGAGGTCCTACTGCTGTGGAAACATAACATTGTATTGATCTTGGTGATTGCTTTACTCTAGGGTGAGTGCTGGAATTTTTTCTTGCTATGTTTTAAATGGTGCCACCACTAGCAGTGCACCGTGACATACAGGATGTGCGGGATGGATGAATCCTCCCACTGGGAAGGCCCTGGGGAAAATCATCACCATACAAAAGAAGACCGGAAATTAAAAATATTACAGCGGTCATCGGAACAGGAATAGAGGTGACATTTTTCAGTAGGGACACCTGTTCTGGTGACAACTCCTTTTAAAAAATGGGGAAATGAAATGAAATCTCTCTAACTGGATAAGAACAGAAGAAAAAAATTGGCTGGACTGGGTTGAGGTCCAATCAGTAATGACTCACCTTAAGCATGGTGCGTAATAGTCGATAGTTTGCCTACAACACAAGACTGCTTGGAACAGCCTAAAGTGGCTGTAAACCCTCAAATAAGGCTTACCTGTAGCTACCCAGGATATCTCCTAAACCTGCATAGTTTAAGAGACATCCCCTGTATCAGCATGTGCCGACGTCATCAGCACATGCGCACTGAAGCAATGGCACTTTCGTGCCATTGCTTCAGCTAGTGTGCCATTAACGGTGGCTCCCGCACGCATGCCTTCATCACGGCTCTGGCCAATTACAGCGCCGGAGCCTGCAATACCCGGCAGTAACTCCAGGAGCGATGTCGTCAGCCATAGCTGTGTACTGGGACTGCTCCGGGAGCTTCAATCTAAGGTGAGTATTTCATAATGAGCTAGTTTGCTATGCATTGCATACTAGCTTATTATGCCTTTGTCTTGCAGGTTTTTTTTTGTTTTTTTTTTTGTGGGTTTACAACCATAAAGCGCTACCCATCAACAAACTGCTGAACCCAATTTGTAGTCACACATTTTGGTCTTCCTAATGTATGTAATCCAAAATAGTGCCTACTGGGAGTGTTGGAGGAGGTAGATTTTCAAGTGAGAAGTTCCTATCAAAAACGATTCCTATGCTTTTTTACTGTTTTAAGCCCTGGTTCCCACTGGTGCGATTTGACATGCGATTTGACATGTCAAATCGGCGAAATTTGCCGCAAATTGCGGCCAATGGCACCGTCCTAATCGGTGCGACGCCGCATCTGCGGTGCTGCACCGATTACAAAAAGTAGTTTTTGTACTACTTTTTGCGATTTCAGCCGCGATTTACATTGACATCTGTTTCAGATGTCTTTGAAATCGCGGCTGAAATCAGGACTGCCAGCGGGAGTGAAATCGTGCGAGTTCAGCTGAACTCACAGGCTTCACTCCCGCAGCCCCAGTGTGAACGTGGGCTTATGCTGGGAAAACTATTGTATCACAATGGATATATTATGCCGCTGTTCCCCTTAATCAATGGAAGAATCTAACCAATCAAGTATTGCCAATTTACAAGATCACTTATAAGGGAAGGGGATGCCCATGGATAGAACTCTTTGAAATGTGTGCGTTGCCTTAATGCCTATAGATATGGAGGAGTGGGTTATTTCTTCATTAATATAATGTGTAGCTTTTTTTTTTTTTTTTAATGCCTTATTGGCTAAACCTTGGTGTTTACCATATTGCCTACCAAATGTAGATGTCATGTTTGGGTTTGGGTTTTTGCTTTGTTTTTTTGTTTATTTGTTTTGGTATTATTTTATGCCCGTTTGGGATCTGAACTAATACTGCTACCCCGTTTTACTCAGTTATACAGGTTCACTTTACAGTACATATTGGTTTTCCCAAAGGTATGGAACAATGTTTGCGAACCAAGATATGTGTGCGAGCCGGTCAAGCTGTATGGGAATCAGTGGCGGCTGGTGTTCGAAACAAACCTGCCCCCCCACTCGCACTACCCCCTTGGCGCTCGCTCGCACTAACCACCCCGCACGCTCGATAGAGCGATTGGGAAGGTTGCGATCCATGGCCTTACCTTATGTGGGGAGGTGCGAGGAGCTCCTCCTGGCCAAACAGGAAGTGGGTTCTAAAACCTTAAGACTCCCAGCCAATCGGGTATCAGCTTCTTGACTGGCCAGGAGGAGAAGCAGGAAGACATTAGCAAATATTAATTCGCTAATGTCACACAAGTGGGTGAGCTCTGGGGGCCGCGATATGCACCCCGAGCCCACCTCTTTCGAAGCCAATTAGAGCCTCCGACTCTAATCACGTGCTTAAAAACAAAACAAAAAAAAACCATGAAATTATGCGTCCGGCGCCCTGCATGGAGATTAGGCATCGGGTGCATGGATTAGGGGGGCTTTGACTTGATGTGCGACACCTATCACTCTCTACTAGGGATGAGCTTCAAGTTCGAGCCGAACTCATGTTCGACTCGAACATTGCCTGTTCGCCCGTTCGCCGAACAGCGAGCAATTTGGGGTTTTCGCGGCAAATTTGAAAAGTTGTCATTGTCATAAAAAAGTGTTTGGGAACCCAGGTCCTGCCCCAGGGGACATGTATCAATGCAAAAAAAGGTTTTTAAAAAATGCTGTTTTTGCGGGAGCAGTGATTTTAATAATGCTTAAAGTGAAACCATAAAAGTGAAATATTTCTTTGCCTGTAAAGCAGCACGTGTTTCCCGTGTTTAGAACTGTCCCTGCACAAAGTGCAATTTCTGAAGGAAAAAAAGTAATTTAAAAGCACACTTGAAATGAAATCTGGACCTTTAATCTGCTCCTTGTAAATGGGATAATGAGGGAATAACACACACCTGGCCATGGAACAGCTGAGCTGTCCCATTACTTTTGGTCCCTTAAAAAGTGGGAGGCACATATACAAACTGTTGTAATTCCTACACCGTTCACCTGATTTGGATGTAAATGCCCTCAAATTAAAGCTGAAAGTCTGCAGTTAAAGCACATCGTGTTTGTTTCATTTCAAATCCATTGTGGTGGTGTATAGAGCTAAAAATATTAGAATTGTTTTGATGTCCCAATATTTATGGACCTGACTGTAAGCCTTTAAAATTAGCACTTTCGATTTTTCATGTTCGAGTCCCATAGACTTTAACGGTGTTCGGATGTTCGAACAAATTTATTGCCTGTTCGCAAGTTCTGGTGCGAACCGAACTGGGGGGTGTTTGGCTCATCCCTACTCTCTACCAGGGAACAATGTTTGATTATTTTCTAACTGTGTAATGTGAAATATATATGTGAAATGTACCCAGTGTATTTCTTTTGCTAAAAAAGCTAAAACAGTTAAATGCAAAAGTAGACAAAACATTTTATTGATAAGAGAAATGTCTTGTCATTGGTGGCTATTGTCAATGGTGTCATCTTTGCAAACATTTTGTAGCTTTCTGTGTATTTCGGACACTCTGCACCCCTTCTTCATCAAGAACTCAATGACCGGACTTGGAATCTGTTATTTACCTACAATGAAAAAAAAATGTTACTATAAAGGAAAAGTTAAGCACGCCATATACGGTTTAAATCTCGGTCGGTTCAGCAGAAACCGGCCCAGATTTAAATCATGTATGGGCAGGTTGAATGTACCCAAGCTGATCGATAAATCAACTTGGGTACAACCAGCCTGCCGGATTTTAAATGCAATTATCGCTAGCGGCTATTATAACAGCTATGACTAAGCACTAGACCTTAGTGCGAAACGCGTCTGCTGTGCCTGTTTATTTTGCTGTGACTTGCAGTACCTTATGTGTGTTTTACCTAAATAAAGGCAACCTTGATGGTTCTCGGAGTGCGGCTGTCCATATATCCTGTTTCTTCTTCGCATTAATTGCATTGCCAGCACCCGTGGTTCCTGGGAAGACACTGATTGTCCACTTGTACTCACCTGGAGCGGTGATCTCTTTTTTTCTCAGATTTAAATCCTGTATGGGCAGGCTGAATGTACCCAAGCTGATCGATAAATCAACTTGGGTACAACCAGCCTGCCGGATTTTAAATGCAATTATCGCTAGCGGCTATTATAACAGCTAGCAATAATCACTGTGTTCTCCGGGGGCTTGGTTGCAGGAAAGAAATTTGTTCGGTCTATGGCCGGCCTTACGCTATTACTGAAACATCCTAAGTTAATAAAAAAAAGTTACGTCAACTTGTGCATTACCTTTGATACAGCCCTTGTATATGCTGTATATAAAAAACATATTCTGAAAATATATGTCTACTGGTGATTTTTATCTTGCCTGGAGATCTGCCTTAAGTTATTTATTAGGAAATTGTATTTACATTTATTTTATTGTTACATTGATCTTTTATGTTCACCGTTAAGAGCTCTACAATTTACTATATGACATATCCATCTTAATAACATCTCTTGTATTGTAGCTGTGCCTCCACCCATCAGACAAAGCTACGGAGAAGGGATATGAATGTGTACAGCACAAGACACAGCTTATTTAATGTTCTGCCGGTGTAATGGATTTCTGCTTTCCATGCCTCATCTCATAGCACTCATCATAGGCAGAAATAATCCACTCACGTCTCTGCAAAGGAGAACACAATGAACCCGTTACAGCGACAGACTTGTAGATGCCTTGTCACAGAATTCATCTGGATGACCGCAGCTTGAAGATACATTGTGGCAAATTTATCAATTCTGTGGCATAGACGGGCAATGCCAAACAGGAGCAGAGAAACAATTTTGGGCAAATTTGAGACAGATTTAGGATAATTAGGCAGCTTCTTTCATAAATTCCTCCATCAGCTGCTCTCAAATAACATTACTAAAGAATAAAACCTCCCCGTGACCACTTCCTAATTGTGCGGCTGTTTTCAGTGAAAATCTATCTCTTCTCCAGTCGGAAATCTTTCTCAGACCTGTGTAACTTTGTTTCATTAGGTTGCCCAGTATCCCAGGCGCAGGGATCGCAAAAAAATAAAAAAACAACGCAAAGATTCCGCTAACTGACAGGCAGCCTGATTTATGTCTAAAGCCCCGTACACACGTTCGGACTTTTGGCCAACAAACTTCATTTTGAGCAAGTTGGACCAACAATCCGACCGTATGTACGCTCCATCGGACAAACTTTTTTTGCTTTTTTCTTGTTTTCATCGGACAAAAGTTGGGTCTGCAAACGGACAAACTTTTGCCCAACAAAAGTCCGATGGAGCAAAGTCCGACCGTGTGTACAGAAAACCATCGGACTTTTGTCCGATGGACAAAACAACTAATGTTAAAATCAACCAACAATAGCAGAAGTTGACCAAAGGGTGGCGGTAAAGAGCAGAAAAGAGCAGAAAAACTATGTGATGTTGCAAAAAGTTTTGGGAAAGTTTGCAGAAAAGTCAGAGCGTGTGTATGCTATGGGTGTTCCCGACCAACTCCGTTCGGACAAAAAACCACGGAAAAGTCTGATGGAAGTCCGACCGTGTGTATGGGGCTTAAGTCTGTTACGAATTTGCTTCATAAATGTCCCTCATTTGTCCCTCAAGTGTTATCAGTAATGGTGCTACATTTTCTGCAGGGTTGGCCATGCCAATTGAAAGTGACGGTTGGCATTGTCACTCATAGGGTAACCAATCAGTAGTCATTTTACAATAGTCTGACGTCTGTATATAGGGGTCTCTCTCCAAACTTTCTAAACAAAGGGCCAGTTTATTGTCCTTCAGACTTTAGGGTGGGCCGGACTGTGGCCAGTGGGAGAAGAAAATGTTCTGGAGTCTGTGGGAGTAAACAGTGCATCTTTGGCATTTGGGGGAGGAATAGTGCTTCATCAATGGTGTTGGAGGGAGGAATAGTGTCCCATTAAAGTGGTTGTAAACCCGAAAAAAAAAAAAACACCTGTAAGACAAAGCCATAATGAGCTAGTATGACTAGCATACTAGCTCATTATGCATTACTTACCTTAGATCGAAGCCCCCAAAGCCATCCTCGTCTCCCCCTCCGGCCGCAGAGATCTCTCCACAGATACCCGGAATGTTTCTTCTGGGTATCGCCGCTCCGGCACTGTGATTGGTCGGAGCGGCGAAGACGTCACCCCGCACATGCGCACGGGAGCCGTCAAATCCGGCTTTGCTGATTTTATCAATGGGATTCTTACTGTGCCTGCGCCGTTGTCTATGGCGCGCATGCGCCATAGACAACGGTGTATACCTTTTGGCAAATATCTCCTAAACCGTGCAGGTTTAGGAGATATTGCAAACACCTACAGGTAAGCCTTAATCTAGGCTTACCTGTAGGTGTAACTTCCGGGGGAGGGTTTACAACCACTTTAATGGTGTTAGAGGGAGGAATAGTGTCCCATCAATGGTGTCAGAGGGAGGAATAGTTTCCCATCAATGGTGTCAGAGGAATAGTGTCCCTTTGTTGGTGTCAGTGGGAAGAATAGTGCACCATCGTTGGTGTCAGTGGGAAGAATAGTGTCCCATCGTTGGGGTCAGTGGAAAGACTAGTGCCCCATTGTTGGTCATTGGGAGGAATAGTGTCCCATCTTTGGGATCAGTGGGAAGACCAGTTCCCCATCATTGGTGTCGGTGGGAGGAATAGTGCAGCTGCTGGATTTTAATAATAGACACTTACCTGTCCTAGAGTCCCTCGATGTTGGCACCGCAGCTGATGTTTCCATTGCGGGAAAGGGAAAGGGAACCCGGCAGTGTAGCCTTTCGGCTTCACGCCGGGAACCCTACTGCGCATGCACGGGGCCCCGCTCCTCTCTCCTATTGGCCCGGCGGCCGGGGGAGGGAGGAGGAGGGAGCCTGATGGTGACATCACGGGCCACGGCCCGGACTCCCGGAAGTGGAAAAGGATACCTGTCAAAGACAGGTATCCTGTCCCCTCTCCCCCCTGAAAGGTGCCAATTGTGGCACCGGAGGGGGGGGGGGGAATCAGATGAGCGGAAGTTCCACTTTAGGGTGGAGCTCTGCTTTAAACTTTCCTCATTTACACACAGAAGTCTATTCCTTTTGATCTAAAGGACAAATCGTTACAATGTTTAGAGATAGTTCCACTGCTAAAGAATTTTGTGATACTTGGCAGACTGTGGCTTCAGCAGAGCAGAGACAATTCTCTGCATAGAAAGAATTGGGAAATACTTTGTCAAGATCGCAACGGAAAAAAAAAGAGAGAAAATAACGATTTTTAACGATTAATCGTGCAGCTCTTAGTCAGTGGGAAGAATAGTGTCCCAAGGGCTGGGTGAGGGCAAGCAAAGGGCCACATCTGGCCCCCAGGCCACAGTTTGGAGATCACTGGTATAGCTCAAAGATGAAATGAGATTGACATATAAAGGGAAAAAAAACGCGCTATTGTCTCGATTTATAACAGTAATATCCAAAAAGCAACAGCTTAATGGGAGATGTACACAAAATAAGAATAAATAAGAGAAGCTGTGCTAGTATAGTCCAAATAGTTCAATGAATATATTCAGTAGTGAGATTATATATCATGCTTCAATGATGAAAAATTGATAAGGTGATAAGTAGATTCTTCTAGTTATAACACCACAGTGAATTACTCAATGAAGTGTGCCACCACCTATAGAAAAACTTGCTTACCAGATGGCAAGCAAAACCAGGCATGTGGCCAGGGATGGACTGGCCATAGGGACTACCGGGAGTTTCCCGGTGGGCCGATGGCTCAGTGGGCCGTTTAAAAAAAAAAAAAAAAATTATGTATTTTTTTTTTTTTAATGGTGGCCCGTTTTTTATGCAGTTCGGCGGCAGCGGGAGCGTGGCAGCAAACAGTGGCCCACAATTTTTTTTTTTTATATATATTTTGTGGGCCTTTTTTTATGCAGTTCGACGGCAGCAGGAGCATGGCAGCAAACAGCGGCGGGGATTCAGGGAAGGTGGCCAGCGAGGAGGGCAGTTGGATGTAAAATTCCGAGGAGCGAGAAGAGCTCCACCCCCTCCCTGACCACCGAAGAGGCGGACAGTAGCGAGCGCGGCCACCCCGGCGCTCCCAGAACCTCGAATTCCTCCACCTTCTCTCTGCTCCAGGAACCATGCGGCCTGGGCCGAAGGGCAGGCTGACAGGGAGCCCGGAGGAAGAGAACATGTGCCGTTGTAAGGAGCAGAGCAGCGAGAGCACCCCCCGGATCAAGAGGGAGACTCGGCGCTGCTGCTGCTGGCCATCAGGTACCTGGCATCCTACACAAATATGCCAGAACACTGAGACAGCGGGGAGGGGAGCAGAGGAGGGACTGCAGAAAGGGACAGTGCTATGTGGTCTATCTCAGCCCTTCCCTCTGTCTCTCTGCCCCCTCTGTCTCTCAGTCCCCCTCCTCTGTCTCTCAGCCCCCCACTATCTCTCAGACCCCTCCTCTGTCTCTCAGACCCCCCCCTCTGTCTCTCAGTCCCTGTGTCTCTCAGTCCCCCCTCTTTTAGCCCCCTCCTCTGTCTCTCAGACCCCCCTTCTGTCTCTCAGACCCCCCTTCTGTCTCTCAGACCCCTCCTCTGTCTCTCAGCTCTCCTCCTTCTGTCTCTCAGCTCCCTCCTTCCGTCTCTCAGCTCCCTCCTTCCGTCTCTCAGCTCCCTCCTTCCGTCTCTCAGCTCCCTCCTTCCGTCTCTCAGCTCCCTCCTTCCGTCTCTCAGCTCCCTCCTTCCGTCTCTCAGCTCCCTCCTTCTGTCTCTCAGCTCCCTCCTTCTGTCTCTCAGCTTCCCCCTCTGTCTCTCAGACCCCCCCCTCTGTCTCTCAGACCCCCCCCCCTCTGTCTCTCAGACCCCCCCCCTCTGTCTCTCAGACCCCCCCCCCTCTGTCAAAATTAAAGGTTAAAATGCGCCCGTGTAGTGCTGCTGCCGAAGTGCTTTGCAGGCGCTTCAGCAGCGGTGGCCATTAATTTCAATGGGCAGGAGCGGTGTGTACACCGCTCCTCCACCGCCCCAAAGATGCTTCTTGGAGGACTTTCACACTGGGACTGCAGCGGAGGCGTTTTACAGGCGCTATTTTTAGCCCAAAAGTGCCTGAAAAACACCTCAGTGTGAAAGGGGTCCAACACTCACCCCCTCTCTTTTACCCTCACTCCCTCTCTCTTACACTCACCCCCCCTCTCTCACCCACCCCCTCTCACCCCCTTTCCCTCAACCCTCTCTCTCTCTCTCTCATTCCCCTCTCGCTCACCCTCTCATGATATACAATAATGGATGTAGGGGCCTTTTGGTGGGCGTGATTTTTTGGGGGGGGTGGGGGCAGCATTTTATTGAATTAAAGTGGGCCGGTCTGGATGAAGTCCAGGGCAAAATTTTTGTCCCAGTCCAGCCCTGCATGTGGCTATAGCCCAGCCAAAGCCTTTGCTTGCACAGAAAATCATTGAAGTAAGCCCTGGATGGATGGCTGCATTGGTATATCCGCACACCGATACCACCGTTCAGGCCAAGATCGTTGTGTTCAGCAACAAACTCAGCAATAAACGCAGAAAGAAAAACCAACCATAGCGTCAAATGAAATGAGATTGGTTGTTGTAGGATTTTTTTTTTTCTATGCTTGAAGGCATTGTTCACTTTCACATGTTTGTGTTGTTACTAGTGTAGTTATATTCCCTGTGTTGTTTTGTTTGGCTTACCATGTATGATGGGCAACCATGTTGTGTCTAAAGTTTATAGTGTAATGGCTCATCTATTCCACTATGTCCAAGTATTAAATTACCTAGCTTGTCCCTGTTCACCAGAAGAACAGGCACGTTCTTGTTCTCTGTCATGCAGCATCCAATCCATGACTCACCATTTTCATTTGTATCACAAATGTAGGAGTGCTAATATGATGACAGCTCAATCTCTTAATGAGATTAAGCTTAATGATCTCTCTGTTAATTTCTCTGCCTGTTTGTGTCTGTGTCACATCTATTTACTGTGTAGTTTTCACCTGCATCAGTGCTAGACTTAGAGACCCAGGCATTGAGGGATATGTAATTTCTTCGCAGGAAATGTTGGTTCTCAGATAAAAAAAAAAAAGGCATAAATCTTTCCCCTATTTGGTAGACACTATTACTTTTGCGCAAACCAATCAATATATGCTTATTGTTTTTTAATTTACCAAAAATATGTAGCAGTATACATATTGGCCTACATTTTTATTGGGTGTGTAGGTTTTATAGCAGAAAGTAAAAAAGATATTTTGTTTTTTCAAAATTTTTGTTTATAGCAAAAAAAAGAAAAACCGCATAGGTGATCAAATACTATTAAAAGAAAGCTCTATTTGTGGAGGAAAAAATAACATACATTTTATTTGGGTACAGCATCACACGACCACGCAATTGTCAGGTAAAGTAGGGGCGTATCACAAAAAAATTACCTGGTCAGGAAAGGAGCAAATCCTTCCGGGGCTGAAGTGGCTAACCTGTTATGGACTGCCCCACGTGGCCCTCATGTGTGAAATCGCGTACCTGTACATGATTTTGTGGTCTGGGGCTTTTGCACGCTGCCGGCACCCGCTGTGATTAGACACAGCGGGAGCCAATCAGCGGGTCTGGCGGACGCAATGTCCCTGGACAAGCCGATCGTTCTCAGAAGATGCAAAATGTAAACAAGGCAGACCGCCACCATTCTGCGAGAGGGGAAGATGGAGAGCCTGTGTTCCTGCTAAGCAGAAACACAGATCTCTGTCTTCCCCCAGTCAAAGCAGTTGGCAAGCACTCTCTAGAAGCACATTTAACCCTTTGATTGCCCCTGATGTTAACCCCTTCCCTGCCATTGTCATTAGTACAGTGACAGTGCATTTATTTTAGCACCGATCACTGTGTTAGCGTCACTGGTCCCCAAAAAGTGTCACTTAGTGTCAGATTTGTCTGCGCAATGTCGCATTTCCGCTAAAAATCGATGATCTCTGCCATTACAAGTAAAAAATAAATAAATAAATAGAAATTCAATAAATATATCCCATAGTTAGTAGACACTATAACTTTTACAAACCAATCAATATACACTTATTGTTTTTTTTTTTTTTTTTTTACCAAAAATATGTAGCAGAATACATATTGGCCTAAACTGATGAAGAAATTTGATTTTTTTTTTTTTTTTTTTTTTATTGGGTATGTTTTATAGCATAAAGTAAAAAATATTGTTTTTTTTTCTTTTTTTAATTATTTTTTTGTTTCTAGTGCAAAAAATAAATACTGCAGAGGTGATCAAATACCACCAAAAGAAAGCTCTATTTGTGGGAAAAAAAGGACATCAATTTTATTTGGGTTCAGCTTTGCACGACCGTGCAATTGTCTGTTTAAGTAACGCAGTGCCGTATCGGAAAAAATGGCCTGGTCATGAAGGGGGGTAAATTCTTCCATGCAGTGGGGCTGTGTCCCACTGTAGGGGTTAATTGCTAATTTTTGTCTAGGGTATTTTACGGCAGAGATATAGTTACTTAATCCGCCAATTCTCCAGGTGCAAAACTGGTCCCCAATGCTTCTGCCTCCCCCCAAACGCTAGCGGTCTTGTGAATTGACCATATACCACATAGACCAGCTCTGGATGTGAGGATGGCAGGAATAGTCCACAGCTGGTAGAGGAGAAGCGTGGTTTTCTGAAGGATCGAGTAAGTATAGCCTTTCGGTGCACCCCTAGACAAAATGAGCAGTTACAAATGTAGCGGGGTCTCCTTTATGGCCCCTGGACTACGTTACCCAGAACCCCGTTTGGCACCCAGGGTGCATTGGGCGGCCGCAGAGACTCATGGGTGGGGCTATATAAGAAGAGGGCGGGCGAGGCTAGGCTCGGCCTCTTTGGACACCACACTGCAAGCAACAGGACTCCTGTGCGGATCTGCTGCTGTGTAAGGCCTGAAGCCTGGGCCTTGCATACCGACCAAAGAGCCTTCCACCCCACTGCGGAGCCTGGGCGGCACCTGTTCCTGCTCGAGTTTGCTGATGTCAGCTGGACCGGAGACCCGGCCGTTGGAGACACTGTGTGTGGATACACAGCGGTGGAAGCCCGGACTGGGATCGCGTCCGGAGTGGTGAGCGAGCACTTGCTCACTTCATTACCCTGTTACTTTGTTAGGCCTAGTGACTGCCTTGGCCCACCCTGTTATTTACTACCCCTTGGATTACAAATATTGTTTCCTGAAAGTGCACCACCGTTCAAGTTGCATGCGAAGAAGTGTTCTCATAAGGGACTGAGTTTAGTCTGGGTCAGGCCTGACCAGGGTGGGGGCTAAAACTTTGTTGCTGCGCCATATTGCGCATAGGGAAAGAAGATAGTTGCACGTGGCGGGTGATCATTCTGCACTATCACTGAGTAATACGTTTATTGCTGCAGGGCTCTGCATGTATACTGTGTGATGTGTTTAACTTGAATCCTTATACCAAAATATAAATCCAGTTATATTTTATCACATTGGTATTAGTGTCATCTTTGCAGATAGTGGTTATCTATAAATACTGCCAGATTGTGTATGATCAGGTATAGACCAGTGGCGTATCCAGGGTATGGCAGACATAGCAAGTGCCATGGGCGCCGCATGAAGGGGGCGCTGGTGAGTAGCTGGCAGTCTACACACTGCTCAGATGACCCCCAGCAGAACACACAGTGGGTGCTCTCCTCCTCTCCCGGGAAAGTCTGTGAAAGTGTTTTTAGTGTGTGGGTGAGGTGACTCCCCCCCTCCGGCACATCACAATGTTCTACCTGCAGGGTGGGCGCTCACTCTCCGCTCCCGTGCAGTGTACAGGGGGGGGCAGCGGGAGGAAGTTGCAGCATGGAAGAGCGGAGTTGTTGAACAGCTGTGCCGCCCCCCCCCCAAATGAAAACGATCCTCACGGCAATAGAGCGATTCCCTGTGTGTGTCCCCTTCCCCCCTCCTGTAAGCTCTCAGCTGCTGGAGGGATAGAAACACAGAGAATCGCTCTGTAATTGCTGTGCCAATCATCCATTCCTCTGTGTCGGGGGCTCCTGCTTGTCATAATGACAAAAGGCAAAGCCAGCAGAACATCTCCAACCTGTACTGTGAGTGTGTGCAGAAAAGGGTTCACAGCACAGCAGTAAGACGCAGGGGGCTGCACGATGATGATTTCAGTGTCCCGACTCGACCATCACAGGGAGGAGGGGGATATATGCATCTCATCTCACTGTTAGCCAATCATACTTTGCCCATGTTGCAGCCCCTCCCTCTTCCCCTCCCACCCTCCACATTTTGACTTCAGTTCCAGGAAGAAGAAGCCAGAATCAGTCCTTAACGTGCTTCTACACATGTGAGTTTTTTCTCTTTGTTTACTTCAGAGAGGGGGAGAAGGAGGTTCTGCAGCAGCAGCAGGGACACTGGGACAGTCATGGATTCATTTAGACTTTTAATGCAGCAGGTGACAGAGGAAGAGAGGAACAGGACCAGCATTTGCTTATCTATTCATGTTGTCATGTACTTACTCTGGCACTATACCCCTTAACCTGGCACTATACCCCACCTAACCTGGCACTATACCCCCTAACCTGGCACTATACCACCCTAACATGGCACTACTGTATATCACCTAACCTGGCACTATACCACCCTAACCTGGCACTACTGTATATCACCTAACCTGGCATTATACCACCCTATCCTGGCACTACTGTATATCACCTAACCTGGCACTTTGTGTTGGTCTATCACATAAAATACATTTACATTTTTGGTTGTAACATGCCAAAATGTGGAAAATTTCAAGGGGTATGAATACTTTTTTCAAGGCATTGTGTGTATGTATGTATGTATGTATGTATATGTGTGTGTGTGTATATATATATATATATATATTGTGACAGCAGGAAGGTAAAGTCACCTGGTTGCATCCAGGGGGGTAGATATATTTCTCCCAGATCCAGGCTTTATGCCGACTTATACAACTAGGGAGGGAGTTGATGAAGCCCAGCTGAGGCTAGTGGGCTCATGGATGACTCATACCTCTAGGGAGAGGGCTGGGCGTCGTGCAGGCAGGGAGTTGATGAGACCAGCTGAAGCTTGTCAGCTCGTTTAAGGCCTCTATAAAAACTCCCAGATTCATTAGGTGTTTGCTCATGCCTGGACCCAGACCTGTGTGGACTGTCTAGGGAGAGTGAACCCCTGTGCGGTGAGAAAAAGCCTGTGTGGCTATTTGTTTGGACATTGACTAAACCAGGGACTTAGGGACTAGGACAGCACCAGGCTGATCCCAGTCGTTAGTTAGGAAACCTGCATGTTTAGTCAGAGGTCAAGCTGACCAGGATTTATTTTGTTTATGTTTCTTTTTGGCTTTGCTGTGTTTTGTCACTGTACATAGAGAAATAAACCGCACCTTTTGATTTTGAAAACCACAACCTCCGTCTGCTGGCCCTGTTTTTGTGTGGGGAGCCCAACCAGGGGGTCACACACACCTGCTACCGAGTTAACCCCCTCACAGTTGGTGGAGAACCAGTGGCAGTTTTTTTTAAGCCAGCATGGAGGAGATACTGAAACAGCTGGCTCTAGCAAATGCCAATCAACAGCAGACAAATGCAGGTTTGCAAAGGAGCCTTGCAGCCCAGCAGCAAGCTCACCAACAGAGTCTGGAAGCTCAGCAACAAGCCCAGCAGCAATCTGAGGCCCGCTTCATAGACCTGTTACAGAAGCAAGAGCAGAGACTACAACAAATGGAAGCAGTAGTGCAGCAACGTCCGCAGACCAGTGAGGAAAGCCGTCCCACTAATACCGCGTCCTTTGGGGTGAGTCGTTTATTGACAAAAATGACTGGAGAGGATGACCCAGAGGTATTTTTGACCACATTTGAAAGGACTGCTGAAAGAGAAAAGTGGCCTGAGGAGCAGTGGGCTGGACTGGTGGCTCCTCTGTTAACTGGTGAATCGCAGAAGGCTTACTATGACCTAGAGCCTGACCAAGCAAAAGACTATGTGATGCTAAAAGCTGAAATATTGGCAAGGCTGGGTGTCACCCTGGCTGTCCGGGCTCAGCGTGTGCATAACTGGACTTTCCAGCTTGGAAAACCCCCCAGGTCTCAAATGTATGATCTCATTCACCTGAGCAGGAAGTGGCTACAGCCAGAGACTTTGTCCGCACCAGAGATTGTGGAACGTGTTGTAATGGATCGGTTTTTGAGAGCTCTTCCTACTGCCATCCAAAAGTGGGTAAGCCATGGAGACCCAGAGACGGCCGGTGGTCTTGTGGATCGTGTAGAGAAATACTTGGCTACAGAGAACCTGACGGCCTCTTCCAGAGACTCTCGGACTTTCCACCCTAAGACCAGACCATCCCCAGGGGCGGATAAGAGGATTCCAAGGGGTGAGGGTGGAGAGAGTGAGAGGGTGGGAGCTCTACCCAAAGTTTGGCGGGAACAGCCTGGGAAGTCAGGGGCTCAAGAGGCAGCCAAAAGGATTGTTTGCTACCGCTGCCGGCAAGCGGGACATATTGCAGCAAATTGCCCGGTTGTGGAGGAACCCATGCAATGTGACTTTCTGACGGACCGACGTCAGTCGCTGTGTGCGACAGTCGCATGCACTGCCATTCGGGGAACTGAGAAACATTTATGCAAAATGTGTATTAATGGTAGAAATGTTGTGGTATTGCTGGATTCAGGTAGCCTTGTGACCCTGATAAAGGCTGAATTAGTTAAAACAGAGGTCTCTGGGAATAGCAAGGTAGCTGTTATTTGTGTGCATGGGGACACCCGAGAGTATCCAGTGACTACAGTGTGTTTCGAGACCCCCAAAGGTACCCTCTCTCATCCAGTGGGGTTAGTATCTCAATTACCGCATGATGCCATTGTGGGAAGGGATTTTCCGAAGTTCTAGGAACTGTGGGATGATCCTGAGCCCCCCACTGGTGCCCCTATGTACCAGGAATGTGATAGCCAGAACTCCTCTGAGAGTGGTGAGGACTCTCCAGAATTTCCCTTGTCAGTATTGGCAGGGGAGACTCAAGAAACTGGAGAGGAGCCCACCTCCTCAGACGAAAACCTACCGTCTGTGGAGTTTTCTGATCTGGAGGTTCACAGGGAAAATTTTGCCACAGAACAGTTAAAAGACCCCGCCCTAATAAAGGCACGGGAAAACGTAGTGGAAATAGATGGCGAGTTAGTGAACCCAGATAATACCTGCACTTACCCATACTTCAGCGTAGAGAAGGACCTACTGTATTGGGTGGCAAAAAGGGCAGAAGAAACCGTTGAGCAGCTTGTGGTGCCCAAACCTTACAGGAAGTTGGTGTTGGAGTTGGCCCATGGGCACATTCTTGGAGGTCATCTGGGGACAGAGAAAACCCGAGAGAGGGTATTACAGAGATTCTATTGGCCTGGGGTGATGAAGGACATAGAAAATTATTGTTCCTCCTGCCCTGTGTGTCAGAGGTCGGCCCCGATGCCACATTTCCGTAGCCCGCTGGTCCCTCTACCCATCATTGAGGTCCCGTTTGAGAGAATCGCAATGGATTTGGTAGGTCCTATAATCAAGTCCGCTAGGGGGCACCAGTACATATTGGTTATAATGGACTATGCCACCCGTTATCCAGAAGCGATCCCTCTCAGAAATACCTCGGCCAAAACCATAGCCAAAGAGCTATCTCTTGTTTTTAGCCGGGTGGGTATTTGTAAAGAACTGCTTACGGACCAAGGTACACCCTTTATGTCCCGGGTTATGAAAGAGCTGTGTAAATTGTTCAAAGTGACGCAATTGCGTACATCTGTGTATCACTTCCAAACCGATGGGCTGGTTGAAAGATTCAACAAAACCCTAAAACAAATGTTGAACAAAGTGGTGGATAGAGATGGAAAGGATTGGGACTGTCTACTTCCTTATTTGATGTTTGCTATTAGGGAGGTGCCCCAATCCTCTACGGGATTCTCCCCCTTTGAGTTACTGTATGGGAGACACCCAAGAGGGCTGTTGGATATTGCCAAGGAAACTTGGGAAAGTGAGAGTTCTCCCCACAGGAGTGTGATTGAGCATGTCGCCCTGATGCAAGATCGAATTGCACAGGTAATGCCCATCGTGAAGGAACATTTGGCCCAAGCGCAGTTGGCACAGCAGAGAGTGTACAACCGTGGAGCCAAGACCCGTACCTTTTCCCCGGGGGATAGGATATTGGTACTTGTCCCTACGGTTGAAAGTAAATTCCTTGCCAAATGGCAAGGCCCCTACGAGATAATGGAAAAAGTGAGCAAAGTGAATTACAAGGTCAGACAACCAGGAAGGCGAAAGCCCGAACAGATCTATCACGTTAATCTGTTGAAAGCCTGGAGGGATAGAGAGTCCCTAGTCGCAGAAACTTGGTCACCAGCTCAAACTGGTTGCGTGATTCCGGAGGTTGGAATAGCAGCCACCTTGTCACAACCCCAACAACAGGAGGTTAAGGAGTTTGTGCTTCGCAACAAGGAGGTGTTCTCTGAGCTGCCGGGACAAACATCTGGGGTAGAGCATGATATTATTACCCCGCCCGGTGAAAGGGTGAAGTTAAAACCCTATCGGATCCCAGAGGCCCGACGGGAGGCAATACGGGAGGAAGTACAGAAAATGCTGAACTTAGGGGTGATAGAGGAGTCCCAAAGTGATTGGTCTAGTCCCATTGTGTTGGTGCCTAGAATGGATGGGAGCTGGCGATTTTGTAACGATTTTCGTCAGTTGAACAAAGTTACAAAATTTGACACCTACCCCATGCCACGTATAGATGAGTTGATCGACCGGCTGGGAACAGCCCGATACATGACGACTCTTGACCTCACAAAAGGGTATTGGCAAATTCCCCTGGCCAAGTCGGCCAAAGAGAAAACCGCATTTGTAACCCCAGACGGGGCGTTCCAATATAAGAGAATGCCGTTCGGGTTACAGAATGCGCTGGCCACATTCCAGCGGAAAATGGACCAGATACTGAGGCCCCATCGGAAGTATGCTGCGGCTTACCTGGATGACGTAATTGTCCATAGCACAGATTGGGCCTCACATCTGCCAAAAGTGCAAGCAGTCCTAGACTCTATCCGGGAAGCGGGGTTTACGGCTAACCCCAAGAAGTGTACCATTGGGCAGGAGGAGGCCAAATATCTTGGGTACACCATTGGCAGGGGAGTGATAAAACCCCAACTCAACAAAGTCGAGGCCATCCAGAGTTGGCCACGTCCCAACAGCAAGAAGCAGGTACGGGCCTTTCTGGGAATCGCGGGTTATTATCGGCGCTTCATTCCCCACTTTGCTTCTAAGGCTGTGCCCCTAACCAACCTGACGAAAGGGAAAGGGTCGGTCATGATTAAATGGACCCCCGAGGCTGAGGCAGCATTCCAATTCTTGAAACAAGCCTTATGTAGCCAGCCAGTGTTGTACTCACCCGACTTCTCTAAAGACTTTGTCGTACAAAGTGATGCGTCAGATGTGGGGTTAGGAGCAGTATTGTCCCAGGTCTGGAACGGGGAAGAGCACCCAGTCATTTACCTCAGCAGGAAGTTGAAGTCCCATGAGGTAAATTACGCCACGGTTGAAAAGGAGTGTTTAGCGGTGAAGTGGGCTCTAGATTCCCTTCGGTACTATCTGCTAGGTAGGCACTTTGACATGGTTACGGATCACGCGCCGTTAAAGTGGATGGCTCAAAACAAGGAGACAAATAGAAGAGTGAATAGGTGGTTCCTGGCCCTACAGGAATTCAACTTCACAGTAAAGCATCGCCCTGGCGTTCAAATGGGGAATGTGGATGCTTTGTCTCGAGTACATGAATGCCTGATTGCTGGTGTTCCAACCCCAAGGTTAAAACAAGAGGGGGGGGGGTATGTGAGAGCAGGAAGGTAAAGTCACCTGGTTGCATCCAGGGGGGTAGATATATTTCTCCCAGATCCAGGCTTTATGCCGACTTATACAACTAGGGAGGGAGTTGATGAAGCCCAGCTGAGGCTAGTGGGCTCATGGATGACTCATACCTCTAGGGAGAGGGCTGGGCGTCGTGCAGGCAGGGAGTTGATGAGACCAGCTGAAGCTTGTCAGCTCGTTTAAGGCCTCTATAAAAACTCCCAGATTCATTAGGTGTTTGCTCATGCCTGGACCCAGACCTGTGTGGACTGTCTAGGGAGAGTGAACCCCTGTGCGGTGAGAAAAAGCCTGTGTGGCTATTTGTTTGGACATTGACTAAACCAGGGACTTAGGGACTAGGACAGCACCAGGCTGATCCCAGTCGTTAGTTAGGAAACCTGCATGTTTAGTCAGAGGTCAAGCTGACCAGGATTTATTTTGTTTATGTTTCTTTTTGGCTTTGCTGTGTTTTGTCACTGTACATAGAGAAATAAACCGCACATTTTGATTTTGAAAACCACAACCTCCGTCTGCTGGCCCTGTTTTTGTGTGGGGAGCCCAACCAGGGGGTCACACACACCCGCTACCGAGTTAACCCCCTCACAATATATATATATATATATATATATATATAATTTTTATAGTTGGGCCCCCCTACTTTTGTTCCTGTCCCCCCATGTGCCCCCCTAAATATGAAAGCTAGAGACACCACTGTTGCACAGAAGACAGAGTGAGAGCGCAGCGGCAGGAGACTCAGGGGCCACACACCTGCAGCCATGGGCCACTTGTGCAGTGATTGGTGGCACAGCACTGTCCCAGGAGTGATCGGCGGGGACGGATGGCGCTGATCGTTTTGTTGCTCGGGTATCATGCAGAAGAGTGTGGGCTGTAACAAGGGACACGCTCTGTACCTGGCTCTCCTTGCCCGCAAGGAGGGCACTAAGAGGGGGCAACTCAGCAAGAAGATGGCCAAGACCAACGGATGGCACTTCGAGGGAGAGGAGAGCACCTGACCCTCCGGACTCTACATGCTGGAGGGTGCCAGCTGCGAGAGGATCCCCCCACCCATAGTGGGCAGCAGGGGCAAGGAGAGCATGGAGAAGCAGGTACCCCACCAATGTCTATTATATATATATATATATACTGGGCTCCACTCCTGCCCAGGACACTAGCTACATGGAGTTAGCATGTTCTCCCAGCGGGGTTCCTCTTCCACTCCAAACACATGCAGGTAGGTGAATTGTACCGTGTACAGACTGGCAGTGTACATGGCTAATTATATTGTACACTGACCCTACAATCATAGAGGACTCTACACATATCTATGTATACTTCCATTCAGTCCTGTCCAGCTCTTGGCAGATTTTGGGCCAGCGCTCATTTTTGGATAATTTTTCAGGCATGGGGGGGGTGGCATGCAGAATGTGATCGCCCATGTACATTGCCACTTCATACAGACAGGGGACTATCACCTACCAACATGGCTTTGGAGTGTGCCCACACCAAGAGAACATGCAAACTACATGCAGATAGCTTCCTGGCCCAGATTCAAACCAAGTGACGCAAGTCCCAACAACTAACCTACTGTTCTCCCTATATACCTGTATATACTGACAGTATTATCTGAAAGATGGGTTTCAAATGTTTTGACAGGGGCGCAGTTTCAGTGCTTGCCATAGGCGCCATTTTCACTAGATACGCCTCTGGTATAGACCGTTACGAGGTAACAATCCCTAGACTAACTGTGCCAGTGTGGGTTGAGTAGATTGCCGGGGGATGGTGGTGCTGTATACAGGGCCTGAAACAAAACTCAGCGGCTCTCTTAACTGGGGGTAGCGCAACACAAACAACTGGCCACTGCCCCACCTATAACTGGCATTCACAGGAAGGAGCACATTGTAAATACATGTGTAAGCTTGTAGTCAAAATCCTCCACCCCAAACTTGCTCATCCATGTCTTTATAGACCTTTCTTTGTGCACTGGTGCGCAGTCATGTTGGAATTGGAAGGGGTCACCCCCAAACTGTTCCCACAAAGTTGGGAGCATGAAATTGTCCAAAATGTCTTGGCATGCTGACGCCTTAAGAGTTCCCTTCACTGGAACTAAAGGGTCAAGTCCAACCCCTGAAAAACAACCCCACACCATAATCCCCCCTCCACCAAATGATTTGGCTCAGTGTACAAAGCAAAGTCCATAAAACCGTGGATGAACGAGTTTGGGGTGAAGGAACTTGGATGACCTGCAGAGTCCTGACCTCAACCCAATTAGAACAACTTTGGGATGAATTAGAGCGGACACTGCAAGCCAGGCCTTCTCTTCCACATCAGTGCCTGACCTCACAAATGCGCTTTTGGAAGAATGATCAAACATTCAGATACACTCCTAAACCTTGTGGACAGCCTTCCCAGAAAAGTTGAAGCTGTTATAGCTGCAAAGGGTGGACCAACTCAATATTGAACCATATGGACTAAGGCTGGGATGCTAATAAAATTCATGTAAAGGCAGGTGTCCCAACACTTTTGGTAATATAGTGTATATTAGAAGCATCACATGGCCACGCTTGTTATAGTGAGAAATGAAATAATCCTATAATAGATAATTTTATAAGATTAATTTAGAACAGACCTTGTCCTAGGGCAGGGGTAGGCAACCTCGACACTCTAGTTGTTTTGAAAGTACAAGTCCCATGAGACATTGCAAGACCCTGACAATCACAGGCATGACTCCTAGTAGAGGCAGAGGCATGATGGGATTTGTAGTTTCGCCACAGCTGGGTGCCGAGGTTGCCTACCCCTGTCTTAGGGTAACACCTAGTAGTAAAAGATGGCAATGCTTAAACAAACACTGAGTTGATGGTTAGATGAGTCCACCAATGAAAAAAAGTTTCTACCTTCTGGGTTAGGATAAGTAAAAAATTTTATGAGCTTATTGTTCAGAACTGAATATAGGACAAGGAGATAGATCTATCGATACAGACATACAGTATCTCACAAAAAAGAGTACACCCCTCACATTTTTGTAAATATTTTATTATTTATTTTCATGTGACAACACTGAAGAAATTACACTTTGCAATAATGTAAAGTAGTGAGTGTACAGCTTGTATAACAGTGTAAATTTGCTGTCCCCTCAAAATAACTCAACACACAGCCATTAATGTTCAAACAGCTGGCAACAAAAGTGAGTACACCCCTAAGTGAAAATGTCCAAATTGGGCCCAAAGTGTCAATATTTTGTGTGGCCATCATTATTTTCCAGCACTGCCTTAACCCTCTTGGGCATGGAGTTCACCAGAGCTTCACAGGTTGTCACTGGAGCCCTCTTCCACTCCTCCATGACTACATCACGGAGCAGAAATCCGAAAATTCGAAAATCTGAAAAAAAGAAAGAAAATCAGTAAAATTCTAAATAATAACTAACTAATAATAACTAACTAATAAATTATAGATATTGGAATTTCCTTTCAATTTTAGCTGTTAAGCCTCGTACACACGGCCGAGAATCTCGTCGTAAAAAAACCTGACGTTTTTCTCGACGAGATTCTTGTCAAGCTTTCCTTGCATACACACTGTCAATTCCAAATCTTGTCATTGTAAAGCGTGGTGACGTACAACGGCAGTATAAAGGGGAAGTTCGATTCCAATGGCGCCACCCCTTGGGCTGCTTTTGCTGATCTTGTGTTACCGCGTGTTAGTAAAAGTTTGGGGAAAGACAATTCGCGCTTTTCAATCTTTGTGCTTTCAGTTCGTTTTAGCGTGACGAATGTCCTATCTCCATTACGAACGCTAGTTTTACCAGAAGGTGCGCTCCCGTCTCATACTTGATTCTGTGCATGCGCGTTTTTCTAAGACTCGGAAAAGCATACACACGAACGGTTTTCTCGACGGGAAACAGGCCAATGAGAATCCCGACGAGAAAAACGGAGAATCCTGACGAGAAAATAGAAAGCAGGTTCTCAATTTTTCTCGTTGAGATTCCCGGCAGTTTTCTCGACGAGAAACCATACACACGAAAGGTTTTCTCGGCAAGAAAGCTCTCCCAACAGTTTTCTTGTCGTTTCTTGACGAAAAAAACGGTCGTGTGTACGAGGCTTGAGTGAACGTAACAAATACAAATTCATCTGAAGTTACAAATTATCTGAAATAACGAATGCCCTATCTAAACAAATGGAATGGAACAAATTAATAATAATAATAATAAAAAGTTTTTATTATTAATATTGTTATTTATTATTATTAGATTGTTACGTTCCATTCGTTTAGATACGGCATTCGTTATTTCAGATAATTCGTAACTTCAGATAAATTTGTATTTGTTACGTTCATTGACAGCCACATTTGAAAGGAAATTCCAATACCTATAATTTAATAGTTAGTAACAGAGTTAAAGCGGAGCTCCGCTGTAAAAAAAATATTAAAAGCCAGCAGCTACAAATACTGCAGCTGCTGACTTTTAATAAATGGACACTTACCTGTCCTGGAGACCAGCGATGTCGGCAGCAGAAGACGAGCATCATCGGTGAGGGAATCAGGAAGTGAAGCGTTGCGGCTTCACTGCCCGGTTCCCTAGTGCGCATGCGCATGCGCGAGTCGCGCTGCGCCGTCCTCACTGGTCCCCGCTGTGTTCTGGGAGCCGAGTGTTTCCCAGAACACAATGGGGGGGGGGGAAAGGGAACTGACAAACTACCCGCAGTTTCCCACAAAGTGTATGCCCAGAAGTGGGTGCAAATACCTGTCTTAGGTATCTGCACCCCCCTCCCCACTGAAAGGTGCCAATTGTGGCACCGGAGGGAGGGAGGAATCCGATGAGCGGAAGTTCCACTTTAGGGTGGAGCTCCGCTTTAAGTTATTATTAGTTTAGTTATTATTTCAGATTTTCAAGAAAATGGTGACCAAGATCAATAGCACCTTTATCTTTCTCAAGATGGGGACAGAAGACATCTGGAGTTCCAACATTCTGGAACAATAGGATTGTGCATGCTGCACCACCATCCAAACAAAGAGAGAGGAGAGAAGATGCCTTGGTGTGCAAATAGCTTTAGCATTACTGGCATTTGTGTTCTCTATATCTATGAAATAATGGCACAGAAATAGCAATATCCTCTCAAACAAAATGAGCATTTTCTGAAGATGCGTTTGCTCCTAGCTCTAAGCTCAGTATCTTTTTTTCATAATACATCATAATTGTTTGTGTCCTTATATTTTTCCATTCATTTCTCTTGTAACGGCAAGATATTATCTTGGCAAAAAGAGTCACTTATGCCCACGACATTAAAAGATAATGAAACTATAGAAAGAAATCAATAGAGCTCAGAGTCATAAATATAGACAACAAATTCTGGTGCTAAAAATGATGTTATTCTCTATGATGAAAAATTGTACATAAAAAGAGAAACTAATAACAGGCTTTGCAGTACTTAGAATTTCTAATTATATACAGTGCATTCTATAAGTATTCAATCACCTAGAGGCGTTTTTTTTTTTTTTTTTAGGGTTACAAGTTCAACCTGAAATTAAAAAGGAGTTTTAAGTATATCTAAAGTTCTAAACCCGAGAATAAAAATGTTTTACATACTGTATATACAGTTTCTCACAAAAGTAAGTACACCCCTCACATTTTTGTAAATATTTTCCTCTATCTTTTCATGTGACAACTCTGAAGAAATGACACTTTGCTACAATGTAAAGTAGTGAGTGTACAGCTTGTATAACAGTGTAAATGTGCTGTCCCCTCAAAATAACTCAACACAGCCATTAATGTCTAAACAGCTGGCAACAAAAGTGAGTACACCCCCTAAGTGAAAATGTCCAAATTTGGCCCAAATTGACAAAATTTGGTGTAGCCACCATTATTTTCCAGCACTGCCTTAACCCTCTTGGGCATGGAGTTCACCAGAGCATCACAGGTTGCCACTGGAGTCCTCTTCCACTCCTCGATGACAACATCACGGAGCTGGTGGATGTTAGAGACCTTGCGCTCCTTCACCTTCCAGTTGAGAATGCCCCACAGATGCTCAATAGGGTTTAGGTCTGGAGACATGCTTGGTCAGTCCATCACCTTTACCCCAGCTTCTTTAGCAAGGCAGAGGTCATCTTGGAGGTGTGTTTGGGGTCGTTATCATGGTGGAATACTGCCCTTCAGCCCAGTCTCCGAAGGGAGGGGATCATGTTCGCCTTCAGTATGTCACAGTACCTTTGGCATTCATGGTTCCCTCAATGAACTGTAGCTTTCCAGTGCCGGCAGCACTCATGCAGCCCCAGACCATGACTCTCCCACCACCATGCTTGACTGTAGGCAAGACACACTTTTGTACTCCTCACCTGGTTGCCGCCACACACACTTGACACCATCTGAACCAAATAAGTTTATCTTGGTCTCATCGGACCACAGGACATGGTTCCAGTAATCCATGTCCTTAGTCTGAGTGTCTTTAGCAAACTGTTTATGGACTTTCGTGTGCATCATCTTCAGAAGGGGCTTCCTTCTGGGATGACAGCTATATAGACCAGTTTGATGCAGTGTGCGGCGTATGGTCTGAGCACTGTCAGGCTGACCCCTCACCCCTTCAACCTCTGCAGCAATACTGGCAGCACTTATACGTCTATTTCCCAAAGACAACCTCTGGATATGATGTTGAGCACGTACACTCAACTTCTTTGGTCGACCATGGCGAGGTCTGTTCTGAGTGGAACCTGTCCTGTATGGTCTTGGCCACCGTGCTGCAGTCTTGGCAATCTTCTTATAGCCTAGGCCATCTTTATGTAGAGCAACAATTCTTTTTTTCAGATCCTCAGAGAGTTCTTTGCCATGAGGTGCCATGTTGAACTTCCAGTGACCAGTATGAGAGAGTGAGAGCGATAACACCAAATTTAACACACCTGCTCCCCATTCACACCTGAGACCTTGTAACACTAATGAGTCACATGACATTGTGGAGGAAAAATTACTAATTGGGCCCAATTTGGACATTTTCACAGTACAGGGGTGTACTCACTTTTGTTGTCAGTAGTTTAGACATTAATGGCTGTGTGTTGAGTTATTTTGAGTCAACAGCAAATTTACACTGTTATACAAGCTGTACACTCACTACTTTACATTGTAGCAAAGTGTAATTTCTTCAGTGCTGTCACATGAAAATAATAAAATATTTACAAAAATGTAAGGGGTGTACACAATTTCTGTCAGGGTGTGCAAACTTTTGAGCACAACTGTGTATGTGTGTGTATGTATATATATATATATATATATATATATATATATATATACATCCAGTATCTCACAAAAGTGAGTACACCCCTCACATTTTTGTAAATATATTTTTTTTTTTTCATGTGACACTGAAGAAATTACACTTTTCTGCAATGTAAAGTAGTGAGTGTACAGCTTGTATAACAATGTAAATTTGCTGTCGCCTCAACATAACTCAACACACAGCCATTAATGTCTAAACCGCTGACAACAAAAGTGAGTACACCCTTAATTGAAAATGTCCAAATTGGGCCCAATTAGTAAAGTAAAAACTGCAGAGGTGAACAAATACCACCAAAAGAAAGCTCTATTTATGGGAAGAAAATTATAAAAAATTTGTTTGGGTACAGTGTTGTATGACCGCGCAATTGTCATTCAAAATGTGACAGCGCTGAAAGCTAAAAATTGTCCTGGGCAGAAAGGGGTGGGGGGGGGGAGTGCCTGGTATTGAAGTGGTTAAGGAGCACAATATGATACATGAAAAAAAAAAGAGTTGCATGATCAAGTTGCACAAAAGACTGGTTACAATATGCCCAACAACACCTTGACATGCCTCATGGGCTTTTTTTTGGCATTGGCGCAGTAAAGGCTTCCTTCTGGCAGCTCAACCCTGCAGCTCTTTACTGTTCAAGTATCGTTGAATTGTGGTCCTTAACCACTTCAGCCCCGGAAGAATTTACCCCCTTCCTGACCAGAGCACTTTTTGCGATACGGCACTGCGTAGTTTTAACTGACAATTGCACGGTCGTGCGACGTTGCACCCAAACAAAATTGACGTCATTTTTTCCCACAAATAGAGCTTTCTTTTAGTGGTATTTGATCATCTCTGTGGTTTTTATTTTTTTGCACTATAAACAAATAAAGAGCGCCAATTTTGAAAAAAAAAAGCAATATTTTTAACTTTTTCTTATAATAAATATCCCCAAAATATATATCAAAAAAACAAATTTCTTTCTCAGTTTAGGTCGATATGTATTCGTCTACATATTTTTGTTAAAAAAAAAAATCGCAATAAGCGTATATTGATTGGTTTGCGCAAAAGTTATAGCGTCCACAAAATAGGAGATAGATTTATGGCATTTTTTTTTTTAGTAATGGCAGTGATCTGCAATTTTTATCATGACTGCGACATTATGGCGGACACATCGGACACTTTTGACACTATTTTGGGACTATTGTCATTTATACAGCGATCACTGCTATAAAAATGCACTGATTACTGTGTAAATGACACTGGCAGGGAAGGGGTTAAACGCTAGGGGGCGATCAAGGGGTTAGGTGTGTCCTAGGGGATGATTCTAACTGTAGGAGGGATGGTCTCACTACAACATGACAGAGATCACTGCTCCCGTTGACAAGGAGCAGTATATCCCTCTCATGTTGCTAGGCAAAACAGGGAAATGCCTTGTTTACATAGGCATCTCCCCGTTCTGCCGCTCTGTGACACAATCGCGGGCCCCCGGCGGACATCGAGTCCACGGGACCCGCGGGCACGCTCACGGAGCATGTGGCGGGCATGCGTGCGCCCCGCCAGCGGCTTTAAAGGGGACGTAAAAGTACGCCCATTTGCCCACCGCTGCTATTGTGCCGACGTAAATAGGCGTTCAGTGGTCGGCAAATGGTTAAAAACCACCACACCGTCTTTTTGGAGAGCAGCCTGTATTTCTCCTGTGGTTACCTGTGGGTTTTTCTTTGCATCCTGAGCATGTCTTCCGCCAATTGTGGCTGCAATATTTCTTGGTCTACCTGACCTTTGCTTGGTATCAAAAGAGCCCCTAATTTTCCACTTTTAATAAGTGATTAAACAGTACTGACTGGCATATTTAAGGCTTTGGATATCTTTTTATATCCTTTTTCATCTTTTTGTAAGGTTTAATTACCTTGTTACGCAGGTCTTTTGAATGTTCTTTTCTACCTTCTCATGGCTCAGTGTCTAGCCTGCTTAGTGCATCCATGTGAGAGCTAACAAACGCATTGACTATTTATACACAAACACTAATTGCCATTTTAACCTGTGTGCCACCTTCTGTGTCTGTACCAAGGCCAAACATTCCAGGGTATGTAAACTTTTGATCAGGTTTTCGGGTGATTTCTGTTATCATTATGATTTAAAAAGGATCCAAAAAACTATGTGATAATAAATGACTTCATGTGATTGCTATCCTTAAATTAAAGACAGTTTTTTTTGGCATGATCCCTGATCAGTAATATTTTCGATATATTAATGCCAAAATTTCACAATTTCTGCCAGGGTATGCAAACTTTTGAGCACAGACTGTGTGTGTGTGTGTGTGTGTGTGTATGTGTATGTGTGTATATATATATATATATATATATATATATATATATTATTAATTATATATTATATTATTGTCAAAAGTATTGGGACATCTGCCTGTACACGCACATGAACTTTAATAGCATCCCAGTCTTAGTCCGTAGGGTTCAATATTCAGTTGGCCGACCCTATGCAGCTATAACAGCTTCAACTCTTCTGGGAAGGCTGCCCACAAGGTTTAGGAGTGTCTATGGGAATGTTTGACCATTCTTCTAGAAGATAATTTGTGAGGTCAGGCACAGATGTTGGATGAGAAGGTCTGGCTCGTAGTCTCCACTCTACTTCATCCCAAAGGTGTTTTATCGGGTTGAGGTCAAGACTCTGTGCAGGCAAGTCAAGTTCCTCCACCCCAAACTCACTCATCCTTGTCTTTATGGACCTTGCTTTGTACACTGGTGCGCAGTCATGTTGGAACAGGAAGGGATATTCCCAAACTGTTGGGAACATAAAATTGGCCAAAATGTCTTGGTATACTGACACCTTAAGAGTTTCCTTTGCTGGAACCAAGGGACCAAGCCCAACCCCTGAAAAACAACCCCACACCATAATCCCTCCTCCACCAAATGATTTGGACCAGTGCACCAAGGAAGGTCCATAAAGACATGGATGAGCAAGTTTGGGTGGAGGAACTTGACTGACCTGCACAGAGTCCTGACCTCAACCTGATAGAACACCTTTGGGATGAATTAGAGCAGAAACTGCGAGCCAGGCCTTCTCGTCCAAAATCAGTGGCTGACCTCACCAATGCGATTCTGGAAAAATGGTCAAACATTCCCATAGACACACTCCTAAACCTTGTGGACAGCCTTCAAAGAAGAGTTGAAGCTGTTGTAGCTGCAAAGGGTGGGCCAAGTCAATATTGAACCCTATGGACGAAGACTGTGATGGCATTAAAGTTCATGTGCGTCCTAATACTTTTGACAATATAGTATATGTATATATATATATATATATATATATATATATATATATATATATATATATATATATATATATAATTTACTGTAAATAAATGGCAGCTTTCCGGTCCTTAGATGTGGTAGCTGCATTAATCAAATTATTTTTTTTAAGCAATTTTTTATTGCTAATACAGAAAATACTACATACAACTCTAATGACACGTGCACACGATCGTTTTTTCTGATGAAAAAAGACCGATGTTTTAAATTTTACCGATGGGAAAAAAAAACTATAGCAAATTCCGATCGTCTGTGGGGAACTCCACCGGAGAAAAAACCTATGCATGCTCAGAATCAAGTCGGCGCATGCTCAGAAGCATTGAACTTAACTTTTCTTGGCTCTTCGGAGTGTTTTACGTCACGGCGTTTGGGACGGTCGGATTTTTGTCTGATAGAGTGTAGGCAAGACTGATGGAAGTCGGCTTCATCGGATTTCCGATGGAAAAATCCATCGGATTTTATTCCATCGGAAATCCGATCGTGTGTACAGGGAATAAGGGGTCTATTTATTAGATCAGTGTACTGGCTGATGCTGGTATCATGGGATCGCTGTGACAGATCACAGCAGATCACATGACAATTGTACACAATGAATGGCTTTGATTTACTAAGGCTCCACACACATTGGCTTTAAAATCGCTGCTTCTACAGGAGTTTTGTGTTCTACCTGTAGAAGCAACTCAATGTTATCCAATGTGTCCATACACATTAGGACGATTATGGGTATATTTTGGGCTCAACGTTTAGAGGCAGGAAAAAAAACCTTCTGGTTCACATTTCTGATTGGGGTTTACTGGCAGAAAAAAAATCTGAAAACTCTCTTAAACTAATCTAAATTATGTACAATTTTCTGCCAGGAGAACTGTCATTCTGTGGGTTTAACAAATCTTTTTTTTTTTTGTATAATTCTCCTTTAGGGGGCGTGGCTTATCCCTACATATTTTGTTATTAGATGTTCCTCATTCCTGTAGTGAAGTAGTATAGTGGTTTCCAGTTGATAATTGATGTTTAGTTATTAGTAATGATGATATAAGTTATGTTCCCGCAGCATCACCCAAGTTCTCCAGAGAATGCACTTTATTGACTTCCAATACAGAACAAAGTCCAATACTTGCACAGATGACAATGAATCCAATCAGAGTATATATATATATTTCAAAGTCCCATGTCTCCTAGATCATATTCTAGACCTGTGCTTTCCTATCCATGCAGAGTGACAAGACTGGAATAGACTGAATGCCAGCTTGAATGTCTCAAATACTGGTCTGACCCTGGAGGGGGGGTTTCCCATGAATACCCCCTCAAGTCTAATTACCATCAATAAATACCTTTTCTTTGGTCCTAAACAATATACCCTTTGAAATGTTCAATTAGGTTAACAGGCCACCTCACACACCTAGGTAGGCTTGCAAAAGATTAACACATCAAAGCTGTTATTTGGCCCCTCTGATATGTGTGATCAACAAACACCCTTTGATATGTATAATCTTGAATGCCTGTATGTAACACATATATACCGTGCCATACATATGTTGCCTTATGAGGAATTTTTATGTATAATTTACATGATAAACTGGGAATATCTGTAACATAAATTTATATATAAGAATAAGAAATGTGTAGTATGAAATATGTGGGTCTGTAAAGGGTTAACTTGGCTGACAAGCTGGGCTTGAGGACAATCTAATTACCTGTCCTCTTATTGAATATGCATGAAGGTGGGGTAACGAGCTGTGGAGTCTTAGGGTCTGACGAGATAACTTAGTAGTCAAACAAGCTAGAAAAGAGATCACAGCTGAAACTGGTAGTCTATGCGGCACCGCCTTTTATTCTCTAGATAAAGGCGTGTGTATTCTCCCATATTAACACCCATATCCATTTAAGGGGTAATTCTTCCTGGCTAGTTCCATGCATAGCTAAGCGCCCCATTCAAGGGAAGTTAACGACCTCCGGTTTAATTAATTTATCTTCAAATCCAATTATCACTAAATTCCAGTAAAGAGTGGGCTAGTGTGGGAAATTAATATAACGGCAGGAAGGAGGAGAGAAAGAACCACAACCAATCGTAGCCGCCCTGGGTTAGTCAATGGGAGAGGGCTCCATAAAAGGACCCCCCATCCAGTAGAGAGTAGAGAGATGAGGGAACCTGGGCCCAGAATTCATTATAGGTAATTATTAGACCATCTCCCAGCACTTACCACTTATGCTTGCATTTTTCCTATGTTTGTCTGTCTATTTGTAATGTAATGTATATACGTTGTGTTTGAAACTAATATTTACTCCCTTGCCAAAGACTGTAAATGTTTGCGGTGTATTAGATAGACTAATAACCTTAATTCTTTAATAAATGCATGTTATATTGAAGTTTTCAAATCTTGTCAGAAAAAGAACTCTTATTTAAACCATATCAATAATCGTTGAATATTGAATCTTAATTGAATATTAAATATTAATATTTAAAAATCAACAGTTGGCGACCACAAAGTTAAGTACAGGACTGAAAGCATTTAATATAATAACAAAATCTGTATATTAGAGATTAAGGTTATTAGGAGGAAGTTAAGCTGAGTCAGCTTATCGCATCTATCTAGGGAAAATATAATTAAATAAATTTGTTTTATTAGTGGGTATTACCTCCAAGGAGAGAATATACACCACAGGTTATTTTTTTTTTTTTTTTTTTTATTTTATCCCAAAATCATAATTGATAAAATACTTTGAATGTACCATTATAACCGGTCAATTTAATGGGGAGGAAGTACAGAATGGGAACATTTTTGTTTTAATAATTGTTGTTTATGAGACACTTAAATAGTGATCCGTGGTTTTGAAAAAAAAAAAAAAAGATCATTTTTTTTACAAAGCGAAAACATTTTTGCCTTGATTTGTGTTGTTTTATTGGAAGGAGGACGCTGAAATCGTGGTCCTTGGTTTTGTGGAGAAAAAGTGTATTTACTTTCTTTTGCAATTAATTTTTATTTTAAATTTTTGTTATTGAATTATTATTATTTTTTTTTATAATTCGTGTTTTCATAAATTTTTAGTAACCTGGCTTTGTTTTAGCCTTTATTTTTTTTGTTTAAGACACAGACACGTGCTTGTGTTCTGGTGTGTGTAGGTTGAAACAGGCTCAATAGGGTTTTGCTTGTTATTTAATTTGCATGTCCACTAACATTAAAAATAGGACATTGCAAATAACCTACAAGAGATTTTTTTTTTTACTCTTATTTTTTATTTTTATTTTTTGTTTTGATTGTACCTTTTTTTTTTTTTAACTGTAAGTAGTTACAAGCAGTCATATTCTCATTGGTGTCAATTGAAGTACAAGTCTGTGGAAGTCTTGCTACGGAAACTAATATCTGAGAAATATTATTAGTAGTGTATTGAACATTTTATTTTTTAAGTTTCTTTTAAATTTGTTTTTTCTACTCTATTGAGTGTTACAATTATTAGTGTAAACACTGCCGTGTTGACATTCCTATTATCAGACTACAGGTATTCAGTCTAATTGATCCCTGGGGGGGCTTCTATTGTCCCTTGGTCTATTGAGTAGGCTCAGACAAGATAGGCTAAATGCTATTGTTAGTATAATTAGTTTTCCCCACTAATCTAAAAGATTGTTTATTGAGAGCTGGAAAATATTGTTTAACTTTTACTATATTTTCTGCTGCTTATTTCATTTGAGTTCCTATTTATTTATTTTTTTGCTTCCTTTTCTTTTTTTTCCTTTTTACTGTAATCACAAGGGAATTTATAGTATAAGGGAACAATTAATTTAATTTAGCTCACAAATTGTGCATACTATCGCAATGGCTGCCATGACCTGTCTAGTAAGTTTTGTAGAAACTTTTACTCTTAAACATAAGAACAATGAATTTGCCTGTGATGCTAAATTATTGGAAGAACAAGCAAAAGCAACCAAAAAGAACAAAAAGCTTAAAAGTCTAGCCTTCGCAGGCATGTTTTCCGCGTCTATGGCTATGAAGGCTAAAATACAGAAATTGAAAGATATAGTCTATAATCAAAATATTACAATTTCTGAGAGGGAAAAGGAGAATACAGCTTTACAAAGCCAATTACAAACCTTAACTACCCTTAATCAAATAGTGAATGCCTCACAGGAGGAAAATTTTAAAAATTACAAATTGGCCCAAAAAGACGTGGTACAATATAAAAGCATGCCAACTAAAGGGAGTGAACTGAACTGGACCATATAACAAGTTCATACAAAGTGCTAGATCGCACACAGGGCACGCAAACAGAGCCACAGTTGCTACAAACAATTTCAATCCTTAAAGGACAGGCTGTGGCTAGCACATGCGAACATAGTAATGCTACGGCACCTACTTGTGCCTATGAAATTGGGGATACTGAGAAATATGAAGAGTATTGGGGAGAGGAAGATATGGATCCTAATTCGCCTTTTCAAGCAATGGGAGAAATCGCAGAGCCATAGGAAAATCGAGAATGCACCATGGTCATAGACTCACCAGACAATGGGGCCCAGCTATCCACAAATGAGGAGCATGTGAAGTTCCCCATCATGGTTTTTTTTTTAATCAAAAAGGTTTTTATTGAACACCAGACAAATCACAACAGTTTCCAATGTACAAAAGTTAGCGAAGGTTTCCCTCTGCTGGCGAACTATGAAACACCACACAAGAACAGCACCACAGTCTAGTATTGATAAATACATTCATCCTAGGCTACTAGATTTCCAAGTTATTGAAAAAGTTGGGACATCACCAGCTCCCTGGGACTCAGGCCAGGGGCATCAAGCCATTGGGACCAAATCCTCTCAAACCTCCCCGGGCTGCCCCTGTGTTGATATATATATTTTTCCATTATAAGAGTATTCCCCATGTGTGCTATCCAGGAGGTGGTGGTAGGCGGTGAGGCCGACTTCCAGCCCATCAAAATAAGCTTCCTGGCTTAAAATAGGGCCCTAGAGACTGCTATCCTGGTCATTTCCCCAGGGGTCGCTTCCTCCAAGATCCCCAGCAGGCAACACTTAGGATCCACAGGAATCGTAATTTCAAATACTCTGTTTAGTGTACCTACCACCTCATTCCAATACCTGTGAAGCTTCGGGCATCTCCACAGGAGATGGATGAGATCGCCTTTGTGCCTCTGACATCTACCACACACAGGATCATCGAGCTTATGAAATCTTATGTAATTTCAGCGGGGTGTAATGTACCCTTAATAATATATACAACTGTGACACCTTCTGCGCAACATTTAAGGAGCAAGTGGTGACTGACTGCCACGCCTCCTCCCATTGGTCCCCCGTCAATGTACCTATGTCCTTCTCCCACAGGGACTCCGTCCTGCTCGGGAATGCACGTAGGTGACTTGACAGTAACATCTGGTAACATTGGGATATAAACCCTTTTGTTTCATTGCTAGTGTGCAACACACGGAACACTGGGGCGGGTGACTGAACCCATTCCACCGCATTCCCGAGTGCAGCCACTGCATGCCGGAGCTGCATATAGTAATAGTGCATATGAGCTGGGAGGCCAAATCTGGCCTGCAGTTCAGGAAAAGTGAGAAGACTGCCGTTAGCGAAGATGTGGGACAGCAGAGCCACACCATGGGCACGCCATCTGGGCCCCTGTTGCAGCTTCACCAACTCCACATATGACTTATTGTCCCATATTGGGCTGTCTTCCATGAAACCCTGAACTCCCTGTAGTTGTCGGCCCTTGTTCCATACCTTTTGAATAAGTGAGAGCGTCGGGGTTTGCTTGTTAGATTTTAGGAACATTTGCTCCTCCAGGCCCATCGGGATAGTCTCAGCGCCAGTGGCCGAAAGCATCAGCCGTGCCGCTGAGCTCCCCGGGTCCTGGGACATAGATCCTATCAAGTGCTGCAACTGAGCCGCCAAGTAATACAGCCAGGGGTTGGGAACCGCCAACCCCCCACTGTCCTTGGCTCGCTGCAAGTGCTCCAATCTAATCCGAGGGGGCTTAGTATGCCATAGCAACCGTCGGAAAAGAGTGTTCACTATTCGAAAGATTTTCAGGTGTATCACTACAGGCGAGTTGTGCAGAAAATAAAGTAGTTGTGGCATTAAAATCATTTTGATCAGGTTGGCTTTACCTGCAAGTGACATTTTTAGGGTGTTCCAAGTGTTAATTTTATCTCTAAACCTGGAAAGTAATGGGTGCACATTTAGGGAGCAGTAATCCCCCAGCCTGGGCGACACCTGCACCCCCAAGTACTTAAAGCTAGACACAACTGGGATGGGACAAGAGTCCGGCAGGGTAACCCCACCCACCTCATCCAACACCATCAGGGCGGATTTCGACCAGTTAATGGTCAGCCCTGAGTATTGACCGAATTGCTCTATTATTGACATAACCCCTGGCATGGATTGCGTGGGATCCTCCAGAAACAACAGCATGTCATCCGCGTACAACATGATTTTTTCCTGCAGTGGGCCGTATTGGAATCCCCGGACACGGGCGCTAGCCCGAACCAGGGCCGCCAATGGCTCTATAGCAATTGCAAAGAGCAGGGGGGACAGGGGGCAACCCTGCCTCGTTCCCCTACCCAATGCAAAGGCTGGCGACATCCTATCCGCGACTCTGATGGTCGCTTGGGGGGACGCATATAGCAACCTGACCCAGTCTATGAATGTGTCCCCAAAGCCAAACTTGGCCAACGCCGCCCAAAGGAACCTCCAGCTGACACTATCGAATGCCTTGTTGGCATCAAGGGACAAGAGCGCCCTGTGGCCCCCATTGTCCGCCTGCACCTGCATGTTCAAAAACAGGCGCCTCAAATTGGTAGCAGTGGACTTCTGCGGCATGAAACCCGCCTGGTCCGGGTGTATAATAGACGAGATTATCCCGTTGACCCTGCGCGCCAAGACCTTAGCCAGGATTTTCACATCACTTTGCAGCAGCGAAATAGGTCTATAGGAGCCAGGGTCAACCGGATCCTTCCCCGGCCTTAATAATAAAATGACATTAGCCCTGGCCATAGAGTCGGGCAGCCTCCCACCCTCCAGTGCGGCGTTAAAGACTTTCAACAGTTCAGGTAACAGTTGCCCCCCAAACTGGGTGAACACCTCCATGGGCAGGCCATCCTCCCCAGGGGCTTTACATGTAGGAAAAGAGCCTGCCGCCAGTTGCAACTCGTCCAGAGTAATGGGGGCATCTAATTGTTCTCTGGCTGATGTGGAAAGAGCGGGCAGATCAATACTAGCCATGTACTCCTCAAGGTCCTCATCCGAGTAGGCATCCCTCGACCCATAGAGGCCCTCATAGAAGGATGCCAGCTCGGACACAATGGCTTCAGGGGCGTTGACCACTTTACCTGTAGAGGCACGTATAGCACCAATGGTCAGGGATTGTGTTTGAGACCTTGCTATCTTGGCCAATAAACGCCCAGTTTGTTCCCCTTCCTCATAAAATGCAAGTTTTGTAAAGAATCTCTTCCGCTCTGCCTTTGAGGATCGGAGACGGTCCAGAGAGTCCTGGGCCGACATCCAGGCCTCCCTGGCCGAGTCAGTAGGGCTAGTCACATAAACAAGCTCCAGCTGTCTCACCTGGTCCTCCACCCGCTCCATCAGAACAGAGGAGTTGTTCCTGACAATTTGTATTTCCTCAATAAATACCCCTCTAAGGTAGGCCTTCAGAGTTTCCCATTTTAGCAGAGGGTCTAGGTAATGGTCGTGCGCCCGCAGAAAAACCTCGATCTTGGTTTCTATACGTTCCGGGGATGTAAACAGTTTGAGCCAATAGGCATTCAATTTCCATGGGGCCCTGGGTAGAGAGCTAGACGGCTGAGAAACCAGCCACAGTACTAGCGGTAAGAGGTCCGAGACCCCCCTAGGGAGATATTCTATCCCAGAGGAGCAACTAACCATGTTGGGGGTACCCAAATAAAGGTCTATACGGGAAAGGGAACCGTGCGTTTTGGAGAAGCAGGAGAATTGTTTACATTTGGGATTCCGGACCCGCCAGATGTCAACCCACCCCACCTCAGCCATCAGGCGTCCAAGAGCCGTACCCCGGTTGCCCTTAGGGGGCGTCACCGGGGGGTGTCTATCCAATCTGGGGTCTATGTAGCAGTTAAAGTCTCCTAGCAGCAATAATGGGACATCGGGCTTGTTTGCCAGGTAAGACAGCAGCAACTGCAGCACCTCTCTAGAAAACGGTGGAGGAACATATACAAAAGCCAGGATCATAGTAACAGTAAACAATTTGCAGTATAAAAATACAAATCTCCCAGATATATCAATAAGCGAATCTAACTCCTGGTATGCCAGGGCCTTGTGACTCAGTACGCTCACTCCGCGTGAGAAAGCGGAGTGAGTGGAGTGATAGGCCTGACCTACCCATGCATATCCCAAGAAACTAGTCGTGTCTTTCACTAGATGGGTCTCCTGCAAGCCAATTATGGCCGGGTGAAATTTGCGGAGTACCGTAGAGATCATGGTCCTTTTCAAAGGATCATTGACCCCACGGACATTCCACGACACTATAGGTGTAGAAGACATGGTAAGTACATACAAAGAGTCCCGTCGGAATGGGGGGATTGCTCAAAAGGGAGCTTCAGTCTTGTATCCCACCCTCCAGCTAGCAAAAATAAGCAACAGTCCTTTGGTTCAGACAGCTTTGACTGTGGTGCATCAAGTAGAACAGTACAATCTTTTGTATAAAGAAACATCCTGGGGAAACTGCGGCAATAATTCCTGCGCAACAGCGCTTTGGTTTCAGCACAGCAATAGAAAAAGTGAAAAACATAAGAAAAACAAAGAAAATAAAACTTATCTGCATCTGCCGGTGGCTCCTGGACTGCCAACAGAGTGCCGCTTGGGATTGCCCACCGGTGTCGAGTGATAACGACAGGGGTAATTGTAGTGCCAACAGGGCACAGAAACATGAGCCATGACCACCATGGCAGCATACAGCACATAGGGGGGTGTAGAGACACACTCCACCTATAACCTCTGAACAGTGACTGGAACAGAAGAGTTAGTGGTAAACTATTCTCTGATATCTTCAAACAAGTAACGGTCCTCTCAATGCAACATAATTTCAGTGTCAGCATACATTTGCCCGGTTTGCCCTTGATAAAGATAGGATCAGTCGCATCAGCCTTCACCGTTCTCCGGTCCCCTCCTGCGGATACCCTGTTCGTTACGGTCCAGCCAGTCAGCCGCATCCTGTGCAGTTTCAAAAAAGTGGGTCTCATTTCTGGCTGTTATGTGAAGTTTGGCCGGGTTTAGCATGGCGTATGGTAGCTGAAGCCTCTGCAGCCTTTTCTTGACATCTAGAAACTTTGATCTTCTGCGTTGCACTTCTGCCGAGAAATCAGGATAAAAAGATATCCGGGCTCCGTTAAAGTGCACGGCTCCCCTTTCTCTGGCCATTCGAAGTATCACTTCCCGGTCCCTGTAATTGAGGAGTCTAGCCAGCATGGATCTTGGGGGGTTTCCGGGGGGGAGGGGGCGCGGTGGCACCCTGTGCGCTCTCTCCACCGTGTACATCGGGGAAAAGGCCTCTTTACCGAAGACCTCCTGCAGCCAGCCTTCTATGAACGTAGTGGGGTCCCTACCCTCCACTTTTTCTGGGAGCCCCACAATGCGGACGTTGTTTCGTCGCAAACAATTTTCGATCTCATCGTGATGATCAAAGGCCTGACGTGCCTGCTGAGCCGCTACTCTCACTTCACGGGTCATATGTGGCATCTGATCTTCTATGTCACTGATCCTTCCCTCCACGGCCGTGGTCCTCTCCCTGACCTTCTGTATATCATGACTCAGGAGAGATACCTTCTCCTCCAGTCCCCCAAACCTCTCCTTCAGGGCTTCCACAGAGGCAGTACACTTGTGTACAGCATATAGGATATCACTGAGCGTGGGCTGTGGATCGTCCTCTGTCTGCTGTGTAAGCATGGCTGGTACAGGATCATGAACTGACTCCACGTCTTCATCCTCCGCTGCCTGCATTTCAGCGTGTCCCTGTTCCCCCATCATGGTTAGGACCCAGATCTCCTCCTCTACTGAAGGAAATCAAACATTTTTGGGGTTTGATAATGAAGGAAATGAGGTGATTTCCAATGTATATCCAATTCAACCAGTAAAAATCATGAGTGTGGCTGATTTCATTGGCAAAATTAAATCTAGTGAACACATGACTTCATATGCAACCATGACAGATATGTTAACTGATTTTTCTTCCCCAAAGAATCTTTTTCAGTACATAGACAATTTACTTAAAGCCACATGCGACAAAGAAAAGCATTTGCGGCTATTGGAAGAACTCCTACGGATCCTAGGAAAAACGGAACTGAAGTGTAATCCCAGTAAGGCACAATGGTTGCAGGAATTTGTGTCTTCTCTTGGGATTACAGCGACAGCAAATGGTAGTAAGATAGTAACTGAGAAGGTAGAAACCAGTCTACAATTACCTCTGTCAGTAAATATGCCTACTCTCAGATCTTTCCTAGTATTGGTAAATTATTTGCGGCCTTTCATCCCTGATTGTGCCCAAAAGTCTGCACCACTGTATGGTTGGTGGAAAAAGGATACCCGATGGCACTGGACTGAGCAACACACCAATCCAGTGCAGGAGCTTAAAGAAGCTTTAGCGCAAGCACCAGCATTAGCCAACCCAAAGTACCAACTGCCCTTTCACAGGGAGACTGCTATATCAGAGACAACCATGTCAGCGGTTCTGTCACAGGAAAACCATTGGCCTCGGTTGCTCCATGATCGAGACAAACACACAAATAATTCTTCCACTAGGGCCCATGGCCTCCTTTACCAAGGAGTACCACATGAATGTGATATCATACCACAATCAGTTGCGCAACAATTCTTTAGACCTTTGTCAGCAAAGGAAAATGTCCCTGAAAGTGCAGTCCAAATTTTCACAGATGGATCATGTTTTTACGTGGAGGGTTCTCCACATGCAGGATTTGGAATATACCTTAACAATCCACATGAAAAGACCCAAACATCAATCTTTCGGTCATGGCAAGTCAAATCAGCACAATTTGCTGAGCTGGCTGCAATTGCTCATGCCCTAGAACTGATGAAAAGGGACCAAGAAATAGTTTTATACTCAGATTCTGCGTGGGTCGGTAATACTATTACAGAAATTCTTCCCTTCTGGCACACCCACCAGTACATGTCCTCAGATGGGTCTCCACTTAAACATGCATCCCTGTTGAAATTTATTGTAACATTGGTGCAAAAGTTGCCAGTCAAACCATGAGGGTGCAAAGTAAAATGTAATTTAGGCACTGCCCCATACTGGGAACAAAATGAGGTAGCAGATTGTTTGGCCAAACAAGGAGCACAAGGGGGGGAGATATGGGAAAGTCCTTTGAATTTACTGGACTCAGGCTTGTGCCCCATCGTTTGTGCCCTCACAAAATCCTGCAACTAAAATGTTCTGATTTCTTCCCTTTTAGAGCCATGAAGCCGATGTGGATTGTGATCCTGATCGGACATACCAAGGGAGAGGAGACTGGAATGCTCATCAGCGTGATCGTTGACCAAGAATCCGGTCTACTACCTAGAGGGGAAATCCATCTCATTGCATGTGTCCCCAAAGACTAACACCCCTGCTCTATCAACTGTGCCCAAAAATACAGTTGCAATCCCCTATTATGAACCAACATCCTTGGAATGCCCATCAATGCAAGAGGGACCACCTAGCAGCCTAACGGCAACCTCAATCCCTGTAATATTGTTTAATAACGTTAAGTTCATTCATGTGCCGTTGGTACTTAATTTGTCCCAGTGGAACATGGCCGAATTCGGCTCATGTGCCCGGACAAATGGGTCTGTTTTACTCTTCCTTGCTAGTAGATTTGATTGCCTCCCATGCAAGCCGAACTCAGGATCCATTTGCAGAACCAAACCTCCCTCCCCACAGGGGCATTTTTGGATCCAGAAAGTTAAAGGGTTTGGACAGCATACTTGCATCCATCCCAGGACTTTTTGGATCTGGCATGTCAATTTGGAACAGAGCCGATTTGTCAGCAATTCGCAGGCATATCGGAAATTTTTAACAGAAGGAGGGTCGGCAAGTGCTGAAACCAGTTCTGCAGGGTGTTGAGGGGCTTGCAGAGGAGGAAAGGTTTACGGTTTATAACATGAAGCTAGAGAGGATGGTATGGGCAAAGAGGTATAATGCACTGCGTATGGAAAGTAAAAGATATAGACCTTACCCAGTGGTATTGTACTCACACTAATACTAGTGGTGGAATGAATGTACATTCTGGAGACAAGTGCAAACCTGTGCCAGTTTCCACAATTCGAAATATAGGGATAGTGACACCACACCCAAATAGAGGGCCATTTGCTTGCAAGAAGAGCCAGTCACTGTCCACATACCGTGACCTACTGTACGTGTCCTTCACAATGTCGCTGCCCGTGTTCCATCCACAAGATGACTGCTTTACACAATGGCGTCCATACACTCCCTCGGATACCTCGAAAATGACGTGTACAAGGAAAGGTTGCACCTCCCCAAAATGCTCATTCAAGTTCAAGGGCGATGGAAAGCACCACACACTGCCTGCTGCACTGTCAAAGACAATAGATACTTATGCCGCTGTGATGTGTTCGAAATTGACACTCCAGTCTGTGGTCTAAGCAATGACCCGGTTCCCACAGCCAAAGTAGCAAGGGACCCCCAACTGGAAAGTCTACGCCAACCACCTCAAGAAACCAGTCCAAGTGAGATGGAAGCTAACTACCCAGTAAAGTTGTCAAAATGGAGAACACCAAGCACAAGGGTCACCTACCACATGGATGGACTGTACTGCGTCGTTACCAATCACCAGACATTTCTCTATGGGGGTCAGTCGTGTCCAATACCCTATCCAAATTTTTGCTTCATTCCACATGAGTACACTACTATTGGGGAAACTGTAGTAACCCCCATACCAGTGTTAACAGAAGATTATATCATTGAGAGTACCCCCGATGTCCCAGATCCTATCACATACATACCCCATTTTGATGTACAAATTGATACTCTGTCAGTAAATCTTCACAATCTGCTTGCAAGGAAGGATACCCATATAATTCAAATTAGTAATGATATGGTGAAAACAGGGAAAAGGTTGAATGAACTCTTACATGATGGAGATTTCAGCTTAGTCACAACTAGGACCTGGGTGGAAATGGGAATAAAAGGTCTTCTCATATTGCAATGTGGGGTACTGATTTTCATGACGGGCATGGTGATATATCTTGGCCGACTTCTAAGATGGCAAAGGGAGAAACTTAACAATTTAATGGAAATTAGACATAAACAATTACTCACTTAAGTGTGGCCTCGTCTCATCTGTCTCAACTTGCCACAAGGGGTCATCTGTTGCCTTATGAGGAATTTTTATGTATAATTTACATGGTAAACTGGGAATATCTGTAACATAAATTTATATATAAGAATAAGAAATGTGTAGTATGAAATATGTGGGTCTGTAAAGGGTTAACTTGGCTGACAAGCTGGGCTTGAGGACAATCTAATTTCCTGTCCTCTTATTGAATATGCATGAAGGTGGGGTAACAAGAGCTGTGGAGTCTTATGGTCTGACGAGATAACTTAGTAGTCAAACAAGCTAGAAAAGAGATCACAGCTGAAACTGGTAGTCTATGTGGCACCGCCTTTTATTCTCTAGATAAAGGCGTGTGTATTCTCCCATATTAACACCCATATCCATTTAAGGGGTAATTCTTCCTGGCTAGTTCCATGCATAGCTAAGCGCCCCATTCAAGGGAAGTTAACGACCTCCGGTTTAATTAATTTATCTTCAAATCCAATTATCACTAAATTCCAGTAAAGAGTGGGCTAGTGTGGGAAATTAATATAACGGCAGGAAGGAGGAGAGAAAGAACCGCAACCAATCATAGCCGCCCTGGGTTAGTCAATGGGAGAGGGCTCCATAAAAGGACCCCCCATCCAGTAGAGAGTAGAGAGATGAGGGAACCTGGGCCCAGGATTCATTATAGGTAATTATTAGACCATCTCCCAGCACTTACCCCTTATGCTTGCATTTTTCCTATGTTTGTCTGTCTATTTGTAATGTATATACGTTGTTTTGAAACTAATATTTACTCCCTTGCCAAAGACTGTAAATGTTTGCGGTGTATTAGATAGACTAATAACCTTAATTCTTTAATAAATGCTTGTTATATTGAAGTTTTCAAATCTTGTCAGAAAAAGAACTCTTATTTAAACCATATCAATAATCGTTGAATATTGAATATTAATTGAATATTAAATATTAATATTTAAAAAGCAACACATATAACACAATAGATATATAACATACATAATATACCCTTTGAAATGTTCAATTAGGTTAACAGGCCACCTCACACACCTAGGTAGGCTTGCAAAAGATTAACACATCAAAGCTGTCATCTGGCCCCTCTGATATGTGTGATCAACAAACACCCTTTGATATGTATAATCTTGAATGCCTGTATGTAACACATATATACCGTGCCATACATATAACACAATATATATAACATACATACACATATATATTAAAATTACAACAATTTCCAACTCAAAAAGTTGGGACGTATGATCATGTATACCGTATTTTTCGCTCCATAAGACGCACCTGACCATAAGACGCACCCAGGTTTTAGAGGAGAAAAACAAGAAAAAAAATATTCTGAACCAAATGATGTACTAAAATATTTAATATTATATTACTACTATAGGTGGGTGGTGGACACACAGCAATATCAGCCCCCCTATCAAATCAGCTCAGCTACACTATACCTGGGTGGTGGTGGACACACAGCAACCTCCCCCCCCCTTCCCAGATCAGCTCAGGGTGGCAGGGCAGACACAAACACCCCTTTAGCCTCTCATATAACAACAGCTCAGGTGATGAACATTGGATACCATCCCACACCTCCCACCCCCTTATCACTCACCTCAGGCAGTGGAGGACACTGCCATTACAATCCACAACCCCCTCTGGCTGGCTCTCAGCATCAGATACACCCGGGCAGCAGCTAGGATGGATGACTGAGGACATAGTTTGCAGCAACAGCAGCGGCAAGGGGAGAGAGGCAGGAAGTGAGACTGGACCAGACCACGGCGCCAGGGGTGTTCCAGCTGAATAAAAAAGCCATCCAGGGCTCTTGTCGCTTGCAGGATGGGGTCACATCTGGCGGATGTCAACTTACCTGGGTGCGGAGTGTACCATTATAGCAACACCACTGACAACCCCCATGTTTTGGCACCTGGGGCAGACCGTCTCCCCCCGCTCCCCCTTGGTATGCCCCAGCAAGGATCTGCCTCACATCCTGTCATCTCTCCTCCACAGAGAAGCCGAGTGTCTGTACTCTGACACGGCGGCGGCGATGGGGGGGGCGGGGGGTGTAGCCTGCTCAGTATTCACTCCATAAGACACAGGGACACTTTTCCCTATTTTTTGGGGGGGTAAAAGTGCGTCTTATGGTGCGAAAAATACGGTATATATATGTGATTCTGCATTTCCTAGTACGGGGTGCGCGTGCCCTGCCTTCCAAAACAGGGGCCATTTGGGGGATATTTGTACTGTCCTGGGGTTTTCGGGGTTTGATCATGGATCGATTTGTGGACTGGGTTTTTTTAAACAACATGTAGTAGAATACAGTTTCGCCTAAATCTATTAAGAAAGATTATATATTTGCAACATTTTATAACAGAAACAAAGAAAAACTTGTTTTTCCCCAAAAATTTTCAGTCTTTTTTTGTTTATTTAGAAAAAAATAAAAAATAAAAATAGTGCTGCTTAAATACCACCAAAAGAAAGCTTTTTTTGCATAAAAAATAAATAAAAAATGTCATATGGGTACAGTGTTGCCTGACCACGCAATTGTCATTAAAAATGCGACTGTGCCGAAAGCAGAAAAATTGGAGGGATTTTGGTCCTCTCCTCTTTACAGATCTCTAAATCCTTAAGGTATCTTGGCTGTCACGTGGCAACTCGAAGTTTGAGCTTCCTCCATAAATCTTCTATGAGAATAAGGTCCGGAGACTGGCTAGGCTACTCCATGACCTTAATGTGCTTCCACTTAAGCTACTCCTTTGTTGCCTTGTCAGTATGTTTTGGGTCATTGTCATGCTGGAAGACCCATCCACGACCCATCTTCAGTGTTCTGGCTGAGGGAAGAAGGTTCTTATGCAAGATTTTACAATACATGGTCCATTGTCCCCTCAATGCGGCAACGTTGGCCTGTACCTTTAGCAGACAAACAGCCCCAAAGCATCATGTTTCCACCTCCGTGCTTGCCTGTAGGGAGGGTGTTTTTAAGGTCATAGTCAGCATTTTTCTTCCTTCAAACACGGCGAGTCGAGTTAACACCTCAAGCCTCGTACACACGACCGAGTTTCTCGTCAAAAAACGACAAGAAACTTGCTGGCAGAGCTTTCTTGCCGAGTAAATCGGTCGTGTGTTTCTCGTCAAGAAAAACGACAAGAATCTCAACGAGAAAAATAGAGAACCTGCTCTCTTTTTTCTCGTCGAGATTCTTGTCAGCAGGTTTCTTGACGAGAAAAGTGTGTGTGTGTGTACACTTACCTGTCCTCCGGGAAGCCCGCGCATGCTCGAAATGACTTTGACGTATGCGTGGTAGCTTCCTAGGCATAGGTAGGGTGTAGCAAGATGGCGGCGACGGCATCGAATGTGACGAGTGCACACTCGTCGTAGTCGATTACGTCACCGCGTTCGCTCCATTCAAAGAACCGTGGGTTCTTTGAAAGGAGCGTGTGTACACTCGGCCGGGACAAGTTTCTTGTCCTAGAATCTCGTCAAGAAAAACGACGTGTTTTTTCTTGACGAGATTCTCGGCCGTGTGTACGAGGCTAAAGAGCTAAATTTTGGTCTCATCTGACCACAACACTTTCTCCCAATCCTTCTCTGAATCATTTAGATGTTCATTGGCACACTTCAGATGGGCCTGTACATGTGTCATTTTGAGGAGGGAGACCTTGTGGGCACTGCAGGATTTCAATCCATGCCAGTGTATTGTGTTACCAATGGTTTATTTGCTGACTGTGGTCCCAACTGCCTTGAGATCATTTACAAGCTTCTCCCGTGTAGTTTTGGGCTGATCCCTCATCCTTGCCCCATGAGGTTAAATCTTGCATGGAGTTCCAGACCGAGGACGATTGATGTTTTGTTTTTGTATTTCTTCCATTTCCGAAAAATTGCTCCAACAGTTGTCTCCTTCTCGCCAATCTTGTCCCTGACATCCTTCGACAGCTCTCATAATGGTGCGTTTGAATGGAAGAAAGAGATTCTGTGGACAGGTGTCTTTTATACACATAACGAGTTGTCGTTAGGAGGACCTCCTTAAATTGACAGGACTAATCTGTGTACCACATGAGCACATACTGTAGCCAGTCTGTGGGGGCCAGAATTATTGCTGTTTGGTTGGGAATCAAATACTTTTTTTACTCACTGAACTCTACCACTCAATCTATAACATTCGTATTGTGTTTTTTCTGGATTTTTGATTGATATTCTGTCTCTATCAGTTAAAATATACTGTAATGTTCGGGGAACCAGCTAGATCGCAGGACACAGGCTTTTCAATCCAAAAGAAGGTTTATTAAACTTAAATGGCTTTACAGCAGCAAAAACAAAAGAAATACCAGTCTCACCAACTTGTAGAGTTCAGAACTGCTACCGCAGTTTAACAATCCTTTCTTTAGGTTGTAGGTAGCTTCCCCAGATAGCAGGCTTCCAGGCAGGCCACTGCCATGTACATTCACAGCTTTTCACAGCCTCCACAGCTTTGCAATGTCCACCATTCACCATACACAGTCTTCACTATACTCCTTCACTCTCACCTACAACTTCCTGTCTGTCTTAAACCACTTCCTTGGACAGGTGTGTTAACCCTTTCTGTTCCCTTAAAGGAACCACAGCCCAAACAGAGGGGAAATATAGCGTCCTTCCAGGACCCAGCCACGGCGTCCTGTACAATACATATGTAGCGGGGTCTCCATTGAGGCCCCATGGACTACGTTACCCAGAAACCCGTTTGGCACCCAGGGTGCATTATGCCGCCGCAGAGACTCATGGGTGGGTTATAAAAGGGGAGGGCGAGGCTAAGCCCGGCCTCTTTGGACACTGCGCTGCTAGCAAGAGGACTCCCTGTGCGGACCTGCTACAAGTGTAAGGCCCGAGGCCTGGGCCTTGCGCACATCCAAAGAGCCTTCCACCCCACTGCGGAGCCTGTGTGGCACCTGATATCTACTTGCCTCGTGGACATCAGTTGGACCAGAGACCCGGCTGTTGCAGACCCTGTATGCGGAGACACAGCGGTGGGAGTCCCAGACTAGGATCGAGTTCGGAGGGGTGAAAGAGCACCTGCTCACAGCTATAACCGAGTACATTTGTTAGGCCTATTGACTGCCTTGGCCCATCGTGTTATACTTGCTGTCCTGATGGGAGACTAGTTGCAGAACTGAGATGTATAGTCTCCGCACAGTTGTTTCTATTACTATAAACCGTTATTGGATTACAAATTACTGTTCCTGTATGTGCACCACCGATCATCTTGCATGCGAAGATTCTTCACTGTAAGACTGAGCTTTAACTGAGTCAGGCCTGACTGGGAGTGTAGAACTTTATTGAGTGCCATATTGCTCACGGGGAGGATAGCTACGTGTGGTGTGGATCTCTTTATATACTATAGTTGACTAGTGTCATTATTACTGCAGGGCTCTGCATGTATGTGTTGTATTGTATTGATCGTTAACTTTTATATCCGAGTAAATCTACTATAGTTAATCATTCCAGTAGTAGTGTCCATTACTATACTTTACAACTGTTTTGGATTATTGTGGGATTGTTCATGAACAGGTATAGAGCTATACTAATATACCACCCCTAGACTAGCTGTGCCAGAGGAGGGTCGAGTAGATTGCCGGGGTTTGGCTGTGCTGTGTACAGGGCCCGAAACAAAACCAGCCCCAAACAAAAACAAAACTCTTAGTTTTGGGGTATCGCTAAACATATGTGTAGCGGCCTCCTCACTCCCCTCTTTGCATCAGCTTGTCTCTCTCTTGTCTAGGGGTACCTTAGAGGGGAGAGAGCGGGGTCACCACGCCAAGCCTTCACCACATGATGTCTGTGCGGTGTAAGCGAAGTTCTTTCTCTACCTTCGGGTCAGTGTTGTGCACCTGGAGTTACCTTGAACAATATCCACCAGAAAAGAGCCTCACACCATTAAAGTCCAACACTCCTTTATTCTTCTCGAGTGAACAGCACAATCAGTTAGACTCCCTTAAAGAACAGAACAAACAAGGAGGTGTGGATGCGAGTAGGCCCAGACACAATGAACTCTCCACTTTCCTCCCTGAAAGTGGGCTGAGGTCTCCGAGCGGGGGGGGGTTTCCTTCCAGGTGGTCTCCGATGGGAGGCTCACATGTCACTGGCAATCTGCTGCACCCGGTCTTCAAGTGAGTATCTCCCCCCGGTCCATTACGCCTTCCGGATTTGGGTACCCAATCCCTGGGTTCCCTAGGACCTCCTTCCCTCGCGGAACTCAGTGTTGGGCACTGAGCTCCAGACCTCCATCCGAGTACCTCACCCCAGGCTAAAGGTGCCTGGGATGGAACATGACCTCCGGACGTTCTCTAGGCCTAAGCCCGCCTAGAGGATCAACACGAACCACCGCCCTCAGGCTGAAGGTGCCTGGGACTCGACCCCGTGACAAAGATGGCCGGCCCCTTTATAACCTCTCCCAGCAAGCACGGCGGGTTCCCCGCCCCACCATACCGCTGCAGAGGGAGGACAAAAAGGAGGCACAGCAATGGTTCAACCCCAGCCCAGGGCGACAGCGCCACCTGCTGGGCCGCAAGGAACTGCACATCACTGGTGTCTCTGCCAGTTTTAAATGGAGAGAAAAGTGTATACCCACTACATATGATAAAAATTATAGACCCTTCATTTCTTTGTATGTGTGCAAACTTACAAAATCTGTAGGGGATCAAAAATTTACGGAATTTTTCCCCACTGTATTTGGGGAAAGCAGCTCGGAGAGAGTGTTACCTTTATTACAGCCTTATACCACGTACACACGGACGGAATTTCCGACAACAAATGTTTGATGTGAGCTTGCTGTCGGAAAATCCGACCGTGTGTTTGCTCCATCTGACATTTGCTGTCAGAATTTCCGACAACAAAAATTTGAGAGCTGGTTCTCAAATTTTCTGACAACAAAAGTTGTTGTCGGAAATTCCGACCGTGTGTACACAATTCAACGCACAAAAATTATACGCATGCTCAGAATCAATTTGACGCATGCTCACAATAATTAAACTTCATTCTTCTCAGCTCGTCGTAGTGTTTTACGTCACTGCGTTCTTGATGTTTGGAATTTCCGACAACATTTGTGTGACCGTGTGTATGCAAGACAAGTTTGAGCGAACATCCGTTGGAAAAAATCCACAGTTTTGTTGTCGGAAGGTCCGATCGTGTGTACGCGGCATTACTTGAAGGAACAGAGACACAACATTTTGCTGCTGAAAGGAACTGGCAAATGGTTCCATCCGCCAGTGCTGACAGAATATTGAAATTTCACTTTTGGGTGACGTTTGTTGATGAATATACAGTATATGTGTAGTGTAAGGGTTTACAAGTCGATAAAAGTGATTGACTTGCACTTGCAGTATATGCTCAAGCTTTGCCCTGCAGACATCCATGTGTAGACCTTTACTGCGTAAATTGAGATATCCATTTCTTTGTTTTACATAACTCTGCAATCTAGCTTTCTTTCAGACAATCTGGATACAGTGTTTGATGCATGCAAAAACAGACATTACATTTCCACTGCCATTTAAAAGATATAAGACTCCATTTGTTGGGACAAAAGATTATTGCAATTTTCTAGATTTGAATATACGAGCGACAGCAATAATAATAACTCGGCTCTATTGTAGCCTCCAGTGAATGAATCCACGTAATGGAAATAATAGTTCTTGGTTACTGTGTAACAAAAAGCGCAATTGTACCTTCAGCTACCATTGTTGACATTCGGTGTGTTTAGAATGAGCTGTGAGATGCGTTTATACAAAGTACAGAAGGGACAGAGGAGGAGATAGAAAAGGTAAGGTCGGCCGGAAGAAGTTAGATGTACGGAAATACACAGTATAGAAAACATCCTAATTGATGACAGTTGGGAGTTTTGGCATTAAAGCTGTTTGAAGGGTGAATTTTGTGGTGCCTGGATATTCATTTCAGCTACAAATCTTTCTCAGCCTGAAATATATAATGTAGTTGTTAGGAGTTTATGATGGCATTGGCAAAATAAAAGCAAAAAAATGTAGACCTCTCGTCTAGAGGCCTCCTACTTTCCTAGCCATGGAAGTATACATCGGCTCCGAGTGCTCCCCCAGTGATAAGTAGGGTGTAAGAATAAAAACCATGGGCCAGGTATGGTTTGAGCACAGTACACATCTCTGAAAGGACAAACTAGTCATAAAGCAACTAGGATATGGAACTACGGGGTTCTGACACACTCAAAAATATATGCTTCTTCCAGTGAAGGGTGTGGCGTGCAAGACAGTGAAGATCAACTTATAATAGCCAAAGTAGATGTAAACCCACATTAAGCTTGCCAAAGGAAAAGTTGTCCAGGGAGAGCTGAGCTTCTGAGGCACTGCTGGGGTATGGAGTTACATAGTTACATAGTAGGTGAGGTTGAAAAAAGACACAAGTCCATCAAGTCCAACCTATGTGTGTGATTATATTTCAGTATTTCATTGTATATCCCTGTATGTTGTGTTCGGTCAGGTGCTTATCTAATAGTTTTTTTTAAACTATCGATGCTCCCCGCTGAGACCACCGCCTGTGGAAGGGAATTCCACATCCTTGCCGCTCTTACAGGAAAGAACCTTCTGCGCAGTTTAAGGTTAAACCTTAAACCTATTTTCTTCTAATTTAATGAGTGGCCACGTGTCTTGTTAAACTCCCTTCCGCAAAAAAGTTTTATCCCAATTGTGGGGTCACCAGTACAGTATTTGTAAATTGAAATCATATCCCCTCTCAAGTGTCTCTTCTCCAGAGAGAATAAGTTCAGTGCTCGCAACCTTTCCTTATGACTAATATCCTCCAAACCCTTTATTAGCTTTGTTGCCCTTCTTTGTACTCGCTCCATTTCCAGTACATCCTTCCTGAGGACTGGTGCGGCCGGACCAGAGTCTTGTAGAGTGGGAGAATTATTGTTTTATCTCTGAAGTTAATCCCCTTTTTAATGCATGCCAATATTCTGTTTGCTTTTTTAGCAGCAGCTTGGCATTGTATGCCATTGCTGAGCCTATCATCTACTAGGACCCCAGGTCCTTTTCCATCATAGATTCCCCCAGAGGTTCTCCCCCCAGTGTATAGATTGCATTCATATTTTTGCCACCCAAATGCATTACTTTACATTTTTCTACATTAATCCTCATATGCCGTGTAGTTGCCCACCCTATTAATTTGTTCAGATCTTTTTGCAAGGTTTCCACATCCTGCGGAGAAGTTATTGCCCTGCTTAGCATCGTCCGCAAATACAGAGATTGAACTGTTTACCCCATTCTCCAGGTCGTTTATGAACAAATTTAATAGTATTGGTCCTAGCACACTACCCACCCTGACCATTCTGAGTATTCCCCATTTATCACCACCCTCTTAACTCGCCCTTGTAGCCAGTTTTCAATCCATGCCAATGGACCTTATTTTGTACAGTTAACATTTATGGGGAACTGTGTCAAATGCTTTTTCAGAATCCAAATGCACCATGTCTACGGCCTTCCTTTATCTAGATGGCAACTCACCTCCTCATAGAAGGTTAATAGATTGGTTTGGCAAGAATGATTCTTCATGAATCCATGCTGATTACTGCTAATGATACCGTTTTCATTACTAAAATCTTGTATATAGTCCCTTATCATCCCCTCCAAGAGCTTACATGCTATTGATGTTAGGCTAACTGGCCTGTAATTCCCAGGGATGTATTTTGATTTTTTTTTTTAAATATTGGTGCTACATTGCTTTTCTCCAACTAGCTGGTACCATTCCAGTCAGTAGATTATCAGTAAAAATTAGGTACAATGGTCTGACAATTACTTGATTGAGTTTCCTACGTACCCTCGGGTGCAAGCCCTCTGATCCCAGTGATTTTATTAATGTTAAGTTTCCCAAGTCTAATTTTAATTCTATCCTCTATTAACCATGGAGGTTGGTTACTGAAGCCCCCCGATTCCCTCGTGAAGACTGAGAAGAATAAATTCAATACCTTCGCCATCTCCCCATCCTTTGTAACCAGATGTCCTTCCTCATTCTTTATGGGGCCAATATGGTCTGTCCTCCCTTTTTTACTGTTTACATACTTAAATAATTTTGCTCTATGTCTTTTGTGTTCTATATTAGCCGCCCTAAGTGCACCCTTACATTTCTTGTTGCATTCTTTATAAAGTCTGAATGCTGATGATGATCCCTCAAACATTTATTTTTTGAAGGCCTTCTCCTTTGCTTTTATATGCATTTTTATATTGGAGTTAAAGGAGTTGTAAAGGTACATTTTTTATTTTCTAAATAGGTTCCTTTAAGCTAGTGCATTGTTGCTTCACTTACCTTTTCCTTAGATTTCCCTTCTAAATATTTTTTTGTCTGAATTTCTCACTTCCTGTTTATCCTCAGTAAGCTGTTCAGTAAGCTGTTCTGGATGACTCCACACCACTCGGATGATGGTGTGGAGTTCAGTGAGGAGAAACAGGAAGTGAGAAATTCTGACAAAGAAAACAAACCTTTAGAAGGTAAATCAAAGGAAAAGGTAAGTGAAGCAACAATGCACTAGCTTAAAGAAACCTATTTAGAAAATAAAAAATGTACCTTTACAACTCCTTTAAGCCATCCAGGACTTTTGTTCGCTCTTTTAAATGTATTACCCATTGGCTAATGCCCTTATTTAATATGCTCTTAAAGCAAACCCATCTCTCCTCCGTGTTCTTTGATCCTAAGATTGTATCCCAATTTATGCCTTCTAGCATGGTTTGTAGTTTAGGGAAGTTGGCTCTTTTGAAATTCAGTGTCTTTGTATATCCCTTATGTTTCCTATTTGTGTGATTTATACTGAAGCCAATTGACCTGTGATCGCCGTTTCCTAAATTGCCCCGTATTTCCACCTCCATGATCAGGTCTGTATTGTTGGCAGGGCCGCCGTCAGGAATTTTGGGGCCCCTTACACAGCTTCAGGCATGGGCCCCCTAGAGCAGAGGAGAACCGGAGGGTGCTGTCGCCGCAAATTGAGAGGCGGGGGGCTTCCTCAAATCGAGAAAGCGGGGGGTGCTGTTGCCGCAAATTGTTGAGGTCGGGGGGGCTTTGGGTGTTGACGAACAAAAAAAAGAACAAAAAAAAAGGGGGTTGCCATCCGGGCCCTGGGGACCTCTGGGCCCCTTACAAAAAAAAATATATAAAAAAAAAAAAAATTATAAAAAAAAAGGGGGGTTGCCATCCGGGGCCCTGGGGACCTCCGGGCCTCTGGGGACCTCTGGGCCCCTTACAATAAAATACAAATAAAAAAATAAAATAAAAATAAAAACATTTTTTATTTAAAAAAAAAGGGCGGGGGGTTGCCATCCGGGGCCCGGGGGACCTCCGGGCCCCTTACAGGTGTACTGCCTGTACCCCCCTGATGGCGGCCCTGATTGTTGGTAATCAGTAGATCCAGTAACGCTTTATTTCTAGTTGGTGCGTCTACTACCTTCTGACGCATGAAATTGTCCTGCAAGACATTTAGAAAATGGCGAGCCTTAGATGAATGCGTGGTTCCCTAATCTATGTCTGGATAATTAAAATCCCCCATTATAACACTTCCCATTCTTACTGCTAATCCAAATTGTGATAGGAGATCCGTCTCCTCCTCCTCCTTAAGGTTAGGGGGCCTATAGCATACTCCCAGTATTACTTTCCCCTTAGCTTCATTCCTTTGGAGCTTTACCCATAAGGATTCCACCTCTTCCCTAGCTCCCTTAGTGATGTCATCTCTCACATTCACTTGTACATTATTCTTGATATATAGGCATACCCCTCCCCCTTTTTTATCCTCTCTATCCCTGCGATAAAGGGTATACCCTTGAATGGATGCCAGCCAATCATGAGAGCTGTTGAATCAGGTCTCTGAAATTCCCACAAAATCCAAATCCTCCTCGTACAACAGTATCTCTAGTTGACCCATCTTGTCCGCCAGGCCCCTGGCATTGGTGAACATGACACGTAGTTTAGACAGGTCGCATACTATCCTCTTATTGGGTGTTCCGAGATTGCAACTAGGACTTGTTACTAGACTTACCTTGGGTTTATGTACTTTAGTCAACCTTCCACTAATGCCCCAATACTACCCTCTGGAATATGTTCCGCGCTGACCCTACCCCCCGTCGCCTAGTTTAAAAACCCCTCTAACTTTTTGACCATCTTCACTCCCAGCCAATCTGCACCCTCCTCATTTAGGTGCAGTCCGTCCCTTCTATAGTACTGGTGACCGACTGAGAAGTGGGCCCAGTCCTCCAGGAACCCAAACCCCTCCTTACTACAGCAGCTCCTCAGCCACTTGTTTACTTCCCTAATCTCCCTCTGCCTTTCTGGTGTGGCTCGAGGTACCGGTAGTATTCCTGTGAATACTACCTTGGAGGTCCTTTTCCTCAATTTAGCTCCCAAGTCCCTAAAATCGTTCTTTTTGGACACTCCATCTGCCTCTGACTTTGTCATTGGTGCCAACGTGCACCATGACAGCCGGGTCTTCCCCAGCCCCTCCCAGTAATCTGTCCACCAGATCCGTGATGTGCCGAACCCGAGCATCCGGTAGACAACATACAGTTCGGCGCTTCAGGTCTTTGTTACAGATTGCCCTCTCTGTCCTTCTAAGAATTAAGTCCCCTACCACCAGAAGCTGTCTTTCCTTTCCCTTCGCTTCCCCCCCACTCTCACTGGAGGAGTTTTTCCCCCGGCAGCTAGGAGAGTCCCTCAGCTCCAGCAGTTCTGGTCCCTGACTGCTTTTACCAATGTCATTCAATTGAGCGTACTTATTGGGATGCTCCAGCCCTGGATCGGCCTCCCTGGCACTTCCCCCTCTACCCTTCTTGACTGTCAACCATCTGCTCTGGGCTCTCAGACGAAGACGTGAGGATGAGTGTGTGATTGGTGTGACCACGCGTCTCACTTGTCAATCACAGATGGCATCATCCCGGGGACTCATCGCAGCAAGTGATTCGTTGAAATCCAAGCGGTGGTGAGAAAGACGCAACTCTGTATTTGATACTCTGTTTTTATGGATACATCTTGTAAGCATAATTTGTATGCAGGGATTTGGTGTTTCTAAATAAATGACAGTATTACGCTATGCAGAGCATTCTTTTGTATTTTTCCATGTTACACCTGCCATGCTGAGCTGTTCCAGGAAGATCTTTGGTGATCTAGAGCAGTGTTTCTCAACTCCAGTCCTCAAGGCGCCCCAACAGGTCATGTTTTCAGGATTTCCCTCAAATGAAACAGCTGTGGTAATTACTAAGGCAGTGAAACTGATCAAATCACCTGTGCAAAATAATGGAAAACCTGAAAACATGACCTGTTGGGGCGCCTTGAGGACTGGAGTTGAGAAACACTGATCTAGAGAAGGGCTCCAGGTGTCCCACTGGTTGAGAGGATTTATCAGGCTCATCTAATTCTTAATTGTGGTGAGTGCATTACCAAAGGGGTGCTCACGAGGTGGATCGGTGGCGGTATTCGAGTTGAGAACGTTCACAATCTAAGTTCTGACAGGATACGGCATGGCACACTCATTTAAAGACTGATTACATGGACTTGGATATTACTCACTTTATGTGTGTGTGATGTGTATAGCCCTCTGAATGCTATTTTCTTCACACTGATTTAAGGTTTCCAGTATGGACTTCGATGACACACATATCCATGTGTGATGTTTATAGCCCATTGAATATAACCTGATTGCACTGAATATCTCCTGATATTTTATTAGCGCTGTTAATGCTGTGATTTTATGTAGGCATATTTCTTAATATTTTGGTCATTTTATAATAGCTGCATTAGTGTGTGACTTTTAGATCTTTTGAGAGCTGGGATCAGTGACACTTAGTGCTACTGATATTTTACATTACTTCTTAAAAGACTTTATATATAATTTAACTCTTCCCTCTGGTCAAAAATAAAGAAATGGATGGACCTGCTCACAGGAGACCTTCCAATAGGCTATAAACATCCTGTGTGATAACAAGCTTCTTTTCCACTTGATTATTATCATTCCTAGTAAAAAAAAAAAAAGTCCTATAACTGCAAGTGACTTTTAAACCCAGAACATTGCTTGCATTTATTAAAGCTGTCTATGGTCATGGGTGGAAATGAGGGATCCCTTCACTAAAACCCCAGCTAAAGAATATATGACCATGGGTGGAGATGAGGGATACCATTACTAGACCCCAAGCTGAAGAGTCTATGTCCATGGGTGGAGATGAGGGTTACTTTCCCTAGACCCCAAGCTCTAGAGTCTTTGGCCATGGTTGGAGATGAGGGGTATCATCCCTTGACCCCCACCTCTAGAGTCTATGGCCATGGGAGTCATGCTTGTAACTGTCAGCCTTGCAATGCCTCATGGGACTTGTAGTTCCGCAACAGCTGAAGGGCCACAGGTTGAGCACCTATGGTCTATGGCCATGGGTAGAGATGAGGGATACCTTCACTAGACCCCCAGATGAAGAATCTATGACCATGAGTGGAGATGAGGGATACCATCACTAGATCCCTATCTGAAGTGTCTATGGCCATGAGTGGAGATGAGGGATACCTTCACTAGATTCCTAGCTGAAGAGTCCATGGCCATGGGTGGAGCTGAGGAATACCTTCCTTAGACCCCCAGCTGAAGAATCTAAGACCATGAGTGGAGAGGTAAGATACCTTTACTGGACCCCCATCTGAAGAATCTATGACTATGAGTGGAGATGAGGGAAACCTTTACTAGACCCTCAGCTGAAGAGTCTATGGACATGGGTGGAGATGAGGAATACATCACTAGACCCTCGGCTAAAGAGTCTAAGACAATGTATGGAGATGAGAAATAACCCTCACTAGATCCCAGTTGAAGAATCTATGACCATGGTTGGAGATGAGGAAAACCTTCACTAGACCCCCAGTTGAAAAATCTATGGCCATGAGTGGAGATAAGGGATACTGTCACTGAACCCAAAGATAACAGTCAGGGTTTGAAGATGATTCCTTTTCAGGTGTAATGGCTGTGTCACTTGTCTAGTATACAGATTCTTGTTATTGAATAGTTAAAACTAATATGATATTTTGTCAAAATCAATCAACTTTCTATAGCAGGATAGAGGAGCCCAGACTGTGTGTGTGCGCCACATCCTAGCAAATTATGTACAACTATGAACAGAATATGTAGTCAAGGACTTTTTGTGGACATATAGAGAAGAAACTGAGTACCATAAAAACAACTTTATTATGTACCATAAAATTCTATTACACAACATTAAAAATGACTCACAACATGCAAAGATTACTATTATGAATGAATGACTTATATAGCGCTACAAATGTGAACTCAATCGCCTCAAGGCGCTTTTTGCAGCCAGTGTCTTGCTAGCTGGTGCGGTCATTTACCCCGTAGGATTATGTGAACTCGATGCGTTTCAGGAATCCTTCTTTAGGAGCTCATGTGAAAGAATCAGTACACTGGAACCCACTTCCAATCTTTACTAGAGTTTCATCAGCCATTAAGGTAGATTGGAGTTCATAGTGTGTGTATGCTGCCAATAGGGATGCAAATGAGTAAGCTCATAGTGAAGCCACTGTCTCTCGGGTAGAGAATTCAGGTGATTCAGGAAACAGCAAATGATCTTGTACACATAAACTTAAAATAAAAGGACAAAGTTCCCAATGGGAAACCATCCAGGCCCAATAGTAAGTTTCCATAAAGACAGCATGATAGTCAATGTAGTCAAAGCACATATATTCCAAAGAGAGGGCTCTTGATAAGTATCTTATGCCCTGTACACACGATCGGAATCTCTGATGAAAAAAGTCAGATGGACTTGTTTCATCGGAAATTCCGATCGTGTGCGGGCCCCATCTGACTTTTTTCCATCGGTGTAAAAAAATAAAACTTGTTTTAAATTTTTCCGATGGAAAAAAGACCGATAGGAAATTCCAATCGTCTGTGTGGAACTCCATTAGAGAAAAATCCACGCATGCCCAGACTAAATTAGGAGACGAGAGCGCTCGTTCTGGTAAAACTAGCGTTCGTAATGGAGATAGCACATTCGTCACGCTGTAACGGACTGAAAAGCACGGAGACTGAAAAGCGCGAATTGGCTAACACCAAACTTTTACTAACACGCGGTAACAGGAAATCAGCAAAAGCAGCCCAAAGGGTGGCGTCGTTGGATTTGAACTTCCCCTTTATAGTGACGTCGTACGTGTTGTACGTCACCGCGTTTTGGACGGTCGGAATTTTGTCTGATGGTGTGTATGCAAGACAGCTTTGAACGGAATTTCCGATGAAAAATTCCATCGGATTTTAGCCCATCGGAATTCCGATCGTGTGTACAGGGCATTAGAATCAAACTCAGTTCAGGCTGGATTCATGCCCACACAAAGTCTACACAAAGTCCATGACTATATATTCTGTTCATAGTTGTTCACTCAAATTTCTGAGATAATATTCACACTGTAACATAAGATAAGGAATACTTTTCATGGCACATTGCTCTTTGCTTTATTAAACAAGCCAGAAAACCAATGTTTTATTAGCAATGTGTGGTCTCTTTTAACACATGTGATAAGCGAAGTCTACAAAAGTGAGTCCGTGAATAGCAAGCAGTCTGGATTGCCACTGAGACTGGTATAATAAAACAAGCTTGACAGAGAGCTATTAACTGTAAAGTATAGAAATAAGAAGTTTCCAATATGACTGTAGGTTATTAAAATGTACTGTATCTAATAGACAGGTGCGCCATCAATAAATTTGTTTAGTTTCGTTCCATTACGTTTCGTATTAGACGAAAATTTTTGTTAGATTGGTTAACTTTTGGTAACAATTAAGAACATTCGTTATGAGGGTCTCCCACCATCCCTGTGCTGTCTTCCTCATGGGGCTGTACCCCTGCTGTGCTCATTATGAGGGGCTCCCACCATCCCTGTGCTGTGCTGACTTCCTCCTGGGGCTGTACCCCTGCTGTGCTCATTATGAGGGGCTCCCATCATCCCTGTGCTGACTTCCTGGGTTTGTAGTAGCCCGTTAATTCGTATTTCGTAATTCGTGTCCAAAATTCAATTTGGATTCGTACGAAATACGAAAGTTCGTTAGGTTCGTTAACTTTTCGTAACAATTACGAACATTCGTTATGAGAGTCTCCCACCATCCCTGTGCTGAATTCCTCCTGGGGCTGTACCCCTGCTGTGCTCATTATAAGGGGCTCCCACCATCCCTGTGCTGTGCTCATTATGAGGGGCTCCCACCATCCCTGTGCTGTGCTGACTTGGGTTTTTAACTTCATCATAACGAATATTCGTAATTATTATGACAATAATAAAACGATATTAACGAACATTCTTATTTTGTCCAATTCTGAATCTCCCATCGACTACCAGTACCAGTCTGAGCAGTTCCCCACTATTTTCGGAAATTCGTACGAATTTTCGATTCCTACGAAACGAATCGCACATGTCTAGTATCTAAAGTTGACACTATTTTAGTATTGAACTGAGTGGTGAGAGGATAGAGCCTCTATCAGGTTTTTGTTGTTGGCTTTGTCCCTGTTGAAAAGACTCACCGTCTCTGTTTGTCTTGGTGACTATTGTTGCCTGGACGGAAAGTGATGGAAATCCAAAATGCAGAGTAATCAGAATAGGAATAGAGTTCCAATGACAACTGTAAAAAGGGGATTGCCCTCACTTTGGAGAGGCCCCCTCTCATTTGATGTGTACCCATCTTCTGATGGCTCCTTCCAGAAGGATAATGCACCATGTCACAAAGTTCAAATCATCTCACCACTGGTTTCTTGAACATGACAATGAGTTCACTCTACTACATTTACCAGATCTCAATCCAATAGAGCACCTTTGGGATGTGGTGGAATGGGTGATTCGCATCATGGATGTGCAACCCACCAATTTGCAGCAACTGTGAGATGCTATCATGTCAATATGGACCAAAATCTCTGAGGAATGTTTCCAGCACCTTGTTAAATTTATGCTGTGAAAAATTAAGGCAGTTCTTAAGGCAAAAGAGGGTCCAAGCCGGTACTAGCAAGGTGTACCTAATAAAGTGGCCGGTAAATATATATACTGTGTGTGTGTGTGTATATATGTATATGTAGCGGCCTCACCCCCCTCTTCTCTGTCTAGGGGTATGTTGTGCGTGAGGGTGAGATGCGCTACGGCCCATGTCCTCCCCATTGCAGCAGGTGAGGTGAAGGCCAGTACCAAGTATTCTTCTCGGGCCTGTGTGTTTCTATTCACAACCAAGTCTTGCTGTGCCGACACTCCCCCTTCACCCCCATCAACCAGAGTTCCACACACCGATAAGGATGCAACACTTCTTTTATTGTAACACACAATAAACAGTTCTTTGTTAGCCAATTAGCTGAGATCCATAAACAGTTCAATACGGTGGGGTGAGCAGGTCGAGACACTGTCCTAATGATAAACTAAACCACTGTGGTTTCACCAGTGGTTGCTATAGCCATTGGCTAGAGAGAGGAACTTGAAACTTTATGAGTCTCTACCAGCGACTCTGAAGAACATGAATTGGAGTACCTTCGCTGCGTTGTGGCCCCTGTCAGGGGGAAGATGTCCCTCCAAGGGAGTTACCAGAGGCCCCTCCGTCACCGGGTTGATGCTGCTCCGGACTCTTCAGACGGGTAACCTCTCCGGCCTCCTCACCTCAGACATGGGCCCCATCCACCTCAGGGTCCCTCAGACTCATCCACCCTTGCGGAGCCCAGTCAAAGTTACTGGGCCCCAGGCCTCCGGTGTAGTACCTCACCCCAGGCTTAAGGTGCCTGAGATGGACGCCAACACTGCTCCGACCAGGCCATGGGCGCCTGGGCTGGAACTCCGGACCGACCGCACCCAAGCCTAAGGTGCCTGGGCGCCGGATGTAGAAGACCTCGTGGCGAGGGCGTCTCTCCCCTTTATCTCCTCCCGTGACGCCACAGCAGGTTCTCCGCCCCCACTGTACCACCGCCGGAACGGGACAAAAAGGACAGCACTGTGGCAGTGATTCTACCTCGACCTGTAGGAACACTGCCACCCCAGGCCAAGGAGAATAGTACACCACCAAAGTCCTCCACGACTGAAAGTGGTCCGAATTCTCTATGATTTACACACACCTGGGTCATACTACCACCCAGGTGTATCCCCCCTAAATTTAGACCCCCGCTAGATATATATATATAATATATACAGTTGTGCTCATACGTTTACAGACAATATGAATGATAACACAAAAACATTTCTGTCTCTCATGGTTAGTGTTTGGCTGAAGCCATTTATTATCAATCAACTGTGTTTAATCTTTTTAAATCATAATGGCAACAGAAACTACCCAAATGACCCTGGTCAAAAGTTTACATACCCCAGTTCTTAATACCGTGTATTGCCCACTTTAACATCAATGATGTTTCAGATCCTCAGAGAGTTCTTTGCCATGAGGTGCCATGTTAAACTTCCAGTGACCAGTATGAGAGAGTGAGAGTGATAACAATAAATTTAACACACCTGCTCCCTATTCACACCTTAGACCACAGGTGTCAAACTGGCGGCCCTCCAGCTGTTGCAAAACTACAAGTCCCCTCAGGCAGAGGCATGATGGGACTTGCAGTTTCACAACAGCTGGAGGGCCACCAATTTGACACCCCTGCCTTAAACCTTGTAACGCTAACGAGTCACAAGACACCGGGAAGGGGAAATGGCTAATTGGGCCTAACTTGGACATTTTCACTTAGGGGTGTACTCACTTTTGTTGCCAGCAGTTTAGACATTAATGGCTGTGTGTTGAGTAATTTTGAGGGAACAGAACATTTACCCTGTCATACAAGCTGTACACTCACTACTTTACATTGTAGCAAAGTGTCATTTCTTCAGTGTTGTCACATGAAAAGACATAATAAAATATTTATATATATATTTATGGTCGTGGCCCTCTGACCGAGAGAGATGTGGATCACATAAACACGTGACAAGACTTACAACATAAATAGACCTGAAGTGTGCCTTGGTGGTCTGGTCGGTATGCCAAGAAAAGGGGTCATACCCAAGGTAAGTAATGAAGATGGATATGCTGAGAAGTGCCCTGAAAAAGGGAAGGGCGGGAGGGTGTCGAATACGATTGAATGCGCAGACTCACGAACATGAGGTGAGCTGGGAAGAGTCAGCCCAGTGACGTGTAGTATCGCGCACTGAACCGACAAAGAGCATGGGTGAGTGGGCTGCTTAAATACCCTCCGGGCTCCTCCCATAAATTCAGGCCACCATACTGGCCTTCTTATATACTGTATATATATTGTGACAGCAGGAAGGTAAAGTCACCTGGTTGCATCCAGGGGGGTAGATATATTTCGCCCAGATTCAGGCTTTACGCCGACTTATACAACTAGGTGGAGAGTTGTATAAGCCCAGCTGAGGCTAGTGGGTTCATGGATGACTCATACCTCTAGGGAGAGTGTGGGGCGTCGTGCAGACAGGGAGTTGATGAGACCAGCTGAAGCTTGTCAGCTCATTTAGGCCTCTATAAGAACTCCCAGCTTCATTAGATGTTAGCTCATGCCTGGAACCAGACCTGTGTGGACTGTCTAGGGAGAGTGAACCTCTGTGCGGTGAGACAAAGCCTGTGTGGCTATTTGCTTGGACATTTAAAACCAGGGACTTAGGGACTAGGACAGCACTAGGCTGATCCCAGTTGTTAGTTAGGAAACCTGTATGTTTAGTCAGAGGTCAAGTTGACCAGGATTTATTTTGTTTATGTTTCTTTTTCTTTGCTGTGTTTTGTCACTGTAAATAGAAAATAAACCGCACCTTTTTGATTTTGAAAACCACAACCTCCGTTTGCTGGGCCTGTTTTTGTGTGGGGAGCCCATCTCGGGGGTCACACACACCCGCTGCCGAGCCAACCCCCTCACAGTTGGTGGAGAACCAGTGGCAGTTTTTTTTTAAGCCAGCATGGAGGAGATACTGAAGCAGCTGGCTCTAGCAAATGCCAATCAACAGCAGACAAATGCAGGTTTGCAAAAGAGCCTTGCAGCTCATCAACAGAGCCTTGCAGCTCAACAACAGAACTTCGCAGCCCAGCAGCAAGCTCATCAACAGAGCCTTGCAGCCCAGCAGCAGACAAACGCAACTTTGCAACAGAGTCTGGAGGCTCAGCAACAAGCCCAGCAGCAATCTGAGGCCCGCTTCATAGACCTGTTGCAGAAGCAAGAGCAGAGACTACAACAACAGATGGAAGCAGTAATGCAGCAACGTCCGCAGACCAGTGAGGAAAGCCGTCCCACTAATACCGCGTCCTTTGGGGTGAGTCGTTTATTGACAAAAATGACTGGAGAGGATGATCCAGAGGTATTTTTGACCACATTTGAAAGGACCGCTGAAAGAGAAAAGTGGCCTGAGGAGCAGTGGGCTGGACTGGTGGCTCCTCTGTTAACTGGTGAATCGCAGAAAGCTTACTATGACCTAGAGCCTAACCAAGCAAAAGACTATGTGATGCTAAAAGCTGAAATATTGGCAAGGCTGGGTGTCACCCAGGCTGTCCGGGCTCAGCGTGTGCATAACTGGACTTTCCAGCTTGGAAAACCCCCCAGGTCTCAAATGTATGATCTCATTCACCTGAGCAGAAAGTGGCTACAGCCAGAGACTTTGTCCGCACCAAAGATTGTGGAACGTGTTGTAATGGATCGGTTTTTGAGAGCTCTTCCTACTGCCATCCAAAAGTGGGTAAGCCATGGAGACCCAGAGACGGCCGATGGTCTTGTGGATCGTGTGGAGAAATACTTGGCTACAGAGAACCTGACGGCCTCTTCCAGAGACACTCGGACTTTCCACCCTAAGACCAGACCATCCCCAGGGGCGGATAAGAGGATTCCAAGGGGTGAGGGTGGAGAGAGTGAGAGGGTGGGAGCTCTACCCCAAGTTTGGCGAGAACAGCCTGGGAAATCAGCGGCTCAAGAGGCCGCAAGAAGGATCGTTTGCTACCGCTGCCGGCAAGCGGGACATATTGCAGCCAATTGCCCGGTTGTGGAGGAACCCATGCAGTGTGACTTTCTGACGGGCAGACGTCAGTCGCTGTGTGCGACAGTCGCATGCACTGCCATTCGAGGAACTGAGAAACATTTATGCAAAATGTGTGTTAATGGTAGAAATGTTGTGGTATTGCTGGATTCAGGTAGCCTTGTGACCCTGATAAAGGCTGAGTTAGTTAAAACAGAGGTCTCTGGGAATAGCAAGGTAGCTGTTATTTGTGTGCATGGGGACACCCGAGAGTATCCAGTGACTACAGTGTGTTTCGAGACCCCCAAAGGTACCCTCTCTCATCCAGTGGGCTTAGTATCTCAGTTACCGCATGACGCCATTGTGGGAAGGGATTTTCCGAAGTTCTGGGAACTGTGGGATGATCCTGAGCCCCCCACTGGTGCCCCTATGTACCAGGAATGTGATAGCCAGAACTCCCCTGAGAGTGGTGAGGACTCTCCGGAATTTCCCTTATCAGTATTGGCAGGGGAGACTCAAGAAACTGGAGAGGAGCCCACCTCCTCAGACGAAAACCTACCGTCTGTGGAGTTTTCTGATCTTGAGGTTCACAGGGAAAACTTTGCCACAGAACAGTTGAAAGACCCCGCCCTAATAAAGGCACGGGAAAACGTAGTGAAAATAGATGGCGAGTTAGTGAACCCAGATAATACCTGCACTTACCCATACTTCAGCGTAGAGAAGGACCTACTGTATCGGGTGGCAAAAAGGGCAGAAGAAACCGTTGAGCAGCTTGTGGTGCCCAAACCTTACAGGAAGTTGGTGTTGGAGTTGGCCCATGGGCACATTCTTGGAGGTCATCTGGGGACAGAGAAAACCCGAGAGAGGGTATTACAGAGATTCTATTGGCCGGGGGTGATGAAGGACATAGAAAATTATTGTTCCTCCTGCCCTGTGTGTCAGAGGTCGGCCCCGATGCCACATTTCCGTAGCCCGCTGGTCCCTCTACCCATCATTGAGGTCCCGTTTGAGAGGATTGCCATGGATTTGGTAGGTCATATAATCAAGTCCGCTAGGGGGCACCAGTACATATTAGTTATAATGGACTATGCCACCCGTTATCCAGAAGCGATCCCTCTCCGAAATACCTCGGCCAAAACCATAGCCAAAGAGCTATCTCTTGTGTTTAGCCGGGTGGGTATTTGTAAAGAACTGCTTACGGACCAAGGTACACCCTTTATGTCCCGGGTTATGAAGGAGCTGTGTAAATTGTTCAAAGTGACGCAATTACGTACATCTGTGTATCACCCCCAAACCGATGGGCTGGTTGAAAGATTCAACAAAACCCTAAAACAAATGTTGAAGAAAGTGGTGGATAGAGATGGAAAGGATTGGGACTGTCTACTTCCTTATCTGATGTTTGCTATTAGGGAGGTGCCCCAATCCTCTACGGGATTCTCCCCCTTTGAGTTACTGTATGGGAGACACCCAAGAGGGCTGTTGGATATTGCCAAGGAAACTTGGGAAAGTGAGAGTTCTCCCCACAGGAGTGTGATTGAGCATGTCGCCCTGATGCAAGACCGAATTGCACAGGTAATGCCCATCGTGAAGGAACATTTGGCCCAAGCGCAGTTAGCACAGCAGAGAGTGTACAACCGTGGAGCCAAGACCCGTACCTTTTCCCCGGGGGATAGGATACTGGTACTTGTCCCTACGGTTGAAAGTAAATTCCTTGCCAAATGGCAAGGCCCCTACGAGATAATGGAAAAAGTGAGCGAAGTGAATTACAAGGTCAGACAACCAGGAAGGCGAAAGCCCGAACAGATCTATCACGTTAATCTGTTGAAAGCCTGGAGGGATAGAGAGTCCCTAGTCGCAGACACTTGGTCACCAGCTCAAACTGGTTGCGTGATTCCTGAGGTTGGAATAGCAGCCACCTTGTCACAACCCCAACAACAGGAGGTTAAGGAGTTTGTGCTTCGCAACAAGGAGGTATTCTCTGAGCTGCCGGGACAAACATCTGGGGTAGAGCATGACATCATTACCCCGCCCGGTGAAAGGGTGAAGTTAAAACCCTATCGGATCCCAGAGGCCCGACGGGAGGCAATACGGGAGGAAGTACAGAAAATGCTGAACTTAGGGGTGATAGAGGAGTCCCAAAGTGATTGGTCTAGTCCCATTGTGTTGGTGCCTAAACCGGATGGGAGCTGGCGATTTTGTAACGATTTTCGTCAGTTGAACAAAGTTACAAAATTTGACACCTACCCCATGCCACGTATAGATGAGTTGATCGACCGGCTGGGAACAGCCCGATACATGACGACTCTTGACCTCACAAAAGGGTATTGGCAAATCCCCCTGGCCAAGTCGGCCAAAGAGAAAACCGCATTTGTAACCCCAGACGGGGCGTTCCAATATAAAAGAATGCCGTTCGGGTTACAGAATGCGCGGCCACATTCCAGCGGAAAATGGACCAGATGCTGAGGCCCCATCGGAAGTATGCTGCGGCTTACCTGGATGACGTAATTGTCCATAGCACAGATTGGGCCTCACATCTGCCAAAAGTGCAAGCAGTCCTGGACTCTGTTCGGGAAGCGGGGTTTACGGCTAACCCCAAGAAGTGTACCATTGGGCAGGAGGAGGCCAAATATCTTGGGTACACCATTGGGAGGGGAGTAATAAAACCCCAACTCAACAAAGTCGAGGCCATCCAGAGTTGGCCACGTCCCAACAGCAAGAAGCAGGTACGAGCCTTTCTGGGAATCGCTGGGTATTATCGGCGATTCATTCCCCACTTTGCTTCTAAGGCTGTGCCCCTAACCAACCTGACGAAGGGGAAAGGGTCGGTCATGATTAAATGGACCCCCGAGGCTGAGGCAGCATTCCAATTCTTGAAACAAGCCTTATGTAGCCAGCCAGTGTTGTACTCACCCGACTTCTCTAAAGACTTTGTCGTACAAAGTGATGCGTCAGATGTGGGGTTAGGAGCAGTATTGTCCCAGGTCTGGAACGGGGAAGAGCACCCAGCCATTTACCTCAGCAGGAAGTTGAAGTCCCATGAGGTAAATTACGCCACCGTTGAAAAGGAGTGTTTAGCGGTGAAGTGGGCTCTGGATTCCCTTCGGTACTACCTGCTGGGTAGGCACTTTGACTTGGTTACGGATCACGCTCCGTTAAAGTGGATGGCTCAAAACAAGGAAACAAATAGAAGAGTGAATAGGTGGTTCCTGGCCCTCCAGGAATTCAACTTCACAGTAAAGCATCGCCCTGGCGTTCAAATGGGGAATGTGGATGCTTTGTCTCGAGTACATGAATGCCTGATTGCTGGTGTTCCAACCCCGAGGTTAAAACAAGAGGGGGGGGTATGTGACAGCAGGAAGGTAAAGTCACCTGGTTGCATCCAGGGGGGTAGATATATTTCGCCCAGATTCAGGCTTTACGCCGACTTATACAACTAGGTGTAGAGTTGTATAAGCCCAGCTGAGGCTAGTGGGTTCATGGATGACTCATACCTCTAGGGAGAGTGTGGGGCGTCGTGCAGACAGGGAGTTGATGAGACCAGCTGAAGCTTGTCAGCTCATTTAGGCCTCTATAAGAACTCCCAGCTTCATTAGATGTTAGCTCATGCCTGGAACCAGACCTGTGTGGACTGTCTAGGGAGAGTGAACCTCTGTGCGGTGAGACAAAGCCTGTGTGGCTATTTGCTTGGACATTTAAAACCAGGGACTTAGGGACTAGGACAGCACTAGGCTGATCCCAGTTGTTAGTTAGGAAACCTGTATGTTTAGTCAGAGGTCAAGTTGACCAGGATTTATTTTGTTTATGTTTCTTTTTCTTTGCTGTGTTTTGTCACTGTAAATAGAAAATAAACCGCACCTTTTTGATTTTGAAAACCACAACCTCCGTTTGCTGGGCCTGTTTTTGTGTGGGGAGCCCATCTCGGGGGTCACACACACCCGCTGCCGAGCCAACCCCCTCACAATATGTAGCACACAGACCATTTTTCTCCTGCTTACCTCCACTTGCAGAGTAGGGCACACCATGCCACATGCCCGTATCCTCCTCGTATAAGAGGTTGAGCGGTGTTCATACAATTTTTGGGTCCTGCAGTAAGTTACCTCCCTCCATTGGTTCTCATCCCTAGAGTGTAGGGAAGAGTCTATTCTTTCTCTTAAAAGAAGGCCAATGTCCAGACTGTTTAAACTCTAACAAACGAGTTTATTTTTCTTGCTTGGAACTTAGTGGTAGAAAGTTGAAGATAGAGATAGAGTTGGGTAGGGAGGTAGGTTCAGGCACGTGACACCCATTCACCCTATTCTCCACTCAAGCCTGAGTGGGCATTGCTCACCCGGATAGATCCCTCTCACAGTTCTAGCAGCCGGAATGAAACACGAACAGTCACTTTAGATTTCGCCCCCTTCAAGGACAAGTTCAGGAGATCCTCTGCCATAGAATCCTTTAGTTCCCGAATCTAGAACTCTCTAGAAACCATAAGTGCCAAGGGGCACATCACTGGAGCTATTGTACAACTCACGGAATCCTTCCCTCTGATAGGCAATCAGACCTCTCCTGAGACAGTGACTTCCTTCACCGATCCTCCGGAAAGGTCCTCCCCTGGTTTCCTCTCTTTCAGAGCGGGCCACCCTCCCTCGGGTACCCTGGGACTCCGATGGTTTAGTTGTAGACCCAGTTGAAGGTACCGGGCCTACCTGGAACACTATAGCCTCGGGCTGAAGGTGCATGAGACTTCTCGACCAATTTCACACACCCCTAGCCAGCAGGGCCAAAGGGCGCGACTCTCGCCACCAGGGGTCCCCCTTGGAATCCCTCAGGCCAATCTCCCTGCCTAATGGCGTCTGCCCCTTATGTACCCTCTCCTGGTATGCACAGCAGGTAGACCACGGCCACCGAGAGAGGACACCCAATCACTCTACAATGCCACCTGTGGTTCAACCCAAGACCTGGGCAACAGCGCCACCTGCAGGTCAAGGGGAACTATACACCCAGGCAACACCAAAGCAGAGCAGAGTCCAATCTAAAGAATCTTAAATTTAAGGTACAGCGACCCCAAGTCCACTACATATATATATATATGTCAGTGAATACATGTAGTTTTCTACATGCAATTATACATATACATTATACATAACCCATTATTTACAGAGCTCACTAGCTTAAGCTGAATTTCACATCAACAAAATGGATAAGTTAATGCAGCAAACCATGGTTGCCCGGAGTTCAGAAGGACACGGTCACGTAACTCAACATGCCCTTAAACACTTGCCTATGCTGCTGCTTACACGGTTATACACTGCTCTTGAAGTTTTTTCTGAAGGGGGCCATTCCTCATTTTAGGATAGTGGATGGAGCCATGCAAATCATTCATTATATCCCTAGACCAACTGTACATTAAGAATGATGGATTCACAGAACAAATACAGCCTAATATAAAAAAGCCATTCACTCCAAACTACATGCATACCCATTTCGGGCTTGTTGCTTAACATCATTGTGGCGTGTGGAGATAATGGCTTTTAGAATAGGGCGGGAAAGTATAACCAGACAGGCATGGTGCAGTGGGCTTAAAAAAACAAACGAGGAGCCATGTAGGTGAACAGTTCCCATATATGAGTTATAGATGTATGTTTGACTGTTTGGTTTACTTTAATTTACTTTTGTACACTTATAACATGTCCTCACAGTGAGCCTGCTCTATGTATCCTATGCTCTGCAGTGTATTTGATTTGTAAGTCGGCATCGCCACATTACTCCAATTGGTTGTTATCATTCCTGCTCAGCCATGTTACAACACATTTCTCAAATCCTTCGGCCAAGGGTTGTCAGATGGCAGCATGACATGTTTATAAGTAAAATCCCCTTCGGCAGGTCATGTTCACATTTCAAATTTGCTATAAAAAGTAGAGGAATACTGCATTTCAAGATCACCCTGTCTACTCTGCTTAGAATGCAGCTGTTTTCATTGCTGGCTGAGGTTCTGTATTACCACAAGAAATTATGCAACACAACCCCGTATGGTGTGGAGAATGGAGATCAATTAAAAGGACACTGCACTCAGAGTGGGAAGAAAAGCCTTGATATGCATATAGATCACACCTATATATAGATCACGCCTACCCGTTCAGTATGTTGAGTATCAGTATGCCCCAAATCACTGCCAGCTCCCACCAAGTTGGCCAAGAGCTCCTCCCCTCTTCTTCCTGAGATAGGGTACGAACACACCTGTAAAGTAAGAAACTCCACCATATTGTGATTCACACTCTCCAGGCCTGAAGCCCACCTCCACCGTAGCACTCATATTCTCATGGCCTGAGGTCCACCTCAGCTAATAAAGTAATATCCACACAGTTTGCTTTTCAATGATTTGCTGGTCAACGTCACGTATAACAACTTGGCACAACAGCCTTTCTCAACTTCTCATTTTCCTAATAGTAGAGCAAAACACATCACTGCCACCAACTCTAAAAATCCAGCCATCTTTGCATAATCTCTCTCATGCGTCCCACTACAGTGGGTCCTCACATGGAGTTTTAATAATTATTTATTAAGGGGCCCAAACTCCACCTACAACTACACCCAGGGAGAGGTCTCCCTAAAATACATGCACCTGCTTACAAGAACTTTGTTTTTTCATCCAGACATTGCTGTGGTCCAGTCCAACTCAACCCCTTCTGTCAGTAATCTGGTTATCTTAGAATTACTGTTTTTGGAACAGCAGAGAATTGTTCCCAACCACACCCACTGAATGTTTTTTTCTGTTTCTCCTGTACTAACAACTGAAAAAACATCAGTATTGTGTAGCACCCTCTAGGTAGGTAGATGCTAGAGTGAGTATTTTTGGTTAGGATTAGGTAAATTTAGGCAGGTCTGGCTGGTCGCCAGGCCTGTTTGTTTTGATTTAACCTGGGCTGAGAGTGTCTCAGTGTAGCAGCTGGTGACTCACAGGCAGCATCACTGAGACCTCCCTCTTCTTTCTAGAAGATTCTGGAAAGAGAGGAGGAAAGTAGAAGTGGAGCTGCCTGGGGTATTCTAAGGAGCCCGGACCAATCCCAAACCTGGATTGGCAGGGGGCAGGCCTCCTTAAATACCCAGGGTCAGCCCAGCGGGAAAATTAGTTGTCTGGTGGAAGAGCTGGAGTGAGAGAGTGTAGAAGCTGTTGGAGCCTTTGAGTGAGCTCCCCAGTCTGGGGGGGTGACCTTGGACCTGGGTTCGGGTGCAGTCGGGACCACCTTCAAGAATGCATGAAGAGGTCCTGGACCAGAGGCACAAGAGAGAGCAAGGAGAGGACAGTGGGAGAGAGCACTGCTAAGAGACTTTAGGGAGGACAACTGGTCGCAGCCGGGAGGGCTGGGGATTGAGGCACAGTCGGGAGGACTGGGGAGGCACGCCTGAGAGGACTGCAGTTCTGAGATGGATGCAAAACCAGAAAAGTGGACTGTGGTAAATGGGGCAGTGGAGAGAGGCAGCTGCAGCCAGGAGGGTTGGCAGGGCCTGAGGATGGCTTACTGGGCTCATTAGCCGCGTGTAAGACAGCTAGCACAAGAGACTTTCTATTTTGCTATACTATAGGGCCCCACGGTCCCTGCCTGCAAAAGGCAATTGCTAAATTCCTGGCAGAGCCAGTGTCAGGCCTAACCACTTTGTGCTAGCTGTGCCCTGAGATTAGAGAGGAAGCGATGTGCAGGAGGAGAAAGACATGAAGATTAGAAAGGAAGTGATGTGCTGGAGGAGAAAGACCTGAAGATTAGAGAGGAAGTAATGTGCTGGAGAAATAGAGAGTATATACAGGACTGTATATAGTTGTCCCAAGCAAGTTCTACCAATTATCCTGCATATCCCATATTTCCCTTTCCCCATCCAAGTTCAATCCCCTCAATAAAAAAAAAAAAAACAAAGCATGTGGATTGTTGTATGTCTCTGAGTGTTTGTGAAGTGAATGCCGGGCTGGGCGACAGAATATCCAACATTTCAACAGCCCCTACGGGGGTACGGCTACAATTGTATCTCACAGTCACCAAACAGATTTGAACATACGTTGGAAGTTTCAGTGCGATTAAAGTGGAGGTTCTCCCAAATTATTGACTTAATAATATCCCCTTCTGTGCATTGCATAGATAAGCAAACGACAATTTTTTTTTTTTTAAATGCTGTATTTACCTTATTATTTGTCTTCATTGGGGAACTTCCTGTCTGTTCCTCCCGTGGGAGTAGGCGTGTACATGCCTTTTCCCCGGCTGCGCACTGTCTCCTGGGAGCTAAGTGTCAGCATTCCCAGGAGTCAGTGCGGATCGCCGCTGCGAAATCTCGCGAGATTGTCTGCGCTCCCTCCCCGTACTGTACTGTGTATATTTTTGGTTGCCATTACAACAGGGCGGGAACTTCTGACGCCTCCGCCCGTTGGGATGGCAACCTGCTCAGTTTACGGCGCTCCGCCGGGAAGTTATTGCGGACGCATACAGAGCCTGTTCTAATCAGTTGCTGATTCTTTTGATTTGAATCCAGTCACAACGGGGCATGTACTTTGAACGACGCCGCCCGTTGTGATGGCAACCAGAAAGTGTTGACGGCGCTGCTCGCCATCAACACTGCTCACGCAAGAGAGCGGTGAATGCCGGGAGACACGCATTCACCGCTTCCCGGAAGCCTGTGCTTGTGGGCTTCACTATGCCCACAAGCAAAATGGAAAATTAATATAAGTGTTTCTTTTATACGAAAATGGATGGGGGATGCTTTTAAATCGCCAGAGTAGTGAGTACTAAACCCTTAACTTTAACCACATTGAATGCAGCAAAAAAAAAAAAAACAATCGGCCGCAGAACCTCCGCTTTAATGAAAGCAGTGGAAGCTTTACAAACAGTGGGGTAATCTGTTGATTCAGGCTGCAGTCTATGGCACAGAATTTAGATTACAGTGAACAAAGGGGACTTTCTGCATTTAGATCAGTCTCAACTGGGGTGTTTTATGAAAGCAATGAACATGTGTTCAAGACCATAATTTGGGCCCTCCAGTCAGAGAAAAAAAATGCATTATGGCAAAATTTGGGTGTCGTTTTCGGTAGCGCCTATGGGTTACATAGTACAGTAAAGATGGCCAGCAGTTGTGGAGTTTATTGCCTTGAGTGCCCATTCGGCTCCCACTCAGCTCCTTCCTAACAGGATTGTTAACACCCCACATCTTTTTTTCTTCTTGACAATGGGTGGTCATGGTCAGGTTGCACCTAACAGTGGGAGTAGCTTAAAGGGGAATGATTAAACAGAACCTGAGCCTTGCCCCTGTAGACACTATACACATATAGCACACGCTTTGTACCCCAAAAAAACTCATAAGTATTATGCCACAAGTGACAGACTCCCAGATACACATAAACCTCAGTACAAAAGTATTGTCAGAGTATTGAAATCATGCGCTAGAAGCTTCTTGGAAACAACAAACGGCTTTACTTCTATGGAGGATGATAGCTTATGTCTTACAGCATTAGAAACAGAAACAGGAACAAGGAGCATACAAGTACATACACTGAACATAGACAGAACATCCTGTGATCACCTTACCATAGAATAAGACACTATAACACTGCAGTGCCAACTAATGGTATAGATAGTGTGAGGGGGTTAGCTCGGCAGCGGGTGTGTGTGATCCCCTGGATGGGCTCCCCACACAAAAACAGGCCCAGCAGACGGAGGTTGTGGTTTTCAAGATCAAAAAGGTGCGGTTTATTTCTCTATTTACAGTGACAAAAAACACAGCAAAGCAAAAAGAAACATAAACAAAATAAACCCTGGTCAGCTTGACCTCTGACTAAACATGCAGGTTTCCTAACTAACAACTGGGATCAGCCTGGTGCTGTCCTAGTCCCTAAGTCCCTGGTTTAGTAAATGTCCAAACAAATAGCCACACAGGCTTTGTCTCACCGCACAGGGGTTCACTCTCCCTAGACAGTCCACACAGGTCTGGTTCCAGGCATGAGCAAACACCTAATGAAGCTGGGAGTTTTTATAGAGGCCTTAAACGAGCTGACAAGCTTCAGCTGGTCTCATCAACTCCCTGCCTGCACGACGCCCAGCACTCTCCCTAGAGGTATGAATCATCCATGAGCCCACTAGCCTCAGCTGGGCTTCATCAACTCTCTCCCTAGTTGTATAAGTCGGCATAAAGCCTGAATCTGGGAGAAATATACCTACCCCCCTGGATGCAACCAGGTGACTTTACCTTCCTGCTGTCACATACCCCCCCCCTCTTGTTTTAACCTTGGGGTTGGAACACCAGCAATCAGGCATTCATGTACTCGAGACAAAGCATCCACATTCCCCATTTGAACGCCAGGGCGATGCTTTACTGTGAAGTTGAATTCCTGTAGGGCCAGGAACCACCTATTTACTCTTCTATTTGTCTCCTTGTTTTGAGCCATCCACTTTAACGGAGCGTGATCCGTAACCATGTCAAAGTGCCTACCTAGCAGATAGTACCGAAGGGAATCTAGAGCCCACTTCACCGCTAAACACTCCTTTTCAACCGTGGCGTAATTTACCTCATGGGACTTCAACTTCCTGCTGAGGTAAATGACTGGGTGCTCTTCCCCGTTCCAGACCTGGGACAATACTGCTCCTAACCCCACATCTGACGCATCACTTTGTACGACAAAGTCTTTAGAGAAGTCGGGTGAGTACAACACTGGCTGGCTACATAAGGCTTGTTTCAAGAATTGGAACGCTGCCTCAGCCTCGGGGGTCCATTTAATCATGACCGACCCTTTCCCTTTCGTCAGGTTGGTTAGGGGCACAGCCTTAGAAGCAAAGTGGGGAATGAAGCGCCGATAATAACCCGCGATTCCCAGAAAGGCTCGTACCTGCTTCTTGCTGTTGGGACGTGGCCAACTCTGGATGGCCTCGACTTTGTTGAGTTGGGGTTTTATTACTCCCCTGCCAATGGTGTACCCAAGATATTTGGCCTCCTCCTGCCCAATGGTACACTTCTTGGGGTTAGCCGTAAACCCCGCTTCCCGGATAGAGTCTAGGACTGCTTGCACTTTTGGCAGATGTGAGGCCCAATCTGTGCTATGGACAATTACGTCATCCAGGTAAGCCGCAGCATACTTCCGATGGGGCCTCAGTATCTGGTCCATTTTCCGCTGGAATGTGGCCGGCGCATTCTGTAACCCGAACGGCATTCTCTTATATTGGAACGCCCCGTCTGGGGTTACAAATGCGGTTTTCTCTTTGGCCGACTTGGCCAGGGGAATTTGCCAATACCCTTTTGTGAGGTCAAGAGTCGTCATGTATCGGGCTGTTCCCAGCCGGTCGATCAACTCATCTATACGTGGCATGGGGTAGGTGTCAAATTTTGTAACTTTGTTCAACTGACGAAAATCGTTACAAAATCGCCAGCTCCCATCCGGTTTAGGCACCAACACAATGGGACTAGACCAATCACTTTGGGACTCCTCTATCACCCCTAAGTTCAGCATTTTCTGTACTTCCTCCCGTATTGCCTCCCGTCGGGCCTCTGGGATCCGATAGGGTTTTAACTTCACCCTTTCACCGGGCGGGGTAATAATATCATGCTCTACCCCAGATGTTTGTCCCGGCAGCTCAGAGAACACCTCCTTGTTGCGAAGCACAAACTCCTTAACCTCCTGTTGTTGGGGTTGTGACAAGGTGGCTGCTATTCCAACCTCCGGAATCACGCAACCAGTTTGAGCTGGTGACCAAGTTTTTGCGACTAGGGACTCTCTATCCCTCCAGGCTTTCAACAGATTAACGTGATAGATCTGTTCGGGCTTTCGCCTTCCTGGTTGTCTGACCTTGTAATTCACTTCGCTCACTTTTTCCATTATCTCGTAGGGGCCTTGCCATTTGGCAAGGAATTTACTTTCAACCGTAGGGACAAGTACCAATATCCTATCCCCCGGGGAAAAGGTACGGGTCTTGGCTCCACGGTTGTACACTCTCTGCTGTGCCAACTGCGCTTGGGCCAAATGTTCCTTCACGATGGGCATTACCTGTGCAATTCGATCTTGCATCAGGGCGACATGCTCAATCACACTCCTGTGGGGAGAACTCTCACTTTCCCAAGTTTCCTTGGCAATATCCAACAGCCCTCTTGGGTGTCTCCCATACAGTAACTCAAAGGGGGAGAATCCCGTAGAGGATTGGGGCACCTCCCTAATAGCAAACATCAAATAAGGAAGTAGACAGTCCCAATCCTTTCCATCTCTATCCACCACTTTCTTCAACATTTGTTTTAGGGTTTTGTTGAATCTTTCAACCAGCCCATCGGTTTGGGGGTGATACACAGACGTACACAATTGCGTCACTTTGAACAATTTACACAGCTCTTTCATAACCCGGGACATAAAGGGTGTACCTTGGTCCGTAAGCAGTTCTTTCAAATGTGGTCAAAAATACCTCTGGATCATCCTCTCCAGTCATTTTTGTCAATAAACGACTCACCCCAAAGGACGCGGTATTAGTGGGACGGCTTTCCTCACTGGTCTGCGGACGTTGCTGCATTACTGCTTCCATTTGTTGTAGTCTCTGCTCTTGCTTCTGTAACAGGTCTATGAAGCGGGCCTCAGATTGCTGCTGGGCTGCAAGGCTCTGTTGATGAGCTTGCTGCTGGGCTGCGAAGCTCTGTAGTTGAGCTGCAAGGCTCTTTTGCAAACCTGCATTTGTCTGCTGTTGATTGGCATTTGCTAGAGCCAGCTGTTTCAGTATCTCCTCCATGCTGGCTTAAAAAAAAACTGCCACTGGTTCTCCACCAACTGTGAGGGGGTTAGCTCGGCAGCGGGTGTGTGTGATCCCCTGGATGGGCTCCCCACACAAAAACAGGCCCAGCAGATGGAGGTTGTGGTTTTCAAGATCAAAAAGGTGCGGTTTATTTCTCTATTTACAGTGACAAAAAACACAGCAAAGCAAAAAGAAACATAAACAAAATAAACCCTGGTCAGCTTGACCTCTGACTAAACATGCAGGTTTCCTAACTAACAACTGGGATCAGCCTGGTGCTGTCCTAGTCCCTAAGTCCCTGGTTTAGTAAATGTCCAAACAAATAGCCACACAGGCTTTGTCTCACCGCACAGGGGTTCACTCTCCCTAGACAGTCCACACAGGTCTGGTTCCAGGCATGAGCAAACACCTAATGAAGCTGGGAGTTTTTATAGAGGCCTTAAACGAGCTGACAAGCTTCAGCTGGTCTCATCAACTCCCTGCCTGCACGACGCCCAGCACTCTCCCTAGAGGTATGAATCATCCATGAGCCCACTAGCCTCAGCTGGGCTTCATCAACTCTCTCCCTAGTTGTATAAGTCGGCATAAAGCCTGAATCTGGGAGAAATATACCTACCCCCCTGGATGCAACCAGGTGACTTTACCTTCCTGCTGTCACAATAGGTATAAAGCATATACACAGTCACAGCATGTAATCAGATTGCTGTTGTTCGTCCAACAAAAGGATCATTTAAAAAAAATGTAGCTTTCATTTGCATATGCTTTCCTGAACACAAAAAGGTATGATTTTGCCTTTCTGAGCCTACCTTTACCACTTCCTGCCTAGCGTATTGTCAAATGACGGCCGCAGGAACCCTTCGCCCCTTCGGGTGGTCGTCATATGACGTCCTGGGGACGGGTCCACTCGCCGCATCACTGGGGACCCCATGCGCGTGACCGGCGGCCGCGATGTCTGCCGGGGACCCGCGATTGCTCGTCACAGAGCCAGGGATGTGGATCTCTGTGTGTAAACACAGAGATCCAAATCCTGTCAGGGAGAGGAGACCGATGGTGTGTCCCTTGTACATAGGGACACCGATCGGTCACCTCCCCCAGTCAGTCCCCTCCTCCCACAGTTAGAATCACTCCCTAGGGAACACATTTAACCCCTTGATCGCCCCCTAGTGTTAACCCCTTCCCTGCCAGTCACATTTATACAGTAATCAGTGCATATTTATAGCACTGTTTCGCTGTATAAATGTGAATGGTGTCAAAAGTGTCTGATCTGTCCGCCACAATATCGCAATCCTAAAAAAAATTGCAGATAACTGCCATTACTAGTGAAAAAAAAATAAAATAAATAAATGTCATAAAACTCCCCTATTTTGTAGGCGCTATAACTTTTGCGCAAACCAATCAATATACACTTATTGTTTGTTTGTTTTTTACCAAAAATATGTAGAAGAATACGTATCGGCCTAAACTGAGAAAAAAATAGTTTTAAAAAAAAAATTGGGATATTTATTATAGCAAAAAGTTAAAAATATTGTTGTTTTTTTTCAAAATTGTCAGTCTTTTTTGTTTATAGAGCAAAAAATAAAAACCGCAGAGATTATCAAATACCACCAAAAGAAATCTCTATTTGTGGGAAAAAAAAGGACGTAAATTTTTCTTGGGATCCACGTCGCACGACCGCGCAATTGTCATTCAAAACGTGACAGTCCTGAAAGCTGAAAATTATCCTGGGCAGGAAGAGGGTGAAAATGCCCGGTATTGAAGTGGTTAAAGAACTTCCTTATAACCAGCAACTGTTGAGACAGGGAACACCTTGTTCAGGACTGACTAACATACAATGTATAGTATAGTGTACAGTAGGGATCGGCCGAACACCCCCCGGTTCGGTTCGCATCCAGAACATGCGAACGGACCGAAAGCTTGCGTGACCATTCGGACACCGTTAAAGTCTATGGGACTCGAACGTGAGAAATCAAAAGTGCGAATTTTAAAGGCTAATATGCAAGTTATTGTCCTAAAAAGGGTTTGGGGACCCGGGTCCTGCCACAGGGGACATGTATCAATGCAAAAAAAAGTTTTAAAAACTGACGTTTTTTCGGGAGCAGTGATTTTAATGATGCTTAAACTGAAAAAAACAAAAGTGAAATATTACTTTAAATATCATACCTGTGGGTTGTCTATAGTATGCCTGTAAAGTGGTGCGTGTTTCCCGTGTTTAGAACTGTCCCTGCACAAAATGACATTTCTAAAGGAATACAAGTCATTTAAACTGCTTGCGGCTTTAATGTAATGTCGGGTCCCGGCAATATGGATGAAAATCATTGAGAAAAACGGCATGGGTCCCCCCCCCAGCCCATTACCAGGACCCTTGGGTCTTGTATGGATATTAAGGGGAACCCCGCACCCAAATTAAAAAAATAAAAGGCGTTGGGCCCCCCGGCCCTATATACTCTGAACAGCAGTATACAGGCGGTCCAAACAAGACAGGTAGGTTTGTTCTTAAGTTTAATCTGTTTGTAATTTGGAACAGGTACATTTTGTAAGTGTAGCTCCAGCCAAAAAATCTATTTTAAAGCTTTTTGGAAAACATGGGGAAGGGTTATCATCACCCCTGTAACATTTGTTTTGCTGTCTGTGCCCCTGTTCAGAAGATTTCACCTCACTTTCTGTCCCAATGACAATTGGATTTGGAAAATTTGGGATTTTTAGGGAAACAAGGATTGGTGATAAATTAGTGGAGGAGACACCTTTTTCCCATATTAACACTTACAGGAGAGAATTTCCCTTCCTAGGGGTAGATTTCCTCTCACTTCCTGTTGTCTCCCTCCGTTTGTAAGTAGGAGTCGTTTGTAAGTTGGATGTTTGAAAGTAGGGGACCGCCTGTATATACCATACGGCCTGCCCTATATACTCTGCAGAAATTTGGGCCTTAGGTGTTGATGGTACCAGAACACTGTAAGCCCTCACAGTTACTCTTGGTAAGCGCTGGAACGGGCCCTGCTGTGAAATATTATATCAAGAATTGTAATTGCATGCCCCTGTTGAACAGGGGTAGAAAAATTGGGCATTTGGTGGTGGTGCCACAACACTGCAACCCCTCACAGATACTCTAGTTGAGCGCAGGAACGAGCCCTGCTGCAAAATATAACAGCAAAAATTGTAATTACATGCCCCTGTTAAACTGGGGCAGAAAAATTAGGCCTTAGCCACTGGTGGTGGTGCCCAAAACCAAAAATGTTCTTAGAAGCTATCAACATGAACATTGAGGAGGAATAGGATAGTCATTCAGCATAACAGGATAGTCACTCAGCATCAGCATAGGCAGTCTTGAAGGGATCTCACATTCATAAAAAAAATTATCGGTTACATCAGCATCAGGTGCTTGGTAGCTGGTGATCCAAGACTGATTCATTTTTATGAAGGTGAGCCGATCAACCGAGTCGGTGGACAGGCGCACTCTGTGATCGGTTACAAAGCCTCCAGCAGCACTGAATGTGCGTTCTGAAAGAACGCTGAATGCAGGACAGGCCAGTAGCTCAATTGCATACTGTGTAAGCTCTGGCCAGTCATCCATCCTCCAGACCCAGTAACCCAGTGGATTTTCGGCTGGAAAGGTCCCTGTTATAAAGATTTTCTTTAATCTAATATCTAATATTCATCTATTAACAATATTAATGAATGGAGTTGGGTCTTTGAGAATAATGGACTTGAATACATTTAAAATGCTTACATATATCATATTCTAAATATGGAAAAAGTGAAATATATATAAATATATATATTTATGTAAAGGTTTGTTTGAAGCTTCTAATGATAGTTTTTTAACAGCTCAAGCATTTGGTTGCAATTAGTCTCAATGGTTTTCTTCTACCATCCTCCCATCATGGATAAGGTTACATCCTTTTCAAAAGATACAAACGTTTAAGTATTTTAGCTAGGATTATAAGTTCTTAAATATTGCTATATTTTCTTGATTAGGATATTAATAAGAATGTTTGGTTTTTAATGTATCCATAGTGTAATATTCAGTATTTGATTCAGATATTTAGTAATATTATATTACAAGTTAAATAATGCTTATTTTAGCTACTCACATCGTTCACAGCCGCACCCTTAGGAATTTTAGACACTGAACAACTCCCTTCTGAAGGATATATTTGAAGTTCACAGGCTTTAAGAACGTTAAATTAGCCTCTTTTAGAAGGATGGGGGACAGGTATATAAGCAGAGAGGAGCAGACATGCGGTCTCTTGAATGCTACACACACTTCTGCTCACACTTGCAGAAATGAGCTGACATGCTAATTCAGCTTCACAAACACACACACACACACACACACACAAAGATATTTATACAATTTTCTTTTCAAGAATAAGAAACTTATCAATGCTATTTTTTATATTCTACAATTGATGTTATATTCATGTGACATTTAACTATTTTTATTATTAAATCAATTTTGGAGTTTTTACACGAGAATGGAACGGATTTTCTTGGAACTTTTCTCATCAATATGAATTGTTGAATATCGATTATTAATGCAATATTATCGATTTATCAATATTTATTTCAGTCTCCAACTCTGATCTTGCCCCTAGGTATTCCTGCACCGTGTAAATCAGACGCTAGCAATGGTAGCTGGAACTGATCAGACCTTGGGGCTGCGGATTAAAAATTTGGCTGAACGCATCGGTCACCTTCTCCACCGCTCCTTCTGTGACTGACCAAAGCCTCAGCAACATGTTGTCCAGGATCAGGAATTTGTAACCTCCCAGGCTCTGGAAATGCGTTGCAAAAACCTTTCTGCAAGGCCTCCCGAAGATGTCTCATCCTCTGCTCCCTCTGCGACGGCTGGATAAGTTCCACAACCTTACCCTTGTAACGTGGATCAAGAAGGATTACCAGACAGTAATGATCCCTCTCCTTGATACCATGAATCTGAGGGTCCTTTCGCAGGCTTTGCAGGATCAGGGAGGCCATGCAGCGTAGGTTTGCTGAGGCATTCGGTCTGGAGTCCTCTGGGTCACTAAGGACGACATGATCCGCAGCCACCTCCTCCCAGCCACGTACAAATCCATGGGTTTCTGGGGACTTAAAACGATCCATTGAAGACTGCTGCTGATGCTAGCGTCCACCTCCATGCTGACACAATCCTCCTCCTCCTCTTCCTGTGAGATCAGCGGGCCCGCAGGAATACTGTCTGGATAAAGGGGGCCTTGAGAGGTAAGGAAGTCCTCCTCTTCATCCCTCTGTTCTGCCTCAAGTGCCCTGTCCATTATTCCACGCAGCATGTGCTCCAACAGGTAGACAAGAGGGACAGTATCACTGATGCATGCACTGTCACTGCTCACCATCCTCCTGGCCTCCTCAAATGGTGACAGGACAGTGCATGCATCCTTGATTATGAGCCACTGGCTTGGCGAAAAATAGCCAAGCTCCCCTGACCCTGACCCCTGACCCTGTCCTGGTGCCATACTCGCACAGGTACTAGTTGATGGCCCTCTGCTGCGTGTGCAGCCGCTGTAGCATTGCCAACGTTGAGTTCCACCTGGTGAGCATGTCACAGATGAGGCGGTTCTTGGACAGGTTGCATTGCTTTTGGAGGTCAGCCAGCCGAGCACTGGCATTATATGACTGGCGGAAATGCCCACAGACTTTCCTGGCCTGCCTCAGGAGATCCTGTAAGCCCGGGTACCTGCACAAAAACCGCTGCACCACCAAATTAAGGACATGAGCCAAACAGGGCACATGGGTCAAGTGTCCCTGTCGGAGGGCGGAGAGGAGGTTGGTGCCATTGTCGCAAACCACCATTCCTGGCTGAAGCTAGCCTGGCATCAACCACCTCTGAGCCTGCCCCTGCAGAGCTGTCAGAATCTCTGCCCCAGTGTGGCTCCTGTCCCCTAAACAGACCAATTCAAACACCGCATGGCATCTTTTTGCCTGAGTGCTTGCGTAGCCCCTAGAACATCTACGGAGCACCGCTGGTTCCGAGGGCAAATCTGCACAGGAAGAGGCCCTAGAGGAAGAAGAAGAGGAGGGGGTGGAGGAGAGAGGTGTGGCAGAATCACCACTACCAGAATTTTGGAGGTGTGGTGGCGGAACAAGCTCCAACAATACTGCACCTTGTCCTGCATCCTTCCCAGCTGCCATGAGAGTTACCCAGTGCGCCGTGAAAGAAAGGTAGACCATGAGTTAGCGGTAATATGCACCTTACCGCTGACTGCCCTGTCCAACGAGGCCAAGACATTGCCTTCCGCATGCCGGTAGAGAGCCATAATCGGCTTCCGTGAAAAAAAATTGGCGTTTGGGAACCTGCCACTGAGGTACCGCACATTCCACAAATTCATGAAAGGGGGCAGAGTCTACCAGCTGAAAAGGCAGCAGTTGGAGTGCTAGCAATTTAGCCAAGCTAGCATTCAGCCGCTGGGCATGTGGATGGCTTGGACTGAATTTCTTTCGCCGGCTTAGCAACTGGGGTAGGGAAATTTGCCTGCTACAATGGGACGTTGGTGTAGCGATAGCAGATTGCCCACAACTACTTGGCACACCTAATTCTACATCTTCATTCCTCTCAGTGCAGGTTTCTGAGAGGACTGAAGGTATAGTGGGGTTGGAGATCCCAGCTAATGAGGAGCAAGGAGAGGTCCGCCTTGTTCTTTGGTGTGGGTCTTTTAAGTAGTGTTGCCAATGGACTGCATGGGAGGTCGACATATGTCTGATCAAGCATGTGGTGCCCAAGCGGCTGCTGTTTTGTCCACGCTTGATACGCTTCAGACATATGTTGCAAACAGCAAAGGTGCGATCTGCTGCACACATCTCAAAAAAGGCCCACACCGAAGAACTTTTGGAAAAACGTGCGGAGTCATATACCGCTTAGACTGCTTGTGCCAGAAAAGTAACAGTCGTCCCGGTCCTCGATCTACTGGATGAGAGGGACATATTAAGGAACGCCTAGTCGGTCTACATAGGACTGAGAATTGTATGTGTGTGTATTCCACATAGCTGCTGAGGAGCAGCAACATCACTAGTGTTCCATCTGAGGCTGTTTGTGCTGCACAGGATTGCATACATATATATTGTTGGTTCATAGCACCTTTTGGCAATATTTGCACTGTTGTTTTTTTGCACATGGATTGTAGTTTGCACATGATTTGCAGGTTGCACCTTTGGTTTTTATATGTATAATTTATCTATGCATTGGCTTATTGACATATTCACTTAGGGTTGATTATACAGCGCATCAATATTTAATTAATATTCACGTTTAAGGTACCAGATTACTTTTGATTGATTGCAGCTTTAATCATTTAGTTATCCTTTGTTGATTGGTTTCACTCATTTATATTTTACACTTGATTGTGCACCATTTTAGCGCTTAGGTAATTTACTAATTTGGATGCATTGAGTACCTCTTTACCCAGAAATAGCCGAGGGGGAGAGGTTCACCCGCTGTGCATTATGGGGGAGGGTACTTAAGGGACAGACACCATTTTCGTGGTCTCTCTGACCCGATGGCCCTTCTGGCCTAAGGTGTGCCGTAGCAGTTCTTCTGCCTCGGGGCCTGCTGGCCCGAGGCCTCGCTGCTGAAAGTAGACCCAGGAGTTTCTGGGGCCTACTGGTCCAGGGGAGGTCCTGAGCTGTCTTGCCTGCGGGGAGAAGCTGAGCAATTGGGGACTCAATTGGAGGAAGCATCCCGGCCAAAACTACCTCACAGTATCGCCGGATGGCTGAAAGATACTGGTACTGTGAGATTGTATTCTGACTTTGCAAAAGTTCTTGGTTATACAGTCCTGTGGCAGAGGATGTGTACAACCACTCTCTGTGGCAGAGACTTTGACCGAGCACCGCACCGGCTGCTAGGTCAGTGAGAGAGGCCTATCCGGTGGTTGTTAGATCCAGTTGTGGAGCTGTTTGTCCTCTGGATCAAAGAAGTACCCGTGATCCGCAAAACAAGGTACCTGAATCTCCCCTAACCCTCCATCCCTCTATCTGATGTTTGTTAATAAAGCATTGGAAAAAAGAGACTAAAGCCCTGTACACACGATCGGATTTCTGATGGAATCAAATCCGATGGATTTTTCCATCGGAATTCCGATGAAGCTGACTTCCATCAGTCTTGCCTACACACCATCAGACAAAATTCCGACCATCCCAAACGCCGTGACGTACAACACGTACGACGGCACTTTAAAGGGGAAGTTCAAATCCAATGGCGTCACCCTTTGGGCTGCTTTTGCTGATTTCGTGTTACCGCGTGTTAATAAAAGTTTGGTGAGAGCCCATTTGCGCTTTTCAGTCTCCGTGCTTTTCAGTCTGTTACAGCATGACGAATGTGCTATCTCCATTATGAATGCTAGTGTTACCAGAACGAGCGCTCCCGTCTCATAATTCAGTCTGAGCATGCGTGGGTTTTTTCTCCGATGGAGTTCCACACAGACGATCGTAATTTCCTAAAGTTTTTTTTTCATCGGAAAAATTTAAAACATGTTCTATTTTTTTTCACCGATGAAAATAAGTCCGATGGGGCCCACACACGATCGGTTTGTCCAATGAAAACAGTCCATCATACTGTTTTCATTGGTAAAACCGATTGTGTGTACAGGGCTTAAGTGTTTGGTGCAGACATCTGTGAACAACTCTCCAATGGGACCCCTATGGCGGATACGGTGAACAGTCAGGTAACGGCAGACCCAAAATTAAACCAGTAGCTCCTACGGGGGTAGTGCTACACTACTCTCTGGTTATCTCAATACCTTTCACTCAGAAATGGGGATATTTGAATCTTCCGCAGCCCATTAGTGCTAACAACATCCACCCTGTCTGTCGGGTTAGGGTGACATCCGCTCGCTGTTCTTGTTGAAGAGCTGAAAGCTTTTGGCATTGCAACATCTTGTGTCTCATAGACTCATCACATTCTGATGTAACATAAAAAATGAGAATGTCAATCTCAGCCGTATATTCATCTGCAGATTCTTCAGCTGTCTCCGAGCGGTAGACAATTCCAGGACGACACAATTCGCTGCTCCGGAGGAAATTTCCATATGGGATGCTTGTGAACGACGTAAATCCAATTGGTATTGTCATTTGTTCATTCATTCAGAATCAAAACTAAACAAATGTTATTGGCACAGGTGGAAATTTTGCACCTGAATATTACATGCAGAGATTAAAATCAACATGTCACATATATAGTATATTTAGCTGAAGGGACCCTGTCATATTCTGGCATGTGCCCAGTCTATATTTAAAGCGATATTAAACCCAAAACCAAAAGTGTAATATAGTGCGGCTTACCAAGCAATTAGATGTGTTATTGGAGTACCTGCATTCTGGATGAAGGAGCACAGTGGGCACCTTTGGACAGCAGCATTGTCAGTGTGGAGGGGGGGGGGGTGAGTGTTATATGTACTAGCAGATTTACTAACACAGTGATTTCCAAACTGCAACTCAGGGGCCAAATGCAGCCCTTTGCTTATCTTTATCCAGCCCTTGGGGCACTATTCCTCACATTGACATTTACAATAGGGCATAATTCCTGCCACTGACACCAATCGTAGGGTACTATTCCTCCCACTGACACCAACAGTAGGGTACTATTCCTCCCACTGACACCAACAGTAGGGTACTATTCCTCCCACTGACACCAATAATGGGGTAGTTTTCCTGCCACTGACACCAACAATGGGACACTATTCCTCTCACGGACACCTATGATGGAGCACTATCCCTCATACTGATACCAATGATGGGACACTATTTCTCTCACGGACACCAATGAAGGGGCATTATTCCTCATACTAAAAAAAAAACATAGGTATCACCCTTTGGGACTTTATATGAGGTGTGCACAAGTGGCCGATGAAATTGACAAATATACATACGATAAAAACATTTATTGCAGAAATGATCACACATGAAAGAGTAGGATAAACAAAGCCAAAGCTGATACAATTTTGCACATGGTTAAAGATTGGATTACATATGAAATACATGAGTATGCATAACATCTAATATACCCGACGCGTTTTGCGACATGTGACTAGCTCTTCAGGGGTGGATGCATGTAGGATATATCTGAAAATGAATGACCAAAAAGGTAATACAACACATAATTAAATAATGGGCAAATGGTAAGAGGGGCCTTACAGAGAAAGAAAAGACCCCATACTCACCAATCGGCAAAGCCTAGGTGCCTGTGGCCATGTTCACCGAAGATGGCAGCAATATATGCTTGGAAAGGGAGCTAAGGGAGCAGAGCAGACCCAAAAAAAAAAAAGGCCCCTGTAAGGCCCCTCTTTTTTGTATATTATCTCTTTATTTATCAATTTTATAAGCAATTTACAGCATATCAAATCGGTGTCTCCACCTTACACTTCAATTTTAAGTCTGTCAAACATATACCTTCCCTCCCACCTCCCCTAAGAAGAAAAAAAAAAAAGAAAGAATAAATCCTACCCCACCTCTGTCTCTCTATCTCTCTCCCCTCATCTCTCCCCCCCCCCCCCCATTTGCCTCCCCTTCTTCCCTTCACGGAACCCTACCTCTCTTAGCACTCCAGTAACATTGTGTATTCCCCCGTCTTTTTAAACTCTGTCCACTTCCCCCATACTTTGTTATAAGTTTCTATAGAGTCTTCCCTTCTATGTGATGTTTCCTCTATTGATCTCAGCCAATTTATTTTTGCTACCCACTCTTTCATTGAGGGGGCTTCAGGGTTTTTCCATCGTCTTGGGATCAGGCTTTTAGCTGCGTTCAGGAGGTGTGGTACCAGGGAGTTTTTGTATTGTGCTGCCTTTTTATCTGTGTCATGAAATAAACATTTCCACGGGTCTTTCTGAATCTGTTCCCCTGTTATTTGATATATGTTCTCTATTATTCTCTCCCAGTAAGGCTGGATCTTCCCACACTCCCACCATAAATGTGCGAACGTCCCCAGTGCCCCACAGCCCCTTCAACACTTTGGTGAGATCTCTGCCCTCACCCTATTTGCTCTCTGCGGAGTCACGTACCACCTCGCCATTAATTTGTAACACATCTCTATCGTCTTGACATCGCTGGAAGTAAAGCAGGCAATCTTAAGGATCTTATTCCTATGTTTTTCCCCCTGTAAGACCCCTATTTCCTCCTCCCATTTTCCCAAATAGGGGGGATGTTTAGGTCCTATTTCTTCCATCATTATTTTATAAATTTTGGATACACTCTGCCTCCGGCACCGGGGGGAGGAGCCTCTCAATTGAGTTCATCTCCCCCTTTCCCCGCAGTGGCCAGGGGAGTGTTTGTGCAAAGTGCTGTATTTGTGCATATCTCCACCTATCCAGTATTCTGCCCCCCCATTTTTGTGTTAGGTTATGCACCTTCACAGAGCTATTTCCCATCATCACATCTTGTAGTAGTATTTCATCTTTCTTTGACCATCTAGTAAAATATAAGTGCTCATCTTTCCCCGGTTTAAAATAGCTTGTGTCTAATAAAGAAATTAGAGGTGAATTGTGTTGCCAGTGATATAGTCTACTCAGTTCGTCCCATGTCCTAAACGTGTGTTTAGTTAATGGATTTGTGTTTTTTGCCAGTTCCCTATACTGTCGTGGGATCCATACCCTTTTCCCTAAGTCTACTTTGCTTTGTGCTTCTTCCACCCAACTCTTTCCCTCCTTGTTATGTATCCAACCTGTTATCCGTGAAATGACGATTGCCTGGAAATACTTCCTGAAATCTGGAGCTGCTAACCCCCCTAGCTTTTTCCCTTTTACCAGTGTTGCATAAGAGATTCTAGGGTGCTTATGTTTCCAAATATATCTCGATGCTAAAGTGCTTAATTTCGCAAAAAATTCCTGAGGGACTCTTATTGGGATCATTGGAAATATGTATGTTAATTTGGGCAGGATAATCATTTTTAAGGCATTTATCCTCCCTAACCAGGACAGGGGTTTATATCTTAGATTATTAAGTTGATCTTTTACCTTATTTAATATGGGGATATAGTTTGCCGCAAACAAGGACTCCCATAACGCTGTTAGCTTTACCCGCAAATAACCCAGTTCCTCCTTACACCAGGCAAAGGGGAAAGAGGGCTGGATTGCCCTCTGCTCCTTTTTTTGCCAAGGTTATATTTAAAATCTCGGATTTTGATATATTGATCTTAAAATTTGTCATTTTTCCATATCTACTTAATTCCTTCAGTATGATAGGTATAGTTGTCCTAGGATTGGAGATAAAAAATAACACGTCGTCAGCGTATGCGGCAACCTTATACTCCCTGTCCCCAACTCTCACTCCTTTTATGTCCTTATTTTCCCGGATTGCAGCCAATAATGGTTCCAGTGCCAATACAAACAGCATTGGTGACAGGGGGTCTTGTGCCGTTGAACAATTCTAGGGAAGGGGACAGAATTCCATTTATCCTAATTTTAGCTGTTGGATGAAAATAAAAAGCGGATATCCATCGCATCATCTTTTCTCCAATTCTCAGGAATCTCAGTGTTCCTAACATGAAGCCCCAGTCCACTCTGTCGAAGGCCTTTTCGGCATCAACCGACAGAAATACGACTGGGGCCCCACTCTCTCTCGCCTCATGCATTAGAAGCAAGGACTTAAGGGAGTTATCCTCCCCGATACAAACCTGACCTGGTCACTGTGAATCCATTGAGGTAATAGAGGCTTTAGTCTTCCTGCAATTATTTTTGAGAAAATCTTTATGTCGGTATTTAATAACGATATTGGTCTATAGCTTTCCGTTGCCATTGGATCTTTGCCCTTTTTATAGTACATGATTGAGTACCCGTCAGGGCCAGGACTCTTCCCTGTGGCCATATCTTTAAGTGCTTTAAATACTTCTTCCTGTGTAATTGGAATTTCCAGGAGGTCCAAATCCTCTTTAGGCATTACTGGAAGATCTAGGCCTTGCAGGTACTCTTGAACTTCTTCCATTCCTCCCCTCTTATCTTCTTTGTGTCTCACATTATACAGCTGACTGTAGTACTCATGGAAGACCTTTGCTATTTCGGGGGATGAGTGCATTATTTCTCCTTTATTGTCTTTAATTTTAGCTATGAAAGATGCGTTTTTTTTTCCCCTTATTACCCTTGCTAACCATTTCCCTGATATATTGCCCCACTGATGTGTCTCTTTATCGACTATATGGAAAGCTTGTTTTTTCTCCTGCTCTAATAATATCCCTAGTTCTTCTTTTTTATTTGTCAACTCTAACATTTCTGGGATACCCTTCGGTCTCGTCTGTTGCTCTAACTCATTTATCTCTCTATATAAATTATTAATCTTTTTTCCTTTTTCCTTTTTTTTCCATGCACCTATACTTATTAACACCCCCTTATATAGCTTTTATGCGCTTCCCACAAAGTACCTCTTGAAATTTCAGGTGTGTCATTAATGCGAAAGAATTCCTCCAGCTCCTGTTCTTTCCTCTTATTCACCTCCAGATCTTGAATCAGGGAATCATTCAGTTTCTATCCTCCCCCCCCCTGGGGGCCCCTGACGTTATTTCTAGTTGCACTACCACTGGTGCATGATCAAAAAGGGAAATTGCCTTTATCGCCGTATCTTTAAGGGCAGGTAACCACTGATGTTCTATTAATACATAATCTATCCTTGAGAATGAGCCATGCACTGAGGAAAAAAATGTGTAATCTCGGGCTCCTAGGTGACCAATCCTCCAGGCGTCCACTAATTGATGCTCTAATAGTAGCTTCTTTATTTTATTTTGTCTCTGTGCCGATAAGTGAGAGTGACCTCCCGTAGTGTCCACTAACAGTTTTCCCTCCTTAAATTCTGCCAGTTTTTTTTAGAGTTTTCCTCAGGAACCTATCTGGGTCCCTATTTGGGGAGTAAATATTTGCTATAGTACAGTCTACATTAAACAATTTCCCTTTAATAAAAAGGAATCTTCCTTCTGGATCCGCCAACTGCTTCTTTACCTCAAACACCGTATTTCTATCAAATCCTATAGCCACCCCCCACGAGAAGCTTGACATTGAGTCCCCGTAGTACCATACGTGGAAAACCAGAGCGGACATCCTGGTCCCTGAGGAGTGCATAATATGTGTTTCCTGGAGGCAAGCTACATTTACCCCGTAATGTTGCAGTTCCTTATTAACTGCAAACCTCTTCCCTGAGGAATTTAAACCTTTAAAATTATATGATACTAAATTCAATGTAGTTATAACTCACATTGGGAGTGGCTGCCCCCATTCTCCTTCCCTCTCCCCGCCCGGGGGCATCACGGCCCCCGCCGGAGGAGGGACCAAGGAGGAGAAAGGGAGGAGCCAGGAGAGAGAGAGAGACAACCAGACACCCGAGAGCAAAAAAAAAAAAAGAAAACCCCACAAACAGCCCCCCCACCCTTATCCCCTTCCCGCCCCTCCTTACTGGAGGGTGAACAAAATCCATATTTGTTCCTTGCTTGAGTCTGACGGCCTCTATCTAGATGTCGTTCAATTCTCAAGCCTTATTGGGGATGTCACCTCCCACACCACCCCCCCTCGCCAGTCCACCCCCTGCCCCCCCTCCACTCTAATTTACAGTTTAGTTAGCATTTTTCTCCGAGGGACTACGTTGTGCCTACTCTGCCCCCCCTCTCCTCCCTCCCCCCCACCCCCTCGATTATGAGTCCACTGCACGTTGCCTTGGAGCAATAATATTCCATTTTTCTCCTCCCAACCCAGCAAAGCCGGGGGCTGGAGGTCCAGCTTGCTGCAGAAATCTCGGAGTTCTTCAGGGAATCTTAGTACTGTACTACGACCTTCTTTTTTTCCCTTCAAACATGCTGGAAATCCCCATTGGTAGGACACATTCATAGCCCGCATCTGTTCTGTTAAGGGTTTGTGGAGTCTTCTTGCCAAAGTCTCTGCCGAAAGATCTGAAAAAACTTGCAATTCGGTTCCCTCATATGCGATTCCTGTCAGTTTCCAGATACTTTCCATAATTTTAGCTTTCTCTTCGTAGTAATGGAACCTTACTATGACATCTCTAGGATTATCATCTGCTTGGGGTTGGTATCTTACAATCCTGTGAACTCTATCCATTTTTAGCTCCTCTGCTATCTCTCTCCCCAACATGGGGTTAAACACTTCCTGCATCACCTTGGGTAAGGCCCCTCTTACCATAGCTGTGGGGTGCCAACTTCACACAGCTTGTTACCATTTGTCCATTATTTATTCATGTGCTGCATTACCTTTTTGGTCATTCATTTTCAGATGTATCCTACATGCATTCACCCCTGAAGAGCGAGTAACATTTCACGAAACACGTTGGATGTATTAGATGTTATGTGTACTCATATATTTTATATGTAATGCAATCTTTAACCATGTGCCAAATAGGGATGAGCCGAACACCCCCCGGTTCGACTCGCATCCAGAACATGCGAATGGACCGAAAGTTTGCTCGAACATTCGAACACCGTTAAAGTCTATGGGACTCGAACGTGAGAAATCAAAAGTGCCAATTTTAAAGGCTAATATGCAAGTTATTGTCATAAAAAGTGTTTAGGGACCCGGGTCCTGCCCCAGGGGACATGTATCAATGCAAAAAAAAGTTTTAAAAACGGCCACTTTTTCGGGAGCAGTGATTTTAATGATGCTTTAAAGTGAAAAAATAAAAGTGAAATATTCCTTTAAATATCGTACCTGGGGTCTATAGTATGCCTGTAAAGTGGCGCGTGTTTCCCGTGTTTAGAACAGTCCCTGCACAAAATGACATTTCTAAAGGAATAAAAGTCATTTAAAACTGCTTGCGGCTTTAATGTAATGTCGGGTCCCGGCAATATGGATGAAAATTATTGAGAAAAACGGCATGGGTACCCCCAGCCCATTACCAGCCCCTTTGGGTCTTGTATGGATATTAAGGGGAAGCCCGCACCCAAATTAAAAAAAGAAAAGGCGTGGGGCCCCCAGGCCCTATATACAGGTCCTTCTCAAAAAATTAGCATATTGTGATAAAGTTCATTATTTTCTGTAATGTACTGATAAACATTAGACTTTCATATATTTTAGATTCATTACACACAACTGAAGTAGTTCAAGCCTTTTCTTGTTTTAATATTGATGATTTTGGCATACAGCTCATGACAACCCAAAATTCCTATCTCAAAAAATTAGCATATCATGAAAAGGTTCTCTAAACAAGCTATTAACCTAATCATCTGAATCAACTAATTAACTCTAAACACCTGCAAAAGATTCCTGAGGCTTTTAAAAACTCCCAGCCTGGTTCATTACTCAAAACCGCAATCATGGGTAAGACTGCCGACCTGACTGCTGTCCAGAAGGCCATCATTGACACCCTCAAGCAAGAGGGTAAGACACAGAAAGAAATTTCTGAACGAATAGGCTGTTCCCAGAGTGCTGTATCAAGGCACCTCAGTGGGAAGTCTGTGGGAAGGAAAAAGTGTGGCAGAAAACGCTGCACAACGAGAAGAGGGGACCGGACCCTGAAGAAGATTGTGGAGAAGGACCAATTCCAGACCTTGGAGGACCTGCGGAAGCAGTGGACTGAGTCTGGAGTAGAAACATCCAGAGCCACCGTGAACATGCGTGTGCAGGAAATGGGCTACAGGTGCCGCATTCCCCAGGTCAAGCCACTTTTGAACCAGAAACAGCGGCAGAAGCGCCTGACCTGGGCTACAGAGAAGCAGCACTGGACTGTTGATCAGTGGTCCAAAGTACTTTTTTCGGATGAAAGCAAATTTTGCATGTCATTCGGAAATCAAGGTGCCAGAGTCTGGAGGAAGACTGGGGAGAGGGAAATGCCAAAATGCCTGAAGTCCAGTGTCAAGTACCCACAGTCAGTGATGGTCTGGGGTGCCATGTCAGCTGCTGGTGTTGGTCCACTGTGTTTTATCAAGGGCAGGGTCAATGCAGCTAGCTATCAGGAGATTTTGGAGCACTTCATGCTTCCATCTGCTGAAAAGCTTTATGGAGATGAAGATTTCATTTTTCAGCACGACCTGGCACCTGCTCACAGTGCCAAAACCACTGGTAAATGGTTTACTGACCATGGTATTACTGTGCTCAATTGGCCTGCCAACTCTCCTGACCTGAACCCCATAGAGAATCTGTGGGATATTGGGAAGAGAAAGTTGAGAGACGCAAGACCCAACACTCTGGATGAGCTTAAGGCCGCTATCGAAGCATCCTGGGCCTCCATAACACCTCAGCAGTGCCACAGGCTGGTTGCCTCCATGCCACGCCGCATTGAAGCAGTCATTTCTGCAAAAGGATTCCCGACCAAGTATTGAGTGCATAACTGAACATAATTATTTGAAGGTTGACTTTTTTGTATTAAAATGGTCGGATGAAATATGCTAATTTTTTGAGATAGGATTTTTGGGTTTTCATGAGCTGTATGCCAAAATCATCAATATTAAAACAAGAAAAGGCTTGAACTACTTCAGTTGTGTGTAATGAATCTAAAATATATGAAAGTCTAATGTTTATCAGTACATTACAGAAAATAATGAACTTTATCACAATATGCTAATTTTTTGAGAAGGACCTGTACTCTGAACAGCAGTATAAAGGCAGTCCCAAGAAAGACAGGGACTGTAGGTTTGTTCTTAAGTTGAATCTGTTTGTAAATTGGAAAAGGTTAATTTTTTTAAGTGTAGCTCCAGCCAAAAAATCTATTTTTAAGCTTTGTGGATAACATAGGGAAGGGTTATCATCCCTGTAACATTTGTTTTGCTGTCTGTGCCCCTGTTCAGAAGATTTCACCTCACTTTCTGTCCCAATGACAATTGGATTTTTAAAATTTGGGTTTTTTAGGGAAACGAGGATTGCTGATTAAGCATCCCTGGAGGAGACACCTTTTTCCCATATTAACTCTTACAGGAGAGAATTTCCCTTCCTAGGCGTAGATTTCCTCTCACTTCCTGTTGTCTCCCTCCATTTGTAAGTAGGAGTCGTTTATAAGTCGGATGTTTGAAAGTAGGGGACTGCCTGTATATACTATACGGCCTGCCCTATATACTCTGCAGAAATTTGAACCTTAGGTGTTGGTGGTACCAGAAAACTGTAAGCCCTCACAGTTACTCTTGGTGGGTGCTGGAACGGGCCCTGCTGTGAAATATTATATCAAGAATTGTAATTACATGCCCCTGTTGAACAGGGGTAGAAAAATTGGGCCTTTGGTGGTGGTGCCACAACACTGTAAGCCCTCACAGTTACTCTTGGTGGGCGCAGGAACGGGCCCTGCTGTGAAATATTAGATCAAAAATTGTAATTACGCGCCCCTGTTAAACAGGGGCAGAAAAATTGGGCCTTAGGCGGCGGTGGTGGTGACACAACACTCTAAAGCCTCACAGATACTCTTGTTGAGCGCAGGAACAGGCCCTGCTGCAAAATATTACAGCAAAAATTGTAATTAACCACTTCAATACAGGGCATTTTCACCCCCTTCCTGCTCAGACCAATTTTTAGTTTTCAGCGCTGTCGCACTTTGAATGACAATTGCGCGGTCATGCAACACTGTACCCAAATGAAATATTTATGGGTTTTTTTCACACAAATAGAGCTTTTTTTGGTGGTATTTGATCACCTCTGCGTTTTTTTTATTTTTGCTATAAACAAAATAAGATACACAATATTTTTTATTTTTTGATTTAATAAATATCACAATTTTTTTTAAAAAAAACAATTTTTTTCCTCAGTTTAGACCAATATGTATTCTTCTACATATTTTTGGCAAAAAAATCGCAATAAGCGTATATTGATTGGTTTGCACAAAAGTTATAGCGTCTACAAAATAAGGGATAGATTTATGGCATTTTTTTTTTACTAGTAATGGCGGCGATCTGCGATTTTTATTGTGACCGTGACATTGCGGCGGACATATAGGACACTTTTTACACGTTTTTGGGACCATTCACATTTATACAGCGATTAGTGCTATAAAACTGCACTGATTACTGTGTAAATGTGACTGGCAGGGAAGAGGTTAACACTAGGGGGCGATCAAGGGGTTAATATGTTCCCTAGTGAGTGATTCTAACTGTAGGAGGAGGGGACTCACAAGGGGAGGAGACCGATCTGTGTTACTCTGTACTGGGAACACACATCGGTCTCCTCCCCTCTGACAGGACATGGATCTGTGTGTTTACACACACAGATCCACGGTCCTGCTGTGATCGCGGGCAATCGCGGGTGCCGGCGGACATCGCGGACGCCGGGAACGCGCACCGGGTCCCGAGCGATACAGCGCGCGCCCCCTAGAGGGCTGGGAAGCAAGGACGTCATATGACGTCCACCCGGAGGGAGAGACGGTTCCTGCCGGCGTCATATTACTATGGCCCGGTAAGTAAGTGGTTAAACAGGGGCAGAAAAATTGGGCCTTAGGCACTGGTGCTGGTGCCACAACACTACAACCCCTCACAGATACTCTAGTTAAGTGCAGGAAAGAACCCTGTTGCAAAATATTACAGCAAGAATTGTAATTACACGCCCCTGTTAAACAGGGGAAGAAAAATTGGGCTTTAGGAACTGGTGCTGGTGCCACAACACTGCAACCCCTCACAGATACTCTAGTTGAGTGCAGGAACAAGCCCTGCTGCAAAATATTACAGCAAAAATTTTAATTACACGCCCCCGTTGAACAGGGGCAGAAAAATTGGGCATTAGCCACTGGTGGTGGTGCATAGAGCCAAAAATGTTCTTAGAAGCTATCAACATTAGGGATGAGCCGAACACCCCCGGGTTCGGTTCGCACCAGAACCTTCGAACGGACCGAAAGTTCGCGCGAATTTTCGAACCCTATTCGTTATAATGGACGCGAACGTTCGAAATCAAAATTGCTAATTACAACGGCCAATATGCATGTTAATGTTATAAAACAGGTTTGGGGACCCGGGTCCTGCCCCAGGGGACATATATCAATGCAAAAAGAAATTTTAAAAACTAAAGTTTTTTCGGGAGCAGTCATTTTAATGATGCATAAAGTGAAAAAAAAAAAAGTGAAATTTTCCTTTAAATATGGTACCTGGGGGGTGTCTAAAGTATGCCTGTGAAGTGGCATGTGTTTCCCGTGTTTAGAACTGTCCTTGCACAAAATGACATTTGTAAAGGAAAAAAAGAAGCCATTTAAAACCACTTGCGGCTTTAATGTCATGTCTTGTCCTGGCCGCCATATGGCTGAAAATCCTTGAGAAAAATGGCATGGCTACCCCATCACCCCCCCCCCCCCCCCACCCCAGCCCCTTTGGGTCTTGTATGGATACTAAGGGGGACCCCGCACCCAAAATAAAACCCTATACCTACAACCCTATATACTCTGAACAGCAGTATATAGGTGGTGCAAACAAGACATGGACTGTAGGTTTGTTCTTAAGTAGAATCTGAACAGGTACATTATGAAGTGTAGCTACATCCCAAAAAAATCAATTTTTAAGCTTTTTGGAGAACATAGGGAGGGGTTATCACCCCTGTAACATTTGCTGTCTTTGCACATCTGTTCAGAACATGTCACCTCACTTTCCGTCCCAATGACAAATGTTTTTGGAAAAGTGGGGTTTTAATTGAAACAAGGATTGGTGATAAAGCATCAGTAGAGAGGAGATACCTTTTTCCCAAATTAAATCTAACAGGATAGAATTTTCCTTCCTAGGGGTAGATTTCCTCTCACTTCCTGTTTTCTCTTGCCGTTTGCAAGTAGGAGTCGTTTGTAAGTTGGATGTTTGAAAGTAGGGGCCTGCCGTATATACTCTGCAGAAATTTGCCCTATTAGATGTTGGTGTAGCCACAAGACTGGTGGGCACAGGAATGGGCCCTGCTGTGAGTTAATAGATCAAGATTTGTACTTGCATGCACCTGTTGAACCGGGCAGAAAAATTGGGCCTTTGGTGGTGGTGGTGGTGGTGGTGGACGGTGTTGCCACAAGACTGTAAGCCCTCACAGTTACTCTTGGTGGGTGCAGGAATGGGCCCTGCTGTGAGTTATTAGATCAAGATTTGTAATTGCATGCACCTGTTGAACAGGGCAGAAAAATTGGGCCTTTGGTGGTGGTGGTGGTGGTGGACGGTGTTGCCACAAGACTGTAGGCCCTCATAGTTACTCTTGGTGGGCGCAGGAATGGGCCCTGCTGTGAACTATTAGATCAAGATTTGTAATTACACGCCCCTGTTAAACAGGGGCTGAAAAATTGTGCCTTAGGCATTGGTGCTGGTGCCACAACACTGCAACCCCTCACAGATACTGTACTTGGAGCACAGCAGTCACACCTGTTGCGAAGCATCTTTTTAAAAAATTGTAATTACACGCCCCTGTTATACAGGGGCTGAAAAATTGTGCCTTAGGCACTGGTGCTGGTGCCACAACACTGCAACCCCTCACAGATACTGTACTCTGAGCACAGCAATGAGACCTGTTGCAAAGCATTGCCTAAAAATTGTAATTACACGCCCCAACAGGGGCTGAAAAATTGTGCCTTAGGCACTGGTGCTGGTGCCACAACACTGCAACCCCTCACAGATACTGTACTCTGAGCACAGCAGTCACACCTGTTGCGAAGCATCTTTTTAAAAAAAATTAATTACACGCCCCTTTTATACAGGGGCTGAAAAATTGTGCCTTAGGCACTGGTGCTGGTGCCACAACACTGCAACCCCTCACAGATACTGTACTCTGAGCACAGCAATGAGACCTGTTGCAAAGCATTGCCTAAAAATTGTAATTACACGCCCCAACAGGGGCTGAAAAATTGTGCCTTAGGCACTGGTGCTGGTGCCACAACACTGCAACCCCTCACAGATACTGTACTCTGAGCACAGCAGTCACACCTGTTGCGAAGCATCTTTTTAAAAAATTGTAATTACACGCCCCTGTTATACAGGGGCTGAAAAATTGTGCCTTAGGCCACTGGTGTGGTGGCATGGATCATTGAGGAGGAGGAAGAGGATAGTCAGTGAACATAACAGGACAGTCACTCAGCATCAGCATAGGCAGTCTTGAAGGGATGTGACATTATAAATTATTCCGTTATATCCGCTTCAGGTGTCTGGTAGCTGGTGGTGATCCAAGACTGATTCATTTTTATGAAGGTCAGTCGATCAACCGAGTCGGTGGACAGGCGCACCCTATGATCGGTGACAAATCCTCCAGCAGCACTGAATGTGCGTTCGGAAAGAACGCTGGATGCAGGACAGGCCAGTAGCTCAATTGCATACTGTGCAAGCTCTGGCCAGTGATCCATCCTCAGGACCCAGTAAGCCAGAGGATTTTCGGTGGGAAAGGTGTCCAAGTCTGACCTTGCCCCTAGGTATTCCTGCACCATGTATATCAGACGCTGGCGATGGTTGCTGGAACCGATCATACCTTGGGGCTGCGGACTAAAAAATTGTCTGAACGCATCGGTCAGATGTCCACCTTCCCCACCGCTCCTTCTGCTACTGACCGAAGCCTCAGCAACTTGTCGTCCAGGACCAGGAGTTTGTAACCTCCCAGTTTCTGGGAACGCGTTGCACAGACCTTTCTGCAAGGCCTCCCTGAGATGTCTCATCCTCTGCTCCCTCTGCGACGGCAAGATAAGGTCCGCAACCTTACCCTTGTACCGTGGATCAAGGAGAGTGGCCAGCCAGTAATGGTCACTCTCCTTGATCCGAAGAACACGAGGATCCTTCCGCAGGCTTTGCAGGATCAGGGAGGCCATGCAGCGTAGGTTAGCTGAGGCATTCGGTCCGGAGTCTTCTGGGTCACTGAGGATGACATGATCGCCAGCCACCTCCTCCCAGCCACGTACAAGTCCACTGGTTTGTTGGGACTGTACATCATCCCTAAAAGACTGCTGCTGCTGATGCTGAGTGCCAGGCTCCACCTCCATGCTCACACAATCCTCCTCCTCCTCCTCCTCCTCTTCCTGTGTGATGGGTGGGACAGAAGGAACATTGTCTGGATAAAGGGGGCCTTGAGAGACAAGGAAGTCCTCCTCTTCCTGCCTCTGTTCTGCCTCAAGTGCCCTGTCCATTATCCCACGCAGCGTATGCTCCAACAGGTGGACAAGAGGTACAGTGTCACTGATGCATGCACTGTCACTGCTCACCATCCTCGTGGCCTCCTCAAATGGTGAGAGGACAGTGCATGCATCCCTGATCATGCTCCACTGGCGTGGGGAAAAAAAGCCAAGCTCCCCTGACCCTGTCCTGGTGCCGTAGTCGCAAAGGTACTCATTGATGGCCCTCTGCTGCGTGTGCAGTCGCTGCAGCATGGCCAACGTTGAGTTCCACCTGGTGGGCATGTCACATATTAGGCGGTTCTTGGGCAGGTTCAGCTCCTTTTGCAGCTCAGTCAGCCGAGCACTGGCATTATAAGATCGGCGGAAATGCACACAGACTTTCCTGGCCTGCCTCAGGACATCCTGTAAGCCTGGGAACCTGCCCAAGAACCGCTGCACCACCAGGTTGAGGACGTGAGCCATACAGGGCACATGGGTGAGCTGCCCCTGTCGCAGGGCGGAGAGGAGGTTGGTGCCATTATCAGAAACGACCATTCCTGGCTTAAGCTGGCGTGGCGTCAACCACCTCTCGGCCTGCCCCTGCAGAGCTGCCAGAACCTCTGGCCCAGTGTGGCTCCTGTCCCCCAAACACACCAGCGCAAGCACGGCATGGCATCTTTTTGCCTGCGTACTCGCGTAGCCCCTTGTACGCCTACGGAGCACCGCTGGTTCCGAGGACAGAGCACTCGAAGAGGACATGGAGGAAGAAGAAGAGGAGGGGGTGGAGGAGAGAGGTGTGTCACAACCAGTAGTAGCATTTTGGAGGCGTGGTGGCGGAACAACCTCCAACACTACTGCACCTTGTCCTGCATCCCTCCCAGCTACCAATAGAGTGACCCAATGGGCCGTGAAAGAAAGATAACGTCCCTGTCCATGCCTGCTGGACCATGAGTCAGCGGTAATATGCACCTTACCGCTGACCGCCCTGTCCAGCGAGGCATGGACATTGCCTTCCACATGCCAGTAGAGAGACGGAATCGCCTTCCGTGAGAAAAAGTGGCGTTTGGGAACCTGCCACTGAGGAACCGCACATTGAACAAACTCACGGAAGGGGGCCGAGTCTATCAACTGAAAAGGCAGCAGTTGAAGTGCTAGCAATTTAGCCAAGCTAGCATTCAACCGCTGGGCATGTGGATGGCTGGGAGTATACTTCTTTCGACGGTCCAGCAGCTGGGGCAGGGAAATTTGCCTGCTACAATCGGACGCCGGTGTACTGCAAGTACTTGGTTGTGACACACCTAATTCTACACCTTCAGTCCTCTCAGAGCAGCTTTCAGAGAGGACTGAAGATATAGTGGGGATGGAGATCCCAGCTGATGAGGAGCAAGGAGAGGTCCGCTTTGTTCTTTGGTGTGGGTCTTTTATGTGTGCTTGCCAACGAGCTGCATGGCAGGTCGACATATGTCTGCTCATGCTTGTGGTGCCCAAGCGGCTGATGTTTTGGCCACGCGAGATACGCTTGAGACAAATATTGCAAATAGCAGTGGTGCGATCTGATGCACTCGTCTCAAAAAAGGCCCACACCAAAGAACTTTTGTGATAACGTGCAGAGGCAGCGCCCTGCACAGGCGGAGCTCTGCGGTGTGGTACAGTTGCTGTGCTGGCCTCTAGCTGGCCTCCAGGGGGCATCCTGCCTCGTTGGACATGTGACGCTGCATCCTCCTCCTCCTCCTCCTCTCTCCCTTCAGGCACCCACGTGGAGTCAGTGACCTCATCATCCCCTCCCTCTTCACCACTAGAGCAAACCTGGCAGTAAGCTGCAGCTGGTGGAACACTACTGCCAGATTGCTGTCCTTCAGCATCCCCTCTCTCTGCGCGCACACTACTGACTTCCTCAAGCTGGGTATCATCATCCGAGCCTTCGAATCGTTGGGCATCCTCCTGGAGCATGTACCCAACACTGTGCTCAAACAGTTCGGGGGACTCCTCAGGAGGACATGGTGGGTCTAGGGAAGGGGTGGCTGATGATGCCATTGAGTACGCGTTGGCAGCTGCTCTGCCAGTACCCTGAGCCTGGGTGAGAGAGGATGAGGAGGATGAGGAGGGCTTGGTCATCCATTTTACCAAGCCTCCGGCATGATGCGGCTCCACATGTCCAGCTGCCGAAAACAAAGACAAGCGTGTCCCATGGCCACGTGCTGATGACGATGCACGACCACGTCCACGGCCAGCACTGTTGTCTCTAGAAACAGAGCCTGCCTGCCCTGTGTTCTTGCCTCGGCACGCTCTGCCTCTCCTTGGCGGTCTTCCAGCCATTGTAGTCGGTAGTGTATATAGTATAAAAAATAGAACTCCTATGTGTGCTCACAACACACTGTAGGTCCTATGGGTGCTGACACTAACACACTATAGGTACTATGTGTGCTGCTGACAAGAAAATATAGGAGCTCTGTTTGCTGCCACTAACACACTAGAAGTCCTATGGGTGCTGCTGAGAAGAAAATATAGGAGCTCTGTTTGCTGCCACTAACACACTAGAAGTCCTATGGGTGCTGCTGAGAAGAAAATATAGGAGCTCTGTTTGCTGCCACTAACACACTAGAAGTCCTATGGGTGCTGCTGAGAAGAAAATATAGGAGCTCTGTTTGCTGCCACTAACACACTAGAAGTCCTATGGGTGCTGCTGAGAAGAAAATATAGGAGCTCTGTTTGCTGCCACTAACACACTAGAAGTCCTATGGGTGCTGCTGAGAAGAAAATATAGGAGCTCTGTGTGATGCCACTAACACACTAGAAGTCCTATGAGTGCTGCTGAGAAGAAAATATAGGAGCTCTGTTTGCTGCCACTAACACACTAGAAGTCCTATGGGTGCTGCTGAGAAGAAAATATAGGAGCTCTGTTTGCTGCCACTAACACACTAGAAGTCCTATGGGTGCTGCTGAGAAGAAAATATAGGAGCTCTGTTTGCTGCCACTAACACACTAGAAGTCCTATGGGTGCTGCTGAGAAGAAAATATAGGAGCTCTGTGTGATGCCACTAACACACTAGAAGTCCTATGGGTGCTGCTGAGAAGAAAATATAGGAGCTCTGTTTGCTGCCACTAACACACTAGAAGTCCTATGGGTGCTGCTGAGAAGAAAATATAGGAACTCTGTGTGATGCCACTAACACACTAGAAGTCCTATGGGTGCTGCTGAGAAGAAAATATAGGAGCTCTGTTTGCTGCCACTAACACACTAGAAGTCCTATGGGTGCTGCTGAGAAGAAAATATAGGAGCTCTGTTTGCTGCCACTAACACACTAGAAGTCCTATGGGTGCTGCTGAGAAGAAAATATAGGAGCTCTGTTTGCTGCCACTAACACACTAGAAGTCCTATGGGTGCTGCTGAGAAGAAAATATAGGAGCTCTGTGTGATGCCACTAACACACTAGAAGTCCTATGGGTGCTGCTGAGAAGAAAATATAGGAGCTCTGTTTGCTGCCACTAACACACTAGAAGTCCTATGGGTGCTGCTGAGAAGAAAATATAGGAGCTCTGTGTGATGCCACTAACACACTAGAAGTCCTATGGGTGCTGCTGAGAAGAAAATATAGGAGCTCTGTTTGCTGCCACTAACACACTAGAAGTCCTATGGGTGCTGCTGAGAAGAAAATATAGGAGCTCTGTTTGCTGCCACTAACACACTAGAAGTCCTGTGGGTGCTGCTGAGAAGAAAATATAGGAGCTCTGTTTGCTGCCACTAACACACTAGAAGTCCTATGGGTGCTGCTGAGAAGAAAATATAGGAGCTCTGTGTGATGCCACTAACACACTAGAAGTCCTATGGGTGCTGCTGAGAAGAAAATATAGGAGCTCTGTTTGCTGCCACTAACACACTAGAAGTCCTATGGGTGCTGCTGAGAAGAAAATATAGGAGCTCTGTTTGCTGCCACTAACACACTAGAAGTCCTATGGGTGCTGCTGAGAAGAAAATATAGGAGCTCTGTTTGCTGCCACTAACACACTAGAAGTCCTATGGGTGCTGCTGAGAAGAAAATATAGGAGCTCTGTTTGCTGCCACTAACACACTAGAAGTCCTATGGGTGCTGCTGAGAAGAAAATATAGGAGCTCTGTTTGCTGCCACTAACACACTAGAAGTCCTATGGGTGCTGCTGAGAAGAAAATATAGGAGCTCTGTGTGATGCCACTAACACACTAGAAGTCCTATGGGTGCTGCTGAGAAGAAAATATAGGAGCTCTGTTTGCTGCCACTAACACACTAGAAGTCCTATGGGTGCTGCTGAGAAGAAAATATAGGAGCTCTGTTTGCTGCCACTAACACACTAGAAGTCCTATGGGTGCTGCTGAGAAGAAAATATAGGAGCTCTGTGTGATGCCACTAACACACTAGAAGTCCTATGGGTGCTGCTGAGATGAAAATATAGGAACTCTGTGTGATGCCACTAACACATTAGAAGTCCTATGGGTGCTGCTGAGAAGAAAATATAGGAGCTCTGTTTGCTGCCACTAACACACTAGAAGTCCTATGGGTGCTGCTGAGAAGAAAATATAGGAGCTCTGTTTGCTGCCACTAACACACTAGAAGTCCTATGGGTGCTGCTGAGAAGAAAATATAGGAGCTCTGTTTGCTGCCACTAACACACTAGAAGTCCTATGGGTGCTGCTGAGAAGAAAATATAGGAGCTCTGTTTGCTGCCACTAACACACTAGAAGTCCTATGGGTGCTGCTGAGAAGAAAATATAGGAGCTCTGTTTGCTGCCACTAACACACTAGAAGTCCTATGGGTGCTGCTGAGAAGAAAATATAGGAGCTCTGTGTGATGCCACTAACACACTAGAAGTCCTATGGGTGCTGCTGAGAAGAAAATATAGGAGCTCTGTTTGCTGCCACTAACACACTAGAAGTCCTATGGGTGCTGTTGGGGTGCAATGCTGTGCTAACAGCACTGCGGTTGGTACTACTGCAATACTGTACTAACAGTAAGCACGCACCAGACTAATCCCCAGCAGCAGCTAATAACACACTAACTGTGCAATCAGCAGCAATGAACGATCAATGACTTAGGTAGCAATGGTTTAGCAAAGAAATAGCCAATGGTTTAGCAAAGAAGAGCAAATCTTTCAGTATCAAGCAAAGACAGAATCAGCAGACTAATCTCTCCTAAAGCCGGAACTCATGTGACCGGGGCCGATGGCGTGGCGGCCTTTTAAATGGTGGGGCGTGTACTAAAGCCCCTGAGCTGTAATTGGCTACAGCCGTCCTGCCTGTAGCCAATTATTGCTCTCCGAGTTTCGGGCGCTGTGATTGGCCAAGCATGCGGGGTCACAGTGCATGCTTGGCCAATCATCAGCCAGCAATGCACTGCGCCGGCCGCGCCGGCCGCAATGCATTGCGGGGCCGCTCGCATCACACGAATGTGATGCGAACGGCCCAAATAGTTCTGGGCTCGACGAGCGAGCGAACTCCCGATGCTCGATTCGAACATGGGTTCGAATCGAGCACCGGGCCCATCCCTAATCAACATGAACATTGAGGAGGAATAGGATAGTCACTCAGCATAACAGGATAGTCACTCAGCATCAGCATAGGCAGTCTTCAAGGGATCTCACATTCATTAAAAAAAATATCGGTTACATCAGCATCAGGTGCTTGGTAGCTGGTGATCCAAGACTGATTCATTTTTATGAAGGTGAGTCGATCAACCGAGTTGGTGGACAGGCGCACTCTGTGATTGGTTACAAAGCCTCCAGCAGCACTGAATGTGCGTTCTGAAAGAACGCTGGATGCAGGACAGGCCAGTAGCTCAATTGCATACTGTGCAAATTTTGGCCAGTGATCCATCCTCAAGACCCAGTAACCCAGTGGATTTTCGGTTGGAAAGGTCTCCAAGTCTGATCTTGCCCCTAGGTATTCCTGCACCATGTAAATCAGACGCTGGCGATGGTTGCTGGAACTGATCAGACCTTGGAGCTGCGGACTAAAAAATTGTCTGAACACATCAGTCAGATGGCCACCTTCTCCACCGCTCCTTCTGTGACTGACGGAAGCCTCAGCAACACGTTGTACAGGACCAGGAAATTGTAACCTCTCAGGCTCTGTAAATGCGTTGCACAAACCGTTCTGCAAGGCCTCCCGAAGATGTTTCATCCTCTGCTCCCTCTGCGACGGTTGGATAAGTTCCGCAACCTTACCCTTTTAACGTGGATCAAGAAGGGTTGCCAGCCAGTAATGATACCTCTCCTTGATACCACAAATACGAGGATCCTTTTGCAGGCTTTGCAGGATCAGGGAGGCCAGGGAGGCCATGCAGCGTAGGTTTGCTGAGTCATTCGGTCCAGAGTCCTCTGGGTCACTAAGGACAACATGATCCACAGCCACCTCCTACCAGCCACATACAAGTCCATGGGTTTCTGGGGACTGAAAACGATCCCTTAAAGACTGCTGCTGATGCTGAGTGCTAGGCTTGCCAATGTTGAGTTCCACACGGTGGGCATGTCACAGATTAGGCGGTTCTTGGGCAGGTTGTATTCCTTTTGCAGGTCAGCCAGCCGAGCACTGGCATTATATGACCGGCGGAAATGCCCACAGACTTTTCTGGCCTGCCTCAGGAGATCCTGTAAGCCCCGGTACCTGCACAAGAACCACTGCACCACCAAATTAAGGACATGAGCCAAACAGGGCACATGGGTCAAGTGTCCCTGACGGAGGGTGGAGAGGAGGTTGGTGCCATTGTCAGAAAACATCATTCCTGGCTTAAGCTGGCGTGGCGTCAACCACCTCTGAGCCTGCCCCTGCAGAGCTGACAGAATCTCTGCCCCAGTGTGGCTCCTGTCCCCCAAGCACATCAACTCAAGAACCACATGGCATCTTTTTGCCTGAGTGCTTGCGTAGCCCCTTGAACGCCTACGGAGCACCGCTGGTTCCGAGGACAAAGCACAGGAAGAGGCCATGGAGGAAGAAGAAGAGGAGGGGGTGGAGGAGAGAGGTGTGTGAGAATCACCAGTATTAGCATTTTGGAGGCGTGGTGGCAGAATAACCTCCAACAATACTGCACCTTGTCCTGCATCCTTCCCAGCTGCCAGCAGAGTCACCCAATGCGCCGTGAAAGATAAGTAACGTCCATGTCCATGCCTGCTGGACCATGAGTCAGCAGTAATATTCACCTTACCGCTGACCGCCCTGTCCAGCGAGGCAAAGACATTGCCTTCCACATGCCGGTAGGGAGCCGGAATCGCCTACCGTGAGAAAAAGTGGCGTTTGGGAACCTGCCACTGAGGAACCGCACATTCCACAAACTCACGGAAGGGGGCCGAGTCTACCAACTGAAAAGGCAGCAGTTGAAGTGCTAGCAATTTAGCCAAGCTAGCATTCAACCGCTGGGCATGTGGATGACTGGGAGCGAACTTCTTTTGGCAGTGCAGCAGCTGGGGCAGGGAAATTTGCCTGGTACAATCTAACGTCGGTGTACTGATAGCAGATTGCCCGCAAGTACTTGGCTGTGACACACCTAATTCTACACCTGCATTCCTCTCAGTGCAGGTTTCAGAGAGGACTGAAGGTATAGTGGGGTTGGAGATCCCAGCTGATGAGGAGCAAGGAGAGGTCCGCTTTGTTCTTTGGTGTGGGTCTTTTTTGTATGCTTGCCAACGGACTGCATGGCAGGTCGACATATGTCTGGTCAAGCACGTGGTGCCCAAGCGGCTCATGTTTTGGCCACGCGAGAAACGCTTCAGACATATGTTGCAAATAGAAACGGTGCGATCTGCTGCATGCGTCTCAAAAAAGGCCCACACCAAAGAACTTTTGGGAATAACGCGCAGAGACAGCAGCGCCCTGAACATGCGGAACACTGCGGTGTGATGCAGTCGGCTGGCTGCCCTTAAGCTGGCCCCTGGAGGGCATCCTGATTTGTTGGAGATGTGCCTCCTCCTCCTCCTCTTTCCTATCAGGCACCCACGTGGAGTCAGTGACCTCATCATCCCCTCCCTCCTCATCACTGGAGCCAATCTGGAAGTATGCTGCAGCTGGTGGAACATGACTGCCAGATTGCTGTCCTTGTTGGGCACCCCCTCTCTCTGGGCTCACGTTACTGCCTTCCTCTAGCTGGGTACCATCATCGGAGCCTTCAAAACGCTGGGCATCCTCCTGGAGCATGTACCCAACACTGTGGTCAAACAGTTCGGGGGACTCCTCGGGAGGACATGGTGGGGCTAGGGAAGGAGTGACTGATGCCATTAAGCCGAGGGAAGAGGCCGCTTTGGCAGCTGCTTTGCCAGACAAAGTACCCTGAGCCTGGGTGAGAGAGGATGAGGAGGATGAGGACGGCTTGGTCATCCACTCTACCAAGTCTTCGGCATGGTGCGGCTCAACATGGCCAGCTGCGGAAAAGAAGGACAAGCATGTTCCACGGCCACGTGCTGATGAGGATGCATCGTGTCCATGACCAGCACTGTTGCCTCTAGACACAGAGCCTGCTTGCCCTTTTTTATTGGCTCGTGACTGTCTGCCTATCCTTGTTTGCCTTCCAGACATACTACTGGCCTGCAGTGAGATGTAGCTGCACAAAGGTGGGATGTATATATATAGATCTATGTAAAAAACAGTATACAAACAGTAAAATTCAAACTTAAAAGTCCACAATGAAACAGTAGCAGCGCTATGATCAAATGTTCATTTGAGCGTCCTCTATATAACAATTCATATAGGAAGCGAAGATAGTGAATGAAATGAGTATGGCTGTGACTGGTCAGAATCCTAGTGACAAGTGCTCCTTTCACCAAAAGATGTTCACCGCGTGGGGGGTAAAATTCCCCTTTTGGGGATGCACTCACCAGATGTAGGAAAAATATGAGCATTCAATCACCATCCACTTTCAGCGTCTCTGCCTTCCACCATAAGATTTACTTGTTTCCCAGGTAACGTTCATTACATTCATTAAAGCAAATGCAGTTCCCATGGGGTCACAATGCTTATCCAACTGTCCCTTGAATGGCTTCTCTGTGCATCTCCAAGGTTGCCCCACCTCTCATGAGGAATAAGGATAATTCAGAATAATATCCAATAGATGGCGCCTATAGTAATCAACTGAAAGGGCATACAGTGCACGTTCATAGGACAAACATCCAAAAGCCCTTCATCAAGTATCACCTCTGAGGTAGAAGTGGAGGAGAGGGAAAAATTCTCCCTGCCTGTGATTTTAGTATGAGAACACCACTAATTGTATTGAGGTACCTTTAGGTGAACGCTGTGCAAAGGACACAGTGACAGTACACTAAATGAAATTAATGCAGCTCCCTGCCTGTGGTCTTGGTATGAGAACACCACCAATTGTATTCAGGTACACGCTGTGCAAAGGACACTAAGTGAAACACTGCAGCTAGCACAATTACCTGCCTGCCTGTCAGTATAGAGAATAACAGGAATGGATCTAGATAAACTGAATACAGTGTGTAAATATATATACACAACACCTAGGATGCATATATATCCTCTACACACTGTAAATGCAGCTAACTGACTCGCCTGCCTGCTCTATCAAAATAAATGACACTGTCTCTCTCTCTCTCTCTTTAACCTCTCTTTAACCACTGCAACACACTACACAAGACCGCCACGCCGGCGGCCTTATATACTGTGGGGCGTGTACTAAGCCCCCTGGGACATAATTGGCCAAAGCCACCCTGGCTTTGGCCAATTAGGGCTCTCCGTTTTTTGCGTGCTGTGATTGGCCAAAGCATGCGGGTCATAGTGCATTCTTGGCCAATCATCAGCCAGCAATGCACTGCGATGCCGCAGTGAATTATGGGCCGTGACATGCCACTAGAATTTGACGCGAACAGCCAATAATGTTTGAAATTCGACGAACGGTTGAACACCCGATGTTCGAGTCGAACATGGGTTTGACTTGAACTTGAAGCTCATCCCTATATACTAAATACTCTGCAGCTAACTGAATAAACTGCCTGCTCAAAGTAAAATAAATGACACACTCTCTCTCTCTCTCTCTCTATCTCTCTCTCCACCAGGAACACACTACAAAGGCCGACGTGCAGGCGGCATTATATAGTGTGGGGGGTGGACTTAACCCCCTGAGCCTTAACTGGCCAAAGCCACCCTGCCTTTGGCCAATTATGGCTCACTTTGCTGACGGCGCTGTGATTGGCCAAATCATCAGCCAGCAACGCATTGCGATGACGCAGTGCATTATGGGGCGTGACGCGCCGCTCGAATTTGGCGCGAACGCCCCATAATGTTCGATCTTCGTTGAATGATCGAACAGCCGATGTTCGAGTCGAACTCATGTTTGACTCGAACAGAAAGCTCGTCCCTAGTGCCAAACTGTTTTGGCTTTGCCTTTTGTTTATGCTACTCTTTCATGTATGATCATTTCTGCAATAAATGTTTTTATTGTATTTGGAGGTGTGTCACCGGTGACACCAGACCTTTCTTTTATTTATATTATCCCTCATACTGACACCAACAATAGGGCAGTATTTCTCCCACTGACACCAATGATTGGATACTATTCCTCCCACTGACTTCAAAGATAGGGCACTATTTTTCTCAGGGACACCAATGATGGGACACTATTCCTCCCACTGACTACAATGATGGGGAACTATTCTTCTCATAGACACCAATGATAGCACACTATACCTCCCACTAACACCAATGATGGGGCACTATTCCTCTCACAGACACCAATGATGGGGCACTATTCTTCTCACAGACACCAATGATGGGGCACTATTCCTCCCACTGACTCCAACGATAGGGCACTATTCTTCTCACGGACACCAATGATGGGTTATGTTACCAATGCCAGGACAATTTTTACTCCTACTGGCCACAGTTTGGCCCCTCCAAAGTCATAAAGATAATAAACTTGCCCTTTGTTTAGAAAGTTTGTCGACCCCCTGCTTTAGAGCAACTGTAATGCTAAAATCAATCTTGTCAAACTTGACTCTGCAAAGTAGAAGTGGTGTGCTTTCCTCTCCTGCTGCCTGCACTGGCACTTTTTGCTGCAGTGAAGTGAAGGGACAAAGTTGGCTGAAGATACCGGAAAATCCAACACTTCTGGGAGTACCGGATTGCTGATACTTTACAGGCAGTCCCCGAGTTACGAACACAATAAGGACTGTAGGTTTGTTCGTAAGTCGAAGTTGTTCGTAAGTCGCAACACTGCATTTGTAAGTGTAACTTCTGGTCGGAACACTGCATTCGTAAGTGTTCGTAAGTGTAACTGCCGCCTGTGCATGGATGTGGGATGTTCCGGGCACTTGTTATGTTATCTGGGGCGTAGTACAGCAGTGTGGGATGTGCCCGGAGGTGCTCGAAAGGTATCCAGGACCAGCGTGGAGCACAAGTGGCCGGCATTTGAGCCCGTTCGTAAGTAGCAGTCGTTCGTAACTCGGGTGTTCGTAACTCGGGGACTGCCTGTAACCATAAAGAAAAGCCCAGAGCAGAAAGACAGAATGCCATAGGCGGGGGGCTGGCATGACTGAGTGAACAGGGTATGAGATGTGAAGAGATTAATGATTGGCTAAAATGAAGTGAGAAGGGGAGGGGAAAAGGCCAGATAAAAGGGAGTCCCCGCCCCCCTAAGACAACACAGCATGGAGGAAAGTTCCTGATAGCAGCAGCATGTCATCTGTGGATAAACTTCTGGCCCAACTGTGGGCAGAGGCTGCTACACGGGGCGAGGATTGGCTCCAGGAGACCCTGGGGCCGATGCTGTCGGGTCCTTCTGGATCAGCAGGTACCGTGGGGAGAGAGGCTGGGCGAGCTCGCAGGTCCAGACCTCCGGAGTGCTTCTCACCAGGCCCCTCCCGGAGAGCTCAGCGGCAGACTGGGAATCCCCCTAGGGCCCCATTGGGCCCCCCGGCCAAGCCCAGGGTGGGGGGTACTGGGAGGAATCCCCCTCAAGTTCGGAGCTCGGCGGGGGGCCACGCCGGGAGTTCCGGTGCGGCCAACAGGCCCGCGCGGCGCATGGAGTCGGAGAGTGCGGGCCCCGCCCCCCCGGGAGTCTCCTGTGGGTTCGGGGCCCCAGCGTGGGTTATCGTGGGTTGCGGTGTCTGGGCACCCGCCCCTCGGCCGGACATCATGGGCTGTGCAGGCGGGTTCAGGAGTGAGGGAGCCAGAGAGAGATGACGGCGGTGCTGGGGAACAGCGTGGTGGCAAGTCGGCTAAACGATCCGTGTGCGGGTCTGGTGCGCGGTGGATGGATCGATCGGGTGCAGGACCCTCGGCTTCCAGGGACAAGTTGCCTGGTGAGCTTTCTTCTGGTGGTGAGGAGCAGTTTGGTGTGCTGACGGAGGGGGAAGTGTGCAGCTCGGAGGAGGATCGGAGACCCGGACGATCGGTGGCAGCGGTGGAGTCGAGTCGATCGGCTGGTGGGATTTTTTCCAGGCAGCCCGGTAAGTCATTTTCACTTACTCATTCTGGGGGCCATACTGGGGGTAGTGGCCAGGTGGTTAGGCCTGCTGTGGGTGAGGGTTTAGCGGTGCAGGTGCTGGATCCAGGTAGTGGGCAGGCTGGGGGGGGGGGTTACGGTCCCTGATGGGGGAGGTGCACGGCTGGATGGGCTGCAGGGGTTTCTTGCAGGTATCAAGTCCTTGGTCAGCCAATTTGAGAGGGGGGATGGTGGGCAGGTCAGCCCGGCAGTGGCGTAGGTTCCGCCGGCAGGACCGGTGGGGCCCATGGTTGCAGTGGTAGCGCCGGTTCCACCGGCGTCAACTACTGCGGTGGGGGAATCGGCAGGGGTGGCTACCGTGGCTTTGGGGGCCACACAGATGGGTAGCACGGTGGAACAGGCGGCACGGCAGGATATCATTAGGTTGGCTGATGCTGCAAAATGTGAGGTGTATGTGTGTTATGAGGCACCGCTGGGAGCACACCTGAAACCTGAAGTGAGGGAGAAGATATGGAAGGGTGAGTATGTGGAGATGTTCTCCCTGTTACCATTGGAAAAGTTTCACCTGGACAGGGTTAAGCCAGATGATTCTAAAAAGGAGGATGAGGAGAAGAGAAGATACAGGCTTATCCCACGGACGTTTGCGAATTGGCTGCAGGCGTTCGCCATCATGGCTAGTGTTATAGGACAGAAGAATCCGGAGCACTGTTCAGCACTATTTGGCTATCAGGACTCCATTGGAGAGGCCTACAGGGTGTACGGGGGCACGATATGACGAACAGTTCAGACAGAGGAGAGCAGTGCGGCCAGATCTGCGGTGGGATAATAAGGACATCAGCTTATGGATGCTGTTGATGACCTCACCGAGGGCTCCTAGTCAGTTTTTTCACGGGGGGGGGGGGGCGGTGGAACCTCTTCCCCAGGACAATCAGCCGGTAAGAAAAAGGGGGTGTGCTGGCAATTTAATGAGGGCACATGCAAGTTTGGGGGGTCCTGCAGGTACAAGCATGAGTGCTCCGGTTGCGGAGGCTCCCATACGCAGGCTAGATGCTTTAAGCAAGGTATGGGTCGTGCCGGAGACGCTGGGCACAAAAGGGAGGACTCCGGTGATGGTGGAAAGGATGCGGCTGTTTCTCGGTAGGTATCCGGACAGGGGGGCGGCCGAATTGTTGGATCGGGGGTTTTCAGAGGGGTTTCACATTCCATGTTCCTTGCAGGTTATCCCCCCGATCGCGCGCAATTTGCGGTCGGCCATGCAGCAGCCTGCTGTGGTCGCAGAGAAACTGCTCAAGGAGGTTACTTTAGGCCGCATGGGCGGTCCTTTCCCTTCCCCCCCCTTGGAGAATTTGGTGGTCTCCCCGCTCGAGGTTGTCCCCAAGAAGGAGCCCAACAAGTTCCGCCTCATTCACCACCTGTCTTTTCCGAAGGGTGGGTCGGTCATTGACGCGATTGATCCGGAAGCATGTACAGCCAGTTACACTTCCTTTGATGCTGCAGTGGGCTGGGTTCGCCGGTACGGGCAGGGGGCGTTGATGGCAAAAGCCGACATAGAGGCGGCGTTTAGATTGTTGCCGGTTCACCCTGATAGCTTTCACCTCCTGGAATGTCATTGGGACAATGCGTTCTATGTGGATAAGTGTTTACCTATGGGATGCTCCATATCGTGCGCATTGTTCGAACAGTTCAGCTCATTTGTGGAATGGGTTGTCAGGGATGTGTCGGGGGTGAATTCAATCATTCACTACTTAGACGATTTTCTGTGTGTGGGTCCGGCCTCATCCAGGATCTGCGCGGTGCTTCTGGCCACCTTGGAGCACATTGCAGAGCGGCTTGGGATCCTTTTGGCGCCTGAGAAAACTGAGGGACCTCGCACGGTTATCACGTTTTTGGGCATTGTCCTGGATTCGGAGGCCATGGAGTGCCGCCTACCATTGGACAAGTTGGAGGCTCTCAAGGGGGAGCTGAGAGTTATGGTGGGGCTGAGGAAGGTGCAGCTTAGGGTGTTGCAGTCGCTGCTGGGAAAACTCCATTTCGCGTGCCGCATCCTGCCAATGGGCAGGGTGTTCTGCCAACGGCTGTCGGCTAGCACGGCTGGGGTACGATCTCCCACACATTTTGTGAGTTTGGGCAGGGAGCACAAGGCTGACTTGCAAGTTTGGCATTCATTTCTGGAGTCCTTCAATGGGAGGGCGTTATGGATGTCTGGCCCAATTAGCAATTTTGATTTAGAACTTTACACGGATGCAGCTGGGGGGTCAGGTTTTGGGGCTTTCTTTCAGGGAAAGTGGAGTGCAGGCCCCTGGCCTCAGGCATGGATTGATGCTGGTTTCACCAAGAACAGGTCCTGTTGGAACTGTTCCCGGTGGTACTGGCGGTGGAACTGTGGGGGGTTTGTTTCAGAGACTTAAAGGTGCGGTTTCACGGGGACAACCTGGGGGTGGTGCAGGTCATTAACAAGGTGTCGGCATCCTCCCACCCTGTGGTGTGGCTGCTGCGCCATATGGTGTTGAGATGCTTACAGCTCAATGTGTTTGTGTATGCGGTACACCTTCCGGGGGTGGACAATGTCATAGCTGATGCGCTGTCTCGCTTTCAGTGGGACAGGCTCCGGGAGTTGGCACCGGAGGCGGAGCAACGTGGGGTCCCTTGTCCAGGCTGGCTGTGGAGGATTCCGTTGGAATAGTGTCAGGTTGGATCAGAAAAACGGTGAGTACGGGCACATGGGTGGCGTATGAGAAGGTGTGGCTGGAGTGGCGAGAGATGGTTCGGGAAGCGGGAGTTGATCCGGTAGGTCCCAATGTAAGGTTATTGGTGCTGTATTTCCTGGCCAGGAACATGGAGGCTCGCGTGTCCAGGTCCTGTTTGGGTAAGAAGCTGGCAGGGTTGGCCTTTCTGTTTAAATGGCAGGGCTGCCCTGACTTTACAAAAGATTTTTGGGTGCGGCAGGCATTCAAGGGATATGGTCGGGGGGGCCCAAACACGGACGGAAGGCTGCCGGTATCGTTTGATCTGCTGGCCGGGATTATGGGGCGGTTACAGGGCCTATGCTTGTCCGGGTACGAGGTTTTGCTGTTCACGGTGGCTTTCTCCTTGGCATTATTTGGAGCATTCCGGATAGGTGAGTTGGTCAGCCCGTCCAAGGCAGTGCACGGGGGTTTGCTGGCTAGCGATGTGGGTTTGACAGAGGAAGGGGTGTCACTGGCGCTTAGGAAGTCTAAGATGCACCAGATGGGCAGAGGTAAGTTGGTACAGGTTTTTCCGGTTCCAGGTTCTCTGTTGTGCCCGGTGAGGGCTGTTAAGGGGTACTTGGAGGTTCGCCCGTCCGGTGTGGCTTCCTTTTTGACGCACGAGGACGGGACCCCACTTTCAAGATATCAATATGTTGCGGTGTTTCGAAAGTGCCTTCGGGCGTTGGGACTCCGTGATAAGGAGTTCTCCTCTCACTCCTTCAGGATAGGGGCAGCTACAGAGGCGGCCAGATGTGGGATGGATGAGGAAGCTCTTAAGAGGATAGGCCGGTGGGAATCCAGGAGATTCCGGCTGTACGTTCGCCCCCAGCTAATAGTGGGGCTTGAGTAATTTTGGGTGCATGCCTGGGGTTATATTCAGGCTGCTGAGTTGTACAGGTTGGGTTTTGGGAATTTTCTCATGGGAGTTATTGTTCTTCTTCTACTTTCAGGTGAGACGCAAGCTTTGGTCTGGATACTGGGCCATTAGTTTGTGTTCTGGGGGGCTAAGAGGGCTGACGTTCGATATGAGGGTCGGCAGCTGGGGTTCCCGAGACCTGAGGCGTGTGTCCGATGGCTGGGAGTTCCAGGAATGTTGTGGAGCAGGATGGTTCCGGAGGTGCACCGTTTTGCTCGTTTGGACAGGCCACCTGACGTTTTAGTACTGCACGTAGGTGGCAATGATCTGGGCAGTAGGTCCATGTTAGAGGTGACGAGGGACATGAAATTTGATTTCCTGCGGCTCAGGATGTCCTTCCCTGACACGATCATTGTCTGGTCTGACATGGTGGCCCGGACAGCTTGGAGGGGGGTGAGGTCCATGGATGGCATCAATCGGGCTTGCAGGAAAATCAATCGTGATATGGGTAAGTTTGTGGTCCGGAACGGGGGTTGGTGGTACGACACTTGGAATTGGAGGTGGATACGTGGCAGTATCTACGGAGGGATGGTGTCCATCTGAATGAAGTGGGGACTGATTTGTGGGCTTTGGGTTTGCAGGATGGGATCCAACGAGCCCTTAGGGTTTGGAGGGGCACCAAAGAGTAAAGGTGTTTTCCCTTGGGTGCTGTGGCGGGTGTTTTGGTCTTTGCGGGAGAATGAAGTACCTCAAAAAGCAAGTGGTCAAGACCTATTGGTGGTATGGGTTCTGAGGGTGTATTCCAGCTAACAGGGGTTTAGCTGGAAGAGTTTGATATTGGGGGCACTGCGGTCAGTGGTCGTCTCTGAGCAGCTGGTCGGCTTGAGGCCTATGACCATTTAAGGTACCACAGTGTCACATGGGTTGTTATTCATATGATTAAGATTGATATGATTAATATTATTATGATTAATATGATTATGGTAATTTTGAGGTTCCTGCAAAGACCAACACCAGGAGGCAATACTCTGAGAACATGGGTTCTGATTATGTTCTGATTATGTTTTGATGGTTTGATGTTTTGATAACTGATGTAACAGTTATAATAAAGGAGGCTGCTTTTTACTCCAAACTAAAAGGTGTGGTCTCATTGTTTAAGTATAAGTAAGGTACGGGGTAGACCGTGGTTGGCAGACCACTAATACATCTGTTATACAATAGTCATGACAAGGAAAATAGAAAGAGATGAATGAAAGTTTTTTCTAGAATAAGCGAAATTCTAACTGTGAATGTGGTTTTCATTCTGGGGGAAAAAAATCATACTTATTGTAATGTGCATGTGAATCCTGAAATGAATTGTAGAATTTAACCGGTTCCCGACTAGCTCACCCCCAGGAGAGCCACCAGAGGGCGAGATCGCCGCCTGCCACACGCGATCGCGTGCATGAGCGGCAGCGTGGAGGTTTGTGTGTGTAAACACGCAAATCCCCATGCTGTCAGAGGAGAGAAGGCAGATCGTGTGATTTCTACAAAGTAGAAACCACGATCTGTCATCTCTCCTAGTGAGTCCCATCCCCCTACAGTTAGAACACACAATAGGGAACACAGTTAACCCCTTGATCGCCTCCTAGTGTTAACCCCTTCCCTGCCGGTGACATTTACCTAGTAATCAGTGCATATTTATAGCACTGATCGCTCTGTACATGTCAATGGTCCCAAAAATGTGTCAAAAGTGTCCGACCTGTCCGCCGCAACGTCGCAATACCGCTAAAAATCTCAGTTTACCAGCATTACTAGTAAAAAAACTAAAAATAATAAAAACGCCATATAAATGCCATAAATCTTTCCCATAGTTAGTAGACACTATAACTTTTGCGCAAGCCAATCAATATATTTTTTTCAACTATTCAGTGGTGGGCTTATGTTCAGTCATAAGTTAGCGCGACTATATATATTTTTTCTTATTTACATGCACTGATGATTGTTTTCAGAATAGTTGCTGCTTTCCTTTATTTCTTTTTTTCTAGGTAAACTTTAATCATTTACCAGGTTTTACACTATAGCGCAGTTTCTTTTTATTTTTTTCCAATCAATATATGTTTATTGCGATTTTGTTTTCTAAAAATATGTAGAAAAATACATTTCAGCCTAAACTGAGGGAAAAAAAATCGTTTTTTTTTTAAAATAAATTGGGATATTTACTATAGCAAAAAGTAAAAGATATTGTGTTTTTTTTCATTTTCAAAATTGTCGCTTTTCTTTTGTTTATAGCGCAAAAAATAAAAACCGCAGAGATAATCCAATACAACCAAAAGAAAGCTCTATTTGTGGGAAAAAAGGACGTCAATTTTGTTTGGGTACAACGTCGCACGACCGTGCAATTGTCAGTTAAAGCGACGCAGTGCCGTATCGCAAAAAATGGCCCGGTCAATGAACAGCCAAAACTTCCGAGGCTGAAGTGGTTAAAACACTGGCATGGAAATCAAGCAAAAATGTTCATGTTTTTTTTACGAATCTTGTCAAGTCCATAATGATACTATGGAATGTTCTGACAAATTATTTTTCTGAATTTTCGTATGAACATTCAAACTCTGCTGGTGTATGGCCTGCTTTAGGATCCAATTGAACCAACAAACGAATGCGTGTGAGTCACAAGTGTCAAATTCTGTAGTATGTTCAGCCAGTGGTTTCGCCTTACTTCTGCAAAGATCATGCACCAGAAATCTTAAGAGGGCCACAGATGGATAGGATTTCGAATGAAAATTCTTAGGAAAAGTCTTAAGCCGCGTACACACGATAGGTTTTACAGATGAAAACAGTCCGATGGACTGTTTTCATCGGACAAACCGATCGTGTATGGGCCCCATCGGTCTTTTTTCCCCATCGGTGTTTAAAAATAGAACATGTTTTAAATTTATCCGATGGTTAAAAAACCGATAGCAAATTACTATCGTCTGTGGGGAACTCCATCGGATAAAAAACCCACGCATGCTCAGAATCAAGTCGACGCATGCTCAGAAGCATTGAACTTCATTTTTCTCGGCTCATCGGAGTGTTTTACGTCACCGCGTTTGGAACGGTCAGTTTTTTGACTGATGGTGTGTAGGCAAGACTGATGGAAGTCAGCTTCCTCGGTTTTCCGATGGAAAAATCCATTGGTTTAAAAACCATAGGAAATCCGATCGTGTGTACAGGGCTTTAGGAATTTTTTTTGGAAAATTCTCAGAACATTTGTTTGAAAGATTTTGTCTGCTTTTAAGATTTGATTTTGGAATGAATGGACTTTACCGAAGAGAAAACACATACAGTACATTGTTAGAAATGTGTACATTAGAAAAATTTTCCATCCTGCTCCTTTTAATCTTTTTCCTCACTGCGGTCGAAAATTAACGCCGATTTGACCACACTAATGATTGGAAAATTGAGCAAACGTTTTAGAACATTCTTTTTCCCAGGAGTTTTCATTTGAAATTCTACCTATCTACACTATTTTGTCAAAAGTATTGGGACACCTGCCTTTACACGCGCATTAACTTTAATGGTATTCCAGTCTTAGTCCGTATGGTTCAATATTGAGTTGGCCGCCGCCCACCCTTTGCAGCTATAACAGCTTCAACCCTTCTGGGAAGGCTGTTCACAAGGTTTAGGCGTGTGTCTATAGGAATGTTTGGCCATTCTTCCAGAAGCGCATTTGTGAGGTCAGGCACTGATGTTGGACGAGAAGGCCTGGCTCACAGTCTTCACTCAAATCCCCCCCAAAGGCATTCTATCGGGTCGAGGTCAGGACTCTGTGCAGGCCAGTTCCTCCACCCCAAACTCGCTCATCCATGTCTTTATAGACCTTGCTTTGTGCATGGGTCCAAATCATTTGGCGGAGGGGGGATTGTGGTGTGGGGGTGTTTAGCTCCAATGAAGGGAACTCTTAAGGAGTCAGCATTTAACCACTTAAACCCCGGACCATTTGGTAGCTAAAGGACCAGAGGTGAATTCAGAATTTTGCACTGCGCTGCTTTAACTGTAAATTGTGCGGACATGCAATGTTGTACCCAAATGAAATTTGCGTCCTTTTCTTCCCACAAATAGAGCTTTCTTTTAATGGTATTTGATTGCCTCTGCGATTTTTACTTTTTTGCGATATAAACGGAAAAAGACCGAAAATTTTGAAAAAAAATGATATTTTCTACTTTTTGTTATAAGAAAAATCGAATAAACTCAATTGTAGTCATACATTTAGGCCAAAATGTATTCAGCCACATGTTTTTAGTAAAAAAAATGTCAATAAGCGTATATTTATTGGTTTGCGCAAAAGTTATAGAGTTTACAAACTAGGGTACATTTTCTGAAATTTACACAGCTTTAAATTTATGACTGCCTATCTCATTTCTTGAGGTGCTAAAATGACAGGGCAGTACAAACCCCCCCAAATGACCCCATTTTGGAAAGTAGACACCCCAAGGAAATTGCTGAGAGGCATGTTGAGCCCATTGAATTTTTTTTTTTGTCCCAAGTGATTGAATAATGACTAAAAAAAAAAAAAATTACAAAAAGTTGTCACTAAATGATATATTGCTCACACATGCCATGGTTATATGTGGAATTTCACCCCAAAATACATTTTGCTGCTTCTCCTGAGTACGGGAATACCACATGTGTGGGACTTTTTGGGAGCCTAGCCGCGTACGGGACCCCGGAAACCAAGCACCGCCTTCAGGATTTCTAAGGGCGCAAATTTTTGATTTCACTCCTCACTACCTATCACAGTTTCGAAGGCCATAAAATGCCAAAATAGCACAAAACCCCCCCAAATGACCCCATTTTAGAAAGTAGACACCCCAAGGAAATTGCTGAGAGGCCTGTTGAGCCCATTGAATATATTTTTTTTGTCCCAAGTGATTGAATAATGACAAAAAAAAAAAATTACAAAAAGTTGTCACTAAATGATATATTGCTCACACATGCCATGGTTATATGTGGAATTACACCCCAAAATATATTTTTCTGCTTCTCCTGAGTACGGGGATACCACATGTGTGGGACTTTTTAGGAGCCTAGCCGCGTACGGGACCCCGAAAACCAAGCACCGCCTTCAGGATTTCTAGGCACAAATTTTTGATTTCACTCCTCACTACCTATCACAGTTTCGAAGGCCATAAAATGCAAAAATCGCACAAAACCCCCCCAAATGACCCCATTTTGGAATATAGACACCCCAAGCTATTTGCTGAGAGGAATGGCGAGTATTTTACAGCTCTCATTTGTTTTTGAAATTGAAGAAAGAAAATATATATATATATTTTTTTTTTTTCAATTTTCAAAACTTTGTGACAAAAAGCGAGATCTGCAAAATACTCACAATACCTCTCAGCAAATAGCTTGGGGTGTCTACTTTCCAAAATGGGGACATTTGGGGGGGTTTTGTGCCATCTGGGCATTCCATGGCCTCCGAAACTGTGATAGGCAGTGAGAAGTGAAATCAAAAATTTACACCCTTAGAAAGCCTGAAGGCGGTGCTTGGTTTTTGGGGTCCCGTACGTGGCTAGGCTCCCAAAAAGTCTCACACGTGGTATCCCCGTACTCAGGAGAAGCAACAGAATGTATTTTGGGGTGTAATTCCACATATGCCCATGGCATGTTTGAGCAATATATCATTTAGTGACAACTTTGTGCAAAAAAAAAAAAAATTGTTGTTTTTCCGCAACTTGTGTCAACATATAAAATATTCCATGGACTCGACATGCCTCTCAGTATATAGCTTGGAGTGTCTACTTTCCAAAATGGGGTCATTTGGGGGGGGTTTTGAACTGTTCTGGCATTTTATACACAACATTAGGAAGCTTACATCCACTCTTCTAACCACTTGAAGACAAAGCCCTTTTTGACACTTTTTGTTTACATGAAAACATTTTTTTTTTTGCAAGAAAATTATGTTGAACCCCCAAACATTATATATATTTTTAAAGCAAAGGCCCTACAGATTAAAATGGTGGGTGTTGCATTTTTTTTTCTACACAGTATTTGCGCAGCGATTTTTCAAACGCATTTTTTGGGTTAAAAAATACACTTTTTTTAATTTTAATGCACTAAAACACACTATATTGCCCAAATGTTTGATGAAATAAAAAAGATGATCTTGGGCCGAGTACATAGATACCAAACACGACATGCTTTAAAATTTCGCACAAACGCGCATTGGCGACAAACTACATACATTTTTAAAAGCCTTTAAAAGCCTTTACAGGTTACCCCAGTAGATTTACAGAGGAGGTCTACTGCTAAAATGATTGCCCTCGATCTGACCTTCGCACCGATACCTCACATGCATGGTGCAATTGCTGTTTACATATGACGCCAGACCGACGCTTGCGTTCGCCATTGGGCAAGAGCAGGGCAGGACAGGGGTGCTTTTTTTTTTCTTTTTTTTTTATTATTAATTTTGCTTTTTTATTTTATTTTTAAATTGTTCCTTCCAAGTATTTTTTTTTTTATCATTTTTATTGTTATCTCAGGGAATGTAAATATCCCCTATGATAGCAATAGGTAGTAACAGGTACTCTTTTTTTGAAAAAACTGGGGTCTTCTAGACCCTAGATTTTTCCTCTGCCCTCAAAGCATCTGACCACACCAAGATCGGTGTGATAAAATGCTTTCCCAATTTCCCAATGGTGCTTTTTATATCCGGGGGGGGGGGTCATTCCCTCCCACTGCTTGTAAAAGCAGTCCAGAGGCTAATTAGCCGCTAGGATTGCTTTTACATGAAAGCCGGCCGCAGGCTGAAAAGAATGATACCAAGATGATACCTAAACCCGCAGGCATCATTCTGGTATAAACATTCAAAGTCCAGCAACATACCAGTACGTTGCTGGTCCTTGTTGGACATGTATTGTAATCTTTTTTTTCATGCAGCCAGTTGGCTGAACGAAAAAAGAGATTGATCGGTGGGTATGCCCACCATTAGAATACCGCCCTTCATCCACCCACTTCCAATGATGGGCATACACGCACCATTTATATATGCCGAAGCATGGGGGCATCCTCCCGCAAAAAAGTTATGCCGCACACACATGGTCAGACTTTTCCACGGGCAAGCCTCCGTCGGAATTTCGACCGTATGTACGCGGCATTAGGAGCAAAATCGCTCCTCCGCCCCTGCTGCCCCAATGCTTCGGCATATTTGCTTTTTTTTTTAACTGTGGTGGTGAAATCACCTCCTACAGCACTGGAGTCGCAGGGATCAGGCCTGTCTCTGCGAACGCTGCAGTTATGTGTGTTTTTGTTTTGTAAGTGACAGTGATCGATCGATACTGCACTTGGGTGGCCTGGGCTGGACGGAGGGGCAAAACGCAGGTTCTAGCAGGTATCTGGGCTGATCCCGCTAACACTGCGTTTTTGGGAACCCTAAACTGCTGGGGACGCTAGTATAGATCTGATCAGATCAGATATTGATCTGTTCAGATACTATACCACTAAGGGGGGTGTATGCTTCACGCGTGGGTGTTAGCGTTACTGGCACTAACCTGACGCTGCCTGGGGTGTGACTCAGACCCTCTCTGACGCTAAAACCTAATTGATATCACCCGCCGGGCGATCAGGTGGTTAAACCTTTATTGGGTTATATACACGGCGGGTGCCCTGACACTATAAAAAGCAAACTAACTAACCAGCGTCACCCGTAACACTTATATGGTGATCACTGGTGAAAGGGTTAACTAGGGGCAATCAGGGGGTTAAAACCTTTATTAGATAATATATGGGGGTACCTGACGCTATAAAAACCTGCGGCGAACCTAAAAAAAATTACCAGCTACCGATCTGCATCACCGACACTAAGACAGCGTTTAGAAAAACGATCGCTTAGTGACAGTGGTGATGGGGGTGAAAGGGTTACCTGGGGGGCGATCAAGGGGGTTAAACTTTTATTAGATAATATATTGGGGTACCTGACGCTATAAAAACATGCGGCGAACCTAAAAAAAATTACTGGCTACCGATCTGCATCACCGACACTAAGACAGCGTTTAGAAAAACGATCGCTTAGCGACAGTGGTGATAGGGGGTGAAAGGGTTACCTGGGGGGCGATCAAGGGGGTTAAACCTTTATTAGATAATATATTGGGGTACCTGACGCTATAAAAACCTGCGGTGAACCTAAAAAAAATTACCAGCTACCGATCTGCATCACCGACACTAAGACAGCGTTTAGAAAAACGATCGCTTAGCGACAGTGGTGATGGGGGTGAAAGGGTTACCTGGGGGGCGATCAAGGGGGTTAAACCTTTATTAGATAATATATTGGGGTACCTGACGCTATAAAAACATGCGGCGAACCTAAAAAAAATTACTGGCTACCGATCTGCATCACCGACACTAAGACAGCGTTTAGAAAAACAATTGCTTAGCGACAGTGGTGATAGGGGGTGAAAGGGTTACCTGGGGGGCGATCAAGGGGGTTAAACCTTTATTAGATAATATATTGGGGTACCTGACGCTATAAAAACCTGCGGCGAACCTAAAAAAAATTACCGGCTACCGATCTGCATCACAGACACTAAGACAGCGTTTAGAAAAACGATCGCTTAGTGACAGTGGTGATAGGGGGTGAAAGGGTTACCTGGGGGGCGATCAAGGGGGTTAAACCTTTATTAGATAATATATTGGGGTACCTGACGCTATAAAAACATGCGGCGAACCTAGAAAAAATTACTGGCTGCCGATCGGCATCACTGACGCTAAGACAGCGATCAGAAAAATGATCGCTTAGCGACAGTGGTGATAGGGGGTGAAAGGGTTATCTGGGGGGTGATCAGGGGGTTAAACCTTTATTAGGGGGGGTTAGGGGGCTACACTGGACCTAAGACTAAACTTTGGTGACACTTTTACAGTCACAAATGTCACTGATTGCAGTGATCACTAAATAAATGGTCACTGCAATCAGTGACACTGTGACTGGGGGCTGGGGGGGTGATCTGGGGGGGTGATCTGGGGTGTCTGGGGGGGCCTGGGGGGGCGATTTATGTCCCTATGTGTCCTGGTGTCAGTGTAGTGTTGTGTGCACTGACCTGATGTCTTCTCTTGTACGGCGCTCGGTATATGTGAGCGCCGCACCAGAGATGACATCACTTCCTCCTGCTCCCTCTGTCTGACACAGACAGAGGGGGCATTTCCATTCGCCGGGAGCGATCGCGAGGGGGTGGCCAGAAACGAATGGCTGCCCCCTCATCCCGGAACGCTCCCGGACACTTAGCCACCGCTCACTGTATAGGAGGGGGGTCCGATTGGACCCCCCAACTATACAAAGGCAATCACGTATGCTCTACGTGATTCTGCCTGTCGGTGCCATTCTGCCGACGTATATATACAGTGAGCGGTCGTTAAGTGGTTAAAGACATTTTGGACAATTTCATGCTCCCAACTTTGTGGGAACAGTTTGGAGATGGCCCCTTCCTGTTCCAACATGGCTGCGCACCAGTGCACAAATCAAGGTCCATAAAGACATGGATGAGCAAATTTGGGGTGCAGGAACTTGACTGGCCTGCACAGAGTCCTGACCTCAACCTGATAGAACACCTTTGGGATGGATTAGAGTGGAGACTGTGAGCCAGGCCTTGTGGACAGCCTTCCCAGAAGAGTTGAAGCTGTTATAGCTGCAAAGGGTGGGCCAACTCAATATTGAACCCTACGGACTAATGCCTCGTACACACGATCCGATTATCGTACAACTTATTGTTCGCATTTTGTTGCATAAAACGAATATCGAATACAACAGTGCAAAATGTGCTCTACAAAAAGAAAGATTTTTGTCGTACGATTCTGGAAAAACATTCCGGTGTGCGTAGCTACGTATCTGAAATGATGTCAAATACGTGTGACCCCTGTGTCCTTCTGGTTTATTTTTATTTTCGTGTTTTTGATAATGCGTGGTGTTCGTCTATCGAATTTTAGCGGACGCATACTGTACTGATTAAACGATTGTCGTACGATGGGCTGTCGATGAGCAAAGTTTTTTGTGTTTGTTCCTTCGGATTTTATTGGACGGACTGTAGTGATCGGCTGTCGAAAGCTGTGTACTAACGATCAGATTATCGAATGATCTATCTGAAAGCGATTTTTATCATATGATAATCGGATCGTGTGTACGAGGCATAAGACTGGGATGCCAATAAAGTTCATGTGCGTGTAAAGGCAGGCGTCCCAATACTTTTGACAATATAGTGTATGTCCGTCTTTACGCATGTAGCGCTACCCCCAGCTAAGAGAGCCGCTGGTTTGATTTTTGGGCCCTGAGTACAGCTCCACCAACCCCCAGCAATCTACTCAACCCACTTATGGCACAGTTAGTCTAGGGGATGTTATCTATCACAATCTATACCTGATTGTACACACACCTCAACTATATTAAGAGGCAAGCACTATGTGCAATGATAACACACTGATAGCAAGTGATAAAGTATAACTGTTTTACTTTTGGTTAAAAGGCATAGGTTACAACATAACACATAACTTGCTTACAGAGCCCTGCAGCTTCTGATATAGTATACACTAATAGCACAGCACGGTTATACACCACATGCAGCTATTAGTATCTATGCGCCCTGTGGAGCACCAAACAATATTCTTCCCCCCCGGTCAGGCCTGACACAGATTTTACTTAGTCCTTAGAATAACACTTTCGTCGCATGCAACTTGAATGGTGGTGCACATACAGGAAACAACACTTGTAATCCACAGAGTAGGCAATCAAAAAAGAACAGTTCTCTGGAGACCACTCACTCAGTTCCGCTACTAGTCTCCAGTAAAATAGCAAATAAAGGCCGGTGGGCCAAGGCAGTCTCTAGGCCTAGCAACAGTACAGCCTATTGGATTGAGCAGGTGCTCGCTCACCACTCCAGACGCGCTCCCAGTCCGGGACTTCCACCACTGTGTCTCCGCACACAGCGTCTGAACGATCGGGTCTCTGATCCAACGAATGTCAGCAGCTTGAAGAAAGTCAGATGCCACCCAGGCTCGCAACAAGGTGGAAGGCTCTTTGGAAGTTGTACCAGGCCCCAGGCTTCAGGCCTGATACTCCAGCAGATCCGCACAGGAAGACCGGTTGATAGCCGCGCGGTGTCCAAAGAGGCCGAGCTTAGCCTCGCTTCCTCCTTTTATCTCCCCACCCACAAGTCTCTGCGGTAGCAACATTGCACCCTGGGTGCCAAACGGGGTTCTGAGAAATGCAGTCCTAGAGTCTTAAAGGAGACCCCGCTACACGCACATTGGATTTTTGGATTCTGTATTTTTTTTGGCGGTGTGGGCAGCAAGAGAGGTGAGTATTCCATGTCTTCTTTGCAAGGGCAGCTCTATTTTCAAGATTGATTTTAGCAACAGAAGCACTTTGCAATAATAAGTCAACATTTATGCTCACTACAATTATATTAATTTTCCTTTAAGAAATCTTTTCTCTATCGTACAAAGAAAATGATGAAGATAAAAAAATAAATAAATCCATCCTCTGCAACATATCAAAAAACATCTTTAAGAACCCTTCCATTTGAATATGCTTTGAAATATTCTTGGTCATCGAACCATTTATAATCATCTGTTTTCTTTAGCGAGGCTATGTTTAAACACACAATTCATTCTGATTATGTATGGGTAAGTGGCTCAGAGTAATTGTTGCCTAAAGTTACACAGACTAAAACTGCAGTGTTATCTCCAAACATTACTCATTTGCATCTAATTAATGTGTTACTGAAAAGATAATGACAAATACTGTACGTTTACCTTATTGTAATGAGCATTAATACATGTCCACTTCTAGGAAAAAAAAAAAAATTTAAGGAATGAATAATTCAGCAGAGTAAATGATATATTTAATGAGCAAATATCCATTTAAACGGCAGTACAGCCCAGAGCGAAATGGCTTAAGACATTGGACAGTTTAAGCTTGACAATGTTCCTGCATTACATGGAGGATATGACAGAAAATTTCCAGACTGCAGTGCCTCATTGTCACAGATGTGTCTAATGCAGGTTTAGGCCCCTTTCACACTGAGGCGTTTTTACCGCGTTTTTGCGGTAAAAATAGCGCTGTAATAACGCCTGAAATAATCCTGCCCCAGCATTCTCAATGTGAAATCTCTGAGGGCTTTCACATTGAGGCGTTTTGCTGGCTGGGCGTTGAAAAAAATCCTGCAAACAGCTTTTTTAGAGCAACTTTAGGGCGCATAAAATAGCGCTGTAAAAACGCCTATCCCCATTGAAATGAATGGGATTCGTGGTAAAAACGCGGTAAAAACGCATAGGCATAAGCGTTATGTTAAAAAATAGCGCTAACGCCTATGCGTTTTTACCGCATTTTTACCGCGTTCGCGCTAATTTTAGCGCGAACGCGGTAAAATCGTGCTAAAAACGCATACGCGTTAGCGCTATTTTTACCGCGATCGCGGTAAAAACGCGGTAAAATCGCGGTAAAATAGAGGTACAAAATCCTATAATTTTTGAGCGTTTTTTCAACGACTCAGTGTGAAAGGGGCCTTAGGCTCCGTGTACACAGAAGCTCAAAAACAGTCGTTTTTAAAGCAGCAGAAAAAGCTAGCTTTTATCAGCGTTTTTTTACTAGCTTTTATTAGCGTTTTTCAGTGTAGCGTTTTTTTTTTTTTTTCCAATGGACCAAAAAACGCTAAACGCTCGCGGCCAGCGTTTATGAGCGTTTTTCGGCGTTTTGTGTTTTTTTCTGCCGAAAAACGGCCCTTTGAACACAAATTTCTTGCGCTCAGAAAAAAGCCCATTAACTCCACTGCTCATTAAAGCTAAAAAACGTTATGTGTACATGAACACATAGGCTAACATAGAGTGCAGTTAATGGGCTTTTTAAAAAAACGCCAAAACGCCAATAAACTGCAGTTTATCAGCTTCTGTGTACATGGAGCCTATATGATATGGACTAATCTCATCACTAGATCTAGTTTAATTAAATATAGCAGGGTTCTCCAAACTTTCTAAACAGAAGGCCATTTTACTGTACTTTAAAATATAGGGGGGCCAGACTGTGGCCAGTGGGAGTAAAAAAACACCCAGTGTCAGAGGGAGAAAGCAATGCCCCATCATTGATTATAGTAGGAGGGATAGTGCCCCGTTGTTGGTATTCAAGGAAGGAGTGTCTATGGGAGGAATCAGGGCTGGTGCAAGGATTTTTGACACCCTAGGCGAGACTTCATTTTGCCGCCCCCCCTCGGCTCTACTCTCTTTGCCCTCCCCATGTATACATCACCTTTTTAATGAAGCGCCCCCATCAATGCAGCCTCACCAGTGCCCATGAAATGCAGCCTCACCAGTGCCCATGAAATGCAGCCTCACCTGCGCCCATCAATGCAGCCTCACCAGCGCCCATCAAATGAAGCCTCACCTGTGCCCATCAAATGCAGCCTCACCAGTGCCTGTTTCAATGCAGTTTCCACCGCTGCTGCGCCTCTGACACTATGTGGGAACAAAGCGGCGGCTGCCTGCTTATGCTGAGACTTAGTTGCTTGCTGCAGAGAGAATAGAGTGGGAACACCAGTGGCCGGGTGCCCTAGGCGGCTGCCTAGTTTTCCTAGTGGTAGCACCGGCCCTGGGAGGAATAGTGCCCCATCATTAATGTCAGTGGATAGAATGTTGCCTCATCATTGGTGTCTGTTTGAGGAATAGTGCCCCTGCATTGGTGTTTGTGGCAGGCATAGTGCCCCATCATTAATGTCAGTGAATAGAATGGTGCCCCATAATTGGTGACTGTGAACCATGCCGCCTATCAGTACCGTCTTTCAGTGTCCATCAGTGCTGCCTATTAGTGCAGCTTATCAGTGCCCATCAGTGCCACTTATCAGTGCCCATCAGTGCTACATATCAGTGTAGCCTTATCAGTGCCTAATCATCATTGCCCATCAGTGCTGCCTTATCAGTGCCCATCAGTGTCCCCTATCAGTGCCCATCAGTGCGGCCTATCAGTGTCCATCAGTGCAGCCTATCAATGCCCATCAGTGCAGCCTAGCAGTGCAGCCTCATCAGCACACATTAGTGAAGGAGAAAAATTACTTATTTGCAACATTTTATAGCAAAAAACTAAGAAAAACATATTTTTTCCAAATTTTCATTTTTTTCTTGTTTATTTAGCAAAAAAATAAAAAACCCAGTGGTGATTACATACCACCAAAATAAAGTTCTATCTGTCTCAAAAAAAAAAAAAATTATAGACCGTAGTTTGGTGACACTGTTGCATGACCGCACAATTGTCATTCATAGTTGTAGCGCCCTGCTCCTGTTGTATTGGGTGTCCTTTTCCTCAGAAACAGCCCAATGGGAGTGGTCTACCGCTGTGCATTCTGGGAGAGGATACTTAAGGGGCAGACGCCATTTTTCTCTCTCTCTCACCTCATGGCCCGCCTGGCCTAAGGTATGTGACAACTGCTCTTCTGCCTCTGGACCCTGCTGGCCCGAGGCTACGTGACTGCAAGTAGGCCCAGAAGCTGTCTGGGGCCTACTGGTTCAGATGTGGTCCTGTGCTGTCTGTCCTGCTGGAAGAAGCCAAGCAATTGTGTAGCTGTGTTTGCTTGTCTATTGCTGATCATCGAATCCTGTGGCAGAGGATTGTACAAATAGTTATCGCTATCATCAAGTCTGTGGCAGAGACTTTATTCATTTCACTCAAGTCTGTGGCAGAGACTTTTGTCCGTGCACAGGGCTGTGCAAGAATTTTTGACACCCTAGGCGAAACCTAATTTTGCCGCCCCCATTGGCTCCACCCCGACTCCACCCCTTTTGCCCTCCCCTTGTAACATGTGACCTACCTTACTATTACACACACACTGACCCACCTACCTGACACACTGAACCACCTACCTGACCATTACACACACACACACACACACTGACCTACCTGACCATGACACACACTGACGCACCTACCTGACACATACACTGACCTTCCTGGCCATTACACACACACACACACACACTAACCCACCTACCTGACTATTACACACACACACACACACACACACTGACCTACCTACCTAACACATACACTAACCCACTGTATATGTATTGTCATAGTGTCACCCAGTGTTAGTACTTCCGCAACCTGCTCTAAAAGAACTGATTGGGGTAGTCTGAGGCTGGTTGAATCCCGTCTGATAGGGGAAAACGTCTTGAGGTTGGAGTGTGATGTTTGCAGGTGTGGATATGTCCAACGACGGGGGGCCCCTCTGTGCATTAGCACGGACGATCGTTGAGGAGGGGATGTCCTCGCTCTGCAACAACATCATTGGTTATGAGCAAATGCGTGCTCTTGTCTCTGCTGTGTCTGATCAACATTGATTGGGATTCGTAGTGCGCATCTGCAGATAGCCTCCCTCCCCCATTCAATAATAGTATAATCTTAATATGCGTTATTCTATGGAATAGCGCAGAATAAGAATTCCTATCAACGGTAACTTTAGCCATCATACGTTATTGTATTCATTGTATGTATTATTGTATTGAATCCTTTAATCTATATTTCTTGAGTGGGATTCATGTAAGGCAACCTGTTGGAAGGGATGTCCTTGTATTGTCATTTTCCTGTGTGGAAGGGACATCCTGTGATGTCCCCGCCCATGGGGGAGGGGATTGGTTGCTGCAGCCAATCACCACCTGTGTGAGATCTTTTGAGTTTAATAAAAGCCTATGATTAGGCGTCGGCTTGGCAGTCTATGCTGGGAGGCTGAGATGAGAACATAAGATCTGTGTTGGTGCTTTCCTTGAATGAATGATGGACTGAACGGTGAGTGAAACTTAACTTAGCAAACTTAGCTAAAGATAGCATTATTGCATTATTGCAAAAAGATGAAATCTGAAGTGTGCTTAGATAGCACAGGAATTATAGGCTGTGTGCTCTGAAAGCAACCAATAATTCCAATAATTCCACGACAGAATGGCGACTCTGATTGGACCAATTGCGGCCTCTTTGAGCATCACATCAGCAGAGGGGGGAGAGTGGACCTGCGATGTGATGCGTGAAGAGGCTGTACTTTGTAAAAGAACAAGCAATTTTCGTATTTTTGAAATAATGCTGTTTGCAGTACGAGAGATGTGTGTGTGATTTTGTCATGGATCGTATGCCTGTGAATTTGATTGTGTGTGCCTGTGTGGGTATGGCTGGGTGTGCCTGGATGTTTGTGTGAGAGAAGCTGAAAATGGCTGCCCCCATGAGGTTTAGCGGGGGAGGGGCGGGCAGCATGGCTATCACTGCCAACATGTTTGAAAGTTGTGTATATCTGACTTTCCAATTTTCAGAACAAAGTTGTGTGTAGTGTTTGAGCCTGTGTGAATGCTGATGGAAACTGTATATTGTGTATGAAATGAAGGTATAGCTGTGATTATTTAGTGCAGCCTGCACTGAGAAGTTTGTAAATGGATGATTATTTGTGAGCCATGTGCTTGAATGGGGGAAGGGCTTGCCCACTGCTTTGTATTGCTGGGGCTGTGCCCTGAGGGAAGGAATCTCTGAGCAGACATGTAGGACAACAATATACTGTATGTGTGTAGTGTTTGTGATTTCTATGAAAAATAGAAATGGATAGATTGTGATTTTTGTAGGGGACAAAGACCCATGTCTCCATAAGTTTAAAAATATTTTAACAAAAGAGTTTGGTTTTTGAGTTGAAAGTTCCCGCCGCATATCCAAGTGGCCAGGCATTGCTAGAAGGCAGACAATAGTATGTCTCTGAAAAATAATTTTGAATAACCAAAATAGTAGCGCTCAGTGTCTTACAACACAAATCTAAATATAAACCATATACACTCCGTGAGATAGTGCATAAATGCGAATGTTCATAAATATACACCCTGTAAAGAAATGTGCATACAATAAACTCATCAAGTGTCCATAACGTTCATGACAGTGATTTAAAACAATTGATATAAAGTGTTTAACTGAAAATGAGTCCATAAAAAAGTGCACAAAATAAGTCCATAAAAAGTGCATCCAAAAGTGACTTCAAATGAAGATGATGACAAATAAAACTTTCTTGTGTTTTCTTCAAACCTTCACCACACCAATGTGCTCAGTGATTCCACTCCCTAAGGACTTGCACTCACCACAAGAATATGCCTCGCACTCTCATGCTTGGCTAATCAGCTTGATTACCCCCCTGGGTATCACAAACGATTCCAAAATGATGAAATTGGGTCAGTCAAGTCTCCCACATGAAAAAACAAATGCTTCCAATAGTGAAGTATATCAAAACTTTTAATTAAAATAACACAGCACAAGTGACCATCAATGGTTACACTCACATTTAGACAGATCAAATTGGGCACTTCAAAGCAAACATTTCCAAACGCCAGGCAAGTTTATAGTAGGCTGCCGCGATGTATTGCGGTCTCGGCGGACCATATAAGCATGTATGTCTCACCCTCCTTCATGTACGCTTGCCTCTCCACTGCAATCGAATCACCGCAGACTCCCGCCCAAACACCAAACTGTATATTCGACGAGTGGTCGAAAGATCCGAACGCTGCACACCAGGTGACTGTCGTGTAGCTCCTCCCAGACTAGTTTCGTCGTAAGACTTCTTCCAATGGGGTGAGCTACACACACTTACACCTCCCTCTTTATACTCTGACCATGATTGGTTACGGTCGTATTTCCTGCTGCACATGTGCGTATTTCCCGTCCCCATGAGCGCAATACATCGGGCATGTCCCCCACAATCACAAACATGGAGGACAAGTATAAATAACATACTGTGATCTGCATCTAATCTCTAATTTATATTCGCTGCAGGTACTATTCAGTTTAAATGTTGTGTATATCAAACACCAATAAGTGTCACTTCTATAATAAACAATAAAAAAAACTTTTTATACTCAAATTGGCGCCAGAGTACTCAGCACCTTTGAATATATATGGAATTAAAACAGGAGAATATTATATTAGAATAATATATGCGGAAAAATTTGAATAATATATGCGGAAAGATCAATTATAACTATTGTTCACCAGATATCAGAGAATTAAGTCACAAAGTAGACTAATATAACAACCTCACATGTTAGTGCGAGGCTGATCAAGATATGAAGGTTAACTAAAATCCCAACTAAAAATACATGTATATAATGAAAATTAATTTACATGTATAGTAAAATATATATCTGTACGACTAAAACTAGTCTATTATATAGACTATAATAGATCAATGTCCACCTTGTCTCAATTTACATGTGTGTGCATGCATAGACACATTACATGCATCCTCATAAATGCACACTATGGACATACATCATTGTATAAGAGAAAATGTTTCTAAAAAAAATCTAAAAATTACTGATAAAACAGTTTAAATCAAGTTCGATATTTAGCCCTCTCGGATGGAGGCTCCTTAAAAGGAAAATCCATTTGGTTTCTCTCTGAGAGAGCTCCCTAACTCGATTCGAACCTCTCCAAGCAGGGTGTGTGCAGTCAATACCACAAAACTGTAAAAGGGTAGGGTCCTGACTATGCTTTCCTTTGAAGTGTAGGGAGACACTATGATATCGAAATCCTTTTTTAATGTTAGCCAGGTGTTCCGATATACGCACTCGCAAGAGTCGTTTAGTTCTCCCCACATAATACAACCCACATGGGCACCATAGTAAATAAACCACAAAGGATGAATTGCATGTGATGAACTGTTCAATCTCAAAAACATCACCATCCTTATTCGTAAAACTAGTGGTTCCTCTGTTGTCCGTTTTCACTGTCCTACAACAGATGCATTTACGACATGAATAAAAACCTTTAAAGTTTTTATTCAGATCTAGGCGTTTGGATGGATCAAGAATTTTTTGTACCACCCGATCGCCAAAATTTGGTGCCCTCCTATAGATGAACTTGGGGTTTTCTGATAAAATTTCGCATAGATGTCTGTCTCTGCACACAATGTGCCAATATTTGCGAAAAATCTCCTCTACCTCTTTATACTGATAATGAAAATCAGAAATAAAACCTAGCTGAAATGATTTATTAGTGACACCATCCTCCTTCTTCTTCAAACATTGTGTCCTAGGAATTTGTGCACATCAACAGATGATTATTATGTACAGGCCAATATTCTGGGAGATAAATTTGTGGAGAAAGGATATAAGGATGATACAATTAAGAAAATCATTAGTGAGGTAGCACAAATTCACATTTCAGCTAGGTTTTATTTCTGATTTTCATTATCAGTATAAAGAGGTAGAGGAGATTTTTCGCAAATATTGGCACATTGTGTGCAGAGACAGACAGCTATGCGAAATTTTATCAGAAAACCCCAAGTTCATCTATAGGAGGGCACCAAATTTTGGCGATCGGGTGGTACAAAAAATTCTTGATCCACCCAAACGCCTAGATCTGAATAAAAACTTTAAAGGTTTTTATTCATGTCGTAAATGCATCTGTTGTAGGACAGTGAAAACGGACAACAGAGGAACCACTAGTTTTACGAATAAGGATGGTGATGTTTTTGAGATTGAACAGTTCATCACATGCAATTCATCCTTTGTGGTTTATTTACTATGGTGCCCATGTGGGTTGTATTATGTGGGGAGAACTAAACGACTCTTGCGAGTGCGTATATCGGAACACCTGGCTAACATTAAAAAAGGATTTTGATATCATAGTGTCTCCCTACACTTCAAAGAAAAGCATAGTCAGGACCCTACCCTTTTACAGTTTTGTGGTATTGACTGCGCACACCCTGCTTGGAGAGGTTCGAATCGAGTTAGGGAGCTCTCTCAGAGAGAAACCAAATGGATTTAGTGCACTATCTCACGGAGTGTATATACCGTATTTATCGGCGTATAACACGCACCGGCGTATAACACGCACCCCAAGTTTAGGAGGGAATTTTAAGGAAAAAAACTTTTAGGAGGGAAATTCAAGGAAAAAAACTTACATTTAAATGCAGCATGCAGCCTTGCCCAGTGTCCATCTGCAGCCTTGCCCAGTGTCCATCTGTCCATCTGCAGCCGTGCCCAGTGTCCATCTGTCCATCTGCAGCCGTGCCCAGCGTTCATCTGTCCATCTGCAGCCTTGCCCAGTGCCTTTGCGATCGTGTCAGTCCCGGCGGTTTTTAAAATTTGGCGCCGATTTCTGTGGAGAGGAGCGAGCGGGGCCGAGTGTACTTCGGCTGGACTCGGCTCCTCTCGCAGTTCCGCCCATCTCCACTGACTGCGCCGCTGACGGAGAAAGCCGAGTGTACTTCGCCTAGACTCGTGTCTGCTCACAGTCACGACTGCGAGAGGAGCCGAGACTTGGCGAAGTACACTCGGCTTTCTCCGTCAGCGGCGCAGTCAGAGATGGGCGGGACTGCGAGAGGAGCCGAGTAAAGCCGATTGTACTTCGGCTTCGGCTCCGCTCGCTCCTCTCGCTCGTTTTCAGCAGGGGAATTCGGAGTATCGGCGTATAACACGCACCCACGATTTTCCCCTGATTTTAAGGGGAAAAAAGTGCGTGTTATACGCCGATAAATACGGTAGTTTATATTTAGATTTGTGTTGTAAGACACTGAGCGCTACTATTTTGGTTATTCAAAATTATTTTTCACTTTTTATTTTTTAAAGTAGCAGCTGATAGGGTAATTCAGTCTGAATTTATCAGACGTTTCTCCAAGGCGCAGTGGAGTGTGTTAAGGAAAGGGGGCGGTTTATTTCTTAGTACACTGTTATTTTTAATAGTATGTCTCTGCAATGGAAAAGTGGTGAATATCTCAGAGTATATTAACTTAGAGAAATGAATATGTTTTTAATATTGTCATGTAACTAACATTTTTTTAAATGTGTTGTTTAGTTGGCCAAAGGGTTTAAGTTTGTAAGTGTACATGTGGTCCTTGTAGAGTGTAGCAGACACACCTTTTTCAGTGGATTTTGATGATAATTTAGAAAAATCTCAATGGTGTAGTCTGTCTTTGTGGAGAAAAACATTTTTGATTTTCTTTTGACGTCCCATGCTGGTTTTGGCGGGAAAAATTGCATGGCGCCATTGTTGTTGTCCATGAGGCTTGCGATGGTTCATCCACCATTCATGGGCTTGCCTCTGGTAGGCTGTTGCCTTACCTTTGTTTGCTGATGTCACTGTGTGTTGCATGGTCATCTGCTGATCTCAGTTTGTGATTTTGAAGGATTTATGCCTTTGCAATGGGACTATTAATCCCTAATTTTTAGCTCTATAATTCAGTATTGTGGCTTAATTTTTGGGGTTTTTATTGCATCATCTGGGCATTCATCTGGACTTTTATCATTAAATGTTTTCAAATCATTGGACATTATTTTTTGGTATCTAGTGGCTAGTACCTTTGCTGAGTGTGCACTGCTTTTTGCACATCGGCCCCTGGATGCTATATTAACATTTGTTGATTGGCGCAGTTTTCTTCTGTTCTATGCGTTTACAGTTTGACCTGTGCACTGCTGGGGAGAGTAGTGAGACACCGCGGTGACATACTGAGAGACTGGTTTTTGTTTAATGTTAAATTTGCTAGATGAAATAGTTTTTCTAAGCATCGCCTTTTGAGTTGAGTTGAGTGGTATCTTAAAATAGTGCAGTCTTACCCCGAGGGGCCACAATGTGCTTGCGGACACACGCACATGCTGGGGCCTATTTATGGATGGGATCTGGCTGACCTACCAGCATGTCTTTGGAGTGTGGGAGGAAGCCAACGCAGACACAGGGAGAACATGCAGACTCCATGCAGGTGGTGTTAGAAGGAAGGTTTCTCTGTTTTCATTTAAGTGAATGTAAGCTATTGCAGGGTCAGCTGACTTTGCAGTATATGAGAGGCGGTTTTTTGCATTGGATTTTGGATTTAAGAAAAACTTCACTTTACACTGAATTTTGATAGATTGTAAGACTAACAGAGTTTTTGTACAATGATGTGTTTTTATGTTTAAATATTTGGGAGTTTCCCAGAGGGCAATTCATTTTTTGGAACTTGTACTGTATAGCCATCTTTTGGCAGGAGTTTGTATTTTGAGTCCCAACTTATGGTCTGACTTCCAGGGAATGTGGGTCAGGGGGGATTCCCTCCCATTTGCAAAGGTAGGTTTATTCCATCATTTCCTTGACAAGGTTTTAAATGGTTGAAATATATATGATGTGTAGCCATGGATTTTTTTGAAGTCTTGATAGACAAGGCGATTAGGGCTAAGGCCTCCCCTCCCCCTCCCTCTTCCTGAACAATTGATATGTAAATAAACCAGTTTTTTTTTTTTTTAATTAGCTGAGCATAACCGGAAGTTTCTTTTTAGCATTTATATATCAGCAGAAAGTTGGTGGGAGGAGCTTGGGGTTTTTAAAGGTGAGCAATGAGATTTGTGTTTGGAAGGAAAATAGAAAAACATTTTTGCATTTAAAAGTGTTTTATATTTTGTTCCAGTTTTGTGAAGTTTTGTACTGTAATACAGTTTTGGGTAGAAAGCAAAACAGGGGGGGCATCACCATTGTTTTATCATCTAGATACAGAGAGAAGCCACATTGTTCTGCAGGTGGTAAACTGGCTTAAGTGTTCTGTGAGGTTTAGTCTGACAACGCAGTGTATGGGTGTATAGCGGAAAATGCTTGTGTATGCATGCACTGTGAGGGGTAGAGGCCTAATTCGGGGGTTGATCTGTGGTTGTTGCTGTAGTTCCAAAAGTGTTGGGACAACAAGCCATAGAGTTGACGCCTCGGTTAGGGTTTCTAGTTGGAGGACTTGACCATATAGTGGTTGTAGTTCTTCAATTCACCGTATAAGAAGACACCGGGCGGTGATCTCCGAAAATGGGTGCAACGGTTTAACCTGGACGCAGGTTTAAGACGATAAGCCGATTCGAATCGCCATGGACACAAGGAGGTCTGTGCAAAGGGAAGGAATGGAGGCTTCCCATAGTCAGACGGTCACACAGTGCACGAAGCCTAGTTTTGGGGCAAAGGCCTTTGAACCCCAAAAAGATTAACATAGGTGGTCCAAGGATACTATTTTGGGTATCCCTCTGGGATGGATGTAGTTGAGCTGCGGCTTCAGAAATCTGTAATGATGAGGAACGGTGGCTCATGCCGTTTGTTTGAACTTTGTATGGCTGGTCCATGAAGGTTCTCGAGCTGCTCTCATGTTTGTCCCATAGTATTTTTTTTCTATTGCTGAAAGAGTGAAGGGAGAATTCTGGCTGTTTTTGTTTTTTTCATTTTTGGTTTTGGAAACTATGAAGTTTCTCCCCCACGTTTGTATCTGAATGTTTGTATGTAGTAATGTGAATATGTTCGAACTTACCGCGGCGATCCTTCGATGCGTCGCGGCTGTTGTATGTTTGTAGGAACGGGAAAAGTAAGGGTTACAGAGGGTTTTGTTTGAATCGGTTTTGAAAGAATGTCATTGACAATTTACCAATGTACAGGAATGTCATTATCATTTACCATTCTTTGCAGGTTAAATATGAAGGATAGAGTAATGATTTTGCTTATAAGTATTTTTCAGGTCCAAGGAGTTTGTACATAGAGAACAGGTGTATGTAGACAGTGGTACATATGGATAAATACGAGTCTAAGGGAGGTAAAAGTATCATAGGCTATTTCATTGTTTCTTTTTTTTTCCTGCACCACACATTTCTTCCTTCAGTCTGTAATGAGGAAGAAAAGGGGGGAGAATGATAAATGTAAGAGTGACAGTTTTTTTTTTTTGTCAAACGAATAATGTTAACCTCTGTAATTCTAACCAAGTTTGTGCCAAGACTGTCTTTCTTTGATAGAATTTGAATCGGCAAGCAGCAGTCTGGTGAAGTAGGTTCCCATCCCAGAGGCTAAGAACCTTTTGGCAATGGTTCCAGGTATTGTAAGCCACGCACAGGTTATGCAGTGACCACAGTCCCGATGTCTGGGTTATTGTCATATAAGGGTTGTTTGGAGGTCAATCAAAATCAGGGTCGTACTCTCCTCATTAGCTGTCACTTATATTCTCGGCTGATGGGGTGGGTGCGATCGTTGTGACATGAACTTCAAAATGTCCACCAAAAGGTTTTCACGAGTCCCTCCTGGACCCTGACTCAATAATCAGTTTACATTCTTTCCAACCAGGTGACTGGGTCGTTGTAAAGAAGCTTGAGGGATGAGACCACGCCAGCCACTGCAAGAAGCGGCTCAACCACACCAAAGAATGAGGAGTATCTTTGTTTATTTATATTTTTGTTGTTTAGTAAATTTTAGCAAGGGTAACGGTGAAAAGCATCCCAAGTTATTATGTAAAGTGTATTTCCTGACTAGCTCAGAAAGCGAACAGGACCGATGGTCTGTTCTGAGTCTTCACCGAGTTTTAGTCCCCAGCGATGACAGTGGTACATGCCATTTATGATGTTATTATGGGTAGGAGGAGTTTTGACAAACTAGTGAAGACTCCAAACAGACACTTGTCAATGGAATCTAACGATGCATTTTTAGAGGGTAAAATTGTTTTAGGTTTAATGGCTCTGCCTCTTGTCGGTTTGGGTATCTAGGTAGCCCACAAGTAGGTTTGAACTTTAGTTTGGTGTTTATGTGGATCTGCAGCTTATAAAGGTAATTCCCCCAAAGCAAGAGGTTCATGCGTGATGGTGAAGCTGTCCCAACATCTTAGGTCGCGGCCGATCGCAAGGATCTGATGGCGCAGGAAATTAAGAATGGCAGGGACAGCTAGAAGGGATTTGTTCACCAACCCCGACCAGGTCTGGGCATGGTGTCCTGCATGTACAAGGTGAGGGGGGCTCGGGCTTGGGATACGATTGAACAATTCTCACCCGTTAAGGATAGGGTTCTTCATGTAATTGTTGAAGCCAGAGCTGTAGCTAAGTGAAGGTTGGGAGTCTATTTTAAGGGTCTGGGAATCTTTGGGGATCTAATTTTTATTTTACAGCGGATCGTGGTTAAAGGAAGTGGGAATATATATACTCATGTCGTTTTTATTTCTATTCTTTCTATGTCGTGACGAGGTGCTCCTGTTGCCTGATTTGACGCGTGACCAGAGTTTCCTTCATGAGACGCCCCGAAGCCGGGCCCACATACAAGACACAGAGGATCACAGACCGATCAGCGATTACTACAGCTCACCATGTCGTGTCCTCCTTTATAAGTCATGCCCCTGAAGAGTAGAGTCTACATGTCAAGCCGTGTTTTCCTTTTTATGGACTAAGGACTGATTCATTTGCGGGTGTAAGAAGCAGATCAACTTTCATCGAGGGACACATGGGGTGCATATGACAAAAAAGGGAGGACTGTTGTGGAGATTTTTATGGAGATGTATTTAATATGTATTGTCATAGTGTCACCCAGTGTTAGTACTTCCGCAACCCGCTCTAAAAGAACTGATTGGGGTAGTCTGAGGCTGGCTGAATCCCGTCTGATAGGGGAAAACGTCTTGAGGTTGGAGTGTGATGTTTGCAGGGTGCGGATATGTCCACCGACGGGGGGCCCTCTGTGCATTAGCATGGACGATCGTTGAGGAGGGGATGTCCTCGCTCTGCAACAACATCATTGGTTATGAGCAAATGTGTGCTCTTGTCTCTGCTGTGTCTGATCAACATTGATTGGGATTCGTAGTGTGCATCTGCAGATAGCCTCCCTCCCCCATTCAATAATAGTATAATCTTAATATGCGTTATTCTATGGAATAGCGCAGAATAAGAATTCCTATCAACGGTAACTTTAGCCATCATACGTTATTGTATTCATTGTATGTATTATTGTATTGAATCCTTTAATCTATATTTCTTGAGTGGGATTCATGTAAGGCAACCTGTTGGAAGGGATGTCCTTGTATTGTCATTTTCCTGTGTGGAAGGGACATCCTGTGATGTCCCCGCCCATGGGGGAGGGGATTGGTTGCTGCAGCCAATCACCTCCTGTGTGAGATCTTTTGAGTTTAATAAAAGCCTATGATTAGGCGTCGGCTTGGCAGTCTATGCTGGGAGGCTGAGATGAGAACATAAGATCTGTGTTGGTGCTTTCCTTGAATGAATGATGGACTGAACGGTGAGTGGAACTTAACTTAGCAAACTTAGCTAAAGATAGCATTATTGCAAAAAGATGAAATCTGAAGTGTGCTTAGATAGCACAGGAATTATAGGCTGTGTGCTCTGAAAGCAACCAATAATTCCACGACACCACCTACCTGACTATTACACACACACTGACCTACCTACCTAACACACACGCTAACCCACCTACCTGACCATTACACACACACACACACTGACCCACCTACCTGACCATTACATACACACACACACACTGAGCCACCTACCTGACCATTACACACACACACACACACACACTGACCTACCTGACCATGACACACACACTGACGCACCTACCTGACACACACACACACTGACCCACCTACCTGACCATTACACGCACACACACTGACGCACCTACCTGACACATACACTGACCTGCCTGACCATGACACACACAGACGCACCTACCCGACACATACACTGACCCACCTACCTGACCATTACCCACACACACTGACCCAGCTACCTGAACACGGACACACACACACTGACGCACCTACCTGACACATACACTGACCCACCTACCTGACCATTACACACACACACACTGACCCACCTACCTGACCATTACACACACACTGACCTACCTGACCATGACACACACACACACACACACACTGACCCACCTACCTGACCATTACACACACACACACAGACCTACCTGACCATTACACACACACACACACACTGACCCAGCTACCTGACACATACACTGACCCACCTACCTGACCATTACACACACACACACACACTGACCCAGCTACCTGAACACACACACATACTGACCTACCTGACCATGGACACACACACTGACGCACCTACCTGACACATACACACGCACTGACCCACCTACCTGACCATTACACACACACTGACCTACCTGACCATGACACACACACACACTGACTCACCTACCTAACACACACACACACTGACCCACCTACCTGACCATTACATACACACACACTGAGCCACCTACCTGACCATTACACACACACACACACACTGACCTACCTGACCATGACACACACACTGACGCACCTACCTGACCTTTACACACACACACACACACACACACTGACCCACCTACCTGACACATACACTGACCTTCCTGACCTTTACACGCACACACACTGACCCACCTACCTAACACACACACTGACCCACCTACCTGACCATTACACGCACACACACTGACGCACCTACCTGACACATACACTGACCCACCTACCTGACCATTACACACACACTGACCCACCTACCTGACACATACACACGCACTGACCCACCTACCTGACTATTACACACACACTGACCTACCTGACCATGACACACACACACACACTGACTCACCTACCTAACACACACACTGACCCACCTACCTGACCATTACATACACACACACTGAGCCACCTACCTGACCATTACACACACACACACACACACACACACTGACCTACCTGACCATGACACACACACACTGACGCACCTACCTGACACATACACTGACCTTCCTGACCTTTACACATACACACACACACACTGACCCACCTACCTGACACATACACTGACCTTCCTGACCTTTACACACACACACACACACACACACTGACCCACCTACCTAACACACACACTTACCCACCTACCTGACCATTACACACACACACACTGACGCACCTACCTGACACATACACTGACCTGCCTGACCATGACCCACACAGACGCACCTACCTGACACATACACTGACCCACCTACCTGACCATTACACACACACACACACTGACCCACCTACCTGACCATTACACACACACTGACCTACCTGACCATGACACACACACACACTGACCCACCTACCTAACACACACACTGACCCACCTACCTAACACACACACACTGACCCACCTACCTAACACACACACTGACCCACCTACCTGACCATTACACACACACACTGACCCACCTACCTGACACACACTGACCCACTTACCTGACCAGTACACACACTGAACTACCTGACCATGACACACACACTGACCCACCTACCTAACACACACACTGACCCACCTACCTAACACACACACTGACCCACCTACCTGACCATTACACACACACACACACACACTCTGACACACCTACCTGACACATACACTGACCTTCCTGACCATTACACACACACACACACACTGACCCACCTACCTGACCATTACACACAAACACACACACACACACACTGACCCACCTACCTAACACACACACTGACCTACCTACCTGACCATTACACACACACTGATGCACCTACCTGACACATACACTGACCTTCCTGACCATTACACACACACACTGACCTACCTGACCATGACACACACAGACGCACCTACCTGGCACATACACTGACCCACCTACCTGACCATTACACACACTGACCCAGCTACCTGAACACACACACACACTGACCTACCTGACCATGGACACACACACTGACACACCTACCTGACACATACACACGCACTGACCCACCTACCTGACCATGACACACACACTGACCTACCTGACCATGACACACACACACACTGACCCACCTACCTGACCATTACACACACTGACACACCTACCTGACACATACACTGACCTTCCTGACCATTAAACACACACACTGACCCACCTACCTGACCATTACACACACACTGACCTACCTGACCATGGACACACACACCTACCTGACCATGGACACACACACTGACCCACCTGACTCCTATTTCCTGCACTACTCACCCCCCCCATGTAGATAGGGAGGATCAATCCTCCTCCTTACCTTTGTTTCTTTGACCATCACATCCGGGCTCTCCTCAGCGCTGGGCAGACAGTATTGCTTTTGTGTCCCTGCCAGCACCGCCATCCAGCCACTGCGCCGCACTAGGGTGTCCCTGCCGGCCGGGAGGTCAGCTTACAGACGCTGCACTGCTCGATGCTCTCATCTTCGCCGAGCCCCGCCCCTCCGCTGCACACACAGGCACACAGCGCTGTGAGTTTTTACTCTTTGAGGAGAGGGGACCGTGGAGCACTCAGCGGGACACATTGGGGGATTGCAGGCATGCAGATATGTTCCTGGGACGATAGTGAACAGGGGCGAGCTCACACACACCTTTAGATTCATCGGGACATAGGCCGTGGCTGCACCCTAGGGGGTAGTGCGCCCTAGGCGGCTGCCTACTCCGCCTAGTGGTAGCACCGGCCCTGTCCGTGCATCATTCTGGCTGCTAGGCCAGTGAGAGAGGCCTATCCGCGTGAGCAAGGTCCACTGAGTGACAAGGAGTTGTATTTGTCTTCCGGATCTCAAGTTCCTCAGTGATCTGCACAAGGTATCTGAACTTTCCCCTAACCCTCCATCCCTCTACTGCTCAAGTTGTTTAATAAAAAGCATTGGAAAAAGAACTAAGTGACTGGTGCATACATCCCTGGCCACATGGCCCAGTATAGACTCTAAAGCCTCGTACACACGAACGAGTTTCTCGGCAAAAACCAGCAAGAAACTTGCTGACAGAGATTTTCTGCCGAGAAATTTGTTCGTGTGTATGGTTTCTCGTCAAGAAAAGCGACAAGAATCTCGACGAGAAAATAGAGATCCTGCTCACTATTTTCTCGTCGAGATTCTCGTCGGCATGTTTCTCGACGAGAAAAGTGAGTGTGTGTACACTTACCTGTCCTCCCGGAAGCCCGCGCATGTTCGAAATGAATTCGACGCATGCGCGGTAGCTTCCTAGGCATAGGTAGGGTATACCAAGATGGCGGCGACGGCATCGAATGTGACGAGTGCATGCTCGTCGTAGTCGATGATGTCACCGCGTACGCTACATTCAAAGAACCGCGGGTTCTTTGAATCGAGCGTGTGTACACTCGGCCGGGACAAGTTTCTTGTCCAAGAATCTCGTCGAAAAAAACAACATGTTTTTTCCGACGAGAATCTCGGCCGTGTGTACGAGGCTTAAGTTTCTGACTTGGTGAACTGTGGGTAGGGGTGACGGCAAAGACCCAAAATAATAACCAGCAGCTCCTGCGGAGGTAGTGCTACATAGTGTTACAGCACTGGAAGCTGAAAATCGGCCTGGGTAGGAAGGGGGTGAAAGTGCCCAGGAGGCAAGTGGTTAAAAGATAGGTTGGGTTAGTGTTAGGCTTCTGAAGCAGGTGATTTGTGTTTTTAGGGTATATTCCTTATTTATTTGTTGCAGTAATGCGTGTTTTGCCATGTGCTACCACAAGACAGGACAGCAAGTGTACCCCAGGTCGGTGTTTTGACATATACTGTAATGGTACCGAGCGCATTAAGCAGTATCAGGCAACGCAGCTGTACGTCAGCACAACATAAAGCACCTGCCAACATCACATGCACTCCTTCCCTATGCTCCCCCACACCTCTGTTTTACCACCAGGAGTGAAGAGGAAATCCTTGTACTTTTGGGTTTGAGGGACAAGTGTCCCACTCCCTTCTGCATAAAAGCACTGATGCTTGAGGATTGGCTACTCAGGTCACATAGGGGTAGGGAGAGACCTGTGAGTAGGGATGAGCTTCGAGTTCGAGTCGAACTCATGTTCGACTCGAACATTGCTTGTTCGCCCGTTCGCCGAACAGCGAACAAATTGGGGTGTTCGCGGCAAATTCGAAAAATCTATGGGAGAAATCTAAAGTGCTAATTATAAAGGCTTATATGCAAGTTATTGTCCTAAAAAGTGTTTGGGGACCTGGGTCCTGCCCCAGGGGACATGTATCAATGCAAAAAGAAGTTTTAAAAACGGACATTTTTTCGGGAGCAGTGATTTTAATAATGCTTAAAGTGAAACAATAAAAGTGAAATATTCCTTTAAATTTCGTACCTGGGGGGTGTGTATGATATGCATGTGAAGTGGCGCATGTTTCCCGTGCTTAGAACTGTCCCTGCAAAAAATGTCATTTTTGAAAGAAAAAAAGTCTTTTAAAACTGACTCGCGGCTATTAATGAATTGTCGGCTCCCGGCAATACATACAAAAGTCATTGATAAAAATAAAAAAAAAGCGTGGGGGTTCCCCAGAATTCAATTACCAGGCCCTTCAGGTCTGGAATGGATATTAAGGGGAACCCCGCCGCAAATTTAAAAAAAAATTGACGTGGGGTTCCCCCAAATATCCATTCCAGGCCCTTCAGATCTGGCATGGATTTTAAGGGGAACTCCACCCCAAATTTAAAAAAAAATGGCGTGGAGTCCCCCTAAAAATCCATACCAGACCCCTTATCCGAGCACGCAACCTGGCCGGCCGCAGGGGAAAAGGGGGGGACGAGAGAGCGGCCCCCCCTCCCTCCTGAACCGTACCAAGCCACATGCCCTCAACATGGGGAGGATGTCCCCATGTTGATGGGGACAAGGGCCTCATCCCCACAACCCTTGCCCGGTGGTTGTGGGGGTCTGCGGGCAGGGGGCTTATCGGAATCTGGAAGACCCCTTTAACAAAGGGGACCCCCAGATCCCAGCCCCCCCCTATGTGAATTGGTAAGGGGTACATTGTACCCCTACCATTTCACGAAGAAAGCGTAAAAAAATGTTTAAAAAAACACACAAACACCTTGAAAAAGTCCTTTATTTAAAAAAAAAAAAAAACAGCGGTGAAATCCAGTGTCCCGCGGCGATCCCGATGTCCAGCGCTGTCCTTCATTGGTTGTGCCTGAGCGGACCTGATGGGGAACTCCCTCTCAGTATTTTAAATGTATAGACCCGCCCCTTCTAAAGTTCCCCATCAGGTCCGCCAGCGGACCAGATGCGGAACATGAGAAGGGGCGGGTCTATACATGTATTACCACAGTGAGAGCAGTTCCCCATCAGGTCCGCCCCCTCGGTATGTCGGACCCGCCTACGTCATTGGCTTGAGCGGGGAACTTCCTTCACTATGTAAATTTAAATTACACAGTGAAGGAAGTTCCCCGCTCAAGCCAATGACGTAGGCGGGTCCGACATACCGAGGAGGCGGACCTGATGGGGAACTTCTCTCACTGTGGTAATACATGTATAGACCCGCCCCTTCTCATGTTCCGCATCTGGTCCGCTGGCGGACCTGATGGGGAACTTTAGAAGGGGCGGGTCTATACATTTAAAATACTGAGAGGGAGTTCCCCATCAGGTCCGCTCAGGCACAACCAATGAAGGACAGCGCTGGACATCGGGATCGCCGCGGGACACTGGATTTCACCGCTGTTTTTTTTTTTTTTTTTTTTTTTTTAAATAAAGGACTTTTTCAAGGTGTTTGTGTGTTTTTTTAAACATTTTTTTGCGCTTTCTTCGTGAAATGGTAGGGGTACAATGTACCCCTTACCAATTCACATAGGGGGGGGCGGGATCTGGGGGTCCCCTTTGTTAAAGGGGTCTTCCAGATTCCGATAAGCCCCCTGCCCGCAGACCCCCACAACCACCGGGCAAGGGTTGTGGGGATGAGGCCCTTGTCCCCATCAACATGGGGACATCCTCCCCATGTTGAGGGCATGTGGTTTGGTACGGTTCAGGAGGGAGGGGGGGCCGCTCTCTCGTCCCCCCCTTTTCCCCTGCGGCCGGCCAGGTTGCGTGCTCGGATAAGGGGTCTGGTATGGATTTTTAGGGGGACTCCACGCCATTTTTTTTTAAATTTGGGGTGGAGTTCCCCTTAAAATCCATGCCAGATCTGAAGGGCCTGGAATGGATATTTGGGGGAACCCCACGTCAATTTTTTTTTAAATTTGCGGCGGGGTTCCCCTTAATATCCATTCCAGACCTGAAGGGCCTGGTAATTGAATTCTGGGGAACCCCCACGCTTTTTTTTTATTTTTATCAATGACTTTTGTATGTATTGCCGGGAGCCGACAATTCATTAATAGCCGCGAGTCAGTTTTAAAAGACTTTTTTTCTTTCAAAAATGACACTTTGTGCAGGGACAGTTCTAAGCACGGGAAACATGCGCCACTTTACATGCATATCATACACACCCCCCAGGTACGAAATTTAAAGGAATATTTCACTTTTATTTTTTCATTTTAAGCATTATTAAAATCACTGCTCCCGAAAAAACGGCCGTTTTTAAAACTTCTTTTTGCATTGATACATGTCCCCTGGGGCAGGACCCGGGTCCCCAAACCCTTTTTAGGACAATAACTTGCATATTAGCCTTTATAATTAACACTTTAGATTTCGAACGTTCGAGTCCATTGTATTTAATAGGGTTCTAAAGTTTACACGAACATTTTGTCTGTTCGCAGGTTCTGGTGCGAACCGAACAGGGGGGTGTTCGGCTCATCCCTGCCTGTGAGTATATGAGGGGCCGGTGGTGCTGACATTAAAATGAGCTTAAAGTGAACCTATTGCTTTTGCCTGCATTGGCAAAGCACAAGTTCACTTTAAAATGCTTTACAATAACATCTATAAACTTGGAGAGTGTAGGGAAATCAGAGAAATTCCAAAGCGCCTTATTTACAGTTCTTATTGTTCAGGCAAGAGGCACAAAATCCGTCAGCTGTACAATCCAAAAACCTCCTGGGACAATCCTGTATGAATAGGCTTCACCTCAGCCCAGGTAAGCAGCACATAGTTCTCTATAACACTTGCACAGCTGACTGGCTGACTCCAATTTGGAGAACAGCACCTAAATGTATCGTTCCCCAGGCCTTAAATAGCTACTGATTAAAGACTGGCGTAGGACCTACACAGTGACAAGCTGTTGACAAGGGGCACAAAATTCCCTATAGCACTACAGAACAATCTGGCTCAGTTTGGCAGCCAGAGGAAAGTACATTAGGTTTATTAAAATTAGAATAACAGCAGTTATAAAACTTTCCTGAGAGAACATCGGAGGCCACCTTTGCTGACTTTTTGCTAGTTGCCAGGCTGTAATACTGAACCTCTTACTTCAACACTGTCTAAGTAACTGATGCAGAACAAGTATGTTGTAGATTAAGGTGACCAGATTTTTAAAAGGAAATCCGGGGACTTTTTTTTTTTTTTTACTAGTAATGGCGGCAATCAGCGACTCTCTGCCCCCCCCCGCCTCACAGCCCGTCAAGTCTTACTCTCCGGGCCCCGGCTACTACTGGGTGGGAAGCGGAGGAAGATCACTCTGCCAAGGAAGGCAAGGAGATAAGCAGGCAGGCGGCTGGCCAGGACTTGAGCCAAGGCAGAAGAACATGAGAGCGGAGCTAAATGGGCATGCACCCGAAACTGAAGAAATGGTCCCTCCGCTCCGACCAGTACATGATCATCAGAAAGGGGCACAGATAATGGAAAAAAATACAGCCCCCTAAGCTTGTAGGAGCGGTGGAGCCGGGGTGTGTAATTCAGAATTTTTTGTTTTTTTCGGCACTGACTGTCTTTGAAATTGCCCCAGCCCCTGTTCAAATCGAATCCGGGGACAAAACCGGGGACAGACTTGGTCTGGGGACAGTGTCCTCAATCTGGGGACAGTCCCCGGAAACCGGGGATGTCTGGTCACCCTATTGTAGATAGGCCAGGAGTATCTGAGAACAAGTATAAAGGCCAGAAGTGATGCTAATGGGGGCCCCACATAATACCGTAATAGAACATTTTGAGACTGATTCCTTTCCTGTTAAGAACCCAACAATGAAAGTGGTCACAAGAACATGGCGGGAAGGTAAATAAGCCATGGGGTATAAAGGGTTAACAGAATATTCCCCTCTATGGGAAAATAAATACCTACCAGAAATTCAAGCCATGGGAAAGTTAAAGGAATGGGAAAAGCGAGGCGTAACTAGATTGATGCAGTTATATGAAGGCAATACATTGAAAGCATTTTCAGAATTAAGCAGAGAGTATGCTATCCCAAACTCGTTGTTCTATACTTATCTGCAGATAAGACGCACACTCCAAGCCCAATTTAAAACACACCCGGTGTGTTGGCAAAAAATTCCCCACCTTCAACGGTTAATTAAGACAGGAACATCAAAAGGCCTTATCTCGCAATTATATTCGCAGATTAAGGGGGGTTTTATAACTGGGAAGAGGTTGGGTAAAAATAAAGTAAAGTGGGAGGAGGATATAGGCCCTATAACAACTGCACAATGGGAACGGATACTGGAACAGGGGACAGTTGTGTCACTCTCCCCATCACAGAGAGTGTCACATCTGTTCTTAGTACACAGAGTTTATTACACCCCAAAGAGGCTATATATATTTGGAAGGAGAGTAGATGATAAGTGCCCTAGATGTCAAGATACAGGGGACCTCATACACATGATGTGGAAATGCCCGAAGTTACAAAGATATTGGGCTAAGGTATTGAACATCATAAATATGACTTTTGGGATAACTCTGGAACCAGAAGCCAGGGTGTGTCTATTAGGTATAGAGGAGGGATACGGACCAAAATACATTCCAGAAGGAGTGTTGAGGTGCCTGTTTCAGGCCAGGAAGGTAATAGCACAAAACTGGCAAGCTCAGAAAGCACCGACATCAGCAGAGTGGGTCAATGTAATAAATGCGACAATGTGGAAGGAAAAAGTAGTTTTGACTAGACGGGGTAACTATAAAAAATTTAACACAATGTGGGATCCCTGGCTGAGGAAAATGGGGTGTCCGCCCTAATTGGTGCGGCAGTAAGAAGAGTAAAAGAATGGACCTAAAAGGTGGAAACTGGACTGTTGAGATAGGAAGGGCGAATAGAGAATAGGTAAAAAGAGAAGCTATGGGCTCTAGATAAAGAAGTTAAACATATTTGAAGATCAAAGGGAAGGAAGGGAAAGGGGAGGGGAAGCGGAAGGAAAGCCAAAATTAAATGAAGTGAAAATAAAATAGTTCTAGTTAAACAGTTAAAATAGCAATAATACAAGAGAGTGGTAGAATGCATTTTTGGTTCTTCTGTTTTTGGAGTGTGCAAAGAGATTAGTTGGGGAAGGGGGGTAAGTGGTTAATTGCAGAACATTGTATTAAAGCACTTTATGTGAAATAAGGATAAAACAAATATATGTATTTTTATAAAATGTTATGCAACATGGAAAAACAATAAAGAATATAAAGTTTAATAAATAAAGGCCAGAAGTACCTGAGAAAAGTCCCTATCTACATTCTTCTTTTGAGTCAGTAGTGACATGTCAACAATGACAGCCCCTATGAATGTCTCAAAGAAGGTTTCCTTGAACCCGCCTTAATGACGTATTTCAGACAAATAGCTAAATACACAATTGGAATACATATTGTCACGGACAAACTTGATAGTGGAATCTCTGTGCTATCTGCACATTTGCAAAGGGTGTGAACCCTAAAAATGGACAGAGTATACGTACAAGTAGTGATGAGCAGAACACCCCCGGGTTCGGTTCGCACCAGAACCCGCGAACGGACCGAAAGTTCGCGCGAACATTAGAACCCTATTAAATACAATGGATGCGAACGTTCGGATTCTAAAGTGCTAACTATAACGACTATTATCCATGTTATTGTCCGAAACAGAGTTTGGGAACCCGGGTTCTGCACCAGGGGACATGTATCAATGCAAAAAGAAGTTTTAAAAACGGACGTTTTCCGGGAGCAGTCATTTTAATGATGCATAAAGTGAAAAAAAAAAGTCAAATATTCCTTTAAATATTGTACCTGGGGGGTGTCTAAAGTATGCCTGTGAAGTGCCACGTGTTTCCCGTGTTTAGAACTGTCCCTGCACAAAATAACATTTCTAAAGGAAAAAAAGCCATTTAAAACTGCTTGCGGCTTTAATGCAATGTCTGGTCCCGGTAATATGGATGAAAATCTTTAGGAAAAATGGCATAGCTACCCCATCAACCCCCCCCCCCCCTACCCCAGCCCATTACCAGCCCCTTTGGGTCTTGTATGGATATTAAGGGGAACCCCGCACACAAAATAAAAAAGCCCCTATATACTCTGAACAGCCGTATACAGGCGGTGCATACAAGACAGGGACTGTAGGTTTGTTCTTATGTAGAATCTGTTTGTAATTTTGAACAGCTGCATTGTTTAAGTGTAGCTCCATGCCAAATTCCTTTTTTTTAGCTTTTTGGAAAACATAGGGAACGGTTATCACCCCTGTCACATTTTTTTTGCTGTCTGTGCCCCTGTTCAGAACATTTCACCTCACTTTGCGTCCCAATGACAACTGTTTTTGAAATGTGGTGTTTGTATTGAAACAAGGATTGGTGATAAAGCATCAGTAGAGAGGAGACACCTTTCTCCCATATTAATTCTTACAGGAGAGAATTTTCCTTCCAAGGGGTAGATTTCCTCTCACTTCCTGTTGTCTTCTTCCGTTTGCAAGTAGTAGTAGTTTGTAAGTTGGATGTTTGAAAGTAGGGACCTTCCGTATATACTCTGCAGAAATTGGCCCCTTAGGTGTTGGTGTTGGCACAACACTGAAAGCACTCACAGTTATTCTTGGTGGGTGCTGGAACGCCCTGCTGTCAAGTATAATATCAGGAATTGTAATAACATATAATTGTTGATCAGTGGTAGTAAAAATTGGGCCTTTGATGGTGGTGCTGGTGCCACAACACTGTAAGGCCTGACAGTTACTCTTGGTGGGCGCAGCAATGGTCCCTGCTGTGAATTATTAGATCAATAATTATAATTGCATGCCCCTGTTGAACAGGGGCTGAAAAACTGGGCCTTTGGTGGTGGTGGTGGTGGTGATGGTGTTGCTGGTGGCACAACACTGTAAGGCCTGACAGTTACTCTTGGTGGGCGCAGCAATGGGCCCTGCTGTGAATTATTAGATCAATAATTATAATTGCATGCCCCTGTTGAACAGGGGCTGAAAAACTGGGCCTTTGGTGGTGGTGATGGTATTGCTGGTGGCACAACACTGTAAGGCCTGACAGTTACTCTTGGTGGGCGCAGCAATGGGCCCTGCTGTGAATTATTAGATCAATAATTATAATTGCATGCCCCTGTTGAACAAGGGCTGAAAAATTGGGCCTTAGGCACTGGTGGCACAACACTGCAACCCCTCACAGATACTGTACTTGGAGCACAGCAATGAGGCCTGTTGCAAAGTATTGCATCAAAAATTTTAATTACACGCCCCTGTTAAACAGGGGCTGAAAAATTGGGCCTTAGCCACTGGTGGCGTCACCCATAAACCAAAATGATCTTCCAAGCTATCATCGTTAATCGTATCATTGAGGAGGAGGAGGAGGATAGCCAGACAACATAACAGCACAGGCACTCAGCATCAGCATCAGTCTTGAAGGGATGTGACATTTTAAAATCAATTAGTCTGTTATATCAGCATCTGGTGTGTGGTAGCTGGTGGTGATCCAAGACTGGTTCATCTTGATGAAAGTCAGTCGATCAACCGAGTCGGTGGACAGGCGCACCCTGTGATCCGTGACAAATCCTCCAGCAGCACTGAATGTGCGTTCTGAAAGAACGCTGGATGCAGGACAGGCCAGTAGCTCAATTGCATACTGTGCAAGCTCTGGCCAGTGATCCATCCTCAAGACCCAGTAAGCCAGAGGATTTTCGGTGGGGAAGGTGTCCAAGTCTGACCTTGCCCCTAGATATTCCTGCACCATGTTTATCAGACGCTGGCGATGGTTGCTGGAACCGATCATACTTTGGGGCTGCGGACTAAAGAATTGTCTGAACGCATCGGTCAGACGGCCACCTTCCCCACCGCTCCTTCTTTGACTGCCCGAAGCCTCAGCAACTCGTTGTCCAGGACCAGGAGTTTGTAACCTCCCAGTCTCTGGGAACGCGTTGCACAGACCTTTCTGCAAGGCCTCCCGGAGTTGTCTCATCCTCTGCTCCCTCTGCGACGGTAAGATAAGGTCCGCAACCTTACCCTTGTACCGTGGATCAAGGAGAGTGGCCAGCCAGTAATGGTCCCTCTCCTTGATCCGAAGAATACGAGGATCCTTCCGCAGACTTTGCAGGATCAGGGAGGCCATGCAGCGTAGGTTAGCTGAGGCATTCAGTCCGGAGTCCTCTGGGTCACTAAGGACGACATGATCCGCAGCCACCTCCTCCCAGCCACGTACAAGTCCACTGGTTTCTTGGGACTGTAAATCATCCCTAAAAGACTGCTGCTGATGATGCTGAGTGCCAGCCTCCACCTCCATGCTGACACAATCCTCCTCCTCCTCCTCCTCCTCCTCCTCTTCCTGTGCGATGGGTGGGACAGAAGGAACACTGTCTGGGTAAAGGGGGCCTTGAGAGGCAAGGAAGTCCTCCTCTTCCTGCCTCTGTTCTGCCTCAAGTGCCCTGTCCATTATTCCACGCAGCGTGTGCTCCAACAGGTGGACAAGAGGTACAGTGTCACTGATGCATGCACTGTCACTGCTCACCATCCTCGTGGCCTCCTCAAATGGTGCCAGGACAGTGCATGCATCCCTGATCATGCCCCACTGGCGTGGTGAAAAAAACCCGAGCTCCCCTGACCCTGTCCTGGTGCCGTAGTCGCACAGGTACTCATTGATGGCCCTCTGCTGCGTGTGCAGCCGCTGCAGCATGGCCAACGTTGAGTTCCACCTGGTGGGCATGTCACATATAAGGCGGTTCTTGGGCAGGTTCAACTCCTTTTGAAGCTCAGCCAGGCGAGCACTGGCATTATAAGATCTGCGGAAATGCACACAGACTTTCCTGGCCTGCCTCAGGACATCCTGTAAGCCCGGGTACCTGCCCAAGAACCGCTGCACCACCAGGTTAAGGACGTGAGCCATACAGGGCACATGGGTCAGTTGTCCCTGTCGGAGGGCGGAGAGGAGGTTGGTGCCATTGTCGCAAACCACCATTCCTGGCTTAAGCTGGCGTGGCGTCAACCACCTCTCGGCCTGCCCCTGCAGAGCAGACAGGACCTCTGCCCCAGTGTGGCTCCTGTCCCCCAAACACACCAGCGCAAGCACGGCATGGCATCTTTTTGCCTGCGTACTTGCGTAGCCCCTTGAACGCCTACGGAGCACCGCTGGTTCCGAGGACAAACCACAGGAAGAGGCCATGGAGGAAGAAGAAGAGGAGGGGGTGGAGGAGAGAGGTGTGTCACAACCAGTAGTAGCATTTTGGAGGCGTGGGGGTGGAACAACCTCCAACACTACTGCACCTTGTCCTGCATCCTTCCCAGCTGCCAAAAGAGTGACCCAATGGGCCGTGAAAGAAAGATAACGTCCCTGTCCATGCCTGCTGGACCATGAGTCAGCGGTAATATGCACCTTACCGCTGACCGCCCTGTCCAGCGAGGCCAAGACATTGCCTTCCACATGCCTGTAGAGAGCCAGAATAGCCTTCCGTGCGAAAAAGTGTCGTTTGGGAACCTGCCACTGAGGAACCGCACATTGCACAAACTCACGGAAGGGGGCCGAGTCTACCAACTGAAAAGGCAGCAGTTGAAGCGCTAGCAATTTAGCCAAGCTAGCATTCAACCGCTGGGCATGTGGATGGCTGGGAGTGAACTTCTTTCGACGGTCCAGCAGCTGGGGCAGGGAAATTTGCCTGCTAGAATCGGACGTTGGTGTACTGCTAGCAGAGTGCCCGCAAGTACTTGCCTGTGACACACCTAATTCTACACCTTCATTCCTCTCAGAGCAGGTTTCAGAGAGGAGTGAAGGTATAGTGGGGTTGGAGATCCCAGCTGATGCGGTGCAAGAAGAGGTCAGCTTTGTTCTTTGGTGTGGGTCTTTAAGGTAGGCTTGCCAACGAGCTGCATGGCAGGTCAACATATGTCTGATCAAGCATGTGGTGCCCAAGCGGCTGATGTTTTGGCCACGCGATATACGCTTGAGACATATGTTGCAAACAGCAGCTGTGCGATCTGACGCACTCGCCTCAAAAAAGGCCCACACCAAAGAACTTTTTGAATGACGGGCAGAGGCAGCGCCCTGCACAGGCGGAGCTCTGCGGTGTGATTCCGTCGGTGTGCTGCCCATACGCTGGCCACTCAAGGGCATCCTGCCTCGTTGGAGATGTGCCTCCTCCTCATCCTCCTCCTCTCTCCTATTAGGCACCCACGTGGAGTCAGTGACCTCATCATCCCCTCCCTCCTCATCACTGGAGCCAATCTGGCAGTATGATGCAGCTGCTGGAACATGACTGCCAGATTGGTGTCCTTCTTGAGCATCCCCTCTCTCTGCTCTCACGCTGCTGCCTTCCTCTAGCTGGGTATCATCATCAGATCCTTCCAAACGCTGGGCATCCTCCTGGAGCATGTACCCAACACTGTGCTCAAACAGTTCGGGGGACTCCTCAGGAGGAGGGCATGGTGGGTCTAGGGAAGGATTGACTAATGAAGATAATGATACCAGAGAAGAGGACGCTTTGGCAGCTGCTTTGCCACTACCCTGAGCCTGGGTGAGAGAGGATGAGGAGGATGAGGTGGGCTTGGTCATCCACTCTACCAAGTCTTCGGCATGATGTGGCTCAACATGTCCAGCTGCCGAAAACAAGGACAAGCGTGTCCCATGGCCATGTGCTGATGACAATGCACCGCGTACACGACCAGCACTGTTGCCCCCAGACACAGAGCCTGCTTGCCCTCTTTTTTTGCCTCCTGACTGTCTGCCTCTCCTTGGTTGCCTTCCAGACATTTTAATGGATGGCCTGCAGGGAGATGGGAAAAACAGCAATAAGGGCTACCTTCAGGTGTATATTGTGCAGGAGGCTTAGCAACAATGACACTGACACTGTCCCCTGCCTATCCTTCTCTGTCCCTAAACACAAGGATTGAAAATATGGTTCAGCAAAAAAGTTTTAGAACAGAATAGCACACTGACACTTTCCCTCACTGTCCTACTCTGTCCCTCCCTACAAACAAGATTTAGCACAGAATAGCACACTGATAATTTCTACGAGTGTCCTTCTCTGTCCCTCAACTCAGGGATTGAAAATATGGAACAGCAAAATAGTTTTAGAACAGAATAGCACACTGTCAGTTTCCCTCACTGTACCTCTCTGTCCCTCAACTCAAGGATTGAAAATATGGAACAGCAAAATTGATTTAGAACAGAATAGCACACTGTCAGTTTCACTCACTGTAGCTCTCTGTCCCTCAACTCAAGGATTGAAAATATGGTTCAGCAAAATAGTTTTAGAACACAATAGCACACTGACACTTTCCCTCACTGTAGCTCTCTGTCCCTCAACTCAAGGATTGAAAATATGGAACAGCAAAATTGATTTAGAACAGAATAGCACACTGTCAGTTTCACTCACTGTAGCTCTCTGTCCCTCAACTCAAGGATTGAAAATATGGAACAGCAAAATTGATTTAGAACAGAATAGCACACTGTCAGTTTCACTCACTGTACCTCTCTGTCCCTCAACTCAAGGATTGAAAATATGGTTCAGCAAAATAGTTTTAGAACACAATAGCACACTGACACTTTCCCTCACTGTAGCTCTCTGTCCCTCAACTCAAGGATTGAAAATATGGTTCAGCAAAATAGTTTTAGAACAGAATAGCACACTGTCAGTTTCCCTCACTGTACCTCTCTGTCCCTCAACTCAAGGATTGAAAATATGGAACAGCAAAATTGATTTAGAACAGAATAGCACACTGTCAGTTTCACTCACTGTACCTCTCTGTCCCTCAACTCAAGGATTGAAAATATGGTTCAGCAAAATAGTTTTAGAACACAATAGCACACTGACACTTTCCCTCACTGTAGCTCTCTGTCCCTCAACTCAAGGATTGAAAATATGGAACAGCAAAATTGATTTAGAACAGAATAGCACACTGTCAGTTTCCCTCACTGTAGCTCTCTGTCCCTCAACTCAAGGATTGAAAATATGGTTCAGCAAAATAGTTTTAGAACACAATAGCACACTGACACTTTCCCTCACTGTAGCTCTCTGTCCCTCAACTCAAGGATTGAAAATATGGTTCAGCAAAATAGTTTTAGAACACAATAGCACACTGACACTTTCCCTCACTGTAGCTCTCTGTCCCTCAACTCAAGGATTGAAAATATGGTTCAGCAAAATAGTTTTAGAACAGAATAGCACACTGTCAGTTTCCCTCGCTGTACCTCTCTGTCCCTCAACTCAAGGATTGAAAATATGGAACAGCAAAATTGATTTAGAACAGAATAGCACATTGTCAGTTTCACTCACTGTACCTCTCTGTCCCTCAACTCAAGGATTGAAAATATGGTTCAGCAAAATAGTTTTAGAACACAATAGCACACTGACACTTTCCCTCACTGTAGCTCTCTGTCCCTCAACTCAAGGATTGAAAATATGGAACAGCAAAATTGATTTAGAACAGAATAGCACACTGTCAGTTTCACTCACTGTAGCTCTCTGTCCCTCAACTCAAGGATTGAAAATATGGTTCAGCAAAATAGTTTTAGAACACAATAGCACACTGACACTTTCCCTCACTGTAGCTCTCTGTCCCTCAACTCAAGGATTGAAAATATGGTTCAGCAAAATAGTTTTAGAACAGAATAGCACACTGTCAGTTTCCCTCACTGTACCTCTCTGTCCCTCAACTCAAGGATTGAAAATATGGAACAGCAAAATTGATTTAGAACAGAATAGCACACTGTCAGTTTCACTCACTGTACCTCTCTGTCCCTCAACTCAAGGATTGAAAATATGGTTCAGCAAAATAGTTTTAGAACACAATAGCACACTGACACTTTCCCTCACTGTAGCTCTCTGTCCCTCAACTCAAGGATTGAAAATATGGAACAGCAAAATTGATTTAGAACAGAATAGCACACTGTCAGTTTCACTCACTGTAGCTCTCTGTCCCTCAACTCAAGGATTGAAAATATGGTTCAGCAAAATAGTTTTAGAACACAATAGCACACTGACACTTTCCCTCACTGTAGCTCTCTGTCCCTCAACTCAAGGATTGAAAATATGGTTCAGCAAAATAGTTTTAGAACACAATAGCACACTGACACTTTCCCTCACTGTAGCTCTCTGTCCCTCAACTCAAGGATTGAAAATATGGTTCAGCAAAATAGTTTTAGAACACAATAGCACACTGACACTTTCCCTCACTGTAGCTCTCTGTCCCTCAACTCAAGGATTGAAAATATGGTTCAGCAAAATAGTTTTAGAACAGAATAGCACACTGTCAGTTTCCCTCACTGTACCTCTCTGTCCCTCAACTCAAGGATTGAAAATATGGAACAGCAAAATTGATTTAGAACAGAATAGCACACTGTCAGTTTCACTCACTGTACCTCTCTGTCCCTCAACTCAAGGATTGAAAATATGGTTCAGCAAAATAGTTTTAGAACACAATAGCACACTGACACTTTCCCTCACTGTAGCTCTCTGTCCCTCAACTCAAGGATTGAAAATATGGTTCAGCAAAATAGTTTTAGAACACAATAGCACACTGACACTTTCCCTCACTGTAGCTCTCTGTCCCTCAACTCAAGGATTGAAAATATGGTTCAGCAAAATAGTTTTAGAACAGAATAGCACACTGTCAGTTTCCCTCACTGTATCTCTCTGTCCCTACAAACAAGGATTAGCACAGAATAGCACACTGTCACTGACACTCTCCCTACCTATCCTTATTTGTCCCTAAACACAAGGAATCCAGGATTAGTAAAGGGAAAAAAATGACACTGTCCCTGCCTATGCTTCTCTTTCCCTGCTCCGGAACACACTACACAAGGCCGCCGCGCTGGCGGCCTTTTATAGTGTGGGGCGTGTACTAAACCCCATCAGCAATAATTGGCCACAGGCATCCTGCCTGTGGCCAATCATTGCTCTCCTCGCTGCCGGCGCTGTGATTGGCCAAGCATGCGGGGTCACAGTGCATGCTTGGCCAATCACAGCGCCTGGATGACACTGCGATGGCGTAGTGCATTGTGGGCCGTTCGCGTCACTCGAATTTGGCGCGAACGGCCCAAATCGTTCGATCTTCGTCAAACGATCGAGCAGCCGATGTTCGAGTCGAACGTATGTTCGACTCGAACACGAAGCTCATCCCTACGTACAAGCCACCAAATCCTCACAGAGCACCCTGCAAGGAACAATGGGCTTTCCTGGTGGGTGTACCAGGTTGGGGTCCTCAGGCACACAGGTAGGGATAGAACCAGGGTATGGCACAAGCAATTTCAGAAACAGGGACAGCCCAAAGTTCGGGGTGGGCAGCATTGTCAAAATACAAGCTGAAGTCAGTAGCCAGAGTACGGGAATGCATGCGCTAACACAAACTGGAGCCTTGGATTGGGAAATTAACATTTTGCTCAGGAAACGGGTGTTGGCCTGAGCATAGCTAAATAGTGAGGTTGGTTGATTGGCTGGTTGAAGACAGGCTATGTAGGCACTATATTGACAACAGGTAAAATTTGGCTAAGTCTATACCTCCCAATGGTGGAACAAAGCAGGCTGAAGCAAAGTAGAAGACACTACAGAGAACCAAGTAGCAGGTCAGCTTGCAGCCGATCTGTGACACCTACAGTATATGGGAGCTGTTGCACTTGGCAAAGGATTCATAACCTTGCCTATCTAGTCCTGAGATTTACACAGTGCTGCCACAGAGCACAGCCTGGCCATGGTTTTTACCATATCACTTTTTAGATACCACTTTATTGGAACCTTGGCTGGATGCTGGCCCGATTCCTGAGCCTTCCCTGCTATGCTCCCCCCCACCCCCCACCCCCATAGGGGTTAGGACTGTACTATTCCCCCTGAAACCGGATGGATACCACCACATGTTTTTAAATTTCTTGGCTGTCATGAATTGTACACTGAACACTATGTAAGTAATAGAGTGAAGAACTTTTTGCTGTGCTATGTGTTGACTTTGTATGTGATACTTTTGACTATATATGTACGTTTGCTTTTAGAAGTGTATCCAGTCCTCCTACATCACCCCCCTGATGAAAGGATAAGATCCTGAAATGCGCCAGTTGGATCAAGCTTTGTCATTTATTCACACTGTACAGTGCTGTTCATGTACATTGTTGTTTGTTTGTTTGACCATGACATCAGCCATCAATCTCTTTTTAATCTTTGTACTCAATAAAATGATATTAAGATTTTATATTTAGTTTTTTTTGATAATTGTAGAGGCCTCAAAAGTCCCACAGTGGGGTATTGTTTACTCTTTTCCTTGTATAACATGGGATGTTAGCCTAGCCCTTCACTACTCTGACCATACCCATTCAGTTCTCATGGACGCACTGGCAGTGATTTTTCTTTGCCTCTAAAACTCCTCTTTACCTATGTGAGCATGGACACATAGGCTAACATGCAGGGGGGTTTAGAGGCAGAAAAAAATATGCCAGACGCCCCTAGGAGCCCCTAGGAGCAGCATTAAAAATGGCCAGTGTGCATAAGACCTAAAGACAGATAGATACAGGAATTCTGTGCTCAGCATCTGGTACATTTTTGACCCGCAAGTCTTACAGACTGTATGTGCATTTGATTCAGCCTTCAGGCAACATTGTATCAACCTGACTTCATTCTATCAATTTTGTTTGCCTTATATACAGACGTTCAGCTGCTGGTTATAGTCTCTGCTCATCCATAGTTGCTTACGTAGTTTATATTTACTACATCTTTCAGGGTGTTTTGTGATGATTTTCTTTTTGATGTTTTTTTTTTTGCAGTGTTTAACCACGTGCTGTTGTATTTCTCTGATTTTATATGGATCCAACTGTGACTTTTTTGTAGTCTGTAAATGTCTTGCAATTTTGTATTTATCCCTTATTACCATTTATTTTCTTTTTTTTCTCTCTCTCTTTTTTTTTTTTTTTGTTACAGCTAATCAGTTCAACCTGAAATTTACTAGTGAATATAAAGTTACATTCCAAGATTTGATAATTCAATTGAGGGGATGATCATACAGTGAAAAATAAGTTGTCGGGAAAGCCTATGACTAAGAACAATCAGCTACATGCAGACAGCTTCCACCCAGAGGCATTAATTCCTAATATCCCTACTGGTCAATATTTGGGCACACTGAAATTACACTGATGGGGCCGACTTTGAATGTAAAGCCGGACGTCTCAAGGATAGGTTTAAATAGGGATAACCTCAAGGTTAACAGGTTAACCGGTTAATAGGTTAACCTCAAGTTCCTTATTCTACAGGAAACCTGTGAAATTACCTTCAGACTGAGAGAGTTCCGAATCATGTTTATTTGTTACGCAATTACATTACATAATTATGGAGAGCACACATACAAGGCCGTCACAGTATGCTCTGAATTCAATACAGCTTGATATCCCCTTTCTTTTTCGTACATCACGGGACACAGAGCGACTTAGTCATTACTAATGGGTTATATAGATTACCTTCAGGTGTTGGCACTGGCCAATTCCAAACCGGAAGTACCCTCCCCTATATAAGCCCCTCCCACCCGGGAGCACCTCAGTTTTTTGCCAGTGTCTAAGGTGTTGGCCAAAGAGTAACATGTGTTTTCACTGGGCTTGCGTACAGGTTCTTTTGGGCCTTAGTAAGCTGTTCCGGATCCCACCAAAAAAGCTTCATAGCTAAACGGTCGGTACCCGGGCCTTGCAGCAGAAGAGCAAGGTTTTGCCTGTAATGCTTCTCTTAGGAGGGCTGGACCCTGGGATCCAGAGCTCTGGTCATACCCACGACCAAAATGTTGTCTGTGCAGGGTGCTATACAGGTCCAGGGGAGTGGAATCCTTGGGAACCCGGTCCCTGAAGGTTTAATTACAATGCCTGCCGTGATAGGTGAAGTTTGGACTTCTGTGGACCAAACAAAGTCCTGCGGCGGGGATCAGGTAAGTGGGGGCCCCCAGGAACTTGGTTCTATTGGGGGACCCCCAAGCCTAATTTGTCTTTCTGTCTGTTACCTAACGGTATTCCCGCTAAATATCTGTGTTTGCCTGTAACTACTGAAAATGTAAAATTTTAATAGTAGTCAAGAAAAAAAAAAAAAAAAAGGGACCGCGGTACCTGTGTTAAACCACTAGAGGCCGCTGTAGTCCATTTTTCTTGTCATGTGGATCTTTGGTTTTCTCAAGTCAAAAGATCCAGGCAGTTGGTAAGTTTCTCTGTGGGAATCCACTTCCTCTGCCCTGTTGCTGCGCTCATCCACCGCACAGGCCCTCCGGCAAAAAGGGCCCTGGCTCCTAGTCCCCTGTTTGATTTCGAAAAGGGCGCCAATGGCGCACGGGCGCGCGCGCGGGCGCGTGCACGCGCCTCCTATGAAAAAAAAGGGGCGGGGCGGGTGGATGACGCTCGATGCGCGCCGCGGTGCTTCTGCGCATGTGCGGGCGTCCCAGCATGGTTAAAAGTCACAGTACAAGTGTCAGCTGGATGCAAACAGAGCTAGCAACAAACAGTGGCACACAGAGGCGGTTGATGCAGGCATCCCCATAGAAAGGCACTTTAGTGGACACCAGCTGGTATATAGCAGCAACTTTGTTAGACTATTACCAGCAAAATTGGTGTATGACGACGGGAATACCTCAGCTTTGTGCTTAAAGGATATGTCGTCCAGACGCTCCGGAAATAGATCTTCCAGGAAGCCAAAGGGGTCTCCATCGGGCTCTGAGGATATTGGGCATGCTTGTACTGCACCAATCTCCCCTGAGAATTCAGAGGTCAGTAGCCGTAGAAACCCCGCAGGAATGCCTGGTGCTGCGGCTGTCCCCAGTCCACCTGCTCCTGTATATATAACAGAGGAGGTTTTATCCTCAACTCTGGGAGGATTGGAAGAGAGATTAACAGCATTGATCGCTGCTTCCCTGTCACAGGAAAAGCGCGTCCGATCTCCGTCTCCTCCTTCAGAGTGCCTGTTAGTGGAGGAACAGCCCCACACAGAGATCGACCTACCTGAAGGGGATCAGGATGAGGTTGATTCAGTTATGGAGGAATCAACAGTGGAAGAACCTTTCTCAGCATCTCAGGCTGAAAGATTATGGGTTCAGTCTCTGACTAATATGGTCCGATCAGCATTTAAAATGCCTCTGGCGGAACGACCATCCACTACGGTTTCCTCGCTGGGGTCGCTAAAAGCTCCCCAGGCTGTCTGTTCCTTCCCAATCCACCCTTTATTAGAAGGGCTTATTTACCAGGATTGGGAGCATCCTGATAAAATATTTGCTCCCCCCAAGAGATTTCCGGTGATCTATCCCATGGAGGATAAGTTCATAAGAAAATGGAGGGTCCCTATAGTGGACGCAGCCATCTCTTCTGTTAACAAATCACTGACATGTCCAGTAGATAATGTTCCAATGTTCAAAGACCCAATAGATAAAAAATTGGAGTCTTTACTAAAATCTGCTTTCTCTACAGCAAGCATGGTGACACAACCTGCGGTAGCAGCGATTGGAGTCTGCCAAGCAGTGAAAGATCAGTTGAAACAAGTCTTAAGGGACTTACCAGATCAGCAGGCTCTTGCCCTAGCTGACCTGCCTAGAGCCTTGTGTTTTGCGGTGGACGCCATAAAGGGTACAATCCAACAGGCCTCCCGCTTTACGCTGTCTATAGTACATATGCGTAGGCTTCTGTGGCTCAAAAACTGGTCTGCTGAAGCTCCCTGTAAAAAACTGCTGGTTAGCTTCCCATTTCATGGAGAACGCTTATTTGGAGAAGATCTGGACAAATATATCCAAAAAATTTCTGCCGGTAAAAGTTCACTCTTACCGGTTAAGAACAAGGGTAGAAGTCCTTCTTTTAAGAGGCCTACTTCTCCAGTCCCTGGCACATCGGCTGTGAAACAGTTCCGACGGCCTCCGCGGTCAAATCCAGGGGGCAGAAATCAGGGACAATCACAGGGTAACAAGAAACCCTGGGTCAAGAGAGGTACAAAACCTCCCCCTAAGTCATGAAGGGTTGCCCCCACTCAGTCGGGTGAGGGGAAGACTTCAGTTGTTCATAGAGACCTGGCGGGACACCATCAGAGATGGGTGATCTCCGCAGTAAGTCTGGGATACAGGCTGGAGTTAAAAGACATTCCTCCTGCCCATTTTATAAGGTCAAACGTGCCAAGCGATCCCCAGAAGAGTGGATCCCTCCTTCTGGCACTAGAGCAACTATTGCCCCAAGGGTAATCATGAAGGTTCCCTTGAAAGAAAACGGGTTCGGGTTTTACTCGAACCTTGTCACAGTCCCCAAACCAAATGGGGACATGAGGCCCATATTAAATATAAAAGGGCTAAACAAGTTCGTACATATCAGGACTTTTTCGGATGGAGTCGATCCGATCGGTGGCCACCGCCCTACAAGGGCAGGAATGGTTAGCCTCGATCGACATAAGGGATGCTTATTTGCATATTCCCATCTGTCCGGCCCACCAGAAATTTCTACGCCTTGCAGTAGAAGGGCGCCATTTTCAGTTCAGAGCCTTACCTTTCGGTCTGGCCACGGCACCACGAGTGTTCACAAAAATTCTGGCCCTACGATTGGCCAAACTAGGAACACAAGGTGTAACGATAATGGCATATCTAGACGACTTGTTGCTGATAGACCACTCAGTGAAAAAAACTAGAAGTGGTCGTTCACAAGATAATCAAGTATCTGGAATATCACGGTTGCATTATCAACCGAGACAAGTCAGCCCTAAAACCAGTCAAAAGCCTGGAATACTTGGGGGCTAAGACTGGATTCAAATCAGAGAAAGATTTTCTTACCTCCAGAGAAGGTGTCGTCTTTGAAAGATTTGACCCACTTAGTGGGTACAAAAAAGAAAAACCATCCATACGCCTGTGTATAAGGCTGCTGGGAAAAATGGTGGCTTCATTCGAAGCGGTACCCTACGGTCAATTCCATTCAAGGAACTTGCAGAGGGCCATACTGTCAGCCTGGAACAAAAAAGTTCAGGCTTTAGACTTACCAATGTCCCTGTCCCCTTCCGTTCGCAAGAGCCTCCATTGGTGGTTGGTGCCCCAGAATCTGGGAAGGGAAACCCTTCAGTCCGGTTTCTTGGAAGGTGGTCACTACAGTTGCCAGCCTCATAGGCTGGGGGGCAGTACTGGAGCAATGGTCTCTCCAGGGCAAGTGGTCAGAAGCAGAGAAGGCCCTGCCCACCAATCTCTTAGAGATACGAGCAGCCCGGTATGCCCTAGTAGCATGGACATCCAAACTCCAAGGGTCACCTGTCAGAATTCAATCAGACAATGCCACAGCAGTGGCATATATCAATCTCCAGGGTGGCACCAGGAGTCGTGCAGCCCAGAGGGAAGCGAATTGCATCCTGGAATGGGCAGAAAGGTATGTCACAGCCATATCCGCGGTTTTCATCCTAGGAGTGGAAAATTGGAGAGCGGACTTTTTAAGTCGCCAGCAATTATGCCCGGGGGAATGGTCTCTTCACCCCGAGGTTTTCCAGGCAATATGCCAGCGGTGGGGAACACCGGATGTAGATCTGCTAGCATCCAGATTCAACGCAAAGGTGGACAGATTTGTGTCTCGCACAAAGGATCCCCTAGCTTGCGGTTCGGATGCCCTAGTGTTCCCTTGGGATCAGTTCAAGCTGATATATGCATTCCCACCGCGATTAATCCGCAGAATCAGGGTAGAAAAGAAACCAGTGATTCTGGTGGCTCCAGCGTGGCCCCGAAGGGCATGGTACGCGGAGATTGTAAAAATGTCAGTGGGAAGTCCTTGGACCCTCCCACATCGTCCGGACCTGCTTTCACAAGGACCGATATACTACCCTTCCTTACCAGCCCTAGGTTTGACGGCCTGGCTATAGAAGCCCACATTCTAAAAAAGAGAGGGCTCTCTAATCCTGTGGTATCTACCATGATCAATGCCAGGAAGCCGGTATCCAGGCAGATCTATTATAGGATCTAGAAGGCGTACATCACGTGGGGTGAGGCCAGGAAATGGCATCCACGTAAGTACGTAATAGGTAGGATTCTGGACTTCCTACAGTGGGCTGTACATAGGAAGCTTGCCTTGAGTACTATCAAGGGTCAGACGGCCTTGTCAATATTTTTTTCAAAGGCCCTTGGCTTTGCATTCATTAATCAAAGTTTTCATACAAGGAGTGATGCGTATTAGCCCTCCGGTTAGTATTCCCATATGTCCATGGGACTTAAACCTGGTTCTGTCGGTTCTACAGAAACAACCATTTGAACCATTGCGGCACATTTTCTTGGTTCTTTTCACCAGGAAATTGATTTTCTTAGTAGCCATTTGTTCGGCTAAAAGAGTATCGGAATTAGCCGCCTTGTCCTGTAAGGAGCCATATCTGGTTATCCATAAGGACAGAGTAGTGTTACGTCCTCATCCAGCCTTCTTCCTAAGGTGGTATCGAGGTTCCATTTGAACCAAGATGTGGTTCTTCCTTCCTTTTCCCCAAACCTAGTTCGGTAGAGGAGAAGTTATTGCATTCTTTGGATGTAGTAAGAGCAGTTAAAGCTTATCTTAAAGCCACTGCTCAGAATCGTAGAACGGATACTTTGTTTGTTCTGCCGGAAGGCCCCAGAAAGGGTCAGGCAGCATCAAAAATCTACTTTAGCCAAGTGGATTCGACAGGTCATAATACAAGCCTATGGCTTGAGAAAGAGACCGCCTCCGTTCAAAGTTAGGGCGCACTCCACAAGAGCAGTTGGAACTTCATGGGCAGTGCATCACCAGGCCTCCCTGGCTCAAGTATGTAAGGCCGCAACATGGTCTTCGGTACACACGTTTACTAGATTCTACCAGGTAGACGTTAGAAGTCAGGAGGATGTCGCCTTTGGGCGCAGTGTGTTGCAGGCCGCAAAAGATCCTCATGCCTGATGGCGCCCAGCTTATGTATCCCTCCCCTCATTTGGCATTGCTTTGGGACATCCCATTAGTAATGACTAAGTCGCTCTGTGTCCCGTGATGTACGAAAAAGAAAAAGGGATTTTTATAACAGCTTACCTGTAAAATCCTTTTCTTGGAGTACATCACGGGACACAGAGCTCCCACCCCTCTTTTTGGGACACTTATTGCTTGGCTACAAAACTGAGGTGCTCCCGGGTGGGAGGGGCTTATATAGGGGAGGGTACTTCCGGTTTGGAATTGGCCAGTGCCAACACCTGAAGGTAATCTATATAACCCATTAGTAATGACTAAGTCGCTCTGTGTCCCGTGATGTACTCCAAGAAAAGGATTTTACAGGTAAGCTGTTATAAAAATCCCTTTTTTATAGGGTGTCTTATCAGCAAGTCACCCAAGCCCAGCTGCAGAAGCTGTAGCATGAGAGTACCATGCTCATCTGCGCTCTTTGGTATGTTTTTCTCATAGTACTTGCACAAACATGTTTTCCTCATAATACTTGAGATAAGCACATGGTAGCATGGTATTCTCAAACAAATTCATAATCACCATTTTAGTTTCTATCTTGTTTAACCACACTTTATATAATGTTTATAACTTGCATTTCTATTATTATGTGTTTTGCATATAATGCTGGCTATAAACGTGTTTTGCTCTAAGATGTATGATCCTCTAAAGATCATCTTATTATCTTAAGATCATCTTCAGGGATGAGCCGAACACCCCCCTGTTCGGTTTGCACCAAAACCTGCGAACAGACAGAATGTTCGTGTGAACTTTAGAACCCTATTAAATACAAAGGACTCGAACGTTCGAAATCTAAAGTGCTAATTATAAAGGCTAAGATGCAATTTATTGTCCTAAAAAGTGTTTGGGGACCAGGGTCCTGCCCCAGGGGACATGTATCAATGCAAAAAAAGGTTTAAAAAATAGACGTTTTTTACGGGAGCGGTGATTTTAATAATGCTTGAAATGAAAAAATAAAAGTGAAATTTTCCTTTATATTTCGTACCTGGGGGGTGTGTATGATATGCATGTAAAGTGGCGCATGTTTCCCGTGCTTAGAACTGTCCCTGCACAAAGTGTCACTTTTGAAGGAAAAAAAGTAATTTAAAACTCACTCGCGGCTATTAATGAATTGTCGGCTTTTATCAATACATAGAAAAGTCATTGATAAAAAAAAAAAAAAAAAAGCGTGGGGGTTCCCCCAAATTAAATTACCAGGCCCTTCAGGTCTGGAATGGATATTAGGGGAACCCCGCCGCAAATAAAAAAAAAATGGCGTGCGGTTCCCCCTAAATATCCATACCAGGCCCTTCAGATCTGGCATGGATTTTAAGGGGAACTCCACCCCAAATTTAAAAACAAATGGCGTGGAGTCCCCCCAAAAATCCATACCAGACCCTTATCCGAGCACGCAACCTGCCCGGCCGCAGGGGAAGAGGGGGGGACGAGAGAGCGCCCCCCCCCTCCTGAACCGTACCAGGCCACATGCCCTCAACATGGGGAGGATGTCCCCATGTTGATGGGGACAAGGGCCTCATCCCCACAACCCTTGCCCGGTGGTTGTGGGGGTCTGCGGGCGGGGGGCTTATCGGAATCTGGAAGACCCCTTTAACAAAGGGGACCCCCAGGATCCCGGCCCCCCCTATGTGAATTGGTAAAGGGTACATTGTACCCCTACCATTTCACGAAGAAAGTGTAAAAAAAAACAAAAAAAAACACAAACACCTTGGAAAAGTCCTTTATAAAAAAAAAAAAAAAACATTCCAGCGATGAAATCCAGTGTCCCACGGTGATCCCGATGTCCAGCACTGTCCGTCATTGGTTGTGCCTGAGCGGACCTGATGGGGAACTTCCTCTGCAGTGTTTTAAATGTATAGACCCGCCCCTTCTAAAGTTCCCCATCAGGTCCGCTCAGCGGACCAGATGCGGAACGCGAGAAGGGGCGGGTCTATTCATGTATTACACAGCGAACGAAGTTCCCCATCAGGTCCGCCCCCTCGGTATGTCCGACCCCGCCTACGTCATTGGCCTGAGCGGGGAACTTCCTTCACTGTGTAATTTAAATTTACACAGTGAAGGAAGTTTCCCGCTCAGGCCAATGACGTAGGCAGGGTCTGACATACCGAGGGGGCGGACCTGATGGGGAACTTATCGCACTTTGTAATACATGTATAGACCCGCCCCTTCTCAAGTTCCCCATCAGGTTCGCTCAGCCAATGACTAGGTGTAAGGCTGAGGACCTGATGCGGAACATGAGAAGGGGCGGGTCTATACATGTATTACACAGCGAACAAAGTTCCCCATCAGGTCCGCCCCCTCGGTATGTCAGACCCCGCCTACGTCATTGGCCTGAGCGGACCTGATGGGGAACTTTGTTCGCTGTGTAATACATGAATAGACCCGCCCCTTCTCGCGTTCCGCATCTGGTCCGCTGAGCGGACCTGATGGGGAACTTTAGAAGGAGCGGGTCTATACATTTAAAACACTGCGGAGGAAGTTCCCCATCAGGTCCGCTCAGGCATAACCAATGACGGACAGTGCTGGACATCGGGATCGCCGCGGGACACTGGATTTCATCGCTGGAATGTTTTTTATTTTTTATTATTTTTTTATTTTTTAATAAAGGACTTTTGCAAGGTGTTGGTGTGTTGTTATTTACATTTTTTGACACTTTCTTCGTGAAATGGTAGGGGTACAATGTACCCCTTACCAATTCACATAGGGGGGGCCGGGATCTGGGGGTCCCCTTTGTTAAAGGGGTCTTCCAGATTCCGATAATCCCCTCGCCCGCAGACCCCCACAACCACCGGGCAAGGGTTGTGGGGATGAGGCCCTTGTCCCCATCAACATGGGGACATCCTCCCCATGTTGAGAACATGTGACCTGGTACGGTTCAGGAGGGAGGGGGGCCGCTCTCTCGTCCTCTCCTCTTCCCCTGCGGCCGGCCAGGTTGCGTGCTCGGATAAGGGTCTGGTATGGATTTTTGGGGGGACTCCACGCCATTTTTTTAAAATTTGGGGTGGAGTTCCCCTTAAAATCCATGCCAGATCTGAAGGGCCTGGTATGGATATTTAGGGGGAACCGCACGCCATTTTTTTTTTAATTTGTGGCGGGGTTCCCCTTAATATCCATTCCAGACCTGAAGGGCCTTGTAATTGAATTTGGGGGAAACCCCCACGCTTTTTTTTTTTTTTTTTTATCAATTACTTTTCTATGTATTGATAAAAGCCGACAATTCATTAATAGCCGCGAGTGAGTTTTAAATAACTTTTTTTCCTTCAAAAATGACACTTTGTGCAGGGACAGTTCTAAGCACGGGAAACATGTGCGACTTTACATGCATATCATACACACCCCCCAGGGACGAAATTTAAAGGAATATTTCACTTTTATTGTTTCACTTTAAGCATTATTAAAATCACTGCTCCTAAAAAAACGGCCGTTTTTAAAACTTTTTTTTTGCATTGATACATGTCCCCTGGGGCAGGACCCGGGTCCCCAAAGACTTTTTAGGACAATAACTTGCATATAAGCCTTTATAATTAGCACTTTAGATTTCTCCCATAGACTTTTCGAATTTGCTGCGAACACCCCAAATTGTTCGTTGTTTGGCGAACGGGCGAACAGGCAATGTTCGAGTCGAACATGAGTTCGACTCGAACTCGAAGCTCATCCCTAATCATCTTATTATGAAATGGGGTTACAAGAAAAATGGGTTAAATGCGGCTTACCAGAGAGCGAGGGACAGTGACCAGGAAGTGTTCATCTTCAGCATGAGCATACAGGAACCAGATGCACAGCATATTACCAGACTCAGCTTTCAGGATACAAATCTTGGGGTCAGAGTCAAGAAAATGTGTGCAGCACACTGGCCCTTTTTGGTCAATGATGAATCAGAGGGCAAATATGTGCCCCCTCGTCCACAGTTTGTTTTTAGAAAGGCATGTTCTCTGGAAGACTTACTAATGCATAGTGATGTAAGCTGGAAACCCACTCATGTTGTGGGTAACAGGGGTATGAAGAAATGTGAATCATGCAAGTTTTACCAATTTATAGGGAATGGAAATGTTTTGACTTCATCAACGGGAAGGACCCTCAGGTGCAGTCAGTTGATTGTAACACCACAGGTGTGGTTTATGTTTTAACCTGTACCTACAATGCTTTCTATATTGGCAAAACTATTAGGACGACTACAAGGCCATATAGGTGACATCTCCACCTTCCATTTAAAATCTTCAGTTGCCAGACTTTTCTGCCTGGTACATAAGGGGATATTCAACTGTTAAAATGTTGGGTTTTGGAAGCTGTTCCATAAGATACCAAGGGTGGGGTAATTTTGACCAAAAAGTATTATGACGAGAGGATAGATGGATCTGGGAGCTGGAGGCTTCTAAATTGCCTGGTCTGAATGGCAACTTGAGTTTCACTACCTTTTTGAATGTTTTATTAGTTTATCAAAAAAATTGTCGTGACAATCTAGCTACGTAGGAATTATTGTATTACATATATTGGAGTGCATTTGTTGTGTGTACTGTATATATTTGTTGTTGTATCTTTGTTGTGCTTTATAGTAAGTAAAAATTTCTCTGTTGAAGGAAGCTCCCGTGCCGACTCCAGGGTGAATGCTTTGATTCTAGCCTTTATGTTTAAGCACCCACATAATTTTCTGTGCTTTAGCTTTTAGGTGCTCTTTTTGTGTTTTTCTAAGACGTGATGGAGTCGTGCGCATATGCATCGTCACGCACATGATGTCATGATGGATTTACATTGCGACGCACGTGCATCATGACACCATCACGCACCACGCCCGTCCAAGGCTTTTGGTGGCCAGGAGGAGCATAAAATCACATGTCCTGACACAGGTAAGTTTCCAGGCTCTGATGAAGCCAGTATTATCCAGTGAAACTGGTCTAGCGTACCTTTGACCTTACACAGCCCTCTCTGCCGTGCATGGATGATTCAGACCTGGACTGCTAAGTATAACCAATCCAATTCATACATGCTTTCAGACAGATATATCCATGTGCATATTGTTTGAACTTTAGGCCCCTAAGTGGTTGCTGCACCACTTTGGATGACTAATATGGACTCAATTTATATATACTGCTAGAGGTTTTCGATACATGTGGCTACTGCACTGCATTCTTTATGTGTCGTATTGGAATACTCATTCGTGTTGCAGTTTGACGGATGTTCGTATAGAACCGCTTAATGGAACATTACATTTTACAAGTGTTATGTTTACAAATAAATCCAAGGTTCTGTCTTGTTAAAGCAAAGCGGGGTTCAGTATTCATTGTCCTCTGGACTCAGGTGTCATTTGACAGTAGATAATAGACACGGTACGCGGTGTTGTCTGCAAGAAACATACCAACTATCTAAGCAGCAGGCATCATACAAGTACATTTATATTCATTCAACAACTGGTGGACAAAGTTCTTTGTCCTTTTGAATGGCATCTTCTCTCAATGCAATTTGGAATTACGCTAACATAATTATCACCTTGTATAGCATCTATGGGGAAGCCTTGACACTTGCCCAGATAAATGAATTGGTCCGAGTTCACCTTCACATTCACTCATATGATACGATTTCAATATATTTGGGCTATAAAGGTTCATGTCGTATATAAATAAACATATAAATGGTTTGAGAAAGGAGGAATAGAGAGGGGGGCTGGTCATTGCCGTATGTTTTTATTTGTATGTATATTGTGGCCAAAATTTTCTAGTTATTGTGTTGTTTGTTTGCAATTTCCAATAAAAAAGTACATATTTTATATGAATGGTTTTGCTGGATGGTCTAAAACAGTGGTCTCCAAACTGTGGCCCAAGGGCTAGCTGTGGCGCTTTGCTTGCCTTTATCTGGCTTTTAGGGCAATATTCCTCTAATTGATATTCCTCCTACTGACACCAACTATGAAGCACCATTCTTTCCTCTGACTCCAACAGTGAGGCACTATTCCTCCCACTGACATCAATAAAGAGATACTATTTCATCCACTGGCACCAATGATGGGGCATACTTTCTTCCACTGATATAAATGTTGGAACACTATTCCCCCCACAAACACCAACGATGGAGCACTATTCCTCCCACTAACTCCCTTGATAGGGCACTTTTCTTACACTGAAGCCTCGTACACACGACCGATTTTGAAAAGTGCCGCGAGAGCTTTTTGATCGAGAAAAACTTTTGTGTGTATGGTTTTACGAAGAGAAAATTGCCGTGAATCTCGACGAGAAAATAGAGAACCTGCTCTCTATTTTCTCATCAGGATTCCAGATTTCCTCGTCGTGTTTCTCATCGGCCTCTTTTGTGACGAGAAAATGGTTCGTGTGTATGCTTTAACGAGTCTTTCAAAAGCGTGCATGCTCAGAAGCAAGTATGAGACGGGAGCGCATCTTCTGGTAAAACAAGCCTTCGTAATGGAGATAGCACATTCGTCACGCTCGAAATTATTGCATCGTTTAAATGTTGTGCATTGAAATCTTCTTTAGAATATTACATTAATCAAAACTAAAGAACTTCTTTTGCTGCTGATATTCACACAGAGTTATGACTATATTTTTTAAACCTTTTTCATGCTGCTCTTAAGAAGATTTATGTGTATTATATCGTGCAAGTTTTTATGAATATTTTACATTTTTATATTTTTCAAACTGATGTTAATTTTAATTTCGCAATGTTTTGATAGTGATCTCCCATTGAATATTTTAATATATAGTTGTAAAATTTAACACCCTCTTTTTGGGAAATCAGATTCTTTTATTTTTTAGGGGGGTTGTTATCTGTCCCTTTTTTTGTCAGTCAAATGTCTCTGCTTACTCCAAAGCTAAATTTAAAATTTTTACAAATACACATAGACAAGTATGAACTTAAACAAAAATAACATTTATTCATGTTTCAAATAAAATAAAGAGAAGGCAGCGCTGGAGAACCTGCTGCCATTTGTGCATCCCAGGGACCCCAGACCACACATCAACCCTGTGTGGACACTAAAATTGGGAGCTGGAGAAGGCCAACATTTCTGAGCACAATCTGATGCTGGCCTCCCAGAGGTCAGGAACAGCAGCAGGTGAGATATATGTCCCAAGTGTGTGGTACTACAACAGGCTGCCTTCTGTCCGACCACAATGAAGCAAGGCCATCACTTCCTCGTCTTCCTGGCAACCTTCCCTGCAACCTTTCCTGAAGCCTTCCCTGCAGCCTTCCTTCTTCGTTTGGCTGGAGGCTGGGTCACTGGAGGGGTACTCCTGTCAGGAGGAGGAGGAGGTGGAGGAGAAGGGGGTGGCGCAGAAGAACAAGGTGGAGGTGGAGGAGAAGAGGGTGGGGCGGAAGAACAAGGTGGAGGAGGAGGTGGAGGAGAAGGGGGTGGGGCAGAAAAAGAAGGTGGAGGAGAAGGGGGTGGGGCAGAAGAAGGTGGAGGTGGAGGAGAAGGGGGTGGGGCAGAATAAGAAGGTGGAGGTGGAGGAGAAGGGGGTGGGGCAGAAGAAGAAGGTGGAGGTGGAGGAGAAGGGGGTGGGGCAGAAGAAGAAGGTGGAGGTGGAGGAGAAGGGGGTGGGGCAGAAGAAGAAGGTGGAGGTGGAGGAGGAGGTTGAGGTTGGGACAGTTGTGCCACCTCACAAATTGCAGTATTGGGGGTAATTTTTCCCATCACCCCCTTGTTGAGCAAGGTGATGAGCAGGGGCTCGCATAGGAGGCGTTTCTCCATGCTCATCACCTTGAACTTTGCCTCCACTAGGCCGGCAATGGCCTCTTCAGGGGATGTGGGCTCTTTGAGGGTGGCATGGGCCTCTTTAATAAGGGCCATTGCTGCCTCACTGGTGGTCCTGTCCCTCCTGGCTCTTTTGGGAAATCGGATGGGAGGCACCTGTGATCTGGTGCTTCTCCTTTGCCCTGCCACCTCCTGCCTGCCACTGGGCCCTGCCACCTCCTGGCTGCCACTGGGCCCTGCCACCTCCTGCCTTCTACTGGGCCCTGCCACCTCCTGGCTGCCACTGGGCCCTTCCTCCTCCTGCCTGACAGTTTCCAGACCCTCCTCCTGGCTGATTTCATCCTGTGTATGAAAAAGGGACATAGTTTAATATGTTGCTTTAATCTTTGCCTCCAAATTTATAATCATGATTGAACCAATTAGAATGTAAATCCTGAAATCAGTTTCTAAAATTTACAACTACATCAGATTGACTATTTAGCACCCAATTAAGTGCAGACTAATGTCTAGAGATCTTGATTTCACTTGTGGAACTCTAAATAGTTTATGTTTGTCATCTTGACATATTTGGCAAACATTAATTTTATCCCAATACATTTTCATTTAATACTATACCTGGCTCCAGATGGCCAAATCAGGATCATCCAGGATGGCTGCCTCCTCTTGCTCCAGAGAAGGCTCAGGTTGGCTGCAGGGAAGTCTGGGGGGAAGAGTGGAGAGTGATGGCCTTGCCTCAATGTGGTCATCCAGAAAGGACATCCTGCTGTAGTACCACAAATTCGGGACATAAACATCATCTGCTGCTGCTCCTGACCTCTGAGAAGCCAGGACCTTAGAGCGTTCATTCCTGTAGGTGCCTCTCAAGCTCCCAATTTTAGTGTCCACCTGTTTTGCTGTGGCTGTGGGCACCTTGGTATGCACAAATGGGAGCAGGGTCTCCAGCGCTGCTTTTCTCACCCCTCTTTTTTTGTGGATGGGGTTTTTCGTCTCCCACAGAGCGGGCAGCTCCCTTACCCGGTCTATAAATTCCGCAAGGAATTCCTTGTCACTTATAAACACATTCATTTTGGGTCTGCAAGTAAAATAAATAATATATAACTAATGTAAGGCACACAGTCTAACCTCCTTAACATCGTAGTCACCATATATATTCTACAACATTCTCAAGACAGTATAGGCCAACTATTTGTCCAAGTCACAAAATCACATACCTTCGTTCGCACGTCCGTAACTTGAACTCCTCTCTCCGCACACCGAACGTAGTATAGTCACATGTGTGTTTGCTATATATACACCACGCATGCGTCAAACTACAAACACGTCGCTCCGCACACGTCGCCCGCCCATGACGTTCTAACTAACATCTTTTCCCCGCCCCTTCTCTTTCGGCGCGCAGACAGATATGGCGGAGTTACAGCAGGTGTCTGATAATTCCGCAACTAACGAGGAGGAGACAAGCCCGGAGACCGAGGAAACGTCACGATCAAGGAGGAGATTCAAGGCATCTAATATGTCTTTTGCGGAGATGGCGGAGATGGTGGACATCTTGCTCAAGTCTGATTATGATGCAAAGCATGGGCCGTATAGCAAACCAAATAGAAGGAAGGCCAAAATCCTCAATAAAGTCGTGAAGAGTCTGAAGACGAATTTCGGGGTGAAACGCTCAAATGAGCAGCTCAGAAAGAGGTGGTCAGACCTCAAACTGAGGGAGCCAGAGCAGTTAAGGAGCATTAAGAGAATGCTAGCAAAAAGTAAGTAAAATGTACACTTTTCGGCTATTAATGTTTTTCTCAACTTACATGTTGCTCCTTTTTGTGATTTTATCATATTGGACTCCCTTCCATAATTTAATAATTTGAACTTGGTTTGGCACAGTAATCGTTCATTACGTTACAGACACTTCGTTCGGCCACTATCCGCTGTTTTGGCTTATTTTATAGCCACAAAAGTAATTAGACATCTGCGTGTTTTTTTAACATTTGTGTTCAAAATTTTTAGGCTAGATGATGTGTTTGTAAAGAGAATGAAATGCAAACTTTAGTCAGTGTAAAGGAGAGGACACTCAGCAGCTGGTACCACATCTGTACTTTGGAGCACTATAGTGTGGGCCACCAGACCCGCCTTTTTTGGGTGTCCCACACAGGTGCATTAGTGATTTTTTGTGGTGCCTCCATGTCTAAAAACTGACAGCCAAAGGTGAATACTAAACATATTATTGGTCAGAAATAATGCATTCATCTTTAACTTCTGCCCAAACACACACTTGTACCCCACTTCCAAACAATTTAGCCTGTTTTTATTTTTCATAGAGAATTTCAGTGTGATAAATAGACCTTTTTTTTTATTCTCATAGGGGAGAGAAGACTGGGAGGAGAACACTCCAGGGAGCACAGGAACCCCACAGCTTCACAACAACCCCAAACTCCCAAAGACCCACAACCGAAGGATGTTGAGGAAGTTGAGGTGGAGGAAGGAGAAGTGCAGGAAGGAGAGGTGGATGACGTTGTGGAACTGGTCACCACAACAGGTCAGTATCTGTCACCACAGCTTCAGGTAAGAGATGTAGGCCTGCAGAGTTATAATACCTTTTGTATTTTGTTTTTAGGGGATGTAAATGTTGTGGTGAAGGATAGTACACGTTTCTCTGCTGACAGTGCCCTCCGAATAATACAGCAAGTGATGGAATGTAGCACGGAACTGGACAGAATAAAACAAATAATTCATGTGATGGATCAAACATTTAAAGACATTCTCGATGTTTTGGGGAGAATCGAATAAGTCAACCAAACCCCCATTTTTTTTTTCAGGAATGACTGTTCATCAACCTTTTATACTGTTTTTGACAATGCAACCAGCCAAAAATTGAATATGCACAGTGTGTCAACATGTGCTATCTGCCATCAGGGGATATCCATGTACGTCTTTTGGGGGTGCAACCCCTTCCTCGTATCTAAAGTAGGTGAACTGAGGAAGGGGTTGCACCCCCAAAACACGTCCATTGATCACCCCTGATGGCAGATAGCACATGTTGACAATAGGGATCAGGAGTCTCAAATCCCTAGTGGAAAATAATACAAAATGTGTGCATATTCAATTTTTGGCTGGGCAAGGGGTGGCAAGACCCCATATTAGGACGGGCACATAGAGACATAGTTTGTGTAAGTGAATGTGTCAGATTGCTCAGAGGTATCCAATGTTGTAATTTTTGGAATGCAACTGTTTTTGTATTTTCCTAAGAAAATAATTGGCGGTTTGTGGCCAGGAAAAAAAAAAGGAAACGTGTGTGAATGTGCACAGAGTAAAATGTTTGAACAGAAACAACGTGTAGCTTCTTTTTTTAATACGCTCTAACCTGATTTGTGTTTTTTTTAAGGTTACATAGTGAAATGGTTGTTATTTACTAAAGGAAAATACACTTGGCACTACAAATGCACTAAGACAAACTAGGAGACAGGAAACAAACCTAAGTTAAAATTAGAAATCAGATTTTTATTTTAATCATTCTCCAGGAATCTTTAGCCATAGCCTGGCATAGGAATTGCCCCCCTACCCGTGAAATATTCCATATATTTGTCCCGAACCTCACGGGCATTTTGGGGGTGCAAGCCAGGACGGGCAGTTTCTAGGCCCGGCAGGGGATTAGCAGGTGAAAGTCCAGCCTCAGGCAATACTGAGGCAATATATGAATTTGATTTTCTGCTGAGAAAATTGTGTAGCACACAGCAGCATAAAACTACATAGTTTATTTTGTAGTCCGCCAAGTGGATGGAAGTCATAAAAATGCGGAACCGGCTGGCCATTATGCCGAAGGCATTTTCAACGACTCTTCGGCCCCTGGCCAGCCGGTAATTGAACACCCTCTTCTCTGGGGTCAGGGTCCTCTGAGGAAATGGCCTCATAAGATGCGGTCCGAGTCCAAAGGCTTCATCAGCCAAGAAAACAAAGGGGAGTCCTTCAATATTCCCTGCATCCGGTGGCAATGCAAGGTCATCACTCTGGAGACGGAGGGCAAACTCCGTCTGGATGAAGGATCCCCCATCGGACATCCGGCCATTCTTCCCTACATCAACATAGAGGAATTCATACCGTGCTGACACCACCGCCATCAGCACAATGCTATGAAACCCCTTGTAATTGAAGTAGTAGGACCCAGAACGGGGTGGCGGCACGATGCGGACGTGCTTCCCGTCTATGGCACCACCGCAGTTGGGGAAGTCCCACCGCGTGGCAAACTCCGATGCCACAGTCTGCCATTCCTGTGGTGTGGAAGGAAGCTGGGGAGTCAAACAAGATGAAAGAAAATTAGAAATTAAAAATATTACATTACAAGGAGATTATAATAAAAAACATTAGAGGCCAACATCAATCAAATTCTACCTTTATTAAGGTGTTTTCAATAAGTATAATGGAAGGCTCATGTTTCATATTCATCACCCCCTCTGATGGTCCATTAATACATGATTTTGGGGGGGGGAGATGTGTTTGGCCACAGGATAGCAGTGCAGTGGCGGTGCGTCCAGAGTGGGCGCTGGAACACTGCCCCCTCTCTCCTGTGCCCGTCACTCAGAACAATACATAGGTTCTTGCCTTGCATTAACCTATGTATTGTCAATGCCGCCCACTGTTCAGGTGTATGGCCCCCTGTTAAGCGACCAACATATGAATAACTGCAGCATTTATGGGGTGAAAACTGCATATCAGAAACAGGGAGGCAAATAGGCTTGCACATTACAGCCTGAGGGATGTAATTGGCTTCATAAAAGTTAAATAGGGGACGCAGGGGGGGGGGAGCATTCCTTGGGTAAACACTGACAGGCTGCTCTGCCAATCATGTTCACCAAGTCTGTTTAATGGTAACATGATTGGCTGATGCAACATCAAGGGAAGGAGAAGACATCAAGGACAGAAGAAGGATGGCGCTGACCACAAGAAGGTATGTGCAGGGCTGGGGACAAAATGGCTGCATTGGAGGGGACAAAATGGCTGCATTGGAGGGGACAAAATGGCTGCATTGGAGGGGACAAAATGGCTGCATTGCAGGGGACAACTGGGGGCGTTTAATAGGCACCTTTGCAAAAATGTAGGAAGTTTATTTCCTAAATTGGGGTTGGACCCCCAAACATTTGTTGCAACAGGCGCCCCTGCTGGAAAGGTTAGTAAAGGGAAATATGCATGGAGGAGAAAAAAGGGGCAATCTAAAGCTTCCAGCATGCATGGGGACAAAGGGGACATTCTCAGCATATTACAATCATGGTAATTAGGGAAGGATGAAAGAAATACAATACATTAGCATACATGGAATACATAAAATGTGATGTTAAAGGAAAAAACTTACCCTAATATAGTCCTCCTGCAGGACTTGTATAATGGCAGAACAGGTGTCTGGGATTATGAGGCCCAGAGCCTGGGGGGAGATGCCTGTCGTGAACTTCAAGTCCTGAAGACTTCTCCCTGTCGCCAGATAACGTAAGGTGGCGATGAGCTTCTGCTCAGCACTGATGGCTTCCCGCATAACGGTGTCCTGCCTGGTAATATAGGGGGACACCAAAGCCAACAGTTCCTGAAAAACGGGGTCAGACATCCGCAGAAAATTCCTGTAGTCCTCAGGATTATTCTCGACTATCTTCCGCAGCAGAGGCATGTGGCAGAATTGGTCCCGCTGGAGCAACCAATTCTTGGTCCATGAACTCCTCCTCACACCATTCATAGACTGGTCTTGGTCCAAAACAAGCAGACCAACACCAAGCGCACGCACAGCACGAACTCGACGACGAGAACGTCCAGGCGACATGGCTAGGAAACGGTCGTCTTATCAGAACGTACAGAACAGAACGCACTTTAGAACAGCAAGGCCTATGAATAACGAACTGAAAATCAGAAGCGAACGGGCAAGAACGCACTGTAAAACAGATACGACCTGCCTAGACACCCTGAAAGTCAAGATACGAACCCACAAGCACAAACTGAACCTCAGAAAACGAACTGAAAAGCACGAAGACTGAAAAGCGCGAATCGTCTCTTCCCAAACTTTTACTTCACACGCGGTAACACGAGATCAGCAAAAGCAGCCCAAGGGGTGGCGCCAAGAAAATCGATCTTCCCCTTTATAGTGCCGTCGTACGTGCTGGACGTGAGCGCGGAGAACAACGAGGAAATTGGGAAATGTCAGTGTGTACGCATAGAAAGCTTGACGAGAAACTCGTCAAGGTTAACAAGAATCTCGTCGAAAAAAACACCAACAATTGTGCACTAATCCTTCCACTAACACCAACCATGGGGCACTATTGCTCCCACTGATACCCTTGATGGGGCACTATTGCTCCCACTGACACCCTTGATGGGGCGCTATTCCTCCCACTGACACCCAGGATTGGTCACTATTTCTTCCAAAAAAACAATGATGGGGCTCTATTCTACCTCTTAATGACCACAGGTGCTTTTTTTACTCCCACTAACCACCAAGCCCGAGGCATTTTATACTTCCACTGACCTTAGGCCTGTCAGCCCAAAGTCTGAAGGACAGAAAAATGGCCCTTTGTTTAGAAATTTTGGAGACTCCTAGTCTAGATGTATAGGATACTTTAACACAAAGGTACCATGGAGTCTTAACAAGGTTTTTATGGTGTTTTTGGTTTCTGTCTTATCACCACTGTAGTTAATAATACAGGCTGGTCACTAGGCATCAGTGAAATTGAAAGCCTGACTTTTGTCGAAATTACAGATAAGATTGAGGGATTTTTACAAGATCTTACTATTTTGAGAAAATACATATAAGTCATTAGGAAATGTGAAACTGGGATTGGTGCTCTTTCAGATTGCAATGGCTTTACATGTTCTTAGTCTCCTTAGACCCTATTTTCTACAGCTAATCTCCCTGAACCTTCTCATTCCTTATCATACTTATAACTTGTAGATTTCTCCAAAATTTGACCGATAACTAATTTTGACTCTACTAGTACTTTGTCTCCCCTTAAGTTTTCGGTATTCCCTACTACATCTCTGCTCCACCCTTTTACATTCTTGAAAATTAAAAAAAAATCAGTATTAGTATTTATATCCTATACAATAAGTGGTACTATAGGCAAAACGTTTTTATTTAATTTTGCATAGAGCAAGGGCGGGTTGTGAACCCTGTCAGTTAATTTTTTGCCATCTCTGTCCCATTGCAGATATTTCCCTTCACTTTATATCCCATATCCAAACATGAAGTGAGGAAATCCCTGCAAATTAAGGGAATTCTATGGGGACCCCTAGATCACCAGAACTAGTATCCCCATGGAAAGATTTCCACTCTATTACTTTTATAGGGACAACCTAAAATTTAGGATTTTCTTTTACGTTCACTTTCAATGATAATGGAACACAGGACAAATAGAGAGGGTGGATCTCCCTAACATAGACATAGACAGCAATTAAACCCAACAAGCATAATCCCTCTGGACTCTGTCTAAAACTTAAAAAAAAAGTTTTGCCTTTAGTTACTATATACTTTAAAGTATATCTTAACAAATAAAATTAAATGTAACATATTGAAGCTTGCCAGTCTCTTGATGTGGTGCCTCAATTAGTAGTTCATTTGATACAAGTGTTGAATAATAACTATTAATCCTATCAGAAATCCAGTGCTCTTGTAACTTTAGGAATGACTATATTGCATATTGTATATGGGGTTGCAATTGTTGTATGTATATATTTTTTGTCTTATCTTTGTTGGGTTTATAGTAGTTAAAAATGTCTCTGTTGAAGGAAGCTCCTGTACCGACTGCAGGATGAATGCTTCAAATACAGTCTTCTTGAATACCTACTTGCCCTTTTGCGATCATTTACAGAATTAACTTTTAGCTTTTAGATTCTCTTTTGTGTTTTACCAAGACGTGATGGCGTTGTGCATGTCTACATCATCACACACATGACATCATGATGGATGTGCATTTTGGCGCCCGTCTTTGGTGTCCATTTTGAGGAGCATATAACTGCATATATGGACACAGGTAGGTTTTTAGTCCAAATCAGGAGTGAGTAGCCTAGGATGACAACACACTGTTCCTCCATACATACAGTACAGAAAGTGAGCTCTGTCACCCTAGGACAGGAAGTGTGTTACTGAAATGGTCACCAGGTAAAAATAAAAAAATAAAAGACTAAAAAAATAAATATACAGTATCTCACAAAAGTGAGTACACCCCTCACATTTTTGTAAATATTTTATTATAACTTTTCATGTGACAACACTGAAGAAATGACACTTTGCTACAATGTAAAGTAGTAAGTGTACAGCTTGTATAACAGTGTAAATTTGCTATCCCCTCAAAATAACTCAACACACAGCCATTAATGTCTAAACCGCTGGCAACAAAAGTGAGTACACACCTAAGTGAAAATGTCCAAATTGGGCCCAAATAGCCATTTTCTCCTTCCAGTTGTCATGTGACTTGTTAGTGTTACAAGGTCTCAGGTGTGAATGGGGAGCAGGTGTGTTAAATTTCATACTGGTCACTGGAAGTTAAACATGGCCCCCTTATGGTAAAGAAATCTCTGAGGATCTGAAAAAAAAAATAGTTGCTCTACATAAAGATGGCCTAGGATATAAGAAGATTGCCATGACCTGGAAACTGAGCTGCAGCACGGTGGCCATGACCATACAGCTGTTTAACAGGACATGTTCCACTCAGAACAGGCCTTGCCATGGTCGACTAAAGAAGTTGAGTGAACGTGCTCAGCGTCATATCCAGAGGTTGTCTTTGGGAAATAGATGTATGAGTGCTGCCAGCATTGCTGCAGAGGTTGAAGGGGTGGGGGGTCAGCCTGTCAGTGCTCAGACCATACGCCGCACACTGCATCAGATTGGTCTGCATGGCTGTCGTCCCAGAAGAAAGCCTCTTCTAAAGATGATGCACAAGAAAGTCCGCAAACAGTTTGTTGAAGAAAAGCAGACTAAGGACATGGATTACTGGAACCATGTCCCGTGGTCTGATGAGACCACGATAAACGTATTTGGTTCAGATGGTGTCAAGCGTGTGTGGTGACATCCAGGTGAGGAGTACAAAGACAAGTGTGTCTTTCCTACTGTCAAGCATGGTGGTGGGAGTGTCATGGTCTGGGGCTGCATGAGTGCTGCCGGCACTGGGGAGCTACAGTTCATTGAGGGAACCTTGAATGCCAACATGTACTGTGACATACTGAAGCAGAGCATGATCCCCTCTCTTCAGAGACTGGGCCGCAGGGCAGTATTCCAACATGATAATGACTCCAAACACACCTCCAAGACGACCACTGCCTTGCTAAAGAAGCTGAGGGTAAAGGCGATGGAATGGCCAAGCATGTCTCCAGACCTAAACCCTATTGAGCATCTGTGGGGCATCCTCAAACGGAAGGTGGAGGAGCGCAAGGTCTCTATCATCCACCAGCTCCGTGATGTCATCGTGGAGGAGTGGAAAAGGACTCCAGTGACAACCTGTGAAGCTCTGGTGAACTCCATGCCCAAGAGGGTTAAGGCAGTGCTGGAAAATAATGGTGGCCACACAAAATATTGAGACTTTGGGCCCAATTTGGACATTTTCACTTAGAAGTGGACTCACTATTGTTGCCAGCAGTTTAGACATTAATGGCTGTGTGTTGAGTTAACTTATTTTGAGGGGACAGCAAATTTACACTGTTATACAAGCTGTACACTCACTACTTTACATTGTAGCAAATCTAATTTCTTCAGTGTTGTCACATGAAAAGATATAATAAAATATTTACAAAAATGTGAGGTGTGTACTCACTTTTGTGAGATACTTTATATATATTGCATACATCATGTCTATATCCTGTGAGCTACAATACACAGTATAAAAAACTGTTCTTGCGTTTGGATACACTTTAAAGCGGAGTTCCACCCAAAAGTGGAACTTCCGCTTTAAGCACTCCTCGTCCCCTTACATGCCACATTTGGCATGTTATTTTTTTTTGGGGGGAGTGGGGGCTTTGGACTTCCGGTCCCACTTCCTACTTCCACCCAGGGACCGCCTAGGCGACTCCTTCTCTCGCCTTAGGCGGCCCCTCCCTTTAGGCGATCTCCTGGGACACGTGACAGGTCCCAGGAGATCGCCTGTTCACTCATAGAGCGCAGCGCGACTCGCTCATGTGCAGTGAGTGCCCGGCCGTGGTGCCAAAAGCTGTCATGGCAGGGTGCCCACACTATGAATGGAGGCGCCGGCTGGAGAGGGGGGGAGAGGAGCGGAGCTCCGGGCGGCCGCGTTGCTGGACCGTGGAGCAGGTAAGTGTCTGTTTATTAAAAGTCAGCAGCTACACTTTTTGTAGCTGCTGACTTTTAATAAACAGTAAAAGGCTGGATCTCCGCTTTAAGAATACAGTTTAATAACTTTTATTAATTAAAGTGGTTGTAAACCCTCAGAGACAACTTAATCTGTTCAGATAGTAGATAACACAGGCAGCTGATTACTGCCTGTGAAAGTGTACTTACTGCTGTATTTTCAATGAAAATCGTCTTTTACCCGTATATGACGTCATGCGCGATTGCACAGTATGATCTTTCATTAACAGCACCTAAAGTGTGCAGTTTCTGTATTCCCTGCATGTCGGGAAATTACTGTGAACAAGCTTCCCCTCGGCGCAGAGGAGAAGTCTCACGATGCTGCACTGATTCTCTTCTTCCTGATACTCCCCCTTTGTGACTGAAATAGACATCACACAGATCGAGGCTTGGTTACAGCGCTACGGCGCATGTGCGAGATTTCATAAGGGAAACAGAGTAAGGGCGGAAGTGACGTACAGAACAGATTCAGCAAACAGCACTAACAATGGCGGGGCCAATACCCGGAAATGAAGAGAAGACAAACACCCTAAATAAGGTATTTACAGACCTCGTTTAGGGCCGATTTGAATTGATTATCCCTTTTAATGAGCTACTGGATGTTAAAATTGAAAAAAAAAGAAAAATCGGTCGGGGTTAACTTCCTCTTTAATAATTGATTTAAAGTGAGTATTTTGTATAACAAATACACACTTCTGAAAATTGCCGTGATGAAAATACTGGCGTTGCCATTGATATCCTCCCTATCTTACATAATTAGTCAGGTTGAAAAAACACAAGTCCATCTGGTCCAACCAATAGAACTTTTGAGCCACTGACTGACCCAGAAGAAACATGCAGATTAGAAAGTCTGAGTGAAACCAGAACGTCGATCTTCACACTTGTTTCAGATCAATGCCCAAGAAAGCAATGAAGCCACTGGAACTGTAAAGCAGCCAGACAACTTGTATTTTCAGAAGGAGAGGTCAGAAACGGTATCTTCTATTTTCCATCACTGCATGTTTCCTTTAGTGCCGGTTCACACTTGTGCGATGCGATTATGAGGGTTTTTTTTTCATTGTTTGTTTATTAATTACCAGCGCGATTGCAATGCGAATCCAATGCGAATGTAATGCGCTTACAATGTAAATTAGGCACAGATGCGATTTCTGCTCAGGCCAATTGAAAAACCAAGAAAAAAATGGGTGTTAACTTCCTGTGCTTTCCCTGTTTTCTCTTGTGGGGAGAGTATTGTCGTTGGAGGAGTGTGGTTTTTGTGAGTAGTCAGTGAGGATTTTGTTTTTTGGTCATTATGTTTCATCATGTCCCGTTGATAATGGCAGCAGTTGTTACTGCTACTGCTGCAGTACTGATGGACAAAGCCCGGAGGAAGAGGAGGAGGAGGACCAAGAGACTGATGAGTACAAGAAGATATTGGGTCCATCCAATTATTCTAAATAGGGAAGAGAGAGGTCAGTTTAGGATCCTCTACAATCATCTCAGGCAGCATGAGGAGAAGTTCTTCAACTATTCCCGGATGTCAGTAAATAGGTTAGTACCTGTACCCCACTTCCTTCTCCTCCTCCCTCCTTTTTTTCTATCTATCACTGACATGCATACCATTGACCACCAATTCCAATTACCACCAATCCCACTGACCACCAATGTAAGGGCAATTCCAATGACCACCAATCCAACTGACCACCAATGCCACTGACCACCAATCCCAATGACCACCAATCCTACTGACCACCAATGTAAGGGCATACATCCCACTGACCACCAATGCCACTGACCACCAATCCCAATGACCACCAATGTAAGGGCATACATCCCACTGACCACCAATGCCACTGACCACCAATCCCAATGACCACCAATGTAAGGGCATACATCCCACTGACCACCAATGCCACTGACCACCAATCTCAATGACCACCAATCCAACTTTCCATCTCTTTTATCCTTTCACTAGTACTCTTGCCTCTTACCATGTCATTTTGTATGGGCTTTAACTTGTCACTTACATTGGTTTTGTGGTTTTATTTCTTAGTTTTGATGAATTACTTCGGTTGCTTGGTACACGATTGGAGTATCAGAACACCACCTTTCGGAAAAGTGTGGAGCCAGCGGAAAGGTTGCTTGTAACATTAAGGTAAATTTCATCGATATACTTTGTGAATTTTATGCTATGCACCATAGTAAGCTATAGGAATGCAAAGAATGCAGACATAAATCACAATAAAATTGTCTTCCAAAATAAGTATTTTATTTATTTTTTTCAAAAACTTCTAATCAGTTTGTGACTACATGCTTTGCACCAACCATTGGAGAAACTTTCAAATTTTTTCTTACATATCAAGAACAACATAAAGAGGAGACAACACTCTCCTTCACTTTTTTTTTACTTTTTAGACACACTATGCATTTTTTTCCATCACCTTCTAACTTCCTCTGCCTCTCTAATAGGGATGAGCTTCGTGTTCGAGTCGAACATACGTTCGACTCGAACATCGGCTGTTTGATCGTTCGACGAAGATCGAACGATTTGGGCCGTTCGCGCCAAATTCGAGTGACGCGAACGGCCCACAATGCACTACGCCATCGCAGTGTCATCCAGGCGCTGTGATTGGCCAAGCATGCACTGTGACCCCGCATGCTTGGCCAATCACAGCGCCGGCAGCGAGGAGAGCAATGATTGGCCACAGGCAGGATGCCTGTGGCCAATTATTGCTGAGGGTGTTTAGTACACGCCCCACACTATAAAAGGCCGCCAGCACGGCGGCCTAGTGTAGTGTGTTCCGGAGCAGGGATAGAGCAGCATAGGCAGGGACAGTGACTTTTATTTCTTTCTTGCTTAACCTGGATTCCTTTAGTTTAGGGAAAGAGAAGGATAGGTAGGGAGAGTGTCAGTGTGTTTTGTGCTTGTGCTATATTGTGCTTAAAAAAAACATTTTTTCTAGGGACAGAAAACTGTAGGTAGGGAGAGTGTCAGTTTCTTTCACTGTCAAAGTCCTTGTTTCCAGGGACCTGGAAGGACAGTGAGTGAATTCTCCTTGTGCTAAATTGTGCTTAAAAAAAACATTTTTTCTAGGGACAGAAAACTGTAGGTAGGGAGAGTGTGTCAGTTTCTTTCACTGTCAAAGTCCTTGTTTCCAGGGACCTGGAAGGACAGTGAGTGAATTCTCCTTGTGCTAAATTGTGCTTAAAAAAAACATTTTTTCTAGGGACAGAAAACTGTAGGTAGGGAGAGTGTGTCAGTTTCTTTCACTGTCAAAGTCCTTGTTTCCAGGGACCTGGAAGGACAGTGAGTGAATTCTCCTTGTGCTAAATTGTGCTTAAAAAAAACATTTTTTCTAGGGACAGAAAACTGTAGGTAGGGAGAGTGTGTCAGTTTCTTTCACTGTCAAAGTCCTTGTTTCCAGGGACCTGGAAGGACAGTGAGTGAATTCTCCTTGTGCTAAATTGTGCTTAAAAAAAACATTTTTTCTAGGGACAGAAAACTGTAGGTAGGGAGAGTGTGTCAGTTTCTTTCACTGTCAAAGTCCTTGTTTCCAGGGACCTGGAAGGACAGTGAGTGAATTCTCCTTGTGCTAAATTGTGCTTAAAAAAAACATTTTTTCTAGGGACAGAAAACTGTAGGTAGGGAGAGTGTGTCAGTTTCTTTCACTGTCAAAGTCCTTGTTTCCAGGGACCTGGAAGGACAGTGAGTGAATTCTCCTTGTGCTAAATTGTGCTTAAAAAAAACATTTTTTCTAGGGACAGAAAACTGTAGGTAGGGAGAGTGTGTCAGTTTCTTTCACTGTCAAAGTCCTTGTTTCCAGGGACCTGGAAGGACAGTGAGTGAATTCTCCTTGTGCTAAATTGTGCTTAAAAAAAACATTTTTTCTAGGGACAGAAAACTGTAGGTAGGGAGAGTGTGTCAGTTTCTTTCACTGTCAAAGTCCTTGTTTCCAGGGACCTGGAAGGACAGTGAGTGAATTCTCCTTGTGCTAAATTGTGCTTAAAAAAAACATTTTTTCTAGGGACAGAAAACTGTAGGTAGGGAGAGTGTGTCAGTTTCTTTCACTGTCAAAGTCCTTGTTTCCAGGGACCTGGAAGGACAGTGAGTGAATTCTCCTTGTGCTAAATTGTGCTTAAAAAAAACATTTTTTCTAGGGACAGAAAACTGTAGGTAGGGAGAGTGTGTCAGTTTCTTTCACTGTCAAAGTCCTTGTTTCCAGGGACCTGGAAGGACAGTGAGTGAATTCTCCTTGTGCTAAATTGTGCTTAAAAAAAAACATTTTTTCTAGGGACAGAAAACTGTAGGTAGGGAGAGTGTGTCAGTTTCTTTCACTGTCAAAGTCCTTGTTTCCAGGGACCTGGAAGGACAGTGAGTGAATTCTCCTTGTGCTAAATTGTGCTTAAAAAAAACATTTTTTCTAGGGACAGAAAACTGTAGGTAGGGAGAGTGTGTCAGTTTCTTTCACTGTCAAAGTCCTTGTTTCCAGGGACCTGGAAGGACAGTGAGTGAATTCTCCTTGTGCTAAATTGTGCTTAAAAAAAACATTTTTTCTAGGGACAGAAAACTGTAGGTAGGGAGAGTGTGTCAGTTTCTTTCACTGTCAAAGTCCTTGTTTCCAGGGACCTGGAAGGACAGTGAGTGAATTCTCCTTGTGCTAAATTGTGCTTAAAAAAAACATTTTTTCTAGGGACAGAAAACTGTAGGTAGGGAGAGTGTGTCAGTTTCTTTCACTGTCAAAGTCCTTGTTTCCAGGGACCTGGAAGGACAGTGAGTGAATTCTCCTTGTGCTAAATTGTGCTTAAAAAAAACATTTTTTCTAGGGACAGAAAACTGTAGGTAGGGAGAGTGTGTCAGTTTCTTTCACTGTCAAAGTCCTTGTTTCCAGGGACCTGGAAGGACAGTGAGTGAATTCTCCTTGTGCTAAATTGTGCTTAAAAAAAACATTTTTTCTAGGGACAGAAAACTGTACGTAGGGAGAGTGTGTCAGTTTCTTTCACTGTCAAAGTCCTTGTTTCCAGGGACCTGGAAGGACAGTGAGTGAATTCTCCTTGTGCTAAATTGTGCTTAAAAAAAACATTTTTTCTAGGGACAGAAAACTGTAGGTAGGGAGAGTGTGTCAGTTTCTTTCACTGTCAAAGTCCTTGTTTCCAGGGACCTGGAAGGACAGTGAGTGGATTCTCCTTGTGCTAAATTGTGCTTAAAAAAAACATTTTTTCTAGGGACAGAAAACTGTAGGTAGGGAGAGTGTGTCAGTTTCTTTCACTGTCAAAGTCCTTGTTTCCAGGGACCTGGAAGGACAGTGAGTGAATTCTCCTTGTGCTAAATTGTGCTTAAAAAAAACATTTTTTCTAGGGACAGAAAACTGTAGGTAGGGAGAGTGTGTCAGTTTCTTTCACTGTCAAAGTCCTTGTTTCCAGGGACCTGGAAGGACAGTGAGTGAATTCTCCTTGTGCTAAATTGTGCTTAAAAAAAACATTTTTTCTAGGGACAGAAAACTGTAGGTAGGGAGAGTGTGTCAGTTTCTTTCACTGTCAAAGTCCTTGTTTCCAGGGACCTGGAAGGACAGTGAGTGAATTCTCCTTGTGCTAAATTGTGCTTAAAAAAAACATTTTTTCTAGGGACAGAAAACTGTAGGTAGGGAGAGTGTGTCAGTTTCTTTCACTGTCAAAGTCCTTGTTTCCAGGGACCTGGAAGGACAGTGAGTGAATTCTCCTTGTGCTAAATTGTGCTTAAAAAAAACATTTTTTCTAGGGACAGAAAACTGTAGGTAGGGAGAGTGTGTCAGTTTCTTTCACTGTCAAAGTCCTTGTTTCCAGGGACCTGGAAGGACAGTGAGTGAATTCTCCTTGTGCTAAATTGTGCTTAAAAAAAACATTTTTTCTAGGGACAGAAAACTGTAGGTAGGGAGAGTGTGTCAGTTTCTTTCACTGTCAAAGTCCTTGTTTCAAGGGACAGAGAAGGACACCTGAAGGTAGCCCTTATTGCTTTTTTCCCATCTCCCTGCAGGCCATCTATTAGAATGTCTGGAAGGCAAACAAGGAGAGGCAGACAGTCAGGAGGCAATAAAAGAGGGCAAGCAGGCTCTGTGTCTGGGGGCAACAGTGCTGGTCGTGGACGCGGTGCATTGTCATCAGCACATGGCCATGGGACACGCTTGTCCTTCTTTTCGGCAGCTGGACATGTTGAGCCACATCATGCCGAAGACTTGGTAGAGTGGATGACCAAGCCCTCCTCCTCCTCCTCATCCTCTCTCACCCAGGCTCAGGGTACTGGAAAAGCAGCTGCCAAAGCGTCCTCTTCCCTGGTATCAATGTCAGACTCATCATCAGTCACTCCTTCCCTAGACCCACCATGTCCTCCTCCTGAGGAGTCCCCCGAACTGTTTCAGCACAGTGTTGGGTACATGCTCCAGGAGGATGCCCAGCGTTTCGAAGGGTCTGATGATGAAACCCAGCTAGAGGAAGGCAGTAGCGTGAGAGCAGACAGAGGGGATGCTCAAGAAGGACACCAATCTGGCAGTCATGTTCCAGCAGCTGCAGCATACTGCCAGATTGGCTCCAGTGATGAGGAGGGAGGTGATGATGAGGTCACTGACTCCACGTGGGTGCCTAATAGGAGAGAGGAGGAGGAGGAGGATGAGGAGGAGGCACATCTCCAACGAGGCAGGATGCCCTTTGGTGGCCAGCGTAAGGGCAGTACACCGACGGAATCACACCGCAGAGCTCCGCCTGTGCAGGGCGCTGCCTCTGCCCGTCATTCAAAAAGTTCTTTGGTGTGGGCCTTTTTTGAGGCTAGTGCATCAGATCGCACAGCTGCTGTTTGCAACATATGTCTCAAGCGTATATCGCGTGGCCAAAACATCAGCCGCTTGGGTACCACATGCCTGACCAGACATATGTTGACCTGCCATGCAGCTCGTTGGCAAGCCTACCTCAAAGACCCACACCAAAGAACAAAGCGGACCTCTCCTTGCACCGCATCAGCTGGGATCTCCAACCCCACTATAACTTCAGTCCTCTCTGAAACATGCACTGAGAGGAATGAAGGTGTAGAATTAGGTGTGTCACAGCCAAGTACTTGCGGCCACTCTGCTAGCAGTACACCGACGTCCGATTCTAGCAGGCAAATTTCCCTGCCCCAGCTGCTGGACCGTCGAAAGAAGTTCACTCCCAGCCATCCACATGCCCAGCGGTTGAATGCTAGCTTGGCTAAATTGCTAGCGCTTCAACTGCTGCCTTTTCAGTTGGTAGACTCGGCCCCCTTCCGTGAGTTTGTGCAATGTGCGGTTCCTCAGTGGCAGGTTCCCAAACGCCACTTTTTCTCACGGAAGGCTATTCCGGCTCTCTACCGGCATGTGGAAGGCAATGTCTTGGCCTCGCTGGACAGGGCGGTCAGCGGTAAGGTGCATATTACCGCTGACTCATGGTCCAGCAGGCATGGACAGGGACGTTACCTTTCTTTCACGGCCCATTGGGTCACTCTTTTGGCAGCTGGGAAGGATGCAGGACAAGGTGCAGTAGTGTTGGAGGTTGTCCCACCGCCACGCCTCCAAAATGCTACTACTGGTTGTGACACACCTCTCTCCTCCACCCCCTCCTCTTCTTCTTCCTCCATGGCCTCTTCCTGTGGTTTGTCCTATGAACCAGCGGTGCTCCGTAGCCGTTCACGGGGCTACGCAAGTACGCAGGCAAAAAGATGCCATGCCGTGCTTGCGCTGGTGTGTTTGGGGGACAGAAGCCACACTGGGGCAGAGGTCCTGTCTGCTCTGCAGGGCCAGGCCGAGAGGTGGTTGACGCCACGCCAGCTTAAGCCAGGAATGGTGGTTTGCGACAATGGCACCAACCTCCTCTCCGCCCTCCGACAGGGACAACTGACCCATGTGCCCTGTGTGGCTCACGTCCTTAACCTGGTGGTGCAGCGGTTCTTGGGCAGGTACCCGGGCTTACAGGATGTCCTGAGGCAGGCCAGGAAAGTCTGTGTGCATTTCCGCAGATCTTATAATGCCAGTGCTCGCCTGGCTGAGCTGCAAAAGGAGTTGAACCTGCCCAAGAACCGCCTTATATGTGACATGCCCACCAGGTGGAACTCAACGTTGGCCATGCTGCAGCGGCTGCACACGCAGCAGAGGGCCATCAATGAGTACCTGTGCGACTACGGCACCAGGACAGGGTCAGGGGAGCTTGGTTTTTTTTCTCCACGCCAGTGGGGCATGATCAGGGATGCATGCACTGTCCTGGCACCATTTGAGGAGGCCACGAGGATGGTGAGCAGTGACAGTGCATGCATCAGTGACACTGTACCTCTTGTCCACCTGTTGGAGCACACGCTGCGTGGAATAATGGACAGGGCACTTGAGGCAGAACAGAGGCAGGAAGAGGAGGACTTCCTTGCCTCTCAAGGCCCCCTTTACCCAGACAGTGTTCCTTCTGTCCCACCCATCGCACAGGAAGAGGAGGAGGAGGAGGAGGAGGAGGAGGAGGAGGATTGTGTCAGCATGGAGGTGGAGGCTGGCACTCAGCATCATCAGCAGCAGTCTTTTAGGGATGATTTACAGTCCCAAGAAACCAGTGGACTTGTACGTGGCTGGGAGGAGGTGGCTGCGGATCATGTCGTCCTTAGTGACCCAGAGGACTCCGGAGCGAATGCCTCAGCAAACCTACGCTGCATGGCCTCCCTGATCCTGCAAAGTCTGCGGAAGGATCCTCGTATTCTTCGGATCAAGGAGAGGGACCATTACTGGCTGGCCACTCTCCTTGATCCACGGTACAAGGGTAAGGTTGCGGACCTTATGTTACCGTCGCAGAGGGAGCAGAGGATGAGACAACTCCGGGAGGCCTTGCAGAAAGGTCTGTGCAACGCGTTCCCAGAGACTGGGAGGTTACAAACTCCTGGTCCTGGACAACGAGTTGCTGAGGCTTCGGCCTGTCAAAGAAGGAGCGGTGGGGAAGGTGGCCGTCTGACCGATGCGTTCAGACAATTCTTTAGTCCGCAGCCCCAAAGTATGATCGGTTCCAGCAACCATCGCCAGCGTCTGATAAACATGGTGCAGGAATATCTAGGGGCAAGGTCAGACTTGGACACCTTCCCCACCGAAAATCCTCTGGCTTACTGGGTCTTGAGGATGGATCACTGGCCAGAGCTTGCACAGTATGCAATTGAGCTACTGGCCTGTCCTGCATCCAGCGTTCTTTCGGAACGCACATTCAGTGCTGCTGGAGGATTTGTCACGGATCACAGGGTGCGCCTGTCCACCGACTCGGTTGATCGACTGACTTTCATCAAGATGAACCAGTCTTGGATCACCACCAGCTACCACACACCTGATGCTGATATAACAGACTAATTGATTTTAACATGTCACATCCCTTCAAGACTGATGCTGATGCTGAGTGCCTGTGCTGTTATGTTGACTGGCTATCCTCCTCCTCCGAGTCCTCAATGATACGATTGATGATGATAGCTTGGAAGATCATTTTTGTTTATGGGTGCCGCCACCAGTGGCTAAGGCCCAATTTTTCAGCCCCTGTTTTACAGGGGCGTGTAATTACAATTTTTTTAGCAATAATTTGCCATAGGGCTCATTGCTGTGCTCCAAGTACAGTATCTGTGAGGGGTTGGAGTGTTGTGGCACCAGTGCCTAAGGCCCAATTTTTCAGCCCCTGTTTAACAGGGGCGTGTCATTACAATTTTTGAAGCAATACTTTGCAACAGGGCTCATTGCTGTGCTCCAAGTACAGTATCTGTGAGGGGTTGTAGTGTTGTGCCACCAGTGCCTAAGGCCCAATTTTTCAGCCCCTGTTCAACAGGGGCATGCAATTACAATTCTTGATCTAATAATTCACAGCAGGGTCCATTGCTGCACCCACCAAGAGTAACTCTGAGGGCTTACAGTCTTGTGGCAACGCCACCACCACCACCACCACGAAAGGCCCAATTTTTCAGCCCCTGTTCAAAAGGGGCATGTAATTACAATTCTTGATCTAATAATTCACAGCAGGGCCCATTGCTGCACCCACCAAGAGTAACTGTCAGGGCTTACAGTGTTGTGGCACCAGCACCACCATCAAAGCCCCAATTTTTACTACCACTGTTCAACAATTATATGTAATTAAAATTCCTGATATAATAGTTGACAGCAGGGCGTTCCAGCACCAACCAAGAGTAACTGAGTGCTTACAGTGTTGTGCCAACACCAACAACTAAGGGGCCTATTTCTGCAGAGTATATACGGCAGGTCCCTACTTTCAAACATCCAACTTACAAACGACTCCTACTTGCAAACGAAAGAAGACAACAGGAAGTGAGAGGAAATCTACCCCTAGAAAGGAAAATTCTCTCCTGTAAGAATAAATATGGGAGAAAGGGGTCTCATCTGTACTGATGCTTTATCAGCAATCCTTGTTTCAAGAAAAACACCACATTTCAAAAACAGTTGTCATTGGGACGGAAAGTGAGGTGAAATGTTCTGAACAGGGGCACAGACAGCAAAACAAATGTTACAGGGGTGATAACCCTTACCTATGTTTCCCAAAAAGTTTAAAAATAGATTTTTGGGCTGGAGCTACACTTCAACAATGTACCTGTTCAAAATTACAAACAGATTCTACATAAGAACAAACCTACAGTCCCTGTCTTGTATGCACCGCCTGTATACGGCTGTTCAGAGTATATAGGGCCTTTTTTATTTTATGTGCGGGGTTCCCCTTAATATCCATACAAGACCCAAAGGGGCTGGTAATGGGCTGGGGTAGGGGGGGGGGGTCATGGGGTAGCTATGCCATTTTTCTTAAAGAATTTCATCCATATTACCGGGACCAGACATTACATTAAAGCCGCAAGCAGTTTTAAATGGCTTTTTTTTCCTTTAGAAGTGTCATTTTGTGCAGGGACAGTTCTAAACACGGGAAACACGTGGCACTTCACAGGCATACTTTAGACACCCCCCAGGTACGATATTTAAAGGAATATTTGACTTTTTTTTTTTCACTTTATGCATCATTAAAATGACTGCTCCCGAAAAACGACCGTTTTTAAAACTTCTTTTTGCATTGATACATGTCCCCTGGTGCAGAACCCGGGTTCCCAAACCCTATTTATGACAATAACATGCATAATAGTTGTTATAATTAGCACTTTAGAATTCGAACGTTCGCATCCATTGTATTTAATAGGGTTCTAATGTTCGTTCGAACTTTCGGTCCGTTCGCGGGTTCTGGTGCGAACCGAACCCGGGGGTGTTCGGCTCATCACTACTCTCTAACTTCCTCTACCTCACCAACTTACTCTGCCTCTACAACTTTCTCTGCCTCTACAACTTTCTCTGCCTCTACAACTTCCTCTGACTCTCCAAGTTTCTCTGACTCTCCAAGTTTCTCTGACTCTACAACTTCCTCTACCTCTCCAAGTTTCTCTGCCTCTCCAAGTTTCTCTGCCTCTACAACTTTCTCTGCCTCTACAACTTTCTCTGCCTCTACAACTTTCTCTGCCTCTACAACTTCCTCTGCCTCTACAACTTCCTCTGACTCTCCAAGTTTCTCTGCCTCTACAACTTTCTCTGCCTCTACAACTTTCTCTGCCTCTACAACTTCCTCTGACTCTCCAAGTTTCTCTGACTCTACAACTTCCTCTGACTCTCTAACTTCCTCCACCTCTCCAAGTTTCTCTGCCTCTACAACTTTCTCTGCCTCTACAACTTTCTCTGCCTCTACAACTTTCTCTGCCTCTACAACTTTCTCTGCCTCTACAACTTTCTCTGCCTCTACAACTTCCTCTGACTCTCCAAGTTTCTCTGCCTCTACAACTTTCTCTGCCTCTACAACTTTCTCTGCCTCTACAACTTCCTCTGAGGCCTCGTACACACGACCGATTTTCTCGTCGTAAAAAACACGTCGTTTTTTTCGACGAGATTCTTGTTAAGCTTGTCGATTTTCTCGTCAAGCTTTCTATGCGTACACACTGTCATTTTCCAATTTCCTCGTGGTTCTCTGTGCTCACGTCCAGCACGTACGACGGCACTATAAAGGGGAAGATCTTTTTTCTTGGCGCCACCCCTTGGGCTGCTTTTGCTGATCTCGTGTTACCGCGTGTGAAGTAAAAGTTTGGGAAGAGACGATTCGCGCTTTTCAGTCTTCGTACTTTTCAGATCGTTTTCTGCCGTTCAGTTTGTGCTTGTGGGTTCGTATCTTGACTTTCAGGGCGTCTAGGCAGGTCGTATCTGTTTTACAGTGCGTTATTGCCTGTTCGTTTCTGATTTTCAGTTCGTTATTCATAGGCCTTGCTGTTCTAAAGTGCGTTCTGTTCTGTACGTTCTGATTAGACGACCGTTTCCTAGCCATGTCGCCTGGACGTTCTCGTCGTCGAGTTCGTGCTGTGCGTGCGCTTGGTGTTGGTCTGCTTGTTTTGGACCAAGACCAGTCCATGAATGGTGTGAGGAGGAGTTCATGGACCAAGAATTGGTTGCTCCAGCGGGACCAATTCTGCCACATGCCTCTGCTGCGGGAGATCGTCGAGAATAATCCTGAGGACTACAGGAATTTTCTGAGGATGTCTGACCCCGTTTTTCAGGAACTGTTGGCTTTGGTGTCCCCCTATATTACCAGGAAGGACACCGTTATGCGGGAAGCCATCAGTGCTGAGCAGAGGCTCATCGCCACGTTGCGTTACCTGGCGACAGGGAGAAGTCTTCAGGACTTGAAGTTCACCACAGGCATCTCCCCCCAGGCTCTGGGCCTCATAATCCCAGACACCTGTTCTGCTATTATACAAGTCCTGCAGGAGGACTATATTAGGGTAAGTTTTCTCCCTTAACATCACATTTTATGTATTACATGTATGCTAATGTATTGTATTTCTTTCATCCTTCCCTAATTACCATGATTGTAATATGCTGAGAATGTCCCCTTTGTCCCCATGCATGTTGGAAGCTTTATATTGCCCCTTTTTTATCCTCCCTAAATATTTCCCCTCACTAACTTTTCCAGCAGGGGCGCCTGTTGCTCCAAATGTTGGGGGGTTCCAACCCCAATTTCGGAAATAAACTTCCTCCTTTTTTGCTCTGTTGCCTAATAAACGCCCCCAGTTGTCCCCTCCAATGCAGCCATTTAGTCCCCTCTAATGCAGCCAGTTTCCCCCCAGCCCTGCACTTACCTTCTTGTGGTCAGCGCCATCCTTCTTCTGTCCTTGATGTCTTCTCCTTCCCTTCATGTTGCATCAGCCAATCATGTTACCATTAAACAGACTTGGTGAACATGATTGCCAGAGCAGCCTGTCAGTGTTTACACAAGGAATGCCCCCTCCTTGCATCCCCGATTTTTCTTTGAGGAAGCCAATTACATCCCTCAGGTTGTAATTTGCAAGACTTTTTTAATACCTGTTTCTGCTCTGCAATTTGAACCCCCTAAATGCCGCAATTATTCATATGTCGGTCGCTTTACAAGAGGCCATCCACCTGAATAGTGTGCGGCATAGACAATACATAGGTTCATGCAACGCATGAACCTATGTATTGTTCTGAGTGATGGGCACAGGAGAGAGGGGACAGTGCTCCAGCGCCCACTCTGGACGCACCGCCACTGCAATGCTATCCTGTGGCCAAACACATCTCCCCCCCCCAAAATAATTTAGTAATGGCCCATCAGAGGGGGTGATGAATATGATAAATGAGCCTTCCATTATACTTTTTTTACACACCTTAATAAACGTATAATTAGATTGATGTTGGTCTCTAATTTTTTGGTCTAGAATTTGCTTGTAATGTATGCCTTTGTTTTTCTAATATTATTTCATCTTGTTTCACTCCACAGCTTCCTTCCACGCCACAGGAATGGCAGACTGTGGCATCGGAGTTTGCCACGCGGTGGGACTTCCCCAACTGCGGTGGTGCCATAGACGGGAAGCACGTCCGCATCGTGCCGCCACCCCGTTCTGGATCCTACTACTACAATTACAAGGGGTTTCATAGCATTGTGCTGATGGCGGTGGTGTCAGCACGGTATGAATTCCTCTATGTTGATGTAGGGAAGAATGGCCGGATGTCCGATGGGGGATCCTTCATCCAGACGGAGTTTGCCCTCCGTCTCCAGAGTGACGACCTTGCATTGCCACCGGATGCAGGGAATATTGAAGGACTCCCCTTTGTTTTCTTGGCTGATGAAGCCTTCGGACTCGGACGGCATCTTATGAGGCCATTTCCACAGAGGACCCTGACCCCAGAGAAGAGTGTGTTCAATTACCGGCTGGCCAGGGCCCGAAGAGTCGTTGAAAATGCCTTCGGCATAATGGCCAGCCGGTTCCGCCTTTTTATGACTTCCATCCACTTGGCGGACTACAAAATAAACTATGTAGTGTTATGCTGCTGTGTGCTACACAATTTTCTTTGCCGCAAATCTAATTCATATATGGCCTCAGTTTTGCCAGAGGCTGGACTTTCCCCTGCAAATCCCCTTCCGGGCCTGGAATCTGCCCGTCTTGGCTTGCCCCCCCAAAATGCCCGTGTGGTTCGGGACAAATACATGGAGTATTTCACGGGTAGGGGGGCAATTCCTATGCCAGCCTATGTCTAAGTATCCCAATAAAAATCTTGTTTAAACCTTTAATTATTTGTTCTTTCCTGTCTCCTAGTTTGTCTTTGTGCATTTGTAGTGGCAAGTGTATTTTACTTTAGTAAATAACAACCAATTTCACTATGTTACCTTACAAAAGAACCAAATAAGCTTAGAGAGTATTATAAAAAGAAGCTACACGTTGTTTGTGGTCAAATTTTTTACTCTCTGCACTTTTTTTTTTGTTTTACTTTGGGGTTGGCCTGGCCACAACCCGGCAAATTTTGGCTTATGAAAATACAAAAATACCACTTGCATTTCTAAAATGACAACATTGGATACCTCTGAGCAATCTGAGACATTCAGTTACACAAACTATGTCTCTATGTGCCCGTCCTAATATGGGGTCCTGCCACCCCTTGCCCAGCCAAAAATTCAATATGCACACATTTTTACTTTTTTGCAAATAGGAAGTTTACAATCCTGATCCCTATTGTCAACATGTGCTATCTGCCATCAGGGGTGATCAATGGACGTGTTTTGGGGGTGCATCCCCTTCCTCAGTTCACCGACTTTTGATACGAGGAAGGGGTTGCACCCACAAAAGACGTACATGGATATCCCCTGATGGCAGATAGCACATGTTCACACACTGTGTGCATATTAAATTTTTGGCTGCTTTGTTACTCAAAAAATTTGTAAAAATATAAAAACAAACATGTAAAAACAAATGTGTTTGGATGGCTTATTGAATTCTCCCCAAAACATCGAGAATGTCTTTAAATGTTTGTTCCATCACATGGATTCTTTGTTTAATTAGGTCCAGTTCCGTGCTACATTCCATCACTTGCTGGATGAGGCGGAGGGCACTGTCAGCAGAGAACGGTGTGCTATCCTTCACAACATTTCCATCCCCTAAAAACCATAAAAAAAAATTAATAAAACTCTGCAGGCCTACCTCGCTTACCTTAAGCTGTGGTGTCAGATACTGACCTGTTGTGGTGACCAGATCCACAACGTCATCCACCTCTCCTTCCTGCACTTCTCCTTCCTCCACCTCAACTTCCTGCACATCTTTCGGTTGTGGATCTTTGGGAGTTTGGGGTTGCTTGGAAGTTGTGGGGTGCATGTGCTCCCTGGAGTGTCCTCCTCCCAGTCTTCTCTCCCCTATGAGAATAAAACCAAAGGTCTATTTATCACACTGTAAAAATCTCATTTTTAAACTTAAAACAGGCTAAATTGTTTGGAAGTGGGGTACAAGTGTGTGTTTGTGCGGAATTTAAAGAAAAATGCATTATTTATGACCCCAAATATGTTTAGTATTCACATTTGGATGTAATTTTTTGGACATGGAGGCACCACAAATAAACTCTGATGCACCTGTGTGGGACACCCAAAAAAGGCGGGTCTGGTGGCCCACACTATAGTGCTCCAAAGTACAGATGTGGAAGCAGCTGCTGAGTGTCCTCTCCTTTACACTGATTAAAGTTTGCATTTCATTCTCCTTACAAACACATCATCTAGACTTAAAAATTATCCACAATACTTGATCAAAAATGGCAGATGTCTAATTACTTTTGGGGGTCTAAAATAAGCCCAAACCACGGATAGTGGCCGAACGAAGTGTCGGTAACGTAACGAACGATTACTGTGCCCAACCTAGTTCAAAATATTACATTTTGGAAGGGAGTCCAATATGATAAAAAAAAAAAAAAATGTGAGTTTCTAAAAAGATTAATAGCAGAAAGGTCGTCATTTTACTTACTTTTAGCGAGCATCCTCTTTATGCTCCTCAACTGGTCTGGCTCCCTCAGTTTGAGGTCTGACCACCTCTTTCTGAGCTGCTCATTTGAGCGTTTCACCCCGAACTTCGCCCTCAGACTCTTCACAACTTTAGTGAGGATTTTGGCCTTCCTTCTATTTGGTTTGCTATACGGCCCATGCTTGGCATCATAATCAGCCTTGACCAAGATGTCCACCATCTCCGCCATCTCCGCCAAAGACATATTCGATGCCTTGAATCTCCTCCTTGATCGTGACGTGTCCTCGGTCTCCGGGCTTGTCTCCTCGCTAGTTGCGGAATTATCAGACACCTGCTGTAACTCCGCCATATCTGTCTGCGCGCCGAAAGAGAAGGGGCGGGGAAAAGATGTTAGTTAGAACGTCATGGGCGGGCGACGTGTGCGGAGCGACGTGTTCGAATTTGGACGCATGCGTGGTGTGTATATAGCAAACACACATGTGACTATAGTACGTTCGGTGTGCGGAGAGAGGAGTTCAAGTGACGGACGTGCGAACGAAGGTATGTGATTTTGTGAGACTTGTAAAAATTGTTGGCCTATACTGTCTTGAGATTGGTGAAGGATATATATGGTGACTAGGATGTGAAGGAGGTTAGACTGTTTGCCTCACATTATTTAAATATAATTTATTTTACTTGCAGATACAATATGAATGTCTTTATTAGCGACAAAGAGTTCCTGGCGGAATTTATTGACCGGGTAAGGGAGCTGCCGGCTCTGTGGGAGACCAAAAACACCATCCATAAAAAAAAAGGGGTGAGAAAAGCAGCGCTGGAGAAGCTGCTCCCATTTGTGCATACCAAGGTGCCCACAGCCACAGCAAAACAAGTGGACACTAAAATTGGGAGCTTGAGAGGTACCTACAGGACTGAACGCTCTAAGGTGCTGGCTTCTCAGAGGTCAGGAGCAGCAGCAGATGATGTTTATGTCCCGGTTTTGTGGTACTACAGCAGGATGTCCTTCCTGGATGACCACATTGAGCCAAGGCCATCACTCTCCACTCTTCCCCCCAGACTTCCCTGCAGCCAACCTGAGCCTTCTCTGGAGCAAGAGGAGGCAGCCATCCTGGATGATCCTGATTTGTCCATCTGGAGCCAGGTATAGTATTAACTGAAAATGTAGTGGGATAAAATTAATGTTTCCCAAATATGTCAGGATGAGAAACATACATTATTTTGTATTCCACAAGTGAAATCATGATCTGTAGACATTATTCTGCACTTAATTGTGTGGTAAATAGTCAAGCTGATGTAGTGGTAAATTTAAAGCAAGGATTTATGCATTTACATTCTAAATGCTTCCATCAGGATTACAAAGTTTGATGCAAAGATTAAACCAACATATTAAACTATGTTTCTTTTTCATACACAGGATGAAATCAGCCAGGAGGAGGGTCTGGAAACTGTCAGGCAGGAGGAGGAAGGTCCCAGTGGCAGCCAGGAGGTGGCAGGGCCCAGTGGCAGCCAGGAGGTGGCAGGGCCCAGTGGCAGCCAGGAGGTGGCAGGGCCCAGTGGCAGCCAGGAGGTGGCAGGGCCCAGTGGCAGACAGGAGGTGGCAGGGCAAAGGAGAAGCACCAGATCCCAGGTGCCTCCCATCAGGCTTCACAAAAGAGGCAGGAGGGACAGGACCACCAGTGAGGCAGCAATGGCCCTTATTAAAGAGGCCCATGCCACCCTCAAGGAGCCCACATCCCCTGAAGAGGCCATTGCCGGCCTAGTGGAGGCTAAGTTCAAGGTGATGAGCATGGAGCAACGCCTCCTATGCGAACCCCTGCTCATCACCTTGCTCAACAAGGGGGTGATGGAGCAAATTACCCCCAATACCGCCATATGTGAGGTGGCCCAACTGACCCAACCTCAACCTCCACCTCCACCTTCCTCTACTGCCCCACCCCCTTCTGCTACACCTCCACCTTCTGCCCCACCCCCTTCTGCTACACCTCCACCTTCTGCCCCACCCCCTTCTGCTACACCTCCACCTTCTGCCCCACCCCCTTCTGCTACACCTCCACCTTCTGCCCCACCCTCTTCTGCTACAGCTCCACCTTCTGCCCCACCCCCTTCTGCTACACCTCCACCTCCTCCTCCTGACAGGAGTACCCCTCCAGTGGGCCAGCCTCCAGCTAAACGAAGAAGGAAGGCTGCAGGAAAGGCTGCAGGAAAGGCTTCAGGAAAGGCTTCAGGAAAGGCTGCAGGGAAGGTTGCCAGGAAGAAGAGGAAGTGATGGCCTTGCTTCATTGTGGTCGCACTGGTCGGACAGAAGGCAGCCTGTTGTAGTACCACACACTTGGGACATATATCTCACCTGCTGCTGTTCCTGACCTCTGGGAGGCCAGCATCAGATTGTGTTCTGAAATGTGGGCCTCCTCAAGCTCCCAATTTTAGTGTCCACACAGGGTTGCTGTGTGCTCTGGGGTCCCTGGGATGCACAAATGGCAGCAGCTTCTCCAGCGCTGCCTTCTCTTTATTTAATTTATAAACATGAATAAATGTGTTTTTTGTTTAAGTTCATACTTGACTATGTGTATTTTTAAATAAAAAAAAACAAGCTTTGGAGTAAGCAGATACATTTGACTGACAATAAAAGGCACAGATATCACCCCCCCAAAAGAATAACTAAATCTGATTAGCTCAAAAACATGGTGTTAAATTTTAAAAATATAGATTAGAAAATTAAATGGGAGATCGCTATCAAAACATTGAGAAATTATAATTAACATCATTTTGAAAAATCTAACCATTTAAATTATTCCTAAAAACTTGCACGATATAATACACATAATTCTTATAAAGAGCAGCATGAAAAAGGTTAAAAATAAGGCAGAACTCTGTGTGAATATCAGCAGCAAAAGAAGGTCTCTCGTTTTGATTAATGTAACATTCTAACGAAGAATTCAATGCAGAACATTTAAACGATGAAATATTTATGAGCGTGACGAATGTGCTCTCTCCATTATGAAGGCTTGTTTTACCAGAAGATGCGCTCCCGTCTCATAGTTGCTTGTGAGCATGCGCGCTTTTGGAAGAGTCGTAAAAGCATACACACGAACCATTTTCTCGTCACAAAACAGGCCGACGAGAAACACGACGAGGAAATCTGGAATCCTGACGAGAAAATAGAGAGCAGGTTCTCTATTTTCTCGTCGAGATTCTCGTCAAGTTTCTCGTCGTAAAACCATACACACGAACGTTTTTCTAGACAAAAAAACTCTCGCGGCACTTTTCTTGACTGTTTACGACGAGAAAATCGGTCGTGTGTACGAGGCCTGACTCTCCAAGTTTCTCTGCCTCTACAACTTTCTCTGCCTCTACAACTTTCTCTGCCTCTACAACTTTCTCTGCCTCTACAACGTCCTCTGACTTTGTAACTTCCTCTGCCTCTCTAACTTCCTCTACCTCACCAACTTACTCTGCCTCTACAACTTATTCTGCCCTTCTAACTTCCTCTGACCTTCTAACTTCCTCTGACTTTCTAACTTCCTCTGACTCTCTAACTTCCTCTGACTCTCTAACTTCCTCTGACTCTCTAACTTGCTCTCACTGTCTAGCTTTAACTTAAAGTAACTTTAATTCTAACTTACAAAAGTTTACTAACTCTACCTCTCCACCTTATCCTCCCTGTCATATCCAACTCTCTCATCCTCCCTTCCTCGCATCTTCATCTCCACTTTCCCCACTACCTTTTTTTCTCTCCGTCTCTTTTTCCCTGAGATATTCAAAATAGGATATATAATTTAACAAAAAACATAACGTTTACTAAGAAAGTATTGAATTTCCACATGAAGTTGGTAGTGAAATTAGCAGGTAGTCCTCTACAAATTCAAAAAACTTGGTGAACTATGTTCACCAGGCTTGTTGAAATCATGCCGTTGTAGTGTTGAAGAGCTTGGTGGTGTTAGCAAGGCTTCATCTTGTGTTGAGGGATATTTCCTCAATGGCACAGGTGGGGATATCTCGGTATCCGGTGGTACACTTGGGGGCCCATATTGTCTATAGGGCATATGCATATTAGAGGCAACTTCAATCGACTGATTGTGATATAGATAAGGATTTTGAATTAGCGGTTTGTGCTGTTCCATTGGTCTTGCTACAGGTGGAAATTGCTTTGCCACGGACGGTATTTGCTCGTAGAGCTGTTGTGGTCTGTTTTGTGATGGCACATGGTAAGATGTTGACTCAAGTGGTCTCATATCCATTGGTCTACTAATATCGGCGGTTGTATTTGGGGGTGAAATTACTGAGGCAACTGGTGAAGGAATGGGATATGGGATTCGTGATCTGGGGGTCTCATAGATGCTAGTGGGTTCCGCAAAACTAGAGGGGTAAGGGTTTGGTGCAGTGTTTGAAGCAGTAGAAAGACTCTGGTGCGTTGGCACAGAAACATGGCGTGGCACAGTAAATGAATGGATGCAATGTTCCACTGCAATCCTCATATCAAAGTAATAGTCTGGCAAGACCTGTTTCAGAAGAGGCACCAAACTAATGGCAAACATTGTATGAGGGCATCGCTGGGCATCAATTTGTTCAGTGATCCCTGACACAATGTGTAGCAATTTCTTGGTCTGGTCTTGGTCTTCAACCTGTTCAGCTGCCCTGCAGCTTTGCTTTCTGCGGGAAGTAGATGCCTGTCTTTGCCTTCTGCTGGAAGGTGTCGAAACGTCTGTATCCTCGTTATCCAGCTCATGAGAAGAGGACTCGTTAACCTCAATCATCTCACCCTGGAGCTCCATAGCTAAATCCTCATGATTTGAGCTAGCAAATGATACTCCTTCATCAATGTCAACAGTAGCAGCATGCTCCTCCCCCTCCTCCTTCTCTTCCTCCTCCTCCTCCCAACTTGCTTCTGTGCTGCAATACAAAAATTAGAAGTCTTTTTTTAAAATAAATAAAAAGATAAGGGGAGAAGTAAAGGTTAGGGCTAGGACAGGATAATTAGATAGAGATGGTAGAGTGACCGATTCATAAATGATAACTTACTTCCTCAATTCTAGAACAGGCCTCAAAAAATCCATGTATCTGGCGAAGGCGTAGGGACGCTTTGGGGGGGCACCAGACCCACTCCTTGCTTCACGCTCCAGTCTCTGGTGTCTCTGAAGTGTGTCTTTAAGGCTCCGCCACCTAGTGCGTATGAGTCCTTCTGTAAAAAAAAAATAACACTAATTATTTTTCTATCTTTTACAGGTACCTAGCAACGGGAAATTCATTTGCCAGCTTGCAATACGAGTTCAAACTGGGAAAATCTACGGTCAGCACAATTGTACGGGACACCTGTATGGCCATCTGGGAGGTCTTAAGAGATGTGGTCATGAGAAAACCAAACAAAGACGAATGGAACTCCAAAGCTCAGTTATTTTGGGATCGCTGCAACTTCCCTAACTGTGTGGGGGCAATCGACGGAAAGCACATCAGAATTGTTAGGCCAGTCGGTAGTGGGACAAAATATTTTAATTATAAAAAATATTTTTCTTTCGTGCTTCTGGCAGTGGCTGATGCAAACTACTCGTTCACATACATAGACATTGGTTCTTATGGGAGTAGTTCTGACTCCAGCATTTTTTCCCACTCTAGTTTTGGAAGAATGATTCGGGAGAACACACTGGACCTCCCAAACGAACGACCACTCCCTGGAACATCTGAACCCTCTCTCCCTTTAATATTTGTCGGTGATGAGGCTTTCGCTCTTTCGGAAAAAATGCTAAGGCCATATGCCAACAGGTCACTGTCTGTGGAGAAAAGGGTTTTTAACTATCGGCTAACAAGAGCCCGAAGAGTTGTGGAGTGTACTTTCGGAATCATGGCAAACAAATGGCGATTTCTGCACACCCCAATTACTCTAAACATGGAAAACGCCATAATTGCCGTAAAAGCTGCCTGTGCACTTCACAATTTTGTGCGGGAAAGAGATGGATACCTTTTCGAGGACTCTTTGTTGGATGAGATGGAAGGCGCAGATTGGACACATACAAGGGGCAATTACAGAGAGGCCAGCGTCCGTGAGAAGTTTACTGACTTCTTTATGAGTCCTGCCGGTCAAGTATCATGGCAGCTTGATGCCATTGCATAAAGATCAATAACTTTTTTACCAGCCAATGCTGCATCGTCTCATATCTTTTACTTTTTTCAATAAATGTGATAATGTTTTATTGTTCAACAGTGTGTACATGTATTTTTTCTGCTTTGTGTCAACATATTGAGCATGCAATATCATCCCACAACATTACATTGGTGGTCAGTGGGATGCATGACCTTACATTCGTAGTCAGTGGGATTGGTGGTCAGTGGGAAGCATGCCCTTACATTGGTGGTCAGTGGGATTGGTGGTCAGTGGGATTGGTGGTCACTTTACATTGGTGGTCAGTGGGATGCATGCCCTTACATTGGTAGTCAGTGGGATTGGTGGTCACCTTACATTGGTGGTCAGTGGGATGCATGCCCTCACATTGGTGGTCAGTGGGATTGGTGGTCACCTTACATTGGTGGTCAGTGGGATACATGCCCTTACATTGGTGGTCAGTGGGATGAATGCCCTTACATTGGTAGTCAGTGGGATTGGTGGTCACCTTACATTGGTGGTCAGTGGGATGCATGCCCTCACATTGGTAGTCAGTGGGATTGGTGGTCACCTTACATTGGTGGTCAGTGGGATGCATGCCCTCACATTGGTAGTCAGTGGGATTGGTGGTCACCTTACATTGGTGGTCAGTGGGATGCATGCCCTCACATTGGTGGTCAGTGGGATACATGTCCTTACATTGGTGGTCAGTGGGATGAATAAATAGGAATGTACTTACGTTTAATTTTGCGAACATGAGGTGTGAAGTCATCCCAGTCTGCATACAGAGATTGACAAATTTCAACCCAGCCTCTGCTCTTCCGGGCATGATTTTTGTATTCTTCAATCCGGCTGTCCCATATATAAGGCCTGTCACGGACAAGCCTGATGAGCTCCTCATTATCAATGGTGTTCCGGCGCCTTGGGGCCATCTTCTCTGTTTACATATGGACACGAGACAGGAAACAGGAAGTGAGGGGGCAGAACTGGAAGGAGGAGCTGGAGGTGAAGTATTCGCACATATGTGAACCACCAATGCGATTCCAGAACGATTTACATTGATGTCTATGGAGACTAAATTCGCAACGCAGCGGTCTAAACTCGTACAAGACCCTTTTTTTCATCGCATCGCATTCGGAGAGGAATCGCAACGCATAGATGTGAACCACCATCATTGAAAACAATTACTTTTTGGATGACATGCGAATCTAGTTTGTGTTTGACGCATCGCATTCGGTATCAACTCGCACAAGTGTGAACCGGCACTTAAACACTGTATTTGCCAGAAATTTCACATTAAATTTAAATATTATTAGCGAGATGGAAACATTTCCTGCCAAACAGCTTGGCAGGGCACTTAATAAATACAGTATACAAGCTTCAGTAATTTTTGCTTAGATATAATGTTTTGGTTCTGCCAATGTGACCACTTCTTCAGTTCTGAATATTGAAGGCTAAGACTGCTATATATATTTGGCCAACCATAACCACAAGTTCGTATGTAGCTTCTGTCTGTGACCTCTAGTGTTATGCTTTGGGAACTGGCCATTGCCACTTGGCTTCCTCATTACGTGTGTCTTGTTTTTCCTCTACAGTCTTAAAAATATCCTCTGGAATAGCAGGTAAATCTAAACCTTATAGTTTATGTTAACTCCCTTGTTGAGGCCTCTTTCATGTCACATAGAATAAGATAAATACTGAGAATATGTCAAGGGTTCTTTTGATAAACAGAACAGAATATCATACCAAGACAAAGGCTTTGATTGTGGAATGAAATGGGGAAAAAAAAATTCTTGATATACAGTGCCTTGAAAAAGTATTAATACCCCTTGAAATTTTCCACATTTTGTCATGTTACAACCGAAAACGTAAATGTATTTTATTGGGATTTTATGTTATAGACCAACACAAAGTGGCACATAATTGTGAAGTGGAAGGAAAATGATAAATGGTTTTCAATTTTTTTTTCACAAATAAATATGTGAAAAGTGTGGCATGCATTTGTTTTCAGCCTCCTGAGTCAATACTTTGTGGAACCACCTTTCACTGCAATTACAGCTGTAATGCCGCGTACACATGACCATTTTTCATGACGAGAAAACTGCCATTTTTTAGAATGGTCGTGTATATGCTCCATGGCAGTTTTCTCGACGAGAAAACTGCCCGCAAAAAAATTAGAACCTGCTCTATTTTTTCCCGTTGTTTTTCCCATCGTTCTTTATCTCGTTGCAAAAAACGCTCGTGTGTATGCTTTTCCGAGGGGAAAAAAAAATGTGCATGCTCAGAATCAAGTATGAGACGGCAGCGCTCGTTCTGGTAAAACTAGCGTTTGAAATGGAGATAGCACATTCGTCACGCTGTAACGGACTGAAAAGCACGAGGTTGAAAAGCGCAAATCGTCTCTCACCAAATTTTACTAACACGAGATCAGCAAAAGCAGCCCAAAGTGTGGCGCCATTCGAGTGAAACTTTCCCTTTATAGTGCTGTTGTACATCACCGCGCTTTGCTCGAGCGTTTTTTTTCCTCTTTTTGGGGATGTCTCTGCCAGCTTTGAACATCTAGAGAGTGACATTTTTGTCCATTCTTCTTTGTAAAATAGCTCAAGCTCTGTCAGATTGGATGGAGAGCGTCTGTGAACAGCAATTTTGAAGATTTGTGGAGAGCACGACTAATGCCTCGTACACACGGTCGGATTTTCTGACAAGAAAAGTTCGATGTGAGATTTTCTTCGGAAATTCTGACCGTGCGTAAGCTCCATCGGACTTTTCCTGTCGGAATTTCCGAGAAGAAAAATTTGAGAGCTGGTTCTCAAATTTTCCTACCAAAAAAATTTCAATCGGAAATTCCGATCGTCTGTAGCAATTCCAACGTGCAAAATTCCTACGCATGCTCGGAAACAATTTGACGCATTCTCGGAAGCATTGAACTTAATTTTCTCGGCTCGTCGTAGTGTTGTACATCACCGCGTTCTTGATGGTCGAAAGTTCAGAGAACTTTTGTGTGACCGAGTGTATGCAAGCCAAGCTTAAGCGGAATTCCGTCGGAAAAACCATCCAAGGTTTCATCTGAGGGAAATCCTGAAAACATGACCTGTTGGGGTGCCTTGAGGATTGGAGTTGAGAAACACTGGTATAGAGAATAATAGGAACGGATCTAGCTAAACTGAATACAGTGTATAAATATATATACAACACCAGGAAGTGCAGCTAACTGACTCGCCTGCCTGCTCAATATAAATGACACTGTCTCTCTCTCTCTGTAAGCTCTCTCTTTAACCAACGCCAACACACTACACAAGGCCGCCAAGTACCTACTCCTCTGAGCTATGATTGGCCAAAGCCACCCTGGCTTTGGCCAATAACGTCTCTCTGTTCTTACCGCGCTGTGATTGGCCAAAGCATGCGGGTCATAGTGCATTCTTGGCCAATCATCAGCCAGCAATGCACTGCTGCAGTGAATTATGGGCAGTGAATTATGGGCCGTCACGCGAACGGCCCATAATGTTCACAATTCGGCAAACAGTCGAACAGACGATGTTTGAGTCGAACATGGGTTCGACTCGAGCACAAAGCTCATCCGTACCAGACACTAGGGAATATGTGGCCTTTAGGTCTGGTCACCAAAGTACTCCCAAGCAAGGACAATCGTGTCCGTAAGGTCGAGGTCAAGATCTTCCAACACAATGAGGCTAAAGTATTCTTAAGACCAGTGTCTGAACTTATTCTGTTGCTTTCTACGGAGGACTCTGTTAGTGACGTCACTTGACGTCAGGCGGGGCGTGTTCTGTCCAACAGACTTATATTCTGATTTTCTGTACCCATGTTGTTGAAAATAACATGTAAGATTTGTAATTTACGTAAGTTAATCATATTTGGAGTACAGGTGCCATCTAGCATCCCTTTTTGGTATTGCTTTAGTTCTGTTTAATTTACTGTGTGTCCAGGAAGTTGTTAGTAAGCAGGGAATTCTGGGTAGAGTCTTCACAGGAAGTGAACAGCCACCATGCTTGGAGAAGACACTGCAGGGAACAGGACATGTCTTGCTCAATTTATTGCCATCACCCCTTAGAGAACTTAAAAAGTATGTTTTTATTATCTCATCTTGTATTGTAGATCGTTGTTTCTGTAATGTATGCTGTAATGTATGCAACATTGTACTGATTGAGGTCTATTTCTGTTATTTTATAGTTTCACCTGGCTTGTTCTAATAAAGTTGAGATCAAAGAAATATGGTATCTGAAGTTTATGGGACAAGGAGGTGTAGCGGGCACCCTCTCCCCAGTCCCCTCTATTGAAGTTCAGCTCGCACTGTCTCTGGTCTAGGGGTATGATAGGGGAGGGAGAGGGTGAGCTACGCCAGGCTTCCACCACAGGTGTGCATGTGGTATCAGCAATGTCTCTGTTGTTTTACCTTCGGGTCTGTGCTGTGCATCTGGATCCTCCCTCCGAGAGTCTCCGTGAACCTTGTCTGCCAGAAATTGAGCCCCACACCATTAAAGTCCAACACACCTTTATTGTAGAACATAACATGGACTCCCTTGGCTATAGAACAGAAAAGGAGGTGTGGGTGCGAATAGGCCCAGACACAAATTCGATCCTCCACTCTCCTCCCTGAGAGTGGGCTATGGTCTCCGCATGAGGGAAATTCTCCTTCCGGACGGTCTCCGACAAGAGACTCACCCGTCACCGGCAGTATGCTGCACCGGGTCTTCAGATGAGGAGCTCTTCCCGGTCCATTACGCCCACCTCGGATTCAGGCATCAATCCCCGGAGTGCCTTAGGATCCTTCCCTCGCGGAACTCAGTGTTGGGCACTGAGCTCCGGACCTCCATCCAAGTACCTCACCCCAGGACTAATGGTGCCTGAGGTGGAACACGATCTCCGGTGGTCCTCTAGGCCTAGGCCGCCTAGAGGACGAAACAAACCACCGTCCGCAAGCTGAAGGTGCCTGGGACTAAGAACCCCATGACCAAGATGGCCGGCCCTTTATACCCTCTCCCAGCAAGCACGGCGGGTTCCCCGCCCCACCATACCGCTGGCGAGAGAGGACAAAAAGGAGGCTCAGCACACAGCGATATCCGTCCGTCAGCCCATGGTGACAGCGCCACCCAGTGGACCGCCGGGAACACACCACTGGTGTCACTAAAAAATTCAAAAATTACCCCGGGAAAGTAAGTACCCGCTACACTGGTTTAAGCTATATGTCCTTGAAACAGAATACACTGTATTACCGAAAATATTGGAACGCCTGCCTTTACACGCACATGAACTTTAAGCATCCCACTCTTAGTCCGTAGGGTTCAATATTAAGTTGGCCCACCCTTTGCAGCTATAACAGCTTCAACGCTTCTTGGAAGGTTGTCCACAAGGTTTAGGAGTGTGTCTATGGGAATGTTTGACCATTCTTCCAAAAGCGCATTTTGTGCACTGGTGCGCAGTCATATTGGAACAGGAAGGGGCCATCACAAAGTTGGGAGCATGAAATTGTCCAAATTGTCAATGGAACTAAAGGGGCCAAGCCCAGCCTGCTCCCTGTCATCAGGAGCAGTGATCTCTGTCATGTTGTAGTGAGCCCACCCCCCCCCCACAGTTAGAATCACTCCCTAGGACACACTTAACCCCTTGATCGCCCCCTAGTATTTAGTCCCCACCTGCCAGTGTCATTTATCCAGTAATCAGTGGCTATTTGTAGCACTGATTGCTGAATAAATGACAATGGTCCCAAAATAGTGTCAAAAGTGTCCGATATGTCCGCCATAATGTCGCAGTAATGATCAAAATCACAGATCGCCGCCATTACTAGTAAAAAAAGAATAATAATACAAATGCCATAAAACTATCCCCTATTTTGTAGATGCTATAGCTTTTGCACAAACCAATCAATATACAATTATTGCGATTTTTTTTAATGAAAAATATGTAGAATACATATTGGCCTAAACTGAGGAAAAAAAAAAATTTTATATATATTTTTTGAGGATATTTATTATAGCAAAAAGTAAAAAATATTGTTTTTTTTTCAAAATTGACGCTGTTTTTTTGTTTCTAGCGCAAAAAATATCAACCGCAGAGGTGATCAAATACCACCAAAAGAAAGCTCTATTTGTGGGAAAAAAAGGACATCAATTTTGTTTGGGTACAACGTCGCACGACCGTGCAATTGTCAGCTAAAGCGACGCAGTACAGAATCACAAAAAATGCTCTGGTCAGGAAGGGGGTAAATCCTTTCGGGGCTGAAGTGGTTAAGCTGTCCATACACCAGTAAAATTTCTCCCGTATGAAATTCTGAAAAATCATTAATTAGAGCATTTGTTCTTGCCATCGAGTCAACTAATTTAGTTTGATAGCCCTTAAAATCTCATTTAAACCTGCAACTTGAATGGAATTCCAGACGTATTAAACAGTTTTGCATGCAAATGTTACAATTTTTACATTTATTCCTGAACAAAAAACAAATTCACATTAAAGCCTCATACACACGATCGGACTTCCATCAGACTCTTCTGTGGATTTTGGTCCGAAGGGCATTGGCCGTGAATTTGTTCTGCATACACACGGCACAAATTTTTCAGCCAACATTCACGAAACTACGTGGTTTTTCTGCTCTTTAGCGCCACCCTTTGGGCAACTTCTGCTAATGTTGTCTGATGTTTAGCCTTAAAGGCCCGTACACAGGATCCAATTTTATGGCCATAATTGTCTGATGGACGTGTTGTCTTGGATAATCCGACCGTGTGTATGCTCCATCAGACAATTTTTGGCGGAATTACCAACAACAAATGTTGGCTGTTCATGCTCACCAACTGTCTGATAATAAATGTGTTACGTCGGATTATCCGATCGTGTGTACCCAAGTCCGTCGGACTAAAATACGAAGTACAAACATGCATGCTCCGAACCAACGCTATGTATAAAGGGGCCTTAGGGGAGCTTCACACAGAATGTTTTTTTACCTTGAAGTGTCACTAAAGCCACATATTTTAAAAAAAACTATCAATAAATAGTGTAATTACATGCTGTTCATACTCACTCACTCACTATGAGATTTGTTTTCTGTATTCTGCAAAAAACCTGATTGATCCTGCTGTTCTCTATCTCCCCCTTCTGTTCATGTCCCCTATTCAGCTAGAGATTCTGCAGAGCTCTGCACATGCTCAGTTTTCAGTGAGGTTCTATGCTGAGCATTTCCTCCCTATCACATCTGAGCAGCCCATATCACTATACATGTAAGCCTATACACAGTGGTAAATGACAGCCCACTCCCTCCCTCTTCCATGCCCACTAGCCAGCTAAACACAATGTAGATTGGTGGAGGCTTGACCTCCCTCTTATTCTAAGACACAGGTTGGAGGGGTGTGACATAGCCTGTGACTGGCAGAAATCTGCCCACACCATGTTATTACCAAAAAAATTATAAAGATTTGATTTCAAATATATATTTGTATGACAATTTAAAACAGTTTATTGATATTAATTATTTAGTGTTTTCCAAAGGCTGATTTTCTTTTCTTTTGAACATGTGACCAGCAGAAGAGGACTAGAAGCTCCTCCTGCCTATACTTTCCTGCAGACAGGCTGGGAAATAAATCTGGGTCATGTGACAGCTGTATATCGATTAGGAAAAAGGTAATTAGGTGGTTTTTTTTTGTATTAAAATAATTACAGTGCCATCATCCACATACAGAATTAGAATGGGGAATGTAAATTAAACAGTGTGTGTTTAGTATGACTTTAACCACTTAACGACCGCCCACTGTAATTATACGTCGGCAGAATGGCACTGACAGGCAGAATCACGTAGATCTACGTGATCGCCTTTGTATACTTGGGGGGTCCGATCGGACCCCCCTTCTGTACAGTGAGCGGTGGTTAAGTGTTCGGGAGTGATCCGGCATGAGGGGACGGCCGTTCGATTCCGGCCACCCCCTCTCGATCGCTCCCGGCGAATGAGAGAGCTTCCCCTGCCTGTGTAATGTAAACACAGGCAGAGGAAGTGATGTCATCTCTCCTCGTGGTGGTCTTTTCGATCCGGCGCGAGGAGAGAAGACATCACATAGTAAGTGCACCAACAGCCCACTGACACCAGTACACGTAGGCACACTTACACCCTCCAGTCACCCCCAGATCACCCCCAGTCACAGTGCACCGTTTGCAGTGATCATTTTTTTTACTGATCACTGCAATCAGTGTCATTTGTGACTGTAAAAAGTTGCAGGGCAGTTAGGATTAGGCCCCTTTAGGTCCAGGGTAGCCCCCTAACCCCCCCTAATAAAGGTTTAACCCCTTGATCGCCCCCCAGGTAACCCTTTCACCCCCTAACGCCAGCGTCACTAAGCGATCGTTTTTCCGATCGCTTTTTTCTTGTCACTGGTGTCCTAGATAGCCAGTTAATTATTTTTAGGTTCGCCGCAGGTTTTTATTAGCGTCAGGTACCCCCATATATTATTTTAACCCCCTGATTGCCCCTAGAGTTAACCCTTTCACCAGTGATCACCGTATAAGCGTCACTGGTGACACTGGTTACCCAGTTAGTTATTTAGTTATTTAGGTAACCCGTCAGGTTTTTATATAGCGTCGGGTACCCCCATATTTAACCTAATAAAGGTTTTAACCCCCTGATTGCCCCTAGTTAACCCTTTCACCAGTGATCACCATATAAAGGTTACAGGTGACGCTGGTTGGTTAGTTTGCTTTTTATAGCATCAGGGCACCCGCCGTATATAACCCAATAAAGGTTTAACCCCCTGATCGCCTGGCGGCTGATATCAATTAGGTTTTAGCGTCAGAGAGGGTCTGCGTCGCCCCAGGCAGCGTCAGGTTAGTGCCAGTAACGCTAACACCCACGCGCAAAGCATACACCTCCCTTAGTGGTATAGTATTTGAACAGATCAATATCTGATCTGATCAGATCTATACTAGCGTCCCCAGCGGTTTAGGGTTCCCAAAAACGCAGTGTTAGCGGGATAAGCCCAGATACCTGCTAGCACCTGCGTTTAGCCCCTCCGCCCAGCCCAGCCCACCCAAGTGCAGTATCGATCGATCACTGTCACTTACCAAACACAACACACATAACTGCAGCGTTCGCAGAGACAGTCCTGATCCCTGCGATCGCTAACAGTTTTTTTGGTAGCGTTTGATACATTTGGTGACAGTCAGGTGCTTTTTTTACCTGTGAATCTTACTAGTGTACCCCTAAATTTAGAGCCCAACATGGCAAGACGAAGGTACACTAGTAAAGAGGCCTACGAGATTCTGAGCATGACAGATAGTGAAGAGGAGGTCACGCATCTGTCAGATTCAGGCTCAGAATATCTTCCCGTAGAAGACAGTGACGTCAGTGGCCCCACGTCAGATAGCTCTGACGACAAAGTTGAGGTCCCTGCTAAGGTCAGGCGTACCCGATCCCGATCTTCTGAGGTTGTTGAGGAGCAAGAACCGCAGGGCTCTCGTATCATGGAGCAGAGTAGTACTAGCGCCGCTATTCCTTCTGGTGAATTGGCAAGCACCAGCGGCCTAGTACAGCCTGGGCGTACATCCAGCACTGCAGTATCACGTGGTGACGTGGCGAGTCCCATAAGTGCAGTTCAAGCTGGCGAGGTGGCAAGCACAAGTAGTGTAACGCTGCCACCAAGAAGACAAAGGCAGGCCTGTCGTGCCCATAGTGCCCTTCCTGCAGAATTCGCCTATCCTGATTGGGTCCCCACCACTTCTGCAGAACCCGTACTTCCCCCATTCACTGCCCAACCCGGTATTCAGGTGGAAACAGCTGATTTTATGCCAATTGATTTTTATTCGCTGTTTTTCACGGAAGATCTCTATAGATCTATTGTAGACCAGAGTAATTTGTATGCTGGTCAATTCATCGCCGCTAACCCCCAGTTGCCTAAAATTGCCAAAGATTGGAAACCAATTACGGTTTCCGACTTTAAGACCTTTCTGGGCCTTTCCCTCAACATGGGCACACATAAATTCCCGTCATTGCGTGCTTATTGGTCCACGCACCCAATTGACCACATGCCCGTGTTCTCTGCCTCCATGCCCAGGACACGATACGAGCAGATTTTGCGGTTCATGCACTTCAACGACAATGAACTTTGTCGTCCACGTGGGGACCCTGAATACGACCGACTCTATAAAATTCGGCCCCTCATAAACCACTTCAACGAACGTTTTTCAGCCTTGTTTATTCCCGATCAAGTTGTCTGCGTTGATGAGTCCATGATAAAATTTTCTGGCCGCTTGGCTTTCAAGCAGTACCTTCCCAGCAAGCGTGCCAGATACGGGGTCAAGCTCTATAAGTTCTGTGACAGGGCAACAGGCTATGTATGGAGCTTTATGGTTTATGAGGGAAAAGATAGTCAGGTTGAGCCGGTCAACTGCCCGGATTACATAGGGAGCGCTGGCAAGATAGTGTGGAACTTGGTGTCACCCTTATTCGGAAAGGGGTACCACTTGTATGTGGACAATTATTGCACGAGCGTGCCACTGTTTAGTCACTTGTTTGATCATCAGATTGGAGCATGTGGCACCGTGCTACCTAATCGCCGGGGCTTTCCCCAGCGGCTTGTAGATGCCCGTCTTAGGCTGGGGGAGAGAGCCTGCGTAAAGTGTAATAATTTGCTCGCTATGAAGTGGAGGGACAATAAGAATGTTTTCCTTCTTACCTCCCTTCATGCAGACACGACAGTCCAAATTCGTACGGCGACTGGTGTTGTGGATATAACCAAAATATGGGAGGGGTGGACCTCAACGACCAGTTGTTGGCGCCGTATCTAATTGACCGTAAGGCGAGACGCTGGTACAAAAAAGTGTCTCTATCCTTATTCCAATTGGCTTTGCTGAACGCTCATGTGCTATACAGAGCTTCAGGCGGGACGTTATCTCTTCTAAAATTCCAGAATGAGATAGTCACAGAACTCCTGTATCCAGGCGGTTCTGCACCTCACCATTCCCAACCAAATGCAGTAAGCCGGCTGCATGAGAGGCATTATCCGTATGCCCTCCCGAGTACCCCTACCCAACGAACCCCCCAATAAAGATGTCGTGTCTGTAGCAAGCGCGGATTTAGGCGTGACACCCGTGTTTTTTGTCCACTCTGTCCTGACAAACCTGGTCTTTGCCTTGGTGAATGTTTTGAACGCTACCACTCAAAAGTGAAGTTTTAGCGTAGGGTACAGCATTTCACAGACTAGGACACACTTACACAGGGTCTCCCAAGATGCCATTACATTTTGAGAGACCCGAACCATTACAGTTGTTAAAGTTACAAAAAAATGTGTAAAAAAGAAAAAAAAAACGTAAAAAACAAAACACAAAAAAATATATAAAATAAAAAAAACAAAAATAGTTGTCGTTTTATTGTTCTCTCTCTCTCTCTCTATTTTCTCCTCTATTGTTCTGCTCTTTTTTACTGTATTCTATTCTGCAATGTTTTATCATGCTTGCTTTTCAGGTATGTATTTTTTTGTTTTCAGGTACGCCATTCAGTTGCAGCGCGGATCTATTTATCTTGACAGCAACAGCGTTTGCTCCCACGATACATAAAGTCGTGACTCCAACGCTGTAGGAGGTGATTTCACCACCACAGTTAAAAAAAAGAGCATATATGCCGAAGCATGGGGGCAGCAGGGGCGGAGGAGCGATTTTGCTCCTAATGCCGCGTATATACGGTCGAAATTCCGACGGAGGCTTGCCCGTGGAAAAGTCCGACCGTGTGTACGCGGCATAACCTTTTATGCTGCGTACATACGGTCGAAATTCCGACGGAGGCTTGCCCGTGGAAAAGTCAGACCGCGTGTACGCGGCATAACTTTTTTGCGGGAGGATGCCCCCATGCTTCGGCATATATATATTTTAGGCACAGGTTGCGTTAAAAAAATGTTTTATTTTTTACTAGGTTTTGTTTTGGTATTTGCTTTGCAGGTATGGTATGGTAAGGTCTTACTGTTGTACTGTAATGTTACTTTGTTTTAATGTTAACCATCATTTGCTTAGCAGGTACGCCATTCAGTTGCATCGCGGATTTATTTATCTTGACAGCAACAGCGTTTGCTCCCACGATACATAAAGCCGTGATTCCAACGCTGTAGGAGGTGATTTCACCACCACAGTTAAAAAAAAGAGCATATATGCCGAAGCATGGGGGCAGCAGGGGCGGAGGAGCGATTTTGCTCCTAATGCCGCGTATATACGGTCGAAATTCCAACGGAGGCTTGCCCGTGGAAAAGTCCGACCGTGTGTACACGGCATAACGTTTTATGCCGCGTACATACGGTCGAAATTCCGACGAAGGCTTGCCCGTGGAAAAGTCAGACCGTGTGTACGCGGCATAACTTTTTTGCGGGAGGATGCCCCCATGCTTCGGCATATATGCCCATCATTAGAAGTGGGTGGATGAAGGGAGGTATTCTAATGGTGGGCATACCCACCGATCAATCTCTTTTTTCGTTCAGCCAACAGGCTGCATGGAAAAAAAGATTACAATACATGTCCAACAAGGACCAGCAACGTACTGATATGTTGCTGGACTTTGAATGTTTATACCAGAATGATGCCTGCGGGTTTAGGTATCATCTTGGTATCATTCTTTTCAGCCAGTGGCCGGCTTTCATGTAAAAGCAATTCAAGCAGATAATTAGCCTCTAGACTGCTTTTACAAGCAGTGGGAGGGAATGTCCCCCCCGGATATAAATAGCGCCATTGGGAAATTGGGAAAGCATTTTATCACACCGATCTTGGTGTGGTCAGATGCTTTGAGGGCAGAGGAAAGATCTACGGTCTAACCCCCCAATTTTTTTCAAAAAAAGAGTACCTGTCACTACTTATTGCTATCATAGGGGATATTTACATTCCCTGAGATAACAATAAAAATGGTAAAAAAATAAAAATATGGAAGGAACAGTTTAAAAATAAAATAAAAAAGCAAAATAAATAATAAAAAAACAAAAAAAGCACCGCTATCCCCCCCTGCTCTTGCGCAAAGGCGAACGCAAGCGTCGGTCTAGCGTCATATGTAAACAGCAATTGCATCATGCATGTGAGGTATCACCGCGAAGGTCAGCTCGAGGGCAGTAATTTTAGCAGTAGACCTCCTCTGTAAATCTAACGTGGTAACCTGTAAAGGCTTTTAAATGCTTTTAAAAATGAATGTAGTTTGTCGCTGCTGCGCATTTGTGCTCAATTTTAAAGCATGTCGTGTTTGGTATCCATGTACTCGGCCTAAGATCATCTTTTTTATTTCATCAAACATTTGGGCAATATAGTGTTTTTTAGTGCATTAAAAATAAAAAAAGTGTGTTTTCCCCCCAAAAAATGCGTTTGAAAAATCGCTGCGCAAATACTGTGTGGAAAAAAAAATGCAACACCCACTATTTTAATCTGTAGGGCCTTTGCTTTAAAAAAATATATAATGTTTGGGGGTTCAACATAATTTTCTTGCAAAAAAAAAAAATGTTTTCATGTAAACAAAAAGTGTCAGAAAGGGCTTTGTCTTCAAGTGGTTAGAAGAGTGGATGATGTGTGACATAAGCTTCCTAATGTTGTGCATAAAATGCCAGGACAGTTCAAAACCCCCCCAAATGACCCCATTTTGGAAAGTAGACACCTCAAGCTATTTGCTGAGAGGCATGTTGAGCCCATTGAATATTTTTTTTTTGTCCCAAGTGATTGAATAATGACAAAAAAATAAAAAAATGTACAAAAAGTTGTCACTAAATTATATATTGCTCAAACATGCCATGGTTATATGTGGAATTGCACCCCAAAATACATTCTGTTTCTTCTCCTGAGTACGGGGATACCACATGTGTGAGACTTTTTGGGAGCCTAGCCGCGTACAGGACCCCGAAAACCAAGCACCGCCTTCAGGATTTCTATGGGTGTAAATTTTTGATTTCACTCTTCACTGCCTATCACAGTTTCGGAGGCCATGGAATGCCCAGATGGCACAAAACCCCCCCAAATGACCCCATTTTGGAAAGTAGACACCCCAAGCTATTTGCTGAGAGGTATGTTGAGTATTTTGCAGATCTCGCTTTTTGTCACAAAGTTTTGAAAATTGAAAAAAGAAAAAAAAAATTCTTTCTTCATTTTCAAAAACAAATGAGAGCTGTAAAATACTCACCATGCCTCTCAGCAAATAGCTTGGGGTGTCTACTTTCCAAAATGGGGTAATTTGTGGGGGTTTTGGGCTATCTTGGCATTTTATGGCCTTCAAAACTGTGATAGGTAGTGAGGAGTGAAATAAAAAATTTGTGCCCTTAGAAATCCTGAAAGCGGTGCTTGGTTTTCAGGGCCCCGTACGCGGCTAAGCTCTCAAAAAGTCCCACACATGTGGTATCCCCGTACTCAGGAGAAGCAGCAAAATGTATTTTGGGGTGCAATTCCACATATAACCATGGCATGTTTGAGCAATATATCATTTAGTGACAACTTTTTGTACATTCTCTCAGCAAATAGCTTGGGGTGTCTACTTTCCAAAATGGGGTCATTTGGGGGGGGGGGTTTGTGCCATCTTGGCATTTTATGGCCTTCAAAACTGTGATAGGTAGTGATAGGTAGTGAGGAGTGAAATCAAAAATTTATGCCCTTAGAAACCTTGAAGGCGGTGCTTGGATTTTGGGGTCCCGTACGCGGCTAGGCTCCCAAAAAGTCCCACACATGTGGTATCCCCGTACTCAGGAGAAGCAGCAGAATGTATTTTGGGGTGTAATTTCACATATGCCCATGGCATGTGTGAGCAATATATCATTTAGTGACAACTTTGTGCAAAAAAAAAAAAGTTTGTCATATTACCGCAACTTGTGGCAAAATATTAAATATTCCATGGACTGAACATGCCTCTCAGTAAATAGCTTAGGGTGTCTACTTTCCAAAATAGGGGCCATTTTGGGGGGGTTTTGTGCTATTTTGGCATTTTATGGCCTTCAAAACTGTGATAGGTAGTGAGGAGTGAAATCAAAAATGTATGCCCTTAGAAACCTTGAAGGCGGTGCTTGGTTTTTGGGGTCCCGTACACGGCTAGGCTCCCAAAAAGTCCCACACATGTGGTATCCCCGTACTCAGGAGAAGCAGCAGAATGTATTTTGGGGTGTAATTTCACATATGCCCAAAATATTAAATATTCCATGGACTGAACATGCCTCTCAGTAAATAGCTTAGGGTGTCTACTTTCCAAAATGGGGTCATTTGGGGGGGTTTTGTGCTATTTTGGCATTTTATGGCCTTCGAAACTGTGATAGGTAGTGAGGAGTGAAATCAAAAATCTGCGCCCTTAGAAATCCTGAAGGCGGTGCTTGGTTTCCGGGGTCCCGTACGTGGCTAGGCTCCCAAAAAGTCTGTATTTTGGGGTGCAATTCCACATATAACCATGGCATGTGTGAGCAATATATAATTTAGTGACAACTTTTTGTAATTTTTTATTTTTTTTGTCATTATTCAATCACTTGGGACAAAAAAATAAATATTCAATGGGCTCAACATGCCTCTCAGCAATTTCCTTGGGGTGTCTACTTTCCAAAATGGGGTCATTTGGGGGGGTTTTGTACTGCCCTGCCATTTTAGCACCTCAAGAAATGAGATAGGCAGTCATAAATTTAAAGCTGTGTAAATTCCAGAAAATGTACCCTAGTTTGTAAACGCTATAACTTTTGCGCAAACCAATAAATATACGCTTATTGACATTTTTTTTACTAAAGACATGTGGCTGAATACATTTTGGCCTAAATGTATGACTAAAATTGAGTTTATTCGATTTTTCTTATAACAAAAAGTAGAAAATATCATTTTTTTTCCAAATTTTCGGTCTTTTTCCGTTTATATCGCAAAAAATTTAAATCGCAGAGGCAATCAAATACCATTAAAAGAAAGCTCTATTTGTGGGAAGAAAAGGACACAAATTTCGTTTGAGTACAACATTGCATGTCCGCACAATTTACAGTTAAAGCAGCGCAGTGCAAAATTCTGAAATCACCTCTGGTCCTCTAGCTACCAAATGGTCCGGGGCTTAAGTGGTTAATGCATATAATGCATTAAGGTAAAAAAACTTCTACCTTTACAACCACTTTAATACATTAAACCTAAAATCCATAATCTTTTGATTAAACAAACATTATATATTTTTTTTTCATTCTGTATAAGTTCAGATCACCTCGCCAATCTTGTTTAGACTGCTCCCAAACTTCCAATTTTAGTTCTGAGCAGTGCATGTATAATCGCTGTCACATGCTTTGCTCAATTCAAAGTACATTTCCCAATACAGTTTACAGTAATGCGTACGTTTGCCTCTGTCAGTCACCTAGTCTGTGAACAGCTCTGCATGGCCTATTCTGGCATTTTTTTTTGTGCAGTAATAGTGTGTAGGTGCCAAGTGCATTGGCATGTAATTTGTAAATTTTATTGTGAACACGCAGAACAAGGTGACTACGTTACACGTGCCTTGAGACCATATAGGGTGAGGGTAGCCGCCCTCCAAAAGGAAGTGTGCATACGCTTTTGCGTATTATTTCATACTTGGATATACTTAATGGTCACATCAATGTGAGCAACACTATGGGGGTTATTTACTAAAACTGAAGAGTGCACGATCTAGCGCAACTCTGCATAGTAACCAATCCGCTTCCAAGTTTTATTGTCAAAGCTCAATTAAACAACCTGCAGATAGAAGCTGATTGGCTACCATGCCCTATATTCATTAAAAAAATGTAGGTTTAGTGAAACTTGAAAAAAATCCAGGAGCAATCCGAAACATTGTTGCTAACATGGAGTTCTGGATTTTCTGTGAGGTTTTGGTGGAAGTACAACTAAAGTGATAAAGGAAAAGACATTTTGTAAGTTAAAAAGTTAAAAAAATTCTCTTGAAGGTTTTTGATGGACGTTGCATCAGATATCAAATATCATATAGCTCTTATGCTCAGCATCACGTAACTTTAATAGGAATATATGAGCTATTTTAATGTTTTTTTAAATACTTTTTACATCTGCTTGGTGTGTTCTTACTAGAACAGCACCTGAAGTTCGACATCAGATAAATAATACCAGCTCAGCAATGATAAGCACTAGGCGGCTCCATACCATCAGGATTTCTAAAAAGGTGGAACAAGAATTGGAGTAATATATGCAGTACACAGTAAATTACTACCCTGCCAATGGTAATGGTGCCCAGTTCCCATTCTCTCAACACAACAATTAAAAAAATAGAGAGAAAAATACGGTAAGGGCTTTGAAATGTCAGATTTGGGTCGACTGGCTTTTTTTTTTGTTCTTTCAAGTTGGTTTTCTAAATTCTATATATAAATTATGATATATACAAAAATATGTTGAAACATATGGACTTTTCATCATCTCCCTTCAAAAAAAACAAGATGTCTTGATGCCTGAGGTTAATATGAAATATACATTGAGAACATGCTGTGATTCTATGTAAATTTAGAATACATCTGGTATCTGGCTTAGGTTCACTGGGAGTCTGATTGCGTCTGAAATGTCAGAAGAAGATGACTTAGAGGTCAAGGACCTTTACTGGTAAAGAACACTTAGGCCTCGTACACACGGCCGAGATTCTCGTTGAAAAAAACATGTCGTTTTTTTCGACGAGATTCTTGGACAAGAAACTTGTCCCGGCCGAGTGTACACACGCTCGTTTCAAAGAACCCGCGGTTCTTTGAAAGGAGTGTACACGGTGACGTCATCGACTACGTCGAGCATGCGCTCGTCACATTCGATGCCGTCGCCGCCATCTTGGTATACCCTACGTATGCCTAGGAAGCTACCGCGCATGCGTCGAATTCATTTCGAACATGCGCGGGCTTCCGGGAGGACAGGTAAGTGTACACACACTCACTTTTCTCGTCGAGAAACATGCCGAGGAGAATCTCGACGAGAAAATAGAGAGCAGGTTCTCTATTTTCTCGTCGAGGTTTCTTGTCGGTTTTCTCGACGAGAAACCCGATAGCAGCGTACACACGACCGATTTACTCGGCAAGACCTCTCTGCCAGCAAGTTTCTTGCTGGTTCTTGCCGAGAAAATCGGTCGTGTGTACGAGGCTTTAAACTTTGAGGAGCCTCAGCAGAACTACACCAACAAGATTATCATTATGTACAGAATGTTATGGACTTGTTTAATGTTAAAAAATGTGTGCAAAGAGCATTTGTGTGATGCAACGATGTACAAATTGCGGGAATGCACATCATCCAATCAGACTGCAGATTACTGAAGTCATTGAATAAGGATTTTTAATCACTCAGCGTGCTAATCCATAGTTGCCAACTGTTCTTCATTAGGAGGAACTGTCTCTCATTTGGAACTACATCCCTCTGTCCTTCTTTCTTCCCAGTTGACCAGCTCTGTGGTTTAATGTGTAGACCTCTATAAATAAAATGTATTATTTAATTACCAAAACTGTTATACTACACTAAACCTTTCATCTAGACTTTTAAATTATTGCGTTTGTTATCTTGGAGAGCCAGTTCAAAGGGAAGTAGTTGAAAGAAAAACAGTTGTGTGTTCAACCAATCATTTCTTGTGGTCTGTGTGACTTGAGGATATATCCTTTGTCTGCACACTTTGTACTTAAAGGCGGCCATCTTTGCCATTTCAGAAAGTTAAGGTATAGTATGCTAATAAGGTCCATATATCTACATAGCCAACACAGGCATACAAAATATCATACATTCATCATGCTCCTGACTGTCAGTAACACATTGTCATATGTAATATGTATCACCCATAAATCTCCCTTTAAAGATATACATACATGGTCTGGTCCCAGATCCCTTGTGTAGCAACATTTACCTGGTTATCCCAGCTGCTGATTCCTGACACTGAGGCTAAAGAAGAAGGAGTATTGAACCCAGGGACCAGTCTGGAAAGTCCACTTTGTAAATGTCTGCCTGATGCAGAGGGGGTCATCCAACTATTTGAGGACTTGTGAGTACTGACCTGAGATTAGGGCCTAGGAGACTGTGCTGCTGTTAACCTCTAATTATTGCTAAGGCTTGCCTTAGCCTGGGGCATTGTCCATAATACAGTCCATTCCCTGAGAACTGATTAAGGGGCCTGTTCTGAGAAGTAACTGCAGAGAGAAAAGTGTCCTGTTATTACTGTTCAGCTGTCTGGAATATCCCACAGCTCCCTACCCTATCCAAGTTACTCAGCAATAAATTTAAAAAGGACCACCTGCCATATACTGTACACTATATTACCAAAAGTATTAGGACTACTGCCTTTTCACGCACATGAACTTTAATAGCATCCCAGTCTTAAACCGTAGGGTTCAATATTGATTTGGCCCACCCTTTGCAGCTATAACAGCTTAAACTCTTCTGAGAAGGCTGTCTACAATGTTTAGGAGTGTGTCTATGAGAATGTTTGACCATTCTTCCAGAAGTGCATTTGTGAGGTCAGGCACTGATGTGGACTTGAAGGAACTGGCTTGAAGTCTCTGGTCCAATTCATCCAAAAGGTGTTCTGTCTGGTTAAGGTCAGGGCTCTGTGCAGGCCAATCAAGTTCCTCCACCCCAAATTCGCTCATCCATGTCTTTATGGACCTTGCTTTGTGCACTGGTGTGCAGTCATGTTGGAACAGGAAGGGGCCCTCCACAAACTGTTCCCACAAAGTTGGGAGCATGAAATTGTCCAAAATGTCTTGGTATTTTGACACCTTAAGAGTTCCTTTCACTGGAACTAAGGGGCAAGGCCAACCCATGAAAAACAGGTTACAGATGACGTGGCAAGTGACAATGTGCATCTGGTGGCAGGTGACGTGGCAAGTGACAATCCGCATCTGGTTGCAGGTGAGTTGGCAAGTAACAATCCACATCTGGTTGCCGGTGATGTGGCAAGTGACAATCCGCATCTGAAGGCAGGTGACATGGCAAGTAACACGCTCAGTCCTCCCACTGATTCTGCATTATGGTGAGTTGAACTATTTAATTTTATATTACAATGTAATAATAGAAATAATGCACTCCAATCATCCTGACACTATATCAACCATGGTGCCGTGATTGAATCGCCAGCACCAGCCATTGCCCGGTAAATTGCCTGCAAAAAAACCGTATTTTCTGACAGTGCCCCTCCCGAGATTAGACTCTGGATCCGCCCCTGTCTGCAACAGTGGTTTTCTATTGTACTACCAAAAAAAAACAAGCATTCACTTCTGCAAGCAATAATGAATACAAGCAATGTTTTTCTTTCATATTGTTCTAATCATATTGCTCCTGAAGTTATTGCCTTCAAATTTCCACTGACTTGATACTTTTTTCCCTATAAAAATATATGGTCTTAATAAATACTAATGCACATCTTTATGGTCCAGTCAGAGGCTGGTTTATTCCTTGTTTTATTTAGTGCATTAATGGTTACTCTTGCAATTAAGGGAAGAATGAAAAGTTTATGAGTTTACAGTCAGGTCATCCATCTTCCTGCTGTTCTTTCTGAAGTGCTTTATTGTCCCGCAACCAGAAAGAATAAAATATATATATTAGAGGGATAATGTTCCTGACTTGGCAGGTACAAAATAGTAAGAAGACGTGAAGCAGCTTGTATAATAGTGGGGGCATACGGAGGACATTTATACCTTTGTATATATGGGAAAATTAAATGTTACAAAGTAAGTGAGCGGAGAAGAAAGGACGGCATTAGGTTTCAGTGCATTTTGTAAGGGTGATATTAAGCCCCACCTCCCATACTGACAAATCTGACTGACTAATTATTTTCATTCATTCTCTAGCTTGGTGAAGAGGCCCTTCTATCCCCCTACTCCCGCCCAAAGTCCCTCACCTGCCCCTGAATACTTGAAATCCAGCAGTCTACTGACCAATCAGGTTGTAACATGGGGTCACTTTCTGTTGAGCAGTTAACCCCCTCAGGTACACAACACCCAACGTCTTCTATTCAGGGCAGTCAGAGGCCACCTAAACACCAGGTTTACCAATCCTCACAGATCACAGGGCGAGCTCCAAACTCAAGACCTCACGCTGGAATAGCTTTAATCTTGATAGTTCTTCCAAGCTACCCAACAAAGTACCAAATCACCCTGGATGAAACCAGTTGTGAAAATAATTACCCACACCATCAGCTCTCAGAAACATTCTGGCAGAACCAGATTAACAATTGCCATTAACGGAGCACCAAACTTTTCCCAGGTGTCTGCCCCCTATTCTCCATACACAAGTTTTTCCACACAAATAAATTCATATCTAGTTGAGATTTCTATTCCTTTTATCAGAAGGTAAATTCTATACTTGTATACCATAAAATTACACGTTTCAAAGATAGAAAAATTAGGCTGTTTCTTCAGGCATTTACTTTTCATTTCTTACCTTATTGCAACTTCATAGGGAGAACTCCAATGTTCACTTAATTCTAGTAAGTTATAACATAGCATTCTTCTCCCAGTGAAGGGGCCATTTATATCCCTCTAACCCATCTCCACCAAGAAGCAGTCAAAACACTCCCCCGAAGAGTAACACACACCCCAATACTCTAAGTTGTTTCTAAACTGCTTTCCACTCTGAATAACAACCTGACTCCATCCACCAATCCTTAAATACCCCCGACTCCATACAGAAGTCACCCGGGAACACTGTTCAGCAACCACTTGGGTGGGATCTCCTGTTAAAAGGCTCCACATAGTGATATCATGGATACTGTCACAAGCCGGACTGACGGCTAGTGGGGATACAGGAGGTGGATCCTCTGTACCAGAGAGGGGATGGCACGGGTCGTACTGAGGGACCGGTTCTAAGCAGCTACCGGTTTTCACCAGAGCCCGCCGCAAAGCGGGATGGACTTGCTGCAGCGGTAGCAACCAGGTCGTGTCCCCCAGTAGCGACTCCACCTCTCTGGCGGCTGAGATAGGCGCGGTACAGAAGGACTAGGCAGAGGCAAGGTCAGATGTAGCAGAGGGTCAGGGCAGGCGGCAATGGTTCGTAGTCTGAGACAATGGCAGCAGGTCAGATACACAGGCAAGGCAACTCACAAAACGCTTCCACAGGGTACTAAGACAACAAGATCCGGCAAGGACAGGAAGGGGAAGTGGGTTTATATCAGATTAGGGTGTGCACACAGTAATTGGGCCAGGCACCAATCAATGGTGCGCTGGCCCTTTAAATCTCAGACGGCCGGCGCGCGCGCGCCCTAGAGCGCAGCGGGGCCACGCGCACCGGGAAGGAGCAGGAGGGGGATGGTGAGTAGGATGGGATGCGATCCGCGGACGGAGATGTGCCGCCGCGTGGATCGCATCCCCGCCGGTAACAGAGCAGCGCCCACGGCCAGGGGGGCTGACCGGAGCGCTGCAGGGGGACCGACGCCGCGAGCGCTCCGGGAAGGATGGGACACCCGGAGCGCTCGGCGTTACAGTACCCCCCCTTAGGTCTCCCCCTTTTCTTGGAACCCAAGAATCTACGGATGAGCTCGTCTAAAATGTTGGTCTCAGGCTCCCAGGATCTCTCTTCAGGACCACAGTTCTCCCAATCAATTAAGAAAAATATTTTACCTCGGATGACCTTGGAGGCGAGGATTTCTTTCACCGAGAAGACATCGGAAGAACCAGAGACAGGAGCAGGAGCAGGAGTAGTGACCTTGGGGGAAAATCGGTTAAGAATGAGGGGTTTGAGAAGAGACACATGAAAAGAATTGGGGATACGAAGAGAAGGAGGAAGATGGAGTTTGTAAGAGACAGAATTGATTTGGTTTTTGATTTTAAAAGGTCCGAGGTAACGAGGGCCCAGCTTGTAGCTAGGTACCCGAAACCGAACATATTTGGAGGAGAGCCACACCTTGTCACCAGGGACATAGACAGGAGGAATTCTTCTTTTTTTATCTGCATGTCTCTTCATGCGGGCAGAGGCCAGTGATAGCGACTTTTGAGTCTCTTTCCAGATAGAGGTGAAGTCTTGAGTTAATTCATCCACGGCAGGAACTCCAGAAGAAGTGGGGATGGGGAGGGGGAGCAATGGGTGACGGCCGTAGACCGGTAACAGAGCAGCGCCCACGGCCAGGGGGGCTGACCAGAGCGCTACAGGGGGACCGACGCCGCGAGCGCTCCGGGAAGGATGGCACACCCGGAGCACTCGGCGTTACAGATACTTTTTCTTCTTCAGAGATGGGCAATCCTTACTCCTGCTCTGCTGGTGCTAATGTCCAGAGTGCAGGTCTATGACAGCCTGGGCTCACATAAAGTTGTCAGAATGATGCTGGCTGTCATACAGCCATGAAGACCAGCAATATCTAGTGGTGTGGAGGATTTTAGGCAGCAGAGAGCGCTAGAGTGAAATTTAGTATTGCAACAAATACTTCTTTGTTAGATATTTTTACATATGCTGATGTAGTTTTTATTTTATTAGCTGAAATTTTGCTTTATTCTTACCTTGCTTTTGAATAATCATATCGTTCTATGTGTTGTATGATATAATTTGCAATAAAACATATTTTTTCACCCCTTTTTTAACTGTATAAAATGTATATGCGCTGACAGTTTAGAATTTTTTTTTACATATGATTGGTGTGGATATCTGCATAGCCAACATAAGCCATAGTGCAATAAGCAGTGCAGCGCAAAAAAACAAACAAAATAAAAGACAATAGCTAAAATGACACTAAAATAGATGATGATATTGATGAAGGTAAAAAACAGTCCATAGATCTTCACTATGAGAGATAGCAAGCACCAATAGTGTCCAAAGGTGACTCCTTAAATATCTTATAGTGACTGTGTGATAATCTCCACCACCGATATTGGTTTGCAGCTCAGTCAGTCAGGTCATGCAAGCAGTTTCCCACACTGGGATGAATAGCCAAGGTAAAATGAGATCAGCTGCACAATGGGATTGATGGATGTCCACGAGTCAGGTACAAACTCACAGAGCCAACTCAGGCAATCAGATACATATGGAAAAAAACAGGAATATCTAGTGCTCTCCGTTTGATAAAAAACATAAATTCCATAAAAGATGAGAAAAAGCACTTACAAACAGCGCACTGAACCCCAGTGCATAAGGATACCGGCATATAGTCCGAGAGTGTCAGCATGGAAGGACGCGGGTGACGTCACGCTGGTTCACGTAATTCCGTACTCGTTGCATCCCAAGGGGGCGGGACTTCATCAGTGGTGACGGAACTGCGTGAGTCACCCGCTATTAGTACTATTAGGATGCCGTACCAGCCAATCAAGACAATGTAAACACGACATTGTCAGGGAAACCCTAACCAGCAGGTAATAACAAAGACCGGGACAGGCAAATAAAAAGAGAAGTATATTCTCAAAGGATAGAATCCAATTAAAATGATAAAACATCTCTAGAGCACATTGACATAAAGTCAATTGTGTCATATAAAGACAAAAACATGAAAAGCGTGTAGAGGACAACCCGCGTCCCTGCTGACTCTCATAGGACAATAATACAATGTAAAAGGGATCATGTAAAAATTTACACTAAACAGAAAAAACATAAATACCAAAAAATATGAAAAAATCTATCGATCAGAGATAAAACAATTTACTTCAAACTCAACATTCAAGCCAGCAGGTACTAAGACTTTTGTCTCATGAATCCAATGAGATTCCCTGCGGCTTAACTGGCGAATAAAACTACCACCTCTCCAATGTTTGATTACTTTCAATACCCCAAAATTTTAAACCTCTAGGATTTTGGTTATGTATCAATTTAAAATGCCTAGACACATTATGTGTTTTAACTCCCCTTTTGATGTTGTTTACATGCTCTCCCAGTCGAACGTGAAGTGGTCTAGAAGTCCTGCCAATATATAGGAGACCACATTCACATTTGAGCATGTAGACAACACCAATAGTAGTGCAAGTGATCAATTGGCCTATCTTATATTGTCTATTAGTGGCCGTGGCAAGAAAATCTTTCAGTTTTTTAATATTGCACTTAGAATGCCTGCAGGCTGTGCACCGCCCACAGGCATATAAGCCCGAGAGGAAGGAAAAAAGTATATTTTCAGAATACACCGGGGGATCAACGACACCCGGTACAAGACGATCACATAGAGAGGGGGCTTTTTTATAAATGAATGCTGGTCGTGGTGGTAGCAGAGGGCCCAGGACCTTATCTTGTTTTAAAATAGACCAGTTATTAGAAACAAGTTTTTCAAATTTCTTGTGTTGAACATTGTAATTAAGAACCATTTTAAAATTGGAAATACTAATATGGGTTTCTTTCATTTTATTGGAAACCAATAACCCTCTGTCCAAACTGCGTACACTCTCTATTTCTCTATCCAGAGAGCCCCTATCATACCCTTTCTGTTGAAATCTAGATGACAGAATCTGAGACTGTGCAAGAAAATCATCTTCCCGTGTGCAGTTCCGCCTGAGCCTGATGAACTGGCTCTTGGGGATGTTGCATAACCACGATTTATGGTGGCAACTGCCCAATGGTGTGTAGGAATTACGATCAGTGGGTTTTAAATAATTGCACAGACGGAATTGCTCACTATCTTTCCAGATTTCTAAATCCAGGAACACAATATTTTTCATACTAATGTTCAATTTTAGTTGTATATTCTTAGTATTCTCATTCATTGTCTCGATAAAACGATCGAGACTGGGTCGGTCACCCTCCCATATAAGAATGAGATTGTCTATGTATCTTTTATAGCACACTAACTGGGGAGGGCGGTTCTTGAAAACCACGTCCTCCTCCCAGTGGGCCATAAATAAATTGGCCACACTGGGAGTAAAACGGGCCCCAATCGCCACCCCCCCTCATCTGCAAAAAGAACTCACGATTGTACCAAAAGTAATTTCTGGATAAGCAAAAACTGAGACTCTTCAAGAGAAAATATTTATGTTTAGTGGGGAGATCTGAAGATGACAGAGCCCACTGTACAGAGGATAAAGCATCCTCATATTCTATTACAGTGTACAGTGATGCCATAGCCTTGGGCTGTCAGGGGCGACATAATGCCAACCACACATCATGCTGCTGACTGACAGTATCACTTTCTTGTGCATAATAAAAGTGTCCAGGTTGCCATTTTTCCTCTCCTGTCTGCCAGTTCTATCTGGCTCTGCCCTTGTACATGTAGCGGATGGTTGCTACTAGTTACCAACATCCACCATATCACCCTGCTGCCAGACCTCCATATATCACTCTCAGAGACAATGAACAGTCATTTGCTTTGTTTTGTTTTTGTTTATTTGGGGGATATAACTTGGTTGGGGAAAGGGGATATGGGATGCCCATAGAACAGATCACTTTGCCATCATGGTTACTAGGGATGAGCTTCGAGTTCGAGTCGAACTCATGTTCGACTCGAACATTGCCTGTTCGCCCGTTCGACGAACAGCGAACAAATTGGGGTGTTTGCGGCAAATTCGAAAAATCTATGGGAGAAATCTAAAGTGCTAATTATAAAGGCTGATATGCAAGTTATTGTCCTAAAAAGTGTTTGGGGACCCGGGTCCTGCCCCAGGGGACATGTATCAATGCAAAAAGAAGTTTTAAAAACGGCCGTTTTTTCGGGAGCGGTGATTTTAATAATGCTTAAAATGAAAAAATAAAAGTGAAATATTCCTTTAAATTTCGTACCTGGGGGGTATGTATGATATGCATGTAAAGTGGCGCATGTTTCCCGTGCTTAGAACTGTCCCTGCAAAAAATGTCATTTTTGAAAGAAAAAAAGTCATTTAAAACTCACTCGCGGCTATTAATGAATTGTCGGCTCCCGGCAATACGTAGAAAAGTCATTGATAAAAAATAAATAAAAAAAAGCGTGGGGGTTCCCCAGAATTCAATTACCAGGCCCTTCAGGTCTGGAATGGATATTAAGGGGAACCCCGCCGCAAATTTAAAAAAAAATTGACGTGGGGTTCCCCCAAATATCCATTCCAGGCCCTTCAGATCTGGCATGGATTTTAATTGGAACTCCACCCCAAATTTTTAAAAAAATGGCGTGGAGTCCCCCTAAAAATCCATACCAGACCCCTTATCCGAGCACGCAACCTGGCCGGCCGCAGGGGAAAAGGGGGGGACGAGAGAGCGGCCCCCCCTCCCTCCTGAACCGTACCAGGCCACATGCCCTCAACATGGGGAAGATGTCCCCATGTTGATGGGGACAAGGGCCTCATCCCTACAACCCTTGCCCGGTGGTTGTGGGGGTCTGCGGGCGGGGGACTTATCGGAATCTGGAAGACCCCTTTAAAAAAGGGGACCCCCAGATCCTGCCCCCCCCCTATGTGAATTGGTAAGGGGTACATTGTACCCCTAACATTTCACGACGAAAGCGTAAAAAAATGTTTAAAGAAACACACAAACACCTTGAAAAAGTCCTTTATTTAAAAAAAAAAAAAAAACATTCCAGCGGTGAAATCCAGTGTCCCGCGGCGATCCCGATGTCCAGCGCTGTCCTTCATTGGTTGTGCCTGAGCGGACCTGATGGGGAACTCCCTCTCAGTATTTTAAATGTATAGACCCGCCTCTTCTAAAGTTCCCCATCAGGTCCGCTCAGCGGACCAGATGCGGAACATGAGAAGGGGCGGGTCTATACATGTATTACCAAAGTGAGAGCAGTTCCCCATCAGGTCCGCCCCCTCGGTATGTCGAACCCGCCTACGTCATTGGCTTGAGCGGGGAACTTCCTTCACTGTGTAATTTAAATTTACATAGTGAAGGAAGTTCCCCGCTCAAGCCAATGACGTAGGCGGGTCCGACATACCGAGGGGGCGGACCTGATGGGGAACTGCTCTCACTTTGGTAATACATGTATAGACCTGCCCCTTCTCATGTTCCGCATCTGGTCCGCTGAGCGGACCTGATGGGGAACTTTAGAAGGGGCGGGTCTATACATTTAAAACACTGAGAGGGAGTTCCCCATCAGGTCCGCTCAGGCACAACCAATGAAGGACAGCGCTGGACATCGGGATCGCCGCGGGACACTGGATTTCACCGCTGGAATGTTTTTTTTTTTTTTTTTTTTTAAATAAAGGACTTTTTCAAGGTGTTTGTGTGTTTTTTTTTTTTTAATTACGCTTTCTTCGTGAAATGGTAGGGGTACAATGTACCCCTTACCAATTCACATAGGGGGGGTGGGATCTGGGGGTCCCCTTTGTTAAAGGGGTCTTCCAAATTCCGATAAGCCCCCCGCCCGCAGACCCCCACAACCACCGGGCAAGGGTTGTGGGGATGAGGCCATTGTCCCCATCAACATGGGGACATCCTCCCCATGTTGAGGGCATGTGGCCTGGTACGGTTCAGGAGGGAGGGGGTGCGCTCTCTCGTCCCCCCCTTTTCCCCTGCGGCCGCCAGGTTGCGTGCTCGGATAAGGGGTCTGGTATGGATTTTTAGGGGGACTCCACGCCATTTTTTTTTAAATTTGGGGTGGAGTTCCCCTTAAAATCCATGCCAGATCTGAAGGGCCTGGAATGGATATTTGGGGGAACCCCACGTCAATTTTTTTTAAAATTTGCGGCGGGGTTCCCCTTAATATCCATTCCAGACCTGAAGGGCCTGGTAATTGAATTCTGGGGAACCCCCACGCTTTTTTTTTTTTTTTATCAATGACTTTTGTATGTATTGCCGGGAGCCGACAATTCATTAATAGCCGCGAGTCAGTTTTAAATGACTTTTTTTCTTTCAAAAATGAAATTTTTTGCAGGGACAGTTCTAAGCACGGGAAACATGCGCCACTTCACATGCATATCATACACACCCCCCAGGTACGAAATTTAAAGGAATATTTCACTTTTATTTTTTCATTTTAAGCATTATTAAAATCACTGCTCCCGAAAAAACTGCCGTTTTTAAAACTTTTTTTTGCATTGATACATGTCCCCTGGGGCAGGACCCAGGTCCCCAAACACTTTTTAGGACAATAACTTGCATATTAGCCTTTATAATTAGCACTTTAGATTTCGAACGTTCGAGTCCATTGTATTTAATAGGGTTCTAAAGTTCACACGAACATTCTGTCTGTTCACAGGTTCTGGTGCGAACCGAACAGGGGGTGTGTTCGGCTCATCCCTGATGGTTACTGAATTGGTTACTTGGTTAAATGAACTAAGCTTTTGAAGAACTGATAGACTCTAATATTCACAGTCACTTCCCCTGCATGAACTCCTTGCTCCTCCTCTGCATCACCTCCGCAGACTGTTACTCCCAGGACTCCTCTCCTCCTGCACAAACTTCACTGTGAACTAATATGCCCCATACACACGATCATTTTTAATGTCATTTTTAAAACTGACGTTTTTCTCGTCATTTTTTTTCTTGTTTCCTCTCAAGCCTGTCTTGCGTACACACCATCATTTTAAAAATTTTTCAAGAAAAGCGCAGTGACGTACACCACGTACGACGGCACTATAAAGGGGAAGTTCCGTTCGAATGGCGCCACCCTTCATGTTAGTAAAGTTTGTTGAGAGACGATTCGCTCTTTTCAGTCTAGTGCTTTTCAGTCCGTTACAGCATGACGAATGTGCTATCTCCATTACGAACGCTAGTTTTACCAGAACGAGCGCTCCCGTCTCATACTTGATTCTGAGCATGCGCATTTTTTTTCACGTCGTTAAAGCATACACACTATCGTTTTTCACGTCGTTAAAAAAAACGACATGAAAAACGACGTGAAAAAAGAGAGCATGTTCGAAATTTTTAATGCCCGTTTTTCACGTAGTTAAAAATGCTCTGGAGCATACACACGATCATTTTTAATGGCCATTTTATTTAATGGCATTTTTAACGGCATGAAAAATGATCGTGTGTATGGGGCATTAGCCTTTCCGCTTAATCATCTTCACTTTACACCAAGGATTACTCTGAATAGTCCTAGATGCTTGCTGACTTGCTGAACTGTTGATAGGCCAGGGGCCTGCAGTACCCCTTCTTGCGGCCTAGTAGTTTAGCAGCTTCGCTTAGTTGGTGGACTACTGATCCCAGCTAGCCCGACTTGCAAATCCTGTGCCCGCAGGCCACATCGATTTGACACAAAACCCCACAGTCTCTCCTCTGGCCTTGCACCCAGCTCCCCTGGCATGCCTCCTCCAGATATCCACTGTGCCTCACTCACGACCTTCTCCTGCCCTGAGTCCATGGAAAAGAACTTATCCGGACATGCGTTCCAATCACTTCTCCAGCCCCTCTGTTTCAGGACACCTCTTCCATGACCGTGTAAGGACGAGGCTCCCTCCCAGCTCCCGCGCTCCTCCGCCGAGGTGCGCACCCCCCCAGATGGGGATGGGCCTCCTGCTGTGATCTATTACTCTATTCTTTACGTCTCCCAGCCGACAACTCCCCTCCAGTGGGCTGCACCTGAGTTTATGAAGGAGGCCTGCCCCCTGCCAATCCCAGTTGGGAATTGGTCAGGGCTCCTCACATGAGCTCCCTGTCACTCCAGCTCCCAGCCCTGCCCCTCTTCCAGAACATTCTCCCTGGATGCAGCACAGGTGGTCACACCCACTGCTACACTAACCACTCCCTACCCTCAGATCAAAACAAGCAGGCCTAGCCTGAAGCATATGCCTGCCTAAATTTACCTGCCTGGCAGCTACCAGACAAAAAATCCTCACCTCTAGCACCTACCTATGGTAGAGGGTGCTACATACAGTTTGGGCATTATCGTTGGTGGAGTATCATTTCTAGCCGCGACCATCTTGAGTAAGGGCAGATGATTCATATAGCAAGTCCTTCCTGGAATCCATCTGCCCTAAGTTCAGGCATGCAGACAGGAGGGTGTGTTTAGCTGAGAATGCCCCTCCTCCCCTCCTCCAGATGAAAGAAAAAAAATGCCCCTGAAGACTCCTGGGATGTATGACATCATGTTGGCCTAGGACGGAAACCAGGAAGCAACTGAAGAAATGTAAAAAAACAAAAAACAAAACAAGTAAATATAATATTATTATATACTATTTGTATCTTTTATTTATTTTTTATATTTATATTATTATATTTACTACTAATGCTAGCAAGAAAAGTATTAAAAATAGTTAATGTTGATTGAGATAGTTTAGTTACTCATTAAATTGTTTTAAAAATAGATACAAATGATAATTTTCTAAAAATAAATAAATTGACCTCAGCCTATTTTAGGTTCCCACATCAGGCAATAATCCTTACATGTCATTGGCAAAACTATCCAGCGCTTATCAAGTTAATTTGCCTAGTCTAACAACAGTTAAAGGGACATTTGTTTTGGCAGAAAAAGGCCATAAATTGACACCTGAACTAGAATGATTGCTAATAATACAGGAAAAGTAATAACTGATGTATCTAAACGTGTTTTCCACATTGCCGAAACGTAATCACCTATTAGCAGTGGGACCTCTTGCCCCCTCTTGGTCCGCTGCTTATAAAGGAAAATCCGTTTGTACGAAAACACTTCCACCAAACACAGACAGAGCTGACCTCAAGTCAAGGGTGATTATGCGAGTACATTTTACAAAGTCTTTTTCAACTCCGGAGAGAGCCATTCCTGGCTGTTGCAGAATGAATTTCATCTACACGTTGTAAAAATAATCACAGGAGGGCATTGAATTTATAGACCAGCCCCGGGAGCCTCAGTAAAACATCCTGGCATATGCAATTTTTGATTCTTCTTCTTAATATTTTTGGGAACGCGCTCCTTTATATAAATTGTATTCTGTTGCTGTGCGCACAGCTGCACCTAACATCTGGCAGCCCTGATGCTCAGAGATAAAGGAGAAGTCAGCTAATCTGCACTGTAGGTTAACATTATTCCTTATTACCAAGCTATAAGAGTAAAAGCCCATCATTCTCAGCTCTGGGGGACCTTTTGTTGAAAAGGAAGAAAATTAAAACGTAGTCATGTGGAATAAGTGTTCCCCTTCTTCACTTTTTTTTTTGTCTCCTTCTCCGTCTCACTCTCTCCTTCTTCAGCCTTTTGAGATTTCATGCTAGCTGGTTACAATATGCTCAAACCACAGGCCACTTTGTTCTGAAATGACACTGTAAGAGGAAGATGGTGAATTCAGAAATAGATGTGCTTTTCAAGTTGAAAATAAAATAAAAAAAGTTGAAGACATTTTTGGCAAAAGCAACATAGGGGTTGAAGAGCAAAATATGGCAGTTTGTGACCTGACCCCAAGCCGCTTTATCTTTATTATTTTCCAGTGGCTGACCATTTTACTAAAGAACTACAGTACAAAGGCGGTTGTTGGGACGACATTTAATTACTGCCCAATAGGCAGGCATAAGTCGATTTTTGGAAATTGATTTCTCCTCGAAATTACTAATTTAGCAGTCGATAAAATGTCATCAAACTGAAATTGTTTATTTTACAGCTTAGACAAAACTGTGTTGAATCAACTTTTTTTATTACATTTTTTTTTTTTATCATGCGTTATTTTAGTTTTCTTTAGAAAATGTGAGTGTGTTTTGTTTTGGATATGTGTAGTTTAGTTTGGTTTATTTTATTTAGTGTCAAACTTGAAATAGTTTATTTTGCAGCTTAGGCAAAACTGTGTTGAATCGACTTTTTTCATAATTTTTTTAAATTATATTTTATTATGCTTTATTATCTTTTTTTAGAGGATGTGAGTGTTTTTTTGTTTTTCTTTTTATGCATGTAGTTTAGTTTAGTTTATTTCATTTAACTGTAATGTCTGCCTTCATTTTCTTAATCCCTGCACAAACTGTTTGCTCTATATAAATCCTGTATAACAATTGTGTCTTTTGTGTTTTTCCTTCTCGGCGCTTCTGATCATTATTTGTGTACTCTAATGCTAGCCATACACTAGCCCAAAAATTTTGGAAAACATGTCATTTGCACTGTTCGTTCATTTTTCATCCAGTTAATGGGCACAAATAGAAAATTGTTTTTAACTTTTCAGAGCCGAAAAATCAAGGGAACAGGTTGGAAAACTCTGCCAAACAAAACAATAAATTGAAAGGTTAATGGGGCAGATTAACTAAAATTGGTGCACTTAGAATCTGGAGCACAGCGCATGGTAGCCAATCAGCTTCTAACTTCAGCTTGTTCAATTATTATTTGGCAATAAAACCTTGAAGCTTTTTGGTTTCTATGCAGAGCTGCACCAGATTTTGCACTCTACAGTAAAAAAAATAGAAAAAAAAAGAAAATAATTATTTCTAATCAATGTCGGGAGAATCGTGTGAGAAATATAATCGAAAAGAAATGCGCATGAGCACAAGAAAATAAAATTCCTGGAAAGAAAAGAAGATTCCCGGCCACAATTTTTTTTTTCTGTAGCAACATGAGGTGAAATTGAAGGCTTGGTTTCAAATTTTGGAATCAATGGTGGCATCATTGGATCACAAAACACACAGCATTTCGGATTTTCCTATTTAACTGGACTTGCACTGTAATGTTGAAGACGTTTCATAGCTTCTCCAATGATAACCTTCACAGACATAAATTATGTACTTTATTTCTGGAAAAAATAAATAAAAAATTGGCTAAGGAGCAGCCAATTTTTTTACACAGGAACAGGTCCAGGAAAGTTGAAAGGGGATTCTTAAACCCTCAGGAGACATTTAAAACACATTGCACCCTAAAAAAAAAACATCAAAACACCACCACCACACCATGATGCAGCCTTCCTCATTGACTTTGATGCATTTTGCCAAACTGGTAACATTTTGGCAGAATTCTCCCGCTCTTTGCCAAAATGGTGCAAAAGAGAAAAGTCTCAATTTTACTTATCCTTACTGCCCAAGTACAAACACATACAACAAATGGAGGACTGGTGACATAAATGGTGACATATCTTGTGTCCATAATATGCAGCTAGGGTCATACCAAACACTTTCCCCCAGGACACCAATGCCTTTTGCCAAAATGGAGACAATTCTCATTTTCATCATCCCTACTGCCCAAGTACAAACTCGTACATCGGGTGGGTTGATAAATCTATGATGATCTCTCTTATGTTAATAATAAGCAAGATGAGATGATAAATATACAGTGATGCATCAGCATGTCTCCTGTCCTGTGTGATCTCCATATGCCAAGCACAGAGACATTGCATTAGAACATTACAATAACCAAGAGATAGAACACTATTACAAAGGCTCCACAAATCTGGATGCCAGCAATGGAAAAGTCAGCCTGTTGGTCTGAATTTCTTTCCTTTTGCTCTGTTTACCACCCTAGCCTGGATTTGTGGTACCTGGCTTTTACTGTGGCCCAAAGAACAAATAAGCTTGTGCAAAAGAAAAAGATTTCTCTGCAAAAGTGATTTTTTTTTATATATATAGAAGGCAATCAGTTTTATTTTAGTAGTTTTTAAATTGTTTTAGGTTTATCGGTTTTAAAATTTGTGTATTTCATATGTTATTATATACAGTGTATACATTTTTGCTTTACAAATACACATTTCCTCTCTTTTCCCGACTTTGGTAGGTTACAGTGCCGTGGACACCCAAAGAACTATTTTTCCGCACCTGTTTGCAATTTTTGACAGCAAGGCCAATTCTTGCTTTCATCAAGAGTACAAAATGCAATTATTGCTGCAGCAGTGTCTATACCCAGTACAGATGTGCCACTTTACAGGTGGACTAAGGGGACCCCCCAGGCACTATATTGAAAGGAATTTTTCATTTTTATACTTTCACTTTAAGCATCAATAAATCACTGCTCATTTAAAAATTACACTTTTTACAAACTTTTTTTCATTGATACATGTCCCCCAGGGCAGTACCCGGACCCCCATAACCATTGTATGCCTAATTACTTGCATATACGACTTCAAAATGGGCACTTTTGATTTTTCACATTCAGGTCCCGTAAACTTCAATAGGGTTCATTATTCGGTTCCGAACTTTCCCGATGTTCGAAAGTTCTGGTGCAAACCGAAACAGGGGGTCGTTCGGCCCATCCCTAATCAAAAGATGTTGCAAGACAAACCAAGTAGAACACAGAAGCAAGCAAGCTCTCGACACGGGTCACAGGAACTGATGACCATTCATCAATGATCTTGAGCTTTGCAGTGCTTTGAATAGGCTACTGGGTGGGCATCAAAAGTCAATTCAAATATGTACTTATATCAAACATTTGCATGGCGCTGGTCCTGTGCACAGGTCTGCGAATTGTTCCGTGCACATGTGCCGATCTTCAGGCAGGAAAATGTACTTGGTTTTCCTGACACCCCCTCTTTATTTGTCCTCGAGGCCATTGTCATCAAGATAGAAAGCAATGGTAAATTCAAAATGTAAGGGTTGCCACTGGAACAAAAGGTGAGGGTAAATCTTCCAATGGGGCAGTTGTGTAAGCATAGTCAAGGCAGTCCAGGTGACTTTTAAGCAACATAAAAAATAAATAGCTTATTGCAGACATAAGCAGGTGAAGAGGGGAGACAAGTTAGGGAAGGGTTAAAGCAGAGTTCCACCCATTTAAAAGTCAGCAGCTAAAAAAAGTGTAGCTGCTGACTTTTAATAAACAGACACTTACCTGTGCCACGGTCCAGCGATGCAGCTGCCCGAAGCCTTACTCCTCTCCCCCTCCTCTCCAGGGCGCCGGCTCTGACAGTTTTCGGCTTCGCAGCCGGGTGCTTGCACTGCGCATTCGCGTGTCGTGCTGTCTTGCATGTCTTGCATGGCCGGGCAATCTTCTGGGACCTGTGACGTGTCCCAGAAGATTGCAGGAAGGGAGGGGAGAGAGGTGAACTTCCTCTCTGTGCCACGGCACCAGGAGAGGAAGTGGGAGCTGGGTACCTGTCAAAACGAGGTACCCACCCCCCCAAAAAAAAATAACATGCCAAATGTGGCATGTCAGGGGGTCACCAGTGCTTAAAGCGGACGTTCCATTTTTGGGTGGAACTCCGCTTTTATAATTGGGTGGTTTTGTGGTTGTGGCAGGCTTACTTGATTTGTACATAGAGTGTGGCTGAGTGGGGTCTGGGAGCTTTAGGAGGGGTGGTTCTAGTCCTGGTGTCCAGTGGGGATCAGTACACTTGATTGTCACATCAACCAAGGCAATACCCAAATTCTAAATTTTCAGACACTAGGACTGACACAACCCCCAACGTAGAGATGGACGTAATCAATCTTACCCCCTACCGATTTTCTAAGGACGAGCTTGCTGTACTCAAGTTTGGGTTGAGTTTCTGCCCTTCTCAAAATGTAGACAGATATGAGCTCATCAAGGACATCCACATGTTCATTAGAAACCTCACGTTTAAATTTATGTTCGATAAGGACCGTATTCGGACCAAAGAAGAGAAGGAACTCTCTGAGAGCATTAAACACTTTAAAATGGAGGATTTCAGGGCCCTTCGGGACCTGATGTTACTTTTGGAGGAAAGTGAAGGTGTGGATGAAATTGGTGAGACTCTGCCTGTTCTCGCTCAATTTCCGGGCAAAAAATTCAAACTCAAATCTAGGAACTTCCCAGATTTGACTACCAGCCCGCAAGCATGGGCCTTTCTACGCAGTGTCATTAGTGACATAAAACGATTTGAGATTTTGCCTAAACATAGCAACCTTACTAGAGTGCAGTGACAAAGCCTTTTGAAGATACAGAATCACCCTGATGTAATAGTTAAAGGGGCAGACAAAGGTGGTAACATAGTTCTCATGACCAGAAGCTTCTATAAGAGCATGTGTTATAAGATCTTATTAAATTCTGAGTGGTACCGACCTATCAGTCCTACGCGTACTGCTTCATATAGAACCATGTTTCTGGAGATCATCAATGACGCCTTTGCCAAAGGCCTCATAGATCAGGACACCTACGACTACCTGAATGCTCGGTCTCCCAGGACGGCAAAATTCTATGCGCTACCCAAAGTGCATAAGGATCCTTTGTCGCCTCCTGGGAGACCGATCATTTTGGGTATTGGCTGCCTGACTGAGAATGCCAGCAGATTGGTAGACTCGGTCCTGATGCCCCATGTGATTGCTCTCCCTTCATACATTACGGACACCTTAGCCTTCCTCAAACAAATTGAGGGGATGGTCGTCCCTCCTGGCTCCCTGCTCATGACTTTGGATGTGGAGGCCTTGTACTCCAGCATCCCTCACGAGCAGGGAGTCGAGACGGTACGTACCTTCCTCCATGAAGAAGACCACCACCGATGGCCATATAATGAATTCATCATCAAGCTCTTGCAATTTATTCTTACCCACAATTGGTTCAGTTTCTGTGACTCCCACTACCTCCAGGTGCAGGGCGTAGCCATGGGCACCTGCTGTGCCCCTGGCTACGCCAATCTGTACCTGGGGGGGTGGGAGAGGGACCTGTTTTCCAGCAAACCTTTAAGCAGGTTCACTGACAAAGTGCTAGTCTGGATGCGCTACATTGATGACGTGTTCATCGTCTGGACTGGCACTAGAGTGTTGCTTGATGAATTCATACAGAGTCTTAATACCAATCAGTTTAATCTGAAGTTCACCTTCAGCTGCGATAAGCACACCACTACATTTCTGGATTTACCAAATTTCAGAAACTGTGACAACTCTTTGGCTACTGACCTTACGGCAGGTAACACTTTGCTGCATGCAGCCAGTCTTCACCCTCCAGTTTTGATACGTAGCATTCCCTATGCCCAGTACATCAGGCTGCGACGTAACTGTACGCGTCTGTCTGACTTTCAAGCGCTAGCTAAAGCTTTAAAAATCCGCCTACTCACTAGAGGGTATAGCAAGTCGCTGTTGCGACAGGCCTACAACAAAACCCTTGGTCAAACTCGCAATGAGCTCCTGTATAAAACCAAAACGAGCTCTCGTCAACCAACTACCAAACTGGTTACCAAATTCTCTAGTCACCATCTAGACATTCGACACATGCTTGAAAATCACTGGCTTCTTCTGCGTGAAGACCCGATACTTGGGAAATACGTAGGGGAACAACCAGAAATTATTTTCAAACGTGCAAATTCCCTAAGGGACAAATTAACTGCAAGCCACTACACTAGGAATAAGAACATCAGTGCCAAAACACCGCTCGGCACCTCCAGATGTGGCAAATGCTCCTTCTGCAAATGGGTTAAAGCCTGCCAAAATAACACACTCCCCAATGGGGAAACCTTTTCATCCAAATTCTCAGCCAATTGCCGCACCGAAGGTGTCATTTACCTTATGACCTGTGAATGTGGGGTATTTTATGTGGGCAAAACAGCCAGACAGCTGAGACAGAGAATCAATGACCACATCTATTATTCGGGTAACGGCAAAATGCTGACACCAGTCAGCCGTCACCTTGATCTATATCATCGTTTTTATACCTCCTTGGTCTCCTTCTCTGTCTTAGCTGTCATCCCCAAAAGCCCCAGGGGGGGTGAGTGGGACAGAATCATCCTCCAGAAGGAAACCCTATGGGTTGAGAGACTTAATGCTACATGCCCTCCTGGTCTCAATGAAACCCAGTCATACAGGCCATTCCTTTGACTACAATATCGCTGGAATATATACACTGTGGCGATTTGGAATATACATTCTTTCTTCCTTGTACTTTTTCCTCTGTCTTGTGCTTGGCTCGTTGTCCACGGTCTCATGGAATAAGCTAAATACTCTCTCCTTTCCCCAGAAACTCCCGCTTCTTCCTTTTTTGGGGGAATTTTTTCCCCCCTCATTTCATGTAATTCCCCCCCCCTCATCTCATGTTTTATTTATCCATATTCTCTTTTCCCCTTTCTTTTCCCCTTTTTCCAACTTTTACCCCTCACTACCCACTTCCCCTATTTTAGGGGCTTATTACCCACATACTGTAGTCACTTCACTTTTGAGTCGACATTTCACTTCTAGTAGGTCAAATATTTTTTCGTCAACAGAATATGTTTTTTTGGTTTTTAGGTTGTTGTTATCACAACCATCACTTTTAACTAGGTTGTTCACTTTACAAACACTTGTTTTATCAGGTTCTAAGTTCCCCCCCCTCCTTTTCACTTGTTATCCCCCACAACATTACCCTTCTTTCTCCCCTCTTCCTCACACACAACCCCTCTCGCACCTAAAAAAGTTTTTTATATATTTTTCACTTTGTTCTAGCTTCACTATCACTATTTAATGGTTCACTATTTTAATACTAACAACAAGTCTCACAACATACGTGACCTGATAATTCCTTGACATATCTCTTTCACTTCCTATTTTTTACTTCAAACACATACATTATCCCACTTCTCTTCTAAATGATATATCACCCTATCCATGACGTTTCTATGACCTCGGGCGTTTATACTGCCCTCGGTTTTTACCATGCAGATTTCATCTGACCGCGGTAGACTGTCTGCCATCATGAACCAGATGAGGTAATTAAAACCTCTATGACTTCTATTATAATAAGATATACAGACATAGGATCAAGACAACATATTCTCCAGTTATTTCCCTTTCTCCTTTTCCCTTTCCCCTCTCTTATTTGTTTAGGCCAAACAGAACTCTTGGATGTATATAGTAGTATTATAAATACATAACTGTTTTAATTAAAATGTAGGTGCGTTTGAGCACCTTTTTATAGGTTGCTGACTGTATATGATGTTTTTGTTTGCTGTCCATGCATTGCTATTATGCCAAGAAGCACCCCATGTTTCCTCTTTTCTTTTCTCTCCCACTTGCCTCCCTTTTCTTCTCGTTGCTTGTTTATCTGAGGCAATTGGATTTATTGCACAGTGCAAGATCCAGTTTGTCATTGTGACCGGGGTCACGTCATTTGGGTGATCTACAACATGGCCCCCTGGCCGCAAGAGTTCCACCTACGCTACAACTCCATTGGCCGAGGTTCGCCGCTTACAGCGGCACCCTCGGCGCACTGGCCGCAATAGTCCCGCCCACAGTACCATTCTATTGGCCGAGGTTCGCCGCGTCAACGCCACCCTCGGCGCTCTGGCCGCAAAAGCCCCGCCCACGTTACCACTTCATTGGCCGTGATTTGCCACGTCAGCGGCACCCTCGGCGCATGCGCACTTGCCCTCTGACCTCCTGTAACAGCGTCACTTCCTGCAGAGATTACGTCTGTCCTGTGGGGACATATAAGAGCGGTGCACACTGCTTGTACAGTTCAGCTGACTGCTAGGATTGCTCTGGACTGGTGGAAACTTCCCCTCTCTCTTTTGAAGGCGCGGGCTGACAGGTAGGTGATTTCTGCTATCACTCTGCATGACAGATATCTAGCTTAAGCTCTGCACAGCAACTAATAGATACCGCTGTTTATATTTTTTCAGCCTGGCCACCTATCATAGGCTTTTTGGGGTCAGATACCCTCTGCCCCATTATACACCGGGATTCACAATGGTGTATATCCAGCCCCTCTCCTTCATGTTTTGGTATTTATAGCTTCAAAAGTCCCGGAGGACATTACCTGTTGCTGCTTACCAGCAGCCTCTACCTAGCAGTTTACCCAGCTGTCGTTCATTGTGGTGAGAACCCTCTGTTTTGGCCATATACTTTATCTGGTCAGTCTCATTTACTGTGTCATACATGCTATGGTTGTTAACAAGGCGACCTTATATATATATTATTTTTCTCCTCCCCATTCAGATTTTTACCATTATCAGCTATTTGCTACAGACAAATAGCCAATCTAAATTTTACCATGGTGTGTGCTGCATGTGGCAGCACATTCGGCTTGTGAGTATTTTTGTATTCGAAATAGCGTGTACTCTATTGATTACTATAGGGAGTTGGTCCTTTGTATCTTCCTTCACTATTCATTCCTTTTTTTCAGTTCTCCGTTTTATCTAGGTTCCCTTTTAGGTACACTTTGCCTTCCTCCATCTTCCTTGTTTCACCCCCCCCCCCTCCTCCATGTTTTCCTCTTCCCTTCCTTTCCTAGGCACCACTGCCAGCACCATTATCATCTTCTAGTGCCCCACTGGGGGCTAGTTCACGTGTTGGTTTGGTGTCACATGGTTGGCTTGCTCTTTGGTATATAGGCTATATGGGGCCAGCAACTTTTTAATTCTTATTTTCAAACAAGTTTCTTGTCTTTTATGCTGTTTTATATTTTGTTTTATGTATTAAACAGATGTTAAATATATTTTTTGTTGTTTATATATATGCCCAACAGACTATTATGCTCCTGAAGAAGCGTTAATTCGCGAAACTGGTAGTGTCACGATCAGGCGTCGGGCTTGAAGACCAATTGCAATAGCAGTGGCAGGACAGGCATACAGGCAGTCACTTCTGGCAGATGACACAGGCTCACCTGAGGTGCGGAGTCTAAGTACTAGCTGGTTTTCCCCAGAGCTCCGGGTGGTGGAGATGGATTTGGCTGCAAGCTAGTACCAGGTCGCAGTCCTCAAGTTTGCCCCACCAGGGTGTGAGCAAGCCGGGGTCCAATAGCGGATAAACAGACAAGGATGAAACAGCAACGTGGTCAAAGAACAGGCCGAGGGTCAAACACAGGTAGTTGCAGATTGGGATCAGGCAGTAGAGAAGTCCAGGAACAAGCCAAAGGTCAATCATGAGTGGTTGTAGGTACAGATGGCAACAGGAAAACCAACAGCAAGGCACTGGCAGGGAAGGCACAATAACCTGGCAAAGAGGAAGTGCTGAGACAAGGCTTATATAGGAAGTTCATGGGAGGAGCAAGGGGTTCAAGGTTCATCGGTAATCAAGACTCAAGGCAGGGTTGTCCATTGGATCAGATAGGTTTGTCCAGCAGATCAGGCAGGGAGCTGTCCAGCATCCCAGATAGCTCAGTGGGAAGAGTAAACGGCAGACACCGACGAGGTCCCAGGTTCAAGCCCGGGTCCTGACAGTACTCCCCTCCTCTCAGGACATCCTCTGGATGTCTTAGGGCTGGGTTTGTGAGGAAACCTCTGGTGGAATTCTCTTGTCAATCTAGGGCAGTGAACCGTATCCATCTTTGGGCATCTTTTTCTTTAGAAGTTTCTGCTGGGGAGATTCTCCTCACTTGCAAGGCTTTTTCAAACATCTCCAGCTCCTGCTTACGGATAAGGGTGCCATTCGAGGCATACATACAGTCAGGTGGTAGAACTTCTTTGGCAGGACAGGAATTTGTGATGGAGCCAGACTTTACAGAAGTGGTGACGGTATCAAGAACAGGTGTTTTCTTAGGATGTAGTGAAGGCGTCTCTGGAGCAGGAGGTGGTTCTTTGGCAGGACAGGGTGATGTTACTGCATTTACCACTGTGGAACGTGGGATGACTACTGGAACTGGTCTGTTGTCGGGAGGTTGCATAGTTGCCTCTAGGCCAGATGGTAGGAGTTTCACAGGGGTATTGGTTGCGGGTTCAAGAGGGGCACTGGTATCGTTGACCACCGTAGTCTGGGAACCTACTTGTGTCATTGAACATGGACAGGCCTTACGGCAACCTTGGCAGTTCACAGGCCGAACAGCAGCGATAGCAGAATGAATCCCAGTAGTACCCACTTGAAGAACCTTTGGCCGAGGTGGACGAGTTGGGCACAGAGAGATTAAGTGCCCTCTTTCTCCACAATAGAAACAAAGGCCACAGCCTCTCCTCCGCTCTCTTTCAGCTTTAGACAGCGTGGTCTGGATGACCCCGATCTCCATAGGTTCCACATCTTCCAGGGTAGGTGTGTGTATATCCACAGGAACGTCAAGGCTTTGTGGTGTTAGGGCTTCATGGCTTGGCACGTACTGGGGTGGCTTGAAGTCATACCTGTACAGGGTATTCCTGTCCCTGGGTCCTCGAAGGCCAGATGAGCTAGGAGCAGACTTGGGAACCCTGGTTTTCTTGGAAACTGTACAGTGAGAGTCCAGGGCTAACATAAAAGCTTCCCAGCTGTCCAAGACTGGACTCCTTTCCTGTAACACCTGGTGAGCCCATGTTTTGATGGGTCCAGTGAGCAGGTTGATAGTAGCGAGAACCTTTATATAATCTGTGGCATAGGTCCTAGGCTTAAGAGCAAACAAAAGCTCGCAATCCATCTTAAAGGATGAAAGAGATGCACGGCTACCGTCAAACCTCTCGGGCATCACAACAAATGGCTCAGGACAGGCTGGTTCCGGGCCTGGGCGTACTGTACCTTTCAGTAACAGAACTTCTTGCTGCAGGTCCGAGATTTGCTGTCTGACAGGAGTCAGAGCATCTGCTATAGCGGCCTTCATGTTTATGGCCAGGTTATTCTGTCACGATCAGGCGTCGGGCTTGAAGACCAATTGCAATAGCAGTGGCAGGACAGGCATACAGGCAGTCACTTCTGGCAGATGACACAGGCTCACCTGAGGTGCGGAGTCTAAGTACTAGCTGGTTTTCCCCAGAGCTCCGGGTGGTGGAGATGGATTTGGCTGCAAGCTAGTACCAGGTCGCAGTCCTCAAGTTTGCCCCACCAGGGTGTGAGCAAGCCGGGGTCCAATAGCGGATAAACAGACAAGGATGAAACAGCAACGTGGTCAAAGAACAGGCCGAGGGTCAAACACGGGTAGTTGCAGATTGGGATCAGGCAGTAGAGAAGTCCAGGAACAAGCCAAAGGTCAATCACGAGTGGTTGTAGGTACAGATGGCAACAGGAAAACCAACAGCAAGGCACTGGCAGGGAAGGCACAATAACCTGGCAAAGAGGAAGTGCTGAGACAAGGCTTATATAGGAAGTTCATGGGAGGAGCAAGGGGTTCAAGGTTCATCGGTAATCAAGACTCAAGGCAGGGTTGTCCATTGGATCAGATAGGTTTGTCCAGCAGATCAGGCAGGGAGCTGTCCAGCATCCCAGATAGCTCAGTGGGAAGAGTAAACGCCAAACGAGGTCCCAGGTTCAAGCCCGGGTCCTGACAGGTAGAGCAATTCAAGACTACATCTGATACATTGGACCCATGGCTAACGCCACCTGCTTCACACGTTTACTGTCACACTAGCCTTTGGTTGCTGGTTACGTATTTCATTAAGGATGGAGTGCATATATGTTGTATAATTCTGAAGCATTGTAGAGCATTAGCCTGAGCCTTGTATCTAAGTATGAATAGACTGTAATTTTTTGAATGTTTATATGTATTTTCTTATTACTTTTTCTAAAATAAAAACCCTTAGTTTTTTACAATATCTATCCATGTGCCGCCTAAAGTCCATTCTTTAGTCCATTCATATTCGTCCAGTGGGGATCAGCGGACGCAGGACACAGCTTCCCGCCCATCCTCCCTGTTCTTGTCAATTTTCTCATTGCTAGGATTTGTTGTATTAATGGATATCATGGCAGCTTGGCAGTTTGTTGGTCTTTGCTGGCGGGAAAAATTTAGGATAAGTGAATGGTTCAGAATGGTGGTATGGGTCCCTCTGGTGTATTCCACAGTTAATGAAAGTTTAACTGAAATATGGAAATGGTTGCACTGCGGGTAGTGTTGTCTCTGAGCCAGTGTGTTGCGGCTGAAGACCTATTATGATAAAGGTCCCTCAGTGTATAATGGAACATAGTTTTAGGGTGTCTTCAAAGACGAACAGGCTTAGCGACTGATCTGTTTCAGTTTTAAGGAATGTTTACTCCTTTATGTTAATTTAGGTTTGATTGTTAATAAAAGGCTGCTATGGCAATTTTTCACTCCATTCGCTCTGTGGTCTCCTTTACTGGGATAGGTAATGTGAAGGGGTTAGGTGTGAATTGAGTATGGCCATGCAGCTATTGGTTAAGGCAGGGGGGACATCTGTTCTACACTGGCCATGGATACATGGGTTTTGGAGGGGGCCTCATTAGGGTGGTTGTTAATATAAATTAAATATAGAAATTCTCACTAGCAGGATAATCATTACATGGGGGTAAATGGGGTAGCGTAGGGAGTGACACATTAAAGTAGGTTAAAATTCCAAGCAAATAAAGGCAGTTTGATAATATTGGCAACCAAGAGTATACAAGTAAGAAAAATAGTCATCTATAATCTCCGTAGCAGTATATAATTTCAGCTACTCCAGCACTTATTGTAATTTATACACATAATTAGGTATAATTATCTTGATGCAGTGATTAATCAGATGACACAACGTTTATGTAAAGGTGACAGCTAATGTGTCTGATCTGTTTATCATTTTGCCAGCCACAATTGATAATTAAAATGTGTTCAGCTCTCTGATAATGTTTTGAAAAATGAAATTATCTCAGATTTATTTTCTCCAATGACAAAGAATATTCCTCTTGAACACGTTTTGGTCTATTTCCCAGATATGCCACAAAAAAAAAAAAAAAAAAACTCAGTCTAAAAAACGATGCTATAAATATCTTCACTGAAATAGCTGCATGTCAAACAACCATCTGTGTTCAGAACTAATTCATGAGTAAGGTCACTTTTATGGGTCTAAAACTTTGAGCGGGTTCCAAGTTTTGGTTTTTAAACAACCTGGAATTTAAAGGTTATTTCTGCCAAAAGCAATATTTTCTTTAGGTAGGTATCTGTGAATCGATTCACCCAGAGTCTTTCTGTTTTAATTGTTTTTGTTGTTTTTAAGGCAGCATTTAAAGTGCCAATGCAAGTTGTACAAAACATAGACAAGGCATGCAGGCCTATGATATTGCAGTGGTCAACCATTGACAGGTGTTGGTGATGCAATACAAATAACATTCCCAGTTTATAACCTCGGGGCCATTGTGTAGTATCAACAAGGGTGTGCAATTAACAAAAGAAAATTAGAACAACAGGGAGAGGAAAAACAAAGAGGGAGGAGATACAGGAGAGCGGGTGAGTGGTAGTGGGGAGCATCACGGATGGTTGGAGGTTACTCCTTCAACTTCGGGTATGCAGAATGATCCTTCACAGGTCTAGTAGACCACAATCAAAGTCAGAGGAGATTATTTTAAAATACATATGGCCCAAGTTTTTTGGAAGGTACGCACGCACAGGGGTTTATTTACTAAAACTGGAGAGTGCAAAATCTGGTGCAGGTGTGCATGGTAGCCAAGCAGCTTTTAACTTCAGTTTGTTCAATTAAGATTTGACAAAAAAAAAAAAAACTGTCATCATGGCTGCACAGATTTTTGCACTTTCCAGTTTTAGTAAATCAACCCCATAGTGTCCACGAATTTGGAGGTCAATTTATCATTTGTGAGAATCCAGTGTACCTTAGATCCTACGGCGTCAAGAGAGAGTATATTCCTCAACCATGATCTGGCTATAACTTGTTTGGTGGCTGTAAGTATATGGGTCATATGTCCAAATCGGCGTTTAGAAAGCCCACCTGGTTTCAAGTTAAGCAGCACCAACTCAGGTAGCATCAAGATATCAGCCTCAAAGAGCATGGGCAATGTATAAAATACCTGGCTCCATTGAGTATAGACAATTGAGCATGTCCACCATATGTGTGTGTAGGTGCCTGGTCCCGAACAACCCCAAAAACAGGTCCCAGCGTGTCCCGGAGTATAACACGCAACTCGGGTCAAAACTAAATACCATATACCGTATATATTTCAGAGCAGTCTGTGTCTCCCACAAGTTCCCAAAGCTCAAGTTTAGGTATGGCAGTTTCTACATGGTTACACTGGTCCAGTTCGGACTGGCTTCACAACCAGTTTCCTACTGCGCATGCGCGAGCCACACTGAGCTTTGTGAATGGTCCTGTAGTCTTCTGGGGCCTGATGTGTCCCAGAAGGCTGCAGGGAAGGACTGGGGGCTGAACTTATGGTTCAGATTGCTGCGGCACATCAAACCGAAATTAGGGGGGTTCTTGGGGGGTTCTTGTCAAAACCAGGTACCCACTCCCTCCCATTTAGGTGAATTTCCACATTAAAGTGATAGTTCACCTTAATCTGACATCTTTAAAGTGACTTTTTACCTTACCAGTGCTTATTAAAGGGCACCCCTTTTGCCATTTTACAATCTTTTGGGAAACTCAGTTTTTTCAAAGAGACTGAATTTCTATTGTGCACCAACTTAAGGGCCCCAACTAGCCAGTGGAAGAGCTTTTCATGTGCTTGGGGTATCTGCTAAAAAGTTACTTGCCTAAATTCCTCAGAGGTAAACCCAGTGGTTGTGCGTCCATAAGGGCACATGGGTGCCGCCCCCTCTCTCCAGCCACCCCCTCTATGACCAATGGATAGATTCATGCATAGCATGAATCTATCCATGGTCACCGCTGCCACCCCCTATTCAGGCGCCCAGCCCCTTTTCGGGCGCCGGGCGCCTGAATCGGGCACCGGGCGCCTGAATTACAGAGGCGGGGGGGTGTTTTTGAAGCACCTGATTAGAACCATAGACTCTAATAGGAGTCAAAAAAGGTTATGTACACTGGTACAGATGCTGAAGTTTTTATTCTAGAAATTTGCACCGATGTGGGGGGTTATTATTGTTGCTACTGACACCAATGCTGGCGATTTTTATTGCGGAAACTGACAGCAAAGCTGGGGATTGTTATTACAGAAACTGGCACTGATCCTGGGGGTTGTTATTTCCTTGGGGGGGGGACTCCATTTTTTTATGATATTGTTATTCAAAGTTGCTAGTTGCTTGATAGTTGCATCAGGTTTCTCAAACCTTTGCATGCCTGCGTATTATGTGATAATGACTAAGCCCCTCCCCTTCATGACATTGTCAAAAAGGGGCAGAGCGTGGATGACCTTAAAATGATGCCCCATTCTGAAAAAAGTTCAGTGGACGCCCATGGTGCCGACCCCTCTCTCCAGCCATGATCAGCCTGAATTGCATAGAGAAGCACATAGCAATGACATCATTGGGTCTAAAAAATGGTGTGTAATGGAAAAGCAAAAGTTTCATTAGCATGTTGATTGACGGGTGGGACTGGGGGAAGTTATCCAAAAATTCAGGTAGTGTTTATTTTGTTTACCTGTGCTTGGTGTTTTCTAAAGTTGGTGTCAGGAATAACCTGGACTCACCCAGCCTGTTACAGGCCTCCTTTGTCGTGCTGACTTGATCCTTTTTATTCCTTTTCAAACGACTGCTGTTCATGCTTCAGCGACCAATTACTCTCATGGTCAGTTGACCACAGGGAGCCGTTCTACCCCTTTCCCATAAAGCCTGTACCAGTGCAGCCATCAAGCTGAGAAATACATTACTTGATCTAAATGCTGGATCTGCTCAGTGCTCCCTCTCCCCTAACCGCAGAGGTTAGGAGTTCAGTAAATCCATTTACTTTCGCTGTTTCTAGTGTTTTATTATCAGCGCGGTCACACTGCCAACCCTATCTATATATGTGTGCCCAGGGCTTTTTTTTTAAGGGGGAACGCAGTTCCGGCACCTTCAGCAATGAATGTACTGTATGTAATAGCAAGGAGTGCTGGGGTGTGCTGGAGAGTCCATTGATGCTGGCTGCTAGGGAATCTATTTTTGCATGGAGGTCTATTGTTGCTCGGTAGGTTTATTAATGCTGATGGGGGGGGGGGTGTTATGTTTCTGGGGGGGTCAATTGTTGCTGGGAGGGATCTACTGTTGAGGGAGAGGTCTATTGTTGCTGGCTTCTGGAGGGTCTATTGATGCTGGCTGCTGGGGGTCTATTGTTGCTGGGGTGGTATTTTGTTGCAGTGGGTCCATTGTTGCTGGGGGAAGTCTATTGTTGTGTGGGCGATCTATTGTTGCTGGGGTGAGGTCTATCGTTGCTGGGGGGTCTACTGTTTCTGGGGTGGGGTCTATTGTTGCTTACTGCACTCTATTTTACTGTCTTTCTTCTTATTAACAAATTCCATGCAAATCACTTAGTAGCACAAGATGATACTTGGTTCTGTATTCTCTAAAAGGGTTGGTACTGGGAGGTGGATAGGAAGTGGAACCAAGGAATAATGCTCAAAGGTGGGTAGAGAGAAGGGATGAGCCGAACACCCCCCCCCCCCGGTTCGGTTCGCACCAGAACATGCGAACAGGCAAAAAATTTGTTTGAACACGCGAACACCGTTAAAGTCTATGGGACACGAACATGAAAAATCAAAAGTACTCATTTCAAAGCTTAATATGCAAGTTATTGTCATAAAAAGTGTTTGGGGACCCGGGTCCTGCCCCAGGGGACATGTATCAATGTAAAAAAAAGTTTTAAAAACTGCAGTTTTTTCGGGAGCAGTGATTTTAACAATGCTTAAAGTGAAACAATAAATGTGAAATATTCCTTTAAATTTTGTACCTAGGGGGGTGTCTAAAGTATGCATATAAAGTAGCACATGTTTCCCATGTTTACAACTGTCTCTGCACAAAGTGTCATTTCTGAAGTAAAAAAATACATTTAAAACTACTCCGGCTATTAATGAATTGTCGGGTCCCGGCAATACAGAGAAAAGTCATTGAAAAAAATGACAGGGGTCCCCCCCCAGTCCATTACTAGGCCCTTTGGGTCTGGTATGAATATTAACCCCTGCCATTTTTTTCAATGACTTTTATCTGTATTGCCGGGACCCGACAATTCATTAATAGCGTGAGTAGTTTTAAATTACTTTTTTTTAACTTTTTTTTCCTTAAAAAATTACATTTTGTGCAGGGAACCAAAATAAAAAAAAATAAAAAAATGTGTGGGGGTCCCCCCAAATTCCATATCACGGGAAACCCCGTGACGCGCCAGAGGGGGTGGGGTCACCCGTGACACCACAAGGAAGCAGACGGAAACCCCCGTTACGTCAGAACGGGGCGGGGTCACTCGTCACGGGTGGCCCTGCCCTCGGGTATAAAATAAATGTCACACGGCTCACGCGTCATTCGCCCGGAAGCCATGGAGGAGGCTGTATCGTTCGTAGCGGCGGGTAGCGCGGGTTCGTGTACGGGTCGTGGAAGGATGTACATCGCTTGAATTTATTTTTTTATTTTTTATTAAAATACATTTTTCCCAAGCTGTCTGTGTTTTTTTTTACCTTTTTTGACACTATTTTGTGTGAAATGGTAGAAGTACAATGTACCCCGTTACCAATTCACATAGGGGGGGTGGAATCTGAGGGTTCCCTTTGTTAAAGGGGGCTTCCATATTAAGATAAGCCCCCCCGCCCTCAGACCCCCACAACCACCGGGCAAGGGTTCTCGGGATGAGGCCCTTGTCCCCATCACAGACCCCCAAAGCACCCTCCCCATGTTGAGGGCATGTGGCTTGGTACGGTTCAGGAGGGGGGGCGCTCTCTCGTCCCCCCTCTTTTCCTTGCCAGGTTGCGTGCTCGGATAAGGGTCTGGTATGGATTTTTTGTGGGAACCCCATGCCATTTTTTTTATTACACGGGGTTCCCCTTAATATCAATACCAGACCTGAAGGGCCTGATATGGAATTTGGGGGGACCCCCACACTTTTTTTTATTATTATTTTGGTTCCCTGCACAAAATGTAATTTTTTTAGGGGAAAAAAAGTCATTTAAAACTACTCACGCTATTAATGAATTGTCTGGTCCCGGCAATACAGATAAAAGTAATTGAAAAAATGGCAGGGGTTCCCCTTAATATTCATACCAGACCCAAAGGGCCTAGTAATGGACTGGGGGGGGGACCCCTGTAATTTTTTTCAATGACTTTTCTCTGTATTGCCAGGACCGACAATTCATGAATAGCCGGAGTAGTTTTAAATGACTTTTTTTTCCTTCAGAAATTTCACTTTGTGCAGAGAAAGTTGTAAACACAGGAAACATGCGCTACTTTACAGGCATACTTTAGACACCCCCCAGGTACGAAATTTAAAGGAATATTTCACTTTTATTGTTTCACTTTAAGCATTATTAAAATCACTGCTCCCGAAAAAACATCTGTTTTGAAAACTTTTTTTTGCATTGATACATGTCCCCTGGATATACGGTAAGTAATATGACAACGAAACATGTACTTGAATTTTTTTTTTTTACTCAGTAAGCAGCATTTTCTGAAATCTGCACTTTGCTGAGTTGCCACACACCAGGTTCAACTTGATATCAGGATGAAGATAGGTGCAGATAGAAGGAGGTACTTGGGATACAGAGGGAACTCGGGGTGGGCATTGTATTTGTAAGATTTGGGTTGATTTCTAAAGGCAAATAGACTGTGCACTTTGAAAAGTGCAGTTGCCCTCTGCAAGTGTAGTTTCTTCAGAGCTTAGTAAATAAGGTATGGCTTCACATTGCGAGGAGTACCCAATCACGTGCAAGGAAACAAAATAAAAAAACAGCATATTTGCTTGCACATGATTGGATGATGGAAGTCAGCAGAGTTTCTGCTCATTTACTAAGCTCTGGAAAATTTTGTATGGGAGAAACTATTAATGAGTTTGAGTTAATCCTGTGATTTCCTACCACATCCCAAATTGTAGAAAGAAAGAGGAAGGCCCCAGGGGATTGTACAGGCAGGAAGCCAAAACAGGATAACAGAAAAATTTGTATAAAAAATTGAATTTTAATAAGAAAAAATATATATAAAGAGATATGTGATAAAAACAGTCATGGAATACACAACATGATACAAGAATACAGCCGCTCAATGGTCGCAATACACAATATACTGATAACAATCAGAAAAAAGTGATTATGGCAACAACCCTACATGTTTCAGAAAAGCATAAAAGGCATATTGTTCCTATTATGATGGGTATGCTTCCTTCTTCAGGGGTTTTGAATGCGAACTTGCTGGTATATTTCTATAGAGATAAATATAGATATACATCAATAAGTAAACAAAGTAGTTAGATGATAATGAAAATCCCAACCAATAGGGATAAACAAAGAAAAGAAGAAAAAAGAAAAAGAAAGAAAGACGAAAAAAAGAGAAAAAGAAAAAAGAAAAGAAAAAGCAAAGAAAAGAAAAGGAGAAAAAAAAGGAAAAACAAAAAGGGAAGAAAAGAGAAAAAAGAAAAACAATAGCAGATTGCACAGTCAGTCTATTTGCCTTTAGTAAATGAACCCCAATGTTTTGTAGTAGTTCAGGAATGAGAAGGGTCTGCTGAGCTGCGAGCTGCAGAATAATTTTCTTTTCATTCACTTCAATCTTTCCTTTCTTTGCCATTTTCAACATTTTCCCACTTTTTCATTTCATCTAGCTGCTTTCTCACACACATCCATGGCCCACACATCCTTCCTATCATTCTCCCTATTCACTGGCACATGTATCTCCAAGTCTTCCCTCCATTCACTCCCCCCATCCACCTGCATACGCATTTTGTATGCTCACTTTATCCCCATTTTCACCACCCATTCCACACCGTTTAACTCACCACTTCCAACAATCTCCGCGGGTCTCCAAATATACATAAACAATTTTTCTCTCTTCCTTTTTTTGTCTTTTTTAATAAGTATTTCTGATCCTTCCCCTTCACTGACAAACAATTTTTCATCCCATTTTTTATCAGCACTTGCGCACCATCTCACGCCACAGCCTCTGGCGGTCTGACCCTGTCCTGTGGTAGTCCGGTTTTTGTTTGGCCGATGTCCCACTTCATCTCCATGGCTCTCCTCCGGTTGGAGGGTCCTTGGCCCACGGGGGTCTCACCCCCGCCTCAACCCCGGTGGAGATTGGCTCACTCAGGACCACCATCTTATTTCCATATTGGAATGCTTGAATTGACCCTCTGTTGGGCTTTCACATGGGTAATGTATATATTTCCAACATTTAACATTTTGCCTTATGGTTCAGGCAGTACCTATATGATTGTATGACCTCATTGACCTATTTATTCACCCCCTCTTCTCTTCCTTAGCTACAAATGACATGCACCCCACTCCTGATGACTGGCCATAAGCGCCAAGAAACGCGTCGAGTCCACCCTTAGGGATGCCAAGCTTAAGTTTGCCCAAATCAATCTTAATAACATTATTTATCAAGCTACTTTGGAATTTTAAAAAATCAAAACCAATTTTTTGGATAATTATGTTCACTGCACCTGTATGCTCATGTATTGTGATTGCTTTTTTAGTCATGTCCTCGACTATGAACTATCAATTATATTTATGTGACTGTTATTACCTGTATTATGCCTTTGACTGCATGATCTCTGTATTATTGATTTTAATACAATATATGTTGATATTCATATAAATGTCTTGATTTTTTCTTTTTAGGGTGATTATTCAGCAACTCCTCATGGTCACAGTGATTTCCCTTTTGGGATTGTGTTCATCATTGATGTTATCCTAGATCAATTGTCTATACCCATCCATGTCTCATATAAAGTCCCACGAAACTCCCCTCTTTTTTCTTTGACACAGTAGATCACAAAATTATGCTCACGCACCACACCGAAGTAGCAGGAGTCGCAGACGCGGACCTATCATGGTTCACATCCTTCCTAGAAAATTGATCCCAGACAGTGAAACTGGGAGCCTTCACCTCGGCACCACGCACAAATACATGCGGAGTCCCTCAAGGATCACCCCTGTCACCGGTTCTCTTCAACATCTACCTCCGGCCACTTCTCAAAATCATCAGTGAACAGGACCTGCGCCATCACTCCTATGCAGATGACACTCAACTTTACTTTCACATCAACAACAAAAAAGATCAATATTACGGACTGGAAAAATGCCTCACATTGATCGACAATTGGATGACAGAGAGCTCCCTCAAGCTTAATGGATCCAAAACAGAACTGCTAATTTTCCACGCTAACCGAATGAAAAACTCTAGGACCACATGGACTTCACCCACCATCCTTGGACAAAACATAACCCCAAGCACCAAAGTTAAAAGCCTTGGAGTCATATTTGACTCATACATGACTATGGACGCACAAATAGGATCAGTAGTCAGCGGATCTCACCACCTGCTACAAAGACTTATCCCCTTCATCCTGGAGAAAGACAGAGCAGTAGTAGTCGGAACCGAACCATCATCAATTCCCGGCTTGACTACGCTAACTCCCTTTACCTAGGACTACCTAAATACCAGATTGCACGTCTACAAGTCATCCAAAACACAGCGGCCAGACTGGTAACAGGAAAAAACCCTGGGAATCAATCGCACCGTCCCTGAGAAGCCTCCATTGGCTAGCCGTAAAGGATCAGGTCACATTCAAGACCCTCTGCCTCACTAACAAATGAAGGAAACGCACCTCAATACTTATGCGAGAAAATAAAACACTACACCACTACTCGCGACCTTCGATCAACCAACCAAAACCTCCTCCACATCCCCAAGACTCACTACAAAGCTAAGGGAGAACGAAGGTTTAGTGTTCAAGCACCGAGGCTATGGAATGCGCTACCCACGGACATCCGCATGGAAGAAAATCATCGGGCCTTCAGGAAAAAAATGAAGACTCATCTCTTCTGAAGGATCTCAACGACACTGGATGCAAAGCGCCTTGAGGTGATTTTGTTCACATTTGCAGCGCTATACAAGTTACTCACTCACTCAGATGGCACTGATGGGCATCACTGTAAAGGAGGCACTGGCAGGCATTACTGATGGGCATGGTGTGGCATAATTTTTGGGCACAGATTGGAATCCCTGGTGGCCATGGGTGGCATACCTGGTGGTCATCAGTGGTGGCCATCCCTGGTGGTCCAGGTGACATCCCTGGTGGTCCTGGGTGGGCATCCTCCCACCCAGGACCACCAGGGATGCCACCAGGACCACCATCAATCAGCGCAGACCCCCCTGTCAGGAGAGCAGCCAATCAGCTCTCCTCTACTCGCGTCTGTCAGACGAGAGTGAGGAAAAGCTGATACATGGCTCTTCGTGTTTATATCGTGATCAGCTGTGATTGGACACAGCTGATCACGTGGTAAAGAGTCTCCGTCAGAGACTCTTTACCGAGATCGGTGTTGCGGAGTGTCAGACTGACACACCGCACCACCGATCGCCATGCTGCGCACCGTCTGTTATCCTGAAATAGGTCATACGACGTCCAGTCAGGATAACAGAACAACCACCAGGCCGTCATTTTGCTATAGGCCGGGCGGGAAGTGGTTAAGGCTGAATTCCGAGTATGGATTTATTGTATAGTTACATTGGTCCAGCTTGGACCTGCTACAGTGATCACTGCTGTCCTCTGGGTCTTCTCCCTGCTGTGTAGCGAACACAGGGGGATGCTGGCTCCGCATAGGTGACATTCAAAGAATCTCAAAAAAATTGGATAAACTTGGCGCCACACCAATTCTAATGTTTCAGTGAAATGGAATTAAGATATGTGTGATATTATATAAGACAGCAGCTACCCCTTTAAGTGAAAAACATCACCTAAAACCAAATAACCATATAAAAAGGTACAACGGTACTTTAGAACAAGAGAGTAATAGGGTGGGGGGACCTTATATCAGAAAAACACCTGGCACCATCCTTTCTATGAAGTAAATTTTATAGAAAAAGGGTCCCCATTATTTCTCACAAGGAGAAACAATGGGAAAAAAGGGATTTTTAAGGTCCCTGCATTTAATGTAAATATTATACCATTTAAAATGTTTCCAGATTTTTTATTAATACAAAAATACATCTACAGTATATACAAAAACATGTTGTATTGACATTCAAGACATAACTGTTCTGTGCATCAGTATAGAGCACAGTTGATGTTGGATCAACGTGTTTCACCCAAGTAGAGGGCTTCCTCAGGATCCACTTTACGGTATTGGTAGTTTTAATATCTCAGATTACAATCACAACGGTATCACAAATGTGGTTTTGCCTGATGCTCTAGAGTTCTGTAGGCTGGTGTATTTTCCTGATATATATCAGTAACCATTGAAAAAAAAAGAATCGCAACCCAAACAGGTCTTCGCATAGGCTTAGAATGTGCTAAATAAGGTGCTACTAATACATTTTCAAAGAAAGTTTGTATGATCATCCAAATAAAGGACAAAGAAGTAGTGTTCAACGGTGAAGATTCAAATGTGAAATATATATTAAATCCGAGTGGAAACAAAAATCAGCAACTATTGATTCCGATGCTCTGAGAGTGTCAATCTCCCACAAGCATCATAGCTGGACGTGTGTGCAGCCTGTGAGCGGTGAAACAAAAGTCAAGTGATACAGTCTGCAAATTGTGTAAAAATCTATAATAAAGCACTTCAAAAGCTCCGTCAATCACCGTGCATCAAAGAAAGATGTGCCTTGTAGATTCATGCAAAATTTCTCCACCACAGTGAGGGCAAAAATTCATACTCACCAACCACAAATGGCCACGTGAGACCCCTCTCGCTTTTCATGTAAGTCCAATGATAATTCTTCTCCTCAGTTTCAAGATCAACACTGGATACAGCATATCTAAATGATCCCCATTATGTCCTTTCACTCCGTAGACAATGAGCCAATATCAGAAAAAATAAGTAATATAGAGTAGTTATTTCATTAAAATCCACTAAAAAGTATAACGTGTATTGCACTTACATTTCTTGGTGCTTTAGGTAAGCATGATGTAGTCACATCCGGTGGGGGACCCGCATCATTTCCTGCCAGTGGAACGCACGCGGCTCGGCTGAGCGGCGGTGGGTTCTTTTAAGACGCTGTCTGTGTCAGTGCTTACCTAAAGCACCAAGCAATGTAAGTGCAATACATTTTATACTTTTTAGTGTATTTTAATAAAATTACTACACTTTATTATCTATTCTTTCTGGTATTGGTTAATTGTCTACCCAGTGAAAGGATATAATGGAGATCATTAGAATACGCTGTATCCAGTATTGATCTTGAAAGTGAGGCAAACAATTATTATTGGACTTACCTGAAAAGCGAGAGAGGCCTAACATGGCCATTTGTGGTTGGTGTGAATTTTTGGCCTCACTGTGGTGGAGCAATTTTGCATGAATCTACAAGGCACGTCTTTCTTTGAAGCACAGTGATTGATGGAGCTTTAGAAGGACTCAATTATAGATTTTATACACAATTTGTGGACTGTATCACTTGACTGTTGGTCTAAAGCAGCGCCGTACCTTTTACAGGCGGTCCCCTAGTTACAAACATCCGACTTACAAATGAATCCTACTTACAAACGGAAGGAGACAACAGGAAGTGAGAGGAAATCTACCCCTAGGAAGGGAAATTTACTCCTGTAAGAGTTAATATGGGAAAAAGGTGTCTCCTCTCCACTGATGCTTTATCACCAATTCTTGTTTCCACAACAACCCAAAATTTTCCAAATCCAATTGTCATTGGGATGGAAAGTGAGGTGAAATCTTCTGAACAGGTGCACAGACAGCAAAACAAATGTTACAGGGGTGATAACCCTTCCCTATGTTTTCCAAAAAGCTTAAACATAGATTTTTTGGCTGGAGCTACACTTACAAAATGTACCTGTTCCAAATTACAAACAGATTCAACTTAAGAACAAATCTACAGACCCTGTCTTCTTTGTAACCCGGGGGCCATCTGTATATGGCCATTTGACATTCACAGAATGCTTTGCATTTTTGCTCTATGAAGGCAAGGCGTCATCTGATTGGACCAGGTAGAGAGACAGGACAGTGATGTCACGATGATCATCTGGTCCAGTCAAAGAATGCTTTGCAATCATTGAGAATAATGCAAAGCGTTATGTGTTTTGTGTCTATGCTGAATGAGCAATCTCCTGTGGCAGGACAGTTGCTTGGCACAGGACCCTGAAGACAGTGGCCATGACTGTAGTAGCAGTGACTACTACAGTGATTTCCAGCTTCTAGAGCAGGGGTGTCAAACTCAATTTTCTCGTGGGTCGCATCAGCATTATGATTGCCCTCAAAAGGGCCGGTTGTATCTGTAAGATTAGATGTCCAGCGCATCCCCTCCCCATTACATTAGATGTCAAGGGCCACCCCACCATCAGAAGTTGAGTCCACCACCCTCCCTTACATCAAAGTGCACCCCCCTTACCTTATGCTGCTGCTGGGAAGATGGATGCATTGATTGAAAGCAGAAAGTACAGGGTCTGGAGGAGGACCAGAGGAGGGCTGGAGCTCTCCTGCAACTGCAGGAGAGATGCGAGGGCCACATGAAATGGCATGAACGGCCAGATTCGGCCCGCGGGCCTTGTGTTTGACACCTGTGTTCTAGAGGGATCCCTCAGGTATGGCATATGCAATCTTATGTAGTGTTATCCCCCCGTAGGGACCCCTAAAAAATGCCAGGATCTCTTTTACCCGTAGTTTCTTTGCAGCCCAGCATACAGTTGCAGTCACTATTCAGACTCATTTACCAGTCCAGGGGTATTCTTTTTATGATGCTTTAATAAGAACTTGGGTAGCTAGTGGGTAATGGTGGGATACTTCAAAAACCTTTAACACCACTTCACAATTATGTGTTGATCTATTACATAAAATCGTAATAAAATACATTTACGTTTTTGGTTGTAACATGACAAAATGTAGAACATTTCAAAGGGTATGAATACTTTTTCAAGGCACTGTAAGGATCCGATTGACTTTGAACCCAAAGACTCTAGTGCTGAATCCGCTGTGCTGATATGCTTCCCCCATAACGTGACCTTATTTTTTTAAATTTTTTTTCAATTTCTTTCTAAAAATGCAACAGCAACATTTTACTTTATTTTTCTTTTGATCTTGTGAGTAAGAAATAAGAAATCATTTCAAAGCTTTTATTTACAGTCTGAGTTCTTTTTACTGGATGAAAATAGAAAGAGCGTGACAGATTAACACATATTCTCGACACGAAAGTGCCACTTCCTGCAGGTGATGACTTGCTCCCCAGTAAATATAACACAACAGGGTTTCGTTAATAGGTTCCACCAAGGGGCTCTGACAGACCGCTACAAAATAAAAAAATAAAAAAACCTTGTGGGAGAAACAAAAGAGAAGAAGGAGGTTAATGTCAGAGCTGGAGCTCTAGCTGGCACAGGTCAGATACGTATGTCACCTTTCTTCATGGGAACATGTCCATAAAGTGGTTTACACTTTATAACCGACTCATGTACTGCATTCTAACACCAGCACAGAGGCTTCACCCAGAGAAACTGAATAAACACAATTGCTGGGGAATAGAAAACAGCTAGCCAGGTGGAGAATGTTGGTTTCCATTAGAGGCTTTGTACTAGACATGTGCAGTGCCGAAAAATACGTTCGGTTTCGTTTCATGCATTTTTTTTTTCCAGAAATTTGGAACTTCGAAAAAATCAACAAAATTCATAAATTCGTAAATTGGAAATTCGAAAATCCGAAAATTCGAAAATAAGAAAGGAAAATCCCAAAGTTAGAAAGGACGAAAATTCAAAGATTCCAAAATTTGAACAAAATAACTAATTAATAATAACTAACTATTAAATTATAGGTATTGGAATTTCCTTTTAAATTTGTCTGTTAGTGAACGTAACGAATACAAATTTATCTGAAGTTACAAATTTTCCGAAATAAAGAATGCTGCATCTAAACAAATGGAACAAAACTAAATAATAATAAATAATATGTTTTTATTATTATTATTTATTATTAATTTGTTCCGTTCCATTTGTTTAGATATGGCATTCGTTATTACGGATAATTCAGAACTTCTGATAAATTTGTATTCGTTACATTCACTAACAGCCAAATTTGAAAGGAAATTCTAATACCTATAATTGAATAGGTTTATCTGAAGTTCCGAATTATCTGAAATAAAGAATGCCGCATCTAAACAAATGAAACAAAACTAAATAATAATAATTAGTAATATTAATAGTTAGTTATCATTTCAGATTTTCAAGTTTTTGAATTTTCAGATTTTTGTCCTTATTTTCAGATCTTCGTTATTTAGAATTTTCGGATTTTCATTCTTCTTTTTGGGTTTCTGAATTTTCGTATTTACGAATTTCTGAATTTCGGAAATTTTTAATTTACAAATTTCCAAAATTTGTAACTTTCAAATTTTTCAATATTATAAAAATGTCATCAATTAGAAAAATCAGATATTCCCGAATTAACGAATTTGTCTAAATTCATTAAAAAAATAATTTGGAACTAAACAAATTGCACATGTCTACTTTGTACAAAGTTATTTTGCTTTCTAATGTATTGAGGTTCATTTACTAAGGGCCGATTCACACTGGTCCGACATACGCTCCGACTTCTAGAGCACAAGTCTCATGACATGTCAAAATCAATGGTTCCCTATGAGTGCCGTCTTAACTGGACCGACTTGTGTTGGTCCGACTTTGAAAATGCTTCCTGTACTACTTTGGTCTGACTTGGGCACGATTTCAGCCCATTGATTTGATTGTAGTTTGCACCCAAGTCGGATCATCATCTTAACTGATCCGACTTGTGGCATGTGACTTGTGCTCTGAGGATCTTGAGGGGGAAAACCTAAATTGAAAAAAAAAAAAACGACGTGCCCCCCCCCCCCCCAGAATCCATACCCGACCCTTATCCAAGCATGCAGCCCGGTAGGTCAGGAAAGGGGGGGGTGAGCGAGCGCCCCCCTCCTGGACCATACCAGGCCACATGCCCTCAACATGGGGGGGTAGGTGCTTTGGGACAGGGGGGGCCGAGCAGAGAGCCAGTGACTGACAGTAACCAGCTCCCTGCTCAGGGAGCACTGAGAACCGAGTGGTCAGCGGTGTTTTATCGCTCGGTTCACAGCGTTAGAGCCGGCGGGGGACAGATGCAGCATCGGGCCGATGCTACATCCACCTAGGTAAGTATGATTCCAAAAAGAAAGAAAAAACTCAACTTCTCTTTTAAACTCATCCCTAACTGTTACCCTAGGACAAAAAGTTTGTTACTAGCAGGATCAGCAGGTAAAAAACGAAGGGTAAAAATAGCATATAGAAAAGAAAACCAATACAGAACCACATTTAAATGACAGGTAAACATCCCAGATCGACACCATTACTTGTAAAGAAAATAAAAATGCCATAAATCTATCCCCTATTTTGTAGACGCTATAACTTTTGCGCAAACCAATCAATATGCGCTTATTGTGATTTTTTTTACCAAAAATATGTAGAAGAATACAGATTGGCCTAAACGGATGAAAAAATTAGTTTTTTTCCATTTATTTATTTTTGGATATTTATTATAGCAAAAAGTAAAAAATATATATTTTTTTTTTTCAAAATTGTGGGGTTTTTTTTGTTTAAAAGCGCAAAAAATCAAAAACGCAGAGGTGATCAAATACCACCAAAAGAAAGCTCTAATTGTGGAAAAAAAAAGGACGTAAATTTTGTTTGGGTACAAAGTCACAGGACCGCGCAATTGTCAGTTAAAGCGACTCAGTGCCAATTCGCAAAAAATGGCCTGGTCATTAAGGGGGCAAATCTTCCGGTTAAATGACAGGTAAACTGCAATATATAACATTTTTGCTCTTGGGTTTAGATACGGTTTAAATAAATGCATTAGCAACATCTAAATGACAAATGTATTAATCAGTTCATTGGATTAAATGCTTCAGTCCTGTCTGGTTCTATTCAATATTTTAGCCTGGAGGTATTCTTGGTGGTATATTTTCTGGTAGGTGAGCTCCATTCCACGGTCTCTATTTGCAGTAAGTATCAAACATCTGTTTCAATTTCAACCTGACTCCTAAAACTAATTTTCCATTTGTCCTCCACTTCTGTCTGCAAATAAACAAATTAAAATGCAAATGTGGACACTTCTCTTTTTTCCCCATTTATTTCTCATGTTAATTAGGTGCAGCTTATGACTCATTGGATGATTAGTTATATGACATTGCCTCTGCAAAACAAGTAGAGATGGCAGAGTAAGCATCTATCACTCATTAGTCCAGAACCTAAAAAAAATAAAAGCTTTTATTACTCTCTTGCTCTTCTTATTCTTAAAAAAAAATAAAAATAAAAAATTGAATTTTATAATTAAAGAGAATGTTAGATGTAAACAATAATTTGAATGTATTGCAACCTTATTTGTTCATTACATTCTCAGGTCCTGCTTTTCAGTGCCACACAATGATTGTATGGCTGTTTATCACAGTCTATTAGATCCAATGTTAAAAATTCACTGTGCCTCAAGCATTTGCACAGCTGTCTCAAATAATTCCCATAATATGCCTAATGTGTTTATTTTCTTTGATTGTTAGCTCCATCCAGTGGCCATAATGCAGTATTTTCCTGACAAGTTAAAAAAAAAAAAAAAGCATTTTGACCACTAGATGGAGCTAGCAATCATTGCAAATAAACACATTAGGCAAACTAGGGGGATTATTCATGATGACTGTGCAAGTGCTTGAGACACAGCAAATGTTTTATAAGTAGTAGACCCCTATGAATCAGATAACTTACCAAAAGAAATGTACTCTCTTTGTGGCTTATATCTTGTTTAAGCTTTTGTTAGTATATGTCCCCAATACATGCCCATTTCCACATATTGTATCCCTTTAAAACGCTGCAATTACAGAAAAATACCCTTTTCTCACTGCAGGAACAATGTGCCCTAGAGGGGGAAGGGAGTTTTTGTGGGTCAAATTGTGTAAAGCCTGGTCATATCCTTTAGTGAAGGAGACTTTTCCCAAATGGTGAAGGGCTTCTTCACCAGTGCCATGGCTTAAATGTGAACAGTTTACCTACTGGGGATTTAACCACTTCAGCCCCGGAAGACTTGGCTGCCCAATGAGCGGGCCATTTTTTGAGATCCGGCATTGTGTCGCTTTAACTGACAATTGCGCGGTCGTGCAACATTACACCCAAACAAAATTGACGTATTTTTTTCCCCCACAAATAGAGCTTTCTTTTGGTGGTATTTGATCACCTCTGCTGTTTTTATTTTTTGCACTATGAACAAAAGAAGAGTGACAATTTTGAAAAGAAACACAATATGTTTTACTTTTTGCAATAATAAATATCCCAATTTAAAAAAAAAAAAAAATCCCTCAGTTTAGACCGATATGTATTCTACATATTTTTGGTAAAAAAAATAGCAATACGCGTATATTTATTGGTTTGCGCAAAAGTTATAGCGTCTAAAAAATAGGGGGTAGTTTTATGCTATTTTTATTATTATTTATTTACTAGTAATGGTGGCGATCTGCGACATTATGGCGGACACATCGGACACTTTTGACACATTTTTGGGACCATTGGCATTTATACAGCGATCAGTGTTATAAAAATGCACTGATTACTATAAAGATTTTACTGGCAGGGAAGGGGTTAACACTAGGGGGTGATCAAGGGGTCAATTGTGTTCCCTAATGTGTGTTCTAACTGTAGGGGGGAGGGGACTGACTAGGGGAAGAGAGAGATCGGTGTTCATATTTCGTATGAACACACGATCAGTCTCCTTGCCCCTGAGAGAACCGGGATTTGTATGTTTACACACACGCATCCCCATTCTTGTTCTGTAATGTGCAATTGCGGGTGCCCGGCGGTCATCGCGACCGCCGTGCACTCGCATTGGCTCCGGGGACATGCTTTGGGCACGCGTTCCGCCAGGGGCGTCTTAAAGAGCCAATGTACAGCTACGACGGCTCGCGCAGGGTATAACTGCGGCAGCTGGTCCGGAAGTGTAGCCCGGAGCTGGCTATTATGCCTGCAATCCAGAGACATTTTCTGTGTTATTAATGTGGGGTTGGCTCCCTCTAGTGTTTGCTGGACTCTATGTGTCAATTTCCTTTTTCCTGTGATAGGATTCAAAGCAAAGCATCATGGAATGTGTAGTTCAGAATGCTGAAGTGACTATGCCAGCAGGACTGATCTCAACTACAATTAACAGAATGCTGAGTGGACAAAACAGTTTGCTGGGAAAGGATATAAATGGCTGGTGCGGCCTAGAACCCTCTCTTGGGACGCCGTTTGACTCTGCCAGCAGGAGGTCTGTGTGACAGTGAGCTGCTGTTGATTAGCGGCCTGCACAATGGGGAGCCGCTCACCCATACCCAGAGGGACCTCTGCGGACAGAATCGTTTCTTCCCTGCAGCAGACTGGAGGGTGTTCCGGCCATCCAGAGACGCCTGCAATTCAGATCCCAATGGGCTGCAGCGTGCCGTGGCGGGCGTCATTTCCCAGAGCCAGGATACAGAGAGAGCTCCTGTCAGAGTTTTCTCTTCATCTGCATCGTTGCCAACTGTATCAGAGTTCCAGAGTGGTGAGCGGGCATAGCCCATCTTGTTGTTAAAGACACTGCTTTCAGACATCAGTCACACAGTTACGCTGGTGGTACTTGTAGTTCCACTGGAAGTCAGTTCTTGGTTAAAATGGAAGTAAATCCTCTGGGGGAAGTTACACCTACAGGTAAGCCTAGATTAAGGCTTACCTGTAGGTGTTCGCAATATCTCCTAAACCTACACGGTTTAGGAGATATTTGCCAAAAAGAATGCACCGATGTCTACGGCGCATGCGCGCCTTAGACAACGGCGCAGGCGCACTGAGAATGCCGGTTCTGTGAATGGCTAATGCCGGCTTTGACGGCTCCCGCGCGCACGCGCGGAGTGACGTCTTCGCCGCTCTGGCCAATCACAGCGCCGGAGCGGCGATACCCGGAAGTAACCTTCCGGAGAGATGTCTGCGGCCGGAGGAGGAGACGAGGACGGCTTCGATCTAAGGTAAGTAATTCATAATGAGCTAGTATGCTAGTCATACTAGCTCATTATGCCTTTGTCTTGCAGGTTTTTTTTTTTTCTTTTTTTAAATTTGGGTTTACAACCGCTTTAATAATGAACACTAAAAGCAGACATCTATGCCCAGTTTACATTATTGATTCTAGTAGCTATACTGGATAACAACATTAGGATCATATCAGAGGAAGTTATAATACAACAAGGATAATTTAAAGTTCTGCCAAAATTTGCTACACTGAAATCTGAAAATTGGCCTGGGCAGGAAGGGGGTCAAAGTGCCCAGTAGACAAGTGGTTAATGCTGGCTTAACTAATCTTTGGGCCTAAACCTTGTATATTAACACGGGTGCAAAAAAATGCAAAAATTGCTCTGGCAGTGAAAGAGTTAAGCAAGGGTACATCAGGCCCCAAAATGAAAAGGAAGCTGCTTTCAGGGAGGCACACAGAGGAACACTGTCTGGTTAATATGGTGCAAGGGATGAGTGCAGTAGGGTATTTAGGTTTTGTTCTGCCCTAGGCCTGACTAAACTCGTTCACCCCCTATTTTAAATATGACCCACCCCTTTCTGTCAAGGCTACACCCCTTGCTGTTTAAGACCCGTCCTGAAAATTTAGAGTGGGGACACTAGTTCTGAGGGCCTGGGGGGGGGGGGCAATGAATTCCCCTAATTTTCAAAGATTTCCTCTAAATTCCTGTTTGGTTATGGGGCAGGAAGTGAAGGGAAATCTCTGCAATGGGACAGGGATGGTAAAAAATAAACTGGCAGGGGGTATAAACCTCCCTTACTCTATCCAAAATGGGGGGAAAAATAGTGTTGCCTGTAGTTTTACTTTAAGCACAAATTTCTAAAAATTTTATGGAGAGGACTAAGAAGATATAACCATGCCAATGGTGCAGCAGAAAACATATAGCACAGTGAGGAAGGTTTGTGGTCCAGGATGATAGAACAGTCAAAATTAGAAGCAGCGCCCCCCACAGTTGCAGAATGCCGGCCATCCGCATACTGGAAGCAGTGCGGACGCTTTATGGGGGCGCTAGACTAATTTGCCTCTCAGCCCAGTTTGCCCCCATAAGACTGGCGCTACACTAATAGTGCAGCGCAAGCCGGCGGGTACTCTTTCCGTGCTGCCCCCCTGCAAAGTGCTGCCCTAGGCCTGGGCCTTGTTGGCCTAGGCCAGGATACAGTGTTGGATGAGTGGAGCCTGCTCATAGATAAATTTGAAAGTTTAAAATGTAGCACAGGAAAGTTTTATTCAGTAATTATTTGGTTTATCCCAGGAACCGCGGTATCTGTATCTAGGATTACTGTAACTAGGTTGCTGCATTTCTTTTGGGTTAAAGAAGTGTGTGATTTTTGGCTGCGGGAAGAGTCTAACACTGATTGTGCAGTTTTCATTAAAATGAATATTTAATATTTGTGCTGGAAAATCTTCTATACAAAAAAAAAATAAAAAAATCAGCGCTTGGAAAGAGTACGGCTTGGCTAAAAAACAAACTCTTTCCTCAACCATCCCCAAGTCATTATACGGCACAGTATTTCAGCCGTGAGCTTTGAAACACTCCCTTGGCGCCTCTCAGCATCGTGTACTAATTGAGCGATGTCAAAGCACTTCTTCCCACACACTTTTTTTTTTTTTCAGGTTACAAAACTACCACCTCAGCTGAAATCAACTGTTTTGCGGTCATCAATGCTAAAATGTCTCAGTGTTACTCTTGGCAGAGGCAATGCCAATTAAACCTGCAAGCCATGTCAAAGAGGTTAAAGCCGACTTATGCTATGCTTCCTCGGTCAGAAAACATCTTCATTTCCTTGCTAATTATGCTCCGGTTCTGTTTCCGCCAGTGCAGTTTTTGTAAAGTGTTTACTTAGAACAAACTAAATCAATTTTTTTAAAGCAGAACTTTGCATAGTCATACCGTGTGCAAAGCTCCCCCGATCAACATGCAATTAAAATTTCTCTATCAAATAATTTTTCTTTCAAGAAATACAGACCCGTGATGTCATCTTTGCTCAAAGTTTGGTGGAGTTTAGATGTTCTTTTGAAAAGCAGGAGCATTATATGAAAGAACACATCCCTGGCATCCTTTTAGTCGTGCATGCTCCTCCTCGACAATAAGTGTTGCAGACATTGATCAGTTGCTTATTTTTTAATTCCCTCTGTGACACTGCTATGCCTATTCATGGTGTGGGGATATATCACTCACAGGGTTCTTGATCGTGCATGTTGAGTGTGATGGAACCCCTTGGACCCCCGATTAGGTGCCTCCCGCCAAACAGTGCCTCCTGCCCTCCAAACTGTTCCAGCAAACCGAGTGCTAATACCAGCCCTGTTACCCCAAACATTGTACACAGACAAGATGTTGAGGTAAACTCAAAAGAAATGACTGTTTATTGAAACTCAGACACATACTTTATACCCCACAGGAGGACATTCCCCTCTTGAGGATATTAGAATGACAATGCAAAATTCAAACACCAATCCAATTAACAGCTAACAACAACAGTGATCTTAATTACCCAGTAATCGAATTAACAAACATATAACACCCCACAATAGATTACTAACAAAGTGGAGTGGACACAATGCTAGCAGACAGACAGAAACAACAGGTGGCCCAATTAACAATGGGAGAGACACAAATTTGTGTATTCTGTCCACTAGAAAATTCATCAGAAGACATACAATGTTCCAGCAGTCTGTTACAGTGGAATTGATTTATCTTCATAGGGATCTTTAGGATTATGGTTGATAAATATTTATGTTCCAAGTGAAGGAGCTTCTCCAACCCAGTGTCACGATCAGGCGTCGGGCTTGAAGACCAATTGCAATAGCAGTGGCAGGACAGGCATACAGGCAGTCACTTCTGGTAGATGACACAGGCTAACCTGAGGTGCGGAGTCTAAGTACTAGCTGGTTTTCCCCAGAGCTCCGGGTGGTGGAGATGGATTTGGCTGCAAGCTAGTACCAGGTCGCAGTCCTCAAGTTTGCCCCACCAGGGTGTGAGCAAGCCGGGGTCCAATAGCGGATAAACAGACAAGGATGAAACAGCAACGTGGTCAAAGAACAGGCCGAGGGTCAAACACGGGTAGTTGCAGATTGGGATTAGGCAGTAAAGAAGTCCAGGAACAAGCCAAAGGTCAATCACGAGTGGTTGTAGGTACAGATGGCAACAGGAAAACCAACAGCAAGGCACTGGCAGGGAAGGCACAATAACCTGGAAAAGAGGAAGTGCTGAGACAAGGCTTATATAGGAAGTTCATGGGAGGAGCAAGGAGTTCAAGGTTCATCAGTAATCAAGACTCAAGGCAGGGTTGTCCATTGGATCAGATAGGTTTGTCCAGCAGATCAGGCAAGGAGCTGTCCAGCATCCCAGATAGCTCAGTGGGAAGAGTAAATGCCAGACACAGACGAGGTCCCAGGTTCAAGCCCAGGTCCTGACAGTACTCCCCTCCTCTCAGGACGTCCTCTGGACGTCTTAGGGCTGGGTTTGTGAGGAAACCTCTGGTGGAATTCTCTTGTCAATCTAGGGGAGTGAACCTTATCCATCTTTGGGCATCTTTTTCTTTAGAAGTTTCTGCTGGGGAGATTCTCCTCACTTGCAAGGCTTTTTCAAACATCTCCAGCTCCTGCATACGGATAAGGGTGCCATTCGAGGCATACATACAGTCAGGTGGTAGAACTTCTTTGGCAGGACAGGAATTTGTGATGGAGCCAGACTTTACGAAAGTGGTGACGGTATCAAGAACAGGTGTTTTCTTAGGATGTAGCGAAGGCGTCTCTGGAGCAGGAGGTGGTTCTTTGGCAGGACAGGGTGATGTTACTGCATTTACCACTGTGGAACGTGGGATGACTACTGGAACTGGTCTGTTGTCGGGAGGTTGCATAGTTGCCTCTAGGCCAGATGGTAGGAGTTTCACAGGGGTATTGGTTGCGGGTTCAAGAGGGGCACTGGTATCGTTGACCACCGTAGTCTGGGAATCTACTTGTGTCATTGAACATGGACAGGCCTTACGGCAACCTTGGCAGTTCACAGGCCGAACAGCAGCGATAGCAGAATGAATCCCAGTAGTACCCACTTGAAGAACCTTTGGCCGAGGTGGACGAGTTGGGCAGAGAGAGATTAAGTGCCCTCTTTCTCCACAATAGAAACAAAGGCCACAGCCTCTCCTCCGCTCTCTTTCAGCTTTAGACAGCGTGGTCTGGATGACCCCGATCTCCATAGGTTCCACATCTTCCAGGGTAGGTGTGTGTATATCCACAGGAACGTCAAGGCTTTGTGGTGTTAGGGCTTCATGGCTTGGCACGTACTGGGGTGGCTTGAAGTCATACCTGTACAGGATATTCCTGTCCCTGGGTCCTCGAAGGCCAGATGAGCTAGGAGCAGACTTGGGAACCCTGGTTTTCTTAGAAACTGTACAGTGAGAGTTCAGGGCTAACATAAAAGCTTCCCAGCTGTCCAAGACTGAACTCCTTTCCTGTAATACCTGGTGAGCCCATGTTTTGATGGGTCCAGTGAGCAGGTTGGATAGTAGCGAGAACCTTTATATAATCTGTGGCATAGGTCCTAGGCTTAAGAGCAAACAACAGCTCGCAATCCATCTTAAAGGATGAAAGAGATGCACGGCTACCGTCAAACCTCTCGGGCATCACAACAAATGGCTCAGGACAGGCTGGTTCCGGGCCTGGGCGTACTGTACCTTTCAGTAACAGAACTTCTTGCTGCAGGTCTGAGATTTGCTGTCTGACAGGAGTCAGAGCATCTGCTATAGCGGCCTTCATGTTTATGGCCAGGTTATTCTGTCACGATCAGGCGTCGGGCTTGAAGACCAATTGCAATAGCAGTGGCAGGACAGGCATACAGGCAGTCACTTCTGGTAGATGACACAGGCTAACCTGAGGTGCGGAGTCTAAGTACTAGCTGGTTTTCCCCAGAGCTCCGGGTGGTGGAGATGGATTTGGCTGCAAGCTAGTACCAGGTCGCAGTCCTCAAGTTTGCCCCACCAGGGTGTGAGCAACCCGGGGTCCAATAGCGGATAAACAGACAAGGATGAAACAGCAACGTGGTCAAAGAACAGGCCGAGGGTCAAACACGGGTAGTTGCAGATTGGGATCAGGCAGTAAAGAAGTCCAGGAACAAGCCAAAGGTCAATCACGAGTGGTTGTAGGTACAGATGGCAACAGGAAAACCAACAGCAAGGCACTGGCAGGGAAGGCACAATAACCTGGCAAAGAGGAAGTGCTGAGACAAGGCTTATATAGGAAGTTCATGGGAGGAGCAAGGAGTTCAAGGTTCATCAGTAATCAAGACTCAAGGCAGGGTTGTCCATTGGATCAGATAGGTTTGTCCAGCAGATCAGGCAAGGAGCTGTCCAGCATCCCAGATAGCTCAGTGGGAAGAGTAAATGCCAGACACCGATGAGGTCCCAGGTTCAAGCCCAGGTCCTGACACCCAATCTCCAGGAAGACCACCATATTCTCCTTGACCATTACCCTGTAAAAGATTATCATTGCACCTTTCCATCCACTCTAGAAGGGAAGCTTTATTGTCTTTATTCAGAGAATTAATCCAAGTCTTACTCACAGCGTACATTACATTGTTGTCCATCATTGGAGAATGATCTCCTCTCTCCATGGGCTATAATCAGTGGATAGGAGACTTGCGTCTAGCCCTTTGCAAAAGCCCCTGTCCTGGTTGGGTCTGTCACATTGAGTACCTCCAGGATGGCTATTCTGAGTGGAGAAAACTGATTTTATGGTTTTCTCCAGGATTGGTAAATCCTGGATTGGGAGTCCAAAATTTTGATGTGACTTGGGAGGGATGGAGCGTCTAACCCTGTGTAGGTGTGCTCAACCTTTTTAATCAAGGGGCTGTCTGTGATGCCTTTCCCCTTTCCCACAAACTTGAGCTGGAGCAGCGTGTGGGTGGAGAGACACTAGGAGAGTGTCTACACTGGGTTCAAGGATAGGTGGCCAGATCTGACCAGGCTGTAGCCCGAAAGTGATTTTAAAGTGATAACCACTTCCCAAATCGGCCAATTCTGATATTCCTCTCCTACATGTAAAAATTAGGGCTGTTACTGATTAAAATTTTCGTGTTCGATTAATCAATTTTTTTTAAATCGATTAATCGACTAATTATAATGCACATACAGATCCAACTACTTTTAGCTGATCTCCTTGCATTACAACTCTCCCCCACTGTAATATCCACAGACATCTCCCCACTGTAATATCCACAGACATCTCCCCCACTGTAATATCCACATCTCCCCCACTGTAATATCCACAATCTCCCCCAGTGTAATATCCACAATCTCCCCCAGTGTAATATCCACAATCTCCCCCAGTGTAATATCCACAGACATCTCCCCCAGTGTAATATCCACAGACATTTCCCCACTGTAATATCCACAGACATCTCCCCCAGTGTAATATCCACAGACATCTCCCCACTGTAATATCCACAATCACCCCCATTGTAATATCCACAATCTCCCCCACTGTAATATCCACAATATCCCCCACTGTAATATCCACAGACATCTCCCCCACTGTAATATCCGCAATCACCCCCACTGTAATATCCGCAATCACCCCCACTGTAATATCCGCAATCACCCCCACTGTAATATCCACAATCTCCCCCACTGTAATATCCACATACATCTCCCCACTGTAATATTGACATACATCTCCCCACTGTAATATCCACAATCTCCCCCACTGTAATATCCACAATCACCCCCACTGTAATATCCACAATCACCCCCACTGTAATATCCACAGACATCTCCCCACTGTAATATCCACAGACATCTCCCCACTGTAATATCCACAGACATCTCCCCACTGTAATATCCACAGACATCTCCCCACTTTAATATCCACAATCTCCCCCACTGTAATATCCACAATCACCCCCACTGTAATATCCACAGACATCTCCCCCACTGTAATATCCACAGACATCTCCCCCACTGTAATATCCACAGACATCTCCCCCACTGTAATATCCACAATCACCCCCACTGTAATATCCACAATCACCCCCACTGTAATATCCACAGACATCTCCCCACTGTAATATCCACAGACATCTCCCCACTGTAATATCCACAATCTCCCCCAATGTAATATCCACAATCACCCCCACTGTAATATCCACAATCACCCCCACTGTAATATCCACAGACATCTCCCCCACTGTAATCCACAGACTTCTCCCCACTGTAATATCCACAGACATCTCCCCACTGTAATATCCACAATCTCCCCCACTGTAATATCCACAGACATCTCCCCCACTGTAATATCCACAATCACCCCCACTGTAATATCCACAGACATCTCCCCACTGTAATATCCACAGACATCTCCCCACTGTAATATCCACAATCACCCCCACTGTAATATCCACAATCACCCCCACTGTAATATCCACAGACATCTCCCCCACTGTAATATCCACAGACATCTCCCCCACTGTAATCCACAGACTTCTCCCCACTGTAATATCCACAGACATCTCCCCACTGTAATATCCACAATCTCCCCCACTGTAATATCCACAATCTCCCCCACTGTAATATCCACAATCACCCCCACTGTAATATCCACAATCTCCCCCACTGTAATATCCACAGACATCTCCCCCACTGTAATATCCACAGACATCTCCCCCACTGTAATATCCAAAATCTCCCCACTGTAATATCCACAGACATCTCCCCACTGTAATATCCACAATCTCCCCCACTGTAATATCCACAGACATCTCCCCACTGTAATATCCACAGACATCTCCCCACTGTAATATCCACAGACATCTCCCCCACTGTAATATCCACAGACATCTCCCCGCTGTAATATCCACAGACATCTCCCCCACCGTAATATCCACAGACATCTCCCCACTGTAATCCACAGACATCTCCCCACTGTAATTCACATACATCTCCCCACTGTAATCCACAGACATCTCCCCACTGTAATATGGTCTACATCTCCCCCACTGTATAGGAAGATTAGTGCTTGCTTAGTCTTACCAGAGAAGCCGGCCGAACACGAGCAGTTGAAGCCAGGTGATGACGTCAGCGCGCCGCTCTAGGCTCACCTAGACCCCCGCCGGGTGGACCAAGATGGCTGCCGCTCCGGGAGCTATGCCGAAGCCGCGGCCTTTCCTATGGCCGAGGCAGCAGCGGAGCTCCGCCGTTGCACCACTAGTACCGATCAAAAGAATTTAGATCCATCAATTTTTTTTACGATTAATCAAGGAATTAATCGTTCATTTCCGCAGCCATAGTTTAATTATGTGTTTTTTTGCTAGAATATTACTTAGAACCCCAAACGTTAAAAAAAAAAAAATATATATATATATATATATATATATATATATATATATATATATATATATATATATATATATATATATATACATACTGTGAGGGGGTTAACTCGGTAGCGGGTGTGTGTGACCCCCTGGTTGGGCTCCCCACACAAAAACAGGGCCAGCAGACGGAGGTTGTGGTTTTCAAAATCAAAAGGTGCGGTTTATTTCTCTATGTACAGTGACAAAAACACAGCAAAGCCAAAAAGAAACATAAACAAAATAAATCCTGGTCAGTTTGACCTCTGACTAAACATGCAGGTTTCCTAAACTAACAACTGGGATCAGCCTGGTGCTGTCCTAGTCCCTAAGTCCCTGGTTTAGTAAAAGTCCAAACAAATAGCCACACAGGCTTTGCCTCACCGCACAGGGGTTCACTCTCCCTAGACAGTCCACACAGGTCTGGTTCCAGGCATGAGCTAACATCTAATGAAGCTGGGAGTTCTTATAGAGGCCTAAATGAGCTGACAAGCTTCAGCTGGTCTCATCAACTCCCTGCCTCACGACGCCCAGCACTCTCCCTAGAGGTATGAGTCATTCATGAGCCCACTAGCCTCAGCTGGGCTTCATCAACTCCCTAGTTGTATAAGTCGGCATAAAGCCTGAATCTGGGAGAAATATATCTACCCCCCTGGATGCAACCAGGTGACTTTACCTTCCTGCTGTCACATACCCCCCCCCTCTTGTTTTAACCTTGGGGTTGGAACACCAGCAATCAGGCATTCATGTACTCGAGACAAAGCATCCACATTCCCCATTTGAACGCCAGGGCGATGCTTTACTGTGAAGTTGAATTCCTGTAGGGCCAGGAACCACCTATTCACTCTTCTATTTGTCTCCTTGTTTTGAGCCATCCACTTTAACGGAGCGTGATCCGTAACCATGTCAAAGTGCCTACCTAGCAGATAGTACCGAAGGGAATCTAGAGCCCACTTCACCGCTAAACACTCCTTTTCAACCGTGGCGTAATTTACCTCATGGGACTTCAACTTCCTGCTGAGGTAAATGACTGGGTGCTCTTCCCCGTTCCAGACCTGGGACAATACTGCTCCTAACCCCACATCTGACGCATCACTTTGTACGACAAAGTCTTTAGAGAAGTCGGGTGAGTACAACACTGGCTGGCTACATAAGGCTTGTTTCAAGAATTGGAATGCTGCCTCCGCCTCGGGGGTCCATTTAATCATGACCGACCCTTTCCCTTTCGTCAGGTTGGTTAGGGGCACAGCCTTAGAAGCAAAGTGGGGAATGAAGCGCCGATAATAACCCGCGATTCCCAGAAAGGCTCGTACCTGCTTCTTGCTGTTGGGACGTGGCCAACTCTGGATGGCCTCGACTTTGTTGAGTTGGGGTTTTATTACTCCCCTGCCAATGGTGTACCCAAGATATTTGGCCTCCTCCTGCCCAATGGTACACTTCTTGGGGTTAGCCGTAAACCCCGCTTCCCGGATAGAGTCTAGGACTGCTTGCACTTTTGGCAGATGTGAGGCCCAATCTGTGCTATGAACAATTACGTCATCCAGGTAAGCCGCAGCATACTTCCGATGGGGCCTCAGTATCTGGTCCATTTTCCACTGGAATGTGGCCGGCGCATTCTGTAACCCGAACGGCATTCTCTTATATTGGAACGCCCCGTCTGGGGTTACAAATGCAGTTTTCTCTTTGGCCGACTTGGCCAGGGGAATTTGCCAATACCCTTTTGTGAGGTCAAGAGTCGTCATGTATCGGGCTGTTCCCAGCCGGTCGATCAACTCATCTATACGTGGCATGGGGTAGGTGTCAAATTTTGTAACTTTGTTCAACTGACGAAAATCGTTACAAAATCGCCAGCTCCCATCCGGTTTAGGCACCAACACAATGGGACTAGACCAATCACTTTGGGACTCCTCTATCACCCCTAAGTTCAGCATTTTCTGTACTTCCTCCCGTATTGCCTCCCGTCGGGCCTCTGGGATCCGATAGGGTTTTAACTTCACCCTTTCACCGGGCGGGGTAATAATATCATGCTCTACCCCAGATGTTTGTCCCGGCAGCTCAGAGAACACCTCCTTGTTGCGAAGCACAAACTCCTTAACCTCCTGTTGTTGGGGTTGTGACAAGGTGGCTGCTATTCCAACCTCCGGAATCACGCAACCAGTTTGAGCTGGTGACCAAGTTTCTGCGACTAGGGACTCTCTATCCCTCCAGGCTTTCAACAGATTAACGTGATATATCTGTTCGGGCTTTCGCCTTCCTGGTTGTCTGACCTTGTAATTCACTTCGCTCACTTTTTCCATTATCTCGTAGGGGCCTTGCCATTTGGCAAGGAATTTACTTTCAACCGTAGGGACAAGTACCAATATCCTATCCCCCGGGGAAAAGGTACGGGTCTTTGCTCCACGGTTGTACACTCTCTGCTGTGCCAACTGCGCTTGGGCCAAATGTTCCTTCACGATGGGCATTACCTGTGCAATTCGATCTTGCATCAGGGCGACATGCTCAATCACACTCCTGTGGGGAGAACTCTCACTTTCCCAAGTTTCCTTGGCAATATCCAACAGCCCTCTTGGGTGTCTCCCATACAGTAACTCAAAGGGGGAGAATCCCGTAGAGGATTGGGGCACCTCCCTAATAGCAAACATCAAATAAGGAAGTAGACAGTCCCAATCCTTTCCATCTCTATCCACCACTTTCTTCAACATTTGTTTTAGGGTTTTGTTGAATCTTTCAACCAGCCCATCGGTTTGGGGGTGATACACAGATGTACGCAATTGCGTCACTTTGAGCAATTTACACAGCTCTTTCATAACCCGGGACATAAAGGGTGTACCTTGGTCCGTAAGCAGTTCTTTACAAATACCCACCCGGCTAAAAACAAGAGATAGCTCTTTGGCTATGGTTTTGGCCGAGGTATTTCTGAGAGGGATCGCTTCTGGATAACGGGTGGCATAGTCCATTATAACCAATATGTACTGGTGCCCCCTAGCGGACTTGATTATAGGACCTACCAAATCCATTGCGATTCTCTCAAACGGGACCTCAATGATGGGTAGAGGGACCAGCGGGCTACGGAAATGTGGCATCGGGGCCGACCTCTGACACACAGGGCAGGAGGAACAATAATTTTCTATGTCCTTCATCACCCCAGGCCAATAGAATCTCTGTAATACCCTCTCTCGGGTTTTCTCTGTCCCCAGATGACCTCCAAGAATGTGCCCATGGGCCAACTCCAACACCAACTTCCTGTAAGGTTTGGGCACCACAAGCTGCTCAACGGTTTCTTCTGCCCTTTTTGCCACCCGATACAGTAGGTCCTTCTCTACGCTGAAGTATGGGTAAGTGCAGGTATTATCTGGGTTCACTAACTCGCCATCTATTTCCACTACGTTTTCCCGTGCCTTTATTAGGGCGGGGTCTTTTAACTGTTCTGTGGCAAAATTTTCCCTGTGAACCTCCAGATCAGAAAACTCCACAGACGGTAGGTTTTCGTCTGAGGAGGTGGGCTCCTCTCCAGTTTCTTGAGTCTCCCCTGCCAATACTGACAAGGGAAATTCTGGAGAGTCCTCACCACTCTCAGAGGAGTTCTGGCTATCACATTCCTGGTACATAGGGGCACCAGTGGGGGGCTCAGGATCATCCCACAGTTCCCAGAACTTCGGAAAATCCCTTCCCACAATAGCATCGTGCGGTAATTGAGATACTAACCCCACTGGATGAGAGAGGGTACCTTTGGGGGTCTCGAAACACACTGTAGTCACTGGATACTCTCGGGTGTCCCCATGCACACAAATAACAGCTACCTTGCTATTCCCAGAGACCTCTGTTTTAACTAATTCAGCCTTTATCAGGGTCACAAGGCTACCTGAATCCAGTAATACCACAACATTTCTACCATTAATACACATTTTGCATAAATGTTTCTCAGTTCCCCGAATGGCAGTGCATGCGACTGTCGCACACAGCGACTGACGTCTGTCCGTCAGAAAGTCACATTGCATGGGTTCCTCCACAACCGGGCAATTTGCTGCAATATGTCCCGCTTGCCGGCAGCGGTAGCAAACAATCCTTTTGGCTGCCTCTTGAGCCCCTGACTTCCCAGGCTGTTCTCGCCAAACTTTGGGCAGAGCTCCCACCCTCTCACTCTCTCCACCCTCACCCCTTGGAATCCTCTTATCCGCCCCTGGGGATGGTCTGGTCTTAGGGTGGAAAGTCCGAGAGTCTCTGGAAGAGGCCGTCAGGTTCTCTGTAGCCAAGTATTTCTCTACACGATCCACAAGACCACCGGCCGTCTCTGGGTCTCCATGGCTTACCCACTTTTGGATGGCAGTAGGAAGAGCTCTCAAAAACCGATCCATTACAACACGTTCCACAATCTCTGGTGCGGACAAAGTCTCTGGCTGTAGCCACTTCCTGCTCAGGTGAATGAGATCATACATTTGAGACCTGGGGGGTTTTCCAAGCTGGAAAGTCCAGTTATGCACACGCTGAGCCCGGACAGCCAGGGTGACACCCAGCCTTGCCAATATTTCAGCTTTTAGCATCACATAGTCTTTTGCTTGGTCAGGCTCTAGGTCATAGTAAGCCTTCTGCGATTCACCAGTTAACAGAGGAGCCACCAGTCCAGCCCACTGCTCCTCAGGCCACTTTTCTCTTTCAGCAGTCCTTTCAAATGTGGTCAAAAATACCTCTGGATCATCCTCTCCAGTCATTTTTGTCAATAAACGACTCACCCCAAAGGACGCGGTATTAGTGGGACGGCTTTCCTCACTGGTCTGCGGACGTTGCTGCATTACTGCTTCCATTTGTTGTAGTCTCTGCTCTTGCTTCTGTAACAGGTCTATGAAGCGGGCCTCAGATTGCTGCTGGGCTTGTTGATGAGCTTGCTGCTGGGCTGCAGGGCTCCTTTGCAAACCTGCATTTGTCTGCTGTTGATTGGCATTTGCTAGAGCCAGCTGTTTCAGTATCTCCTCCATGCTGGCTTAAAAAAAACTGCCACTGGTTCTCCACCAACTGTGAGGGGGTTAACTCGGTAGCGGGTGTGTGTGACCCCCTGGTTGGGCTCCCCACACAAAAACAGGGCCAGCAGACGGAGGTTGTGGTTTTCAAAATCAAAAGGTGCGGTTTATTTCTCTATGTACAGTGACAAAAACACAGCAAAGCCAAAAAGAAACATAAACAAAATAAATCCTGGTCAGTTTGACCTCTGACTAAACATGCAGGTTTCCTAAACTAACAACTGGGATCAGCCTGGTGCTGTCCTAGTCCCTAAGTCCCTGGTTTAGTAAAAGTCCAAACAAATAGCCACACAGGCTTTGCCTCACCGCACAGGGGTTCACTCTCCCTAGACAGTCCACACAGGTCTGGTTCCAGGCATGAGCTAACATCTAATGAAGCTGGGAGTTCTTATAGAGGCCTAAATGAGCTGACAAGCTTCAGCTGGTCTCATCAACTCCCTGCCTCACGACGCCCAGCACTCTCCCTAGAGGTATGAGTCATTCATGAGCCCACTAGCCTCAGCTGGGCTTCATCAACTCCCTAGTTGTATAAGTCGGCATAAAGCCTGAATCTGGGAGAAATATATCTACCCCCCTGGATGCAACCAGGTGACTTTACCTTCCTGCTGTCACAATACATATATATATATATATATATATATATATATATATATATTGTTAGCAGAGACCCTAGGGAATAAAACGGCAGTCATTGCAATTTTTTATGTCACATGGTACTTGCGCAGCAGTTTTTCAAACACTTTTTTTGCGAAAAAAAAAACACTTTCATGAATTAAAAAATAAAGAACACTATATTTACCCAAATTTTTTGTAAAATGTGAAAGATGATGTTACACTGAGTAAATAGATACCTCACATGTCATACTTAAAAATTGTTCACGCTTGCGAAATGGCGACAAACTAAGATACTTAAAAATCTCCATAGGTCAAGCTTTAAACATTTTTAAAATTGGTAGTTTAGAGTTACCGCGGAAGTCTTAGGCTCAATTTATTACTCTCGCTCTGATGTTTGCGACGATACCTCACATGTGTTGTTTGAATGCTATTTATTTATGATGGCGCGACCTACGTATGCGTTCGCTTCTAAATTGCGAGCATGAGGGGATAGAGGAGCTTTATTTTTTTATTTTTTTATTGTTTATTTCATTGTTATTTATTTTTACACTTGTTCTCCCATTTTTTTCCACTATTATTTATATTATAAGGAATGTAAATAGGAATAGGGTATAACAGGTCCTCTATATGGAAAGATCTGGGGTCTATAAGTCCCCAGATCTCTCTATGCTGGAAAGCCTGAGATCAAAATCAAAAACAAAAAAATATTTAAAAAAAAGCAATCTTAGGCTTTCCAGCAAAAAAAATAAAATAAATGTCAGTGCTTACATCTGCCAATCCTGGAAGTGACGTCATGATGTCGCTTCCAGTCTCCGAGGGTCAAAGAGATGGCTGGGGACCATGTGGTCCGTGGTCAGCTCTATGGTAAACTGCTGCAGATGGTTTCATTCTCCGGTTCCCCGATTACACAGGAGAGACCAGAGAAGCACTGGAGGGCAGTCAGAGGGCGGTGGGATTCTCCACCTGTAAAAGCGATCAAAAAAATTGAAAAGCCGCTATGATGGCTTTTACATTGCAGGGAATCGCCGCTGAAAAAAAAAAAAAACACAATTCAGATATCACCGCTTAAAATCCAGGACATCATATGATGGTCCACAGTTGGCAAGAACCTTTAATTTTTTTAATTAAAATGATAAGCATGCCATTCTTACCTACTCTGCTTTGCACAGAACATCCCCAATCCTTCTCTTCTTGGGTCCCTCACCAGCACTCCTAGCTGTAGTCATATAGTTGTTGGATGATGGATGATAATTAATTATAATTCAAGTTATTTCCGCAGCAGCCCAGTTCTTCCAGAGAGATGCATTTATTGAGTCCCAGCACAGAAAAAAAATTCACAAGATACTTACAACAGATGACAAAATCCAACCGAGTAAATATTACAATGAACAGCAGCCTAGCATATATTAGCAAGCATAGAGACACTACAATCCAGCATAATATGCACCTAAGCAGTTTTCATGCATTCAACAATGTGTATTATAATCTAGACCTGTGCTCTTATCTTGAAGAAGTAAAGAATTTGAGAAAGAATGACTGCCTACTTACCAAATTGCACTAACAACCCCCATGGACCTTTTACTATTCTTTTCAAGTCTGATCATGCAAATTTACATTTAATTTTACAATCCCCTGCAAGTAACTCCTCTGGCCGTTTTGATATGTAAAATGCAACTTGCGTGCCAGCTGTGTTAGGCCATAAATCATAGCATAGCCTACAGTACACACCTGTGTGTATGTATATGTGTGTATATAATATCCTGCATAAATTATCCAACATATACCCCACTTGGGTCAGTTTCTAATTACTAGAACTGAATCATAAATCAAACAACAAACATTTCATTGCAATTTGATTTATTGAATGCTTCACAATAGCTCAACCCTGGCTCCTCCTCTTTGGTGAGTGCCCCCTTAGAAAGCTGCCTGTTATGGGGGCACTTGTGCCTGCTCGCTCATGAGCCGCCCTATCTGTGTCTATTGATGCAGAGAGGGCAGCTTGGCCCCACCCTCCCTTGTCATAGAGTTTGATTGAAAGCAGTGGGAGCCAATGGCTCCTGCTGCTATCAATCTGCCAAGTGAGGAGGCTAGATCGAGATGGGGCTCAGTAAAGTATAAGGGGGGCTGGGAGGGATCCTGCAGCACAGAAGGTGGAAAATGCATTAACCACTTGCTGACCAGTCGCCGCAGTTATACTGCAGCAGGGCGGCTCTATTGTGCAAATCGCCGTACCGGTACAGCGCTTTGTGTAATAGATACAGTGGGCGCGCCCACGGTGCCAGAGCTGATGCATGTGACCAGCGCCCACGATGTCCGCTGGCCAACCGCGACCGTTCCACAGAGAGGCAGAGTGGGGATCTGCCAGTGTAAACAAAGATCCCCGTTCCATCAGGGGAGTACCGTGTGATCGTCTGTTCCTAGTGATCAGGAACAGTGATTTCTCTGTACTCCCAGTCAGTCCCCTCCCCCCTGTGTTAGAAACACCTCCCTAAGACACACTTAACCCCTTGATCGCCCCCTAGTGTTAACCCCTTCCCTGCCAGTGTCATTTATACAATAATCAGTGCATTTTTATAGCACTGATCGCTGTATAATTCTCATTGGTCCCAAAAAAGTGTCAAAAGTGTCTGATCTGTCCGCCGCAATGTCGCAGTCCCACTAAAAATCGCGGATCACTGCCATTACTGGTAAAAAAAAAAAAAATGCCCTGCACATCACCTGACCAGCCTGATGACATGACACAAAAAGTGGTTGGGGGATGACTGGGGAGTCATGAGATCTTTTTAAAGGGGATTTCACCAGGTTGCCCTTACAGTGTAAGGATGTAAACAGCAGTGTTGATGTCATCACACACATGCATCATTGATCACTCCACCCACTTTGGGAGAAGATGAAAGAGAACCCTGCACATCACCTGACCAGCCAGTCAGTGGAGTAGTAACCTCTGTGAATAATGGTTACATACAGGACCGCTGATAGAGATCATGGGGCCCCGTACAGCCCACCTGACGGGGCCCCCTTCAGTCCCGCCCGTGATCCCTCCTTCAGCCCCACCCCTGGCCCAGCGACTTGACAGCGGGACATGCCAATGCCATAATGTACTGCAGAGACAGTGCCACCCATGCCACCAATGCCATAATGTACTGCAGACAGTGCCACCCATGCCATGCCGCGAATGCCATATTGTGCTGCAGACAGTGCCACCCATGCCGCCAATGGCATCCATTGGCGGCATGGGTGGCACTGTCTGCAGCACATTATGGCATTGGCGGCATAGGTGGCACAGTCTGCAGCACATTACAGCATTGGCGGCATGGGTGGCACTGTCTGCAGCACATTACAGCATTGGTGGCATGGGTGGCACTGTCTCTGCAGGCAGCAGTAGGAAGAGATCTTGAAGCCGCACCCCCCCCCCCCCCCCCCCAAGCACACACCTGTGTAATTTTTAGCTGCCTGGGCCCAAGGAGTCACTTCTTCTCTGATGGCTGCTGCTGCTGCCTGGACTTGAGGGTCAGTTAGATGGGATGCCTCTGCCTCTGCCGATATCCTCTGCTGCCGCTGCTCGCCTGAGTCGCCTTACTGCTACTTCTCACGTGCGCGGAGAGACTCAGAGACAGGAAGGGATCAATCTACGGCGCCAGGAGGACGGCACTACACAGACGACGCGCTGGCCGGGACTTGAGCCAGCACGGAGAGCGGGCGCGGAAAGGTATTCTTCCGCGCCTGTAATACACAAAATAGTCCCTTCCCTGCCACCATCTAATACTACAAATAGCGATCAGAAACAAACAAAAAAAAAAACGTAAAATCTAAATGGGGAGGGGGGGGGGGTGTTGGCGGTTGGGAATTTGATCGACGTTAAAGGGGTTATAAAGGTTTGTTTTTTATTTTCCAAATAGGTTCCTTTAAGCTAGTGCATTGTTGGTTCACTTACCTTTTCCTTTGATTTACCTTCTAAATGTTTATTTTCTTTGTCTGAATTTCTCACTTCCTGTTTCTCCTCACTAAACTTCACACCATCATCCGAGTGGTGTTTAGTCAGCCAGAACAGCTTACTGAACAGCTTACTGAGGAGGAACAGGAAGTGAGAAATTCAGACAAAGAAAACAAAGAAAAAAAATATTTAGAAGGTAAATCTAAGGAAAAGGTAAGTGAACCAACAATGCACTAGCTTAAAGGAACCTATTTAGAAAATAAAAAACGAACCTTTACAACCCCTTTAAGGGACATGGCTGGAGGTTTGTTTTTTTACTACATTAAATTATTGATCTGATCAGGTTGCCAGGCCCCCCTGCTGGCCGGGCCCGGTAGAACAGGGCCAGTTGTACTGGCCTATCAGCAGCCCTAGTTAGTAGTTACATAGTTAGTCAGGTTGAAAGAAGACACAAGTTCATCTAGTTCAACCATAAAGTAAATAAAATAGAAAATATCGTACAATCCCATATACCCAATTCTATACCCACAGTTGATTCAGAGGAAGGCAAAAAACCCCAGCAGAGCATGATCCAATTTGCTACAGCAGGGGAAAAAATTCCTTCCTGATCCCCAGAGAGGCAATCGGATATTCCCCGGATCAACTTTACCTATAAATGTTAGTACCCAGTTATATTATGTGCATTTAGGAAAGTATCCAGGCCTTTCTTAAAGCAATCTACTGAGCTGGCCAGAATCACCTCTGGAGGGGGTCCACTCCACATTTTCACAGCTCTTACTGTGAAGAAACCTTTCCGTATTTGGAGATGAAATCTATTTTCCTCTAGATGTAAAGAGTGCCCCCTTGTCCTTTGTGTTGACCGTAAAGTAAATAACTCAACACCAAGTTCACTATATGGACCCCTTATATATTTGTACATGTTGATCATATCCCCCCTTAATCTCCTCTTAAAGGATGGTTAAACATGGTTGCTACCATGTTGAACCAATTATTTCATTGGAGTCACGGATCTGGACCTAATATGTCTTCAAAGTTTGACTTCTCCTGCTGCATGATTGTTGAGTCAGTCAATCGTGATGGCTCATAAAACATCGATGCCACTGAGAACCAGGCACATAGAACTTTCAGAAGGAGGCAAGCAAGGGCAACCTACGCATTTCTTTGTATAACTTTCCTTTATGATGAAGGAGCTGAAAAAGGAGAAGCAACCTCGAAATACAATCAACACATCAATAATAAGCTAAGAAAAATGTTATAACAGATGGCCAGTATTTTAACAGAAATATGTAGAGCTCATATTCGGCAGCCACACGTCGGATATAAACCTTCCACCGGGAAAACAATATTATTAACACGTCTACGGAGCCAAGGCAATTTTTGACAAACTATTGGCAGGTCTTGTTGACAGATATTACAGAAGTCCCTCACCAATTACTTCCTGTAAAACAGGTCCATGCATAGAGGCAGTGATTAATTAAAATTGTCATAATTTCAAAAGAGGGAAATCGATCCCGGTGAAGGTACATTGCACCCGTGAGGATCGGCAGAGAATCTCAAACATCTGAGCTCAAAGTTACCAGTTTAATATAAAAGCCCAATTTAGAGGTGCAATTTATTTATCATAAAGAGTTTGAATAACTATCGATTGTTAGGTGTGGATTGATAATTGCACTGATGTTTGTATTGATCCTGGAACTGTAGGGGCGCCATGTATCAATTTTTTGTCAGATCTTTATGAGCAAAGTTTTATTTACATGGACTAACATCAAGGGTTTCTAATCTATTCTGGAAAGGTAAATAGTGAATCCCCTGCAGATGAAACATAATGGAAGTTTAAAAGTTAAAGTAATACTTGAACAGAATCCTTAATGAGGAACTTCAGCCCCCCTGTAATGCTGCCCCTGCCATCTTTGAAAATCCAGTAAATGTGCAGAAGGGCCATGACAAAAACCTGTGGCACATCTGCAGGGTTTCATGCATATACTCAGACCCCCTGAGATCTGGGTTATAAGGACCCAGATCTGATCCTGCAACCTCGCCTGTGTCTGGTAGTATCTCTTTTTGCTGTGCCACCTGAGATGCTGGACAGCTCCCTGCCTGTGTCTTGTTTCTCTAGAACCTTAAACTCTTCCCACAAACTTCTCATTCAAGCCATGCCTTTGCACTTCCTGTTTGCCAGATTATTGTGCTCTCTCCATCCAATATCTCGCTCCTGTAGCTCCAGCTTCTGTCTGTATCTTTGGAATTCCTCAATACCGATCTTTCGCTTGTTCCCAGACAATGCTTCTGCTTGATCCCAACCTTCAAGCACTTGTTACTGCCCTTTGTCCTATTAACTGACTATGTTTCTGCTTGATCCCTACCTGCTATATCTGCTTCTGGACTCCGGCTTGCTCACCTCCTGGTGGGGCAATCCTAAGGATGCGACCTGGTGCTAACATGTAGAAATCTCCACCATCAGGAGCTCTGGTGAATACCAGTTAGTGCTTAGACCCTGCACCTCAGGTGAGCCCACGTCATCTGCCAGGGTAACCCACTTGTATACCTATCCTGCTGGTTGGTGGGAGCCTTTCTATTGCTATAGATACTGATCTCAAAGCCCCTGACCATAACACGGAACCTCCATACCTTCAGAGTCTTCACACATGATGGCAGAAACCCCTGTGCGTGTGCAGATGGGTCTCAGGTCTCTACGCATGTATGGAAACTGCTATGATGCATATATCATCAGAGGCACTGAGGTGCGCAATGTCATTGTTGTCTACCGAAAAAACGTGTAGCGGCGCTCAAAGCTGGAAGCTTCAGTATTTCCCCACCGGTGCTCAGAATGTGGGAGCAGGCACCTGTGTTCACTAATCCAGAAGTGCAGGTCTGCTGTAGATGACACGCCACTCAGAACGACCTAGTGCTTACATGGTGTGTACACGATGTGTGGTCTCAGCTAACACTGCTCCTGCCATGGCTCCTGACATGTTTCGTCCTAGCCACCGGGTCTTGGTCACATAAGTTTTCTAGACATTGGCAACAGGTATTAATGTGGTTGTAAACCCTTATATATGCCCAGTAAAGTGATACACAGAGATTAAACAAATTGTCCTGCATACGTTGTACCTGCTTATCTGCAGCCCTCTCTTCAAAGTTCAGAATTCATACAGCATTGATTAGTTCCAGAAGGCAGGGGGTGGGAATCTAATGTCACGCACTGCACAGCATAGAGCAGGGAGCGGAGTGTAATCTGAGACCTGAGTGGGGGGAATGGACACCGCCCCCACATACACACACACAGTCTCATTGGGAAACATGCACAGCTGAGGATGTCAATCACCTGCTGTGTACTGGAGCTCCTCTCCCCATCCCCCTGGAACCCTTGGAGTTGGCATAACTTGTCAGAAGTGTTTCATGCAAATAGCAGAGGAAGGACACAGCAGACAGAAATCACACTAAGCCTCGGTACACAATACTGTGAGGTGCTTTTGATGGCATTTTCAGCGTGATTATGTGGTGCGACTCGCTGCAACTTTGGATGCGGTTAGCATATTCTATTGAGCCAAATGAAATCGCACCAAAGTAGCACTGGAACCTTTTCCAAAAGGATATGCTTTGTTCTTTTTTCATTTGAGGGGTTTACAACCACTTTAACAAGCCCTGGTCAATGACTATTAACTCTATCCACTCCAAAGAGCATTACAAATGCACGTCAAAGCGTACCCACAATACAGTATGTGTGAACAGATAAAGGAAATTAACATTGTTGCAGGAAAATGCACATGTATAATGCTACCAAATATTGCACCTATGCAGAAGCCCTGTGGCACATCTGCACATGCATGGAATCCATGATGCGCATGCAGATCCAATGGGGAGCACAACATCATTCTCACCTGGCCATTGGCCAGCCCTGATCAATGGTTATGAAGCACCCTCTAGTGGTACCAGGATGTGTACAGCTATTTTTTGTAGTGTAGGAAAATTGAAGCAGGCTTGGCAGCAAAGCCTGTGTGTGTTTTGATTCTGGGTTGGCAGGAGGCCAAGCAGGGCTGGGTAACTCACAGGCAGCATCACTGAGACCTCCCCTCTCCTTACAAAATGTGCTAGAATCTTCTGGAAAGGAAGAAGGAGAGGAGAGGTGGAGCTGTCTGGAGTATTCTGAGGGCCCTCTCCAATCCCCAACTAGGATTGGCAGGGTCCCCTCAAATACTCAGGGCCAGCCCAGCTGGAAAGGAGTTGTATCAGGTGGAACATGGAGATGGTGTGTTAGGCTTTCGTGGCCTTTGAGGAAGCTCCCCAGTCTGGGGGGGGGGTGACCTGGGGCCTGGGCTCGGGTACGGACGGGACCCTCTTACAACTGATAGAGGAATCCTGACCAGGAGGCACGGGAGGAGCAAGAGAGGACAGTGGGAGAACACTGCCAGGCATGTCTCCAGGAGTTCCACAGAGGTAGCCAAGAGGGCTGGTGAGTGTTCACACAGTCAGGAGGACTGAGGAGGCACGCCTAAGAGAGTGCAGTCTGAGATGGGTGCAGAGCCAGTAGAGTGGACTGGGGTGACATGGGCAGTGGAGAGAGACAGCTGCAGCCAGAAGAGCTGGCCGGGCCTGAAGAGGTGGTGCTGCAATCAGTAGCCACGTAGACAGCTAGCACTAGGACTAACACCAATTTTTTGCTACACCAAAGGGGCCTGCCGTCCCTGCCTGCAAAGGGCATTTGCTTAAGGCCTGGCTGAGCCAGTGTCTGGCCTATACTATAGTGCTAGCTGGTCCTGGAAGTGAGGAAGTGTAAACAAGTGATGTGCTGGAGCTGGAAGTGAGGAGGTGTATATAGCTTGAAGCCCTGATTCTTTATTTCCTCTATATTTCTTCAATCAAGTGGTCATCCCATACTTACCCTTTACCCCATTCGAAGCTGGCAGACACATCCCCAAAAAAGACTTGCAGCTGTAATTGCAGTGAAAGTTGGTTCTACAAAGTATTGACTCCGGGGGGCTGAATACAAATGTACCCCACACTTTTCACATATTTATTTGTAAAAAAAAATTGAAAACCATTTATCATTTTCCTTCCACTTCCCAATAAAATACATTTACGTTTTTGGTTGTAACATGATAAAATGTGGACAATTTCAAGGGGTATGGATACTTTTTCAAGGCACTAACTGTAGGTAGTTGTTGGTTAGAGCCGGTTCACACTGGGGCAACACGACTTACAGCGCGACTTTACAAGGCAACTTCAAGGCAACTTCGAGGCAACTCCGAGGCAACTCCGAGGCAACTCCGAGGCAACTTCAAGGCAACTTCAAGGCAACTTCAAGGCAACTTCAAGTTTCCTCCAGGACAGGCGACTTTGCCAGTGGCCAATCAAACAATAATCAGCTCTGTGGAAGGGAGGGGTTTGCCTGAGAAAACTATTTTCTCTTCCTGTAAAGTTGCTTCAGTTAAGACACTGATCCGACTTTGGAGGCGACTTCCATTGAAATCAATGGGTACAAGTCGCCTAGAAGTCGGATTGAAGTAGTACAGGAACCTTTTCTGAAGTCGGAGCGACTTCAGTAGTGTGCATTAAGACATTAAGACGGCTCCATAGACTAACATTACAGCGCGACTTGGGGCGTCTCGGGGCGACCTGAAGTCGGATCCTGAGTCGCCCTGGTGTGAACCGGCTCTTATGATTTTGTATGTGAGTTATTCAGTATTTTGTCACAGGTTTTTTTTTTTTTTGGTGACTTGTATCTTCATGTCTGCTGTGTATTAAGTCTGCTGGTGTTTGGATGGATTTTGTTTCACTGTAAATAAATCTTACTTAAAGCATATACAATCTGGTCCCAATTTCCTGTGTGTAGCCACGCAGATCTAGCCATCTCTGCAGCTGATTCCTGACAGAAGGAGTCCCTACTGTCAGAATACAATAGCACAACGGGGAGAATTCCTGCATCCATCTCGCTTGTGTGAATGAGGAAATCTCAGTGCACCAAAAAACAAAATGACCTATCTATGGGCAGCCTTTGATTGTGTTAGATTCAACTTCTGGGCCTTATGGAAGAGTTAAGCTGCCTGTGGATAGTGCCATGTCAGCAGGTGACCATACTGTCCAGGCAGACTGGGTCTACTAAGGAGGTGTGTCAAAGCAGCATTTGAAACAGAACTGAAATGGTTTCTTTTACTAATTTTAGTTATTGTATAACAAAAAAAAAAGCAAATTAAGGCTAAAAACGGCTTATTTATATTGCATTCTTGAGAATATTTGTTTTCTTATTTCTTTTGTTAATTAAGAGTAGTTTATTTATCAATGTTTTCACCCAACTTTCACCCAAGATGCACACATTTTGTTACTAGGTAATAATAATAATAATAATAATATGCTTTGGCTGTTTCTTTTACACTGCCGGTGAGTTATGAAGCCTTTTGTGCGCTCAGGTTTAGCTGCACCTAGAAAACCGCGGGCCTTTTTCCGCCATTCAATGTCTTTCTGCAGATTATATATTTTTTTTATACGGCTGGTTGTTCAGTGCAGATATTTGTGATTTAATGGCACACAAGCAATCCATTTTGAGAGTCTGCAGATGATAAATGAAATCCTTTTTCCACCACCGTGGTAATAACAGCACTGCTTGTTTTTTTCTGGAGAGGACAATGGAGATTTAATTATAGCGAGTGTGTGGGGTGATTGTAAAATGCCAGAGACAAATAAACCGTCATTGTTCATAGCTAATTTTACTAATTGTTTGTTGTGCTATGTACTCATTTGTTTTTATTGCGATTATTTTAATTATTTATTTTTTTATTTTTTTCAACGACCATTTTCTTATCTATGGTAGGGACGAAATCCTGAGGGCCCATTCTTATCTGTGCAACGCATTAGCACATGGTAAAACGCACATTTTACTGCAATGCACATTCATTTTAAGGCTTGATTCGCATTACTGCATGTGCTGGTGTGCATGTGCGTTTTACACTGATAGAAGTCACAAGATTGCTATATACTGCTGATGAGAAAAGGTATTTGGCAGTTTATATTTACAAAAATAATTGCATTTCCATGTTCTGTGTACTGTGCGAGACCAGATATAGTGAATGCAGGGTCCTGGGTTTAGTAACACTTTATTGTGTGTTGGCACAGCTGCTTGTAGTCTCCACTAGGGATGGGCGAATGGTTCGGCCTGAGCATAAGTTTGGTGAACACCCGAACAAATGGGTCGTTCGGCTGTTTGTTCGCCCCCCCCTTAACCGGCCACAATGAATTGCGACGCTGAACAGTGCATTGCAAGCCCTGATTGGCTGAAGCAGTGAAAGCTTCAGCCAATCAGGGCACAGAGCACTGTCAGAGTCATGATTAGACACTGTCATCATGACTTTATCCAATCATGGCTCATTCCCGCCCCACAGTATAAAAGTATTCTTTGAATGGCAGCCATTTTCAGTGTGATTTTGGCGTGGAGAGAGATAGAACAGGGCTCTGTTCAGTGCTATTAGTTAGTGTGCTATACTGTGCTATTTTGCTTCAATTGTCAGTGTAGAATATTAGTTTAGTGTCAGTCTAGGGATAGTGTGAGTGTAGTGAGGAGGACCATCATTCAGCTTTGCAGTGTGCAGCTAGAGTAGGGTAGGGTGACCAGACATCGGTTTCCGGGGACAGTCCCCGGATTGAGGACACTGTCCCCGGATCAAGTCTGTCCCCAGTTTTGTCCCCGGATTGGATTTGAACAGGGGCTGGGGCAATTTCAAAGACAGTCAGTGCAGAATTAAAAGAAAAAAATCTGAATTACACACCCCCGGCTCTGCCGCACCTACTAGCTTAGGGGGGTGTATTTTTTTCCATTATGCCTTGGCTCAAGTCCCGGCCAGCCACCTGCCTGCTTATCTCTTTGCCTTCCCTGGCGGAGTGATCTTCCTCCACTCCCCACCCAGTAGAACTCGGGGCCCGGAGAGTAAGACTTGACAAGCTGGAAGGCGACGGGCAGAGAGTCGCTGATTGCCACCATTACTAGTAAAAAAAAATGTCCCCGGATTTCATTTAAAAAATCTGGTCACCTTAGAGTAGGGACAGCTTAGATAGTTTCAGTGTAGTGTAGTGAGACCGTGTCAGTTATCTTGACATTAGTGTATAGCTAGAGTAGGGACAGTTCAGTTAGCGTCAGTGTAGTGACGGTTGAACAATGTCTATTTGATTGGGTTACTGCCAGTTTAACGCCATTTACTTCTGTGTGCATTACTGCCAGTTTAACGCCATATCGTTTTGCGTGCGTTACTGCCAGTTTAACACCATATTGTTTTGTGTTTGTTACTGCCAGTTTAACTCCATATCGTTTTGTGTGCATTACTGCCAGTTTAACGCCATATAGTTCTGTGTGCGTTACTGCCAGTTTAACGCCATTTAATTCTGTGTGCGTTACTGCCAGTTTAACGCTATATAGTTTGGCGTGCGTTACTGCCAGTTTAACGCCATATTGTTTTGTGTGTGTTACTCTCATTTTAACGCCATATCGTTTTGTGTACGTTACTGCCAGTTTAACGCCATCTCGTTTTGCGTGCGTTACTGCCAGTTTGACGCCATATCGTTTTGCGTGCGTTACTGCCAGTATAATGCCATATAGTTCTGTGTGTGTTACTGCCAGTTTAACGCCATTTGCTTCTGTGTGCGTTACTGTCAGTTTAACGTCATATAGTTTTGTGCGTTACTGCCAGTTTAACGCCATATAGTTTTGCATGCGTTACTGCCAGTTTAACGTCATATCAGTTTGCGTGCGTTACTGCCAGTTTAACGCCATATAGTTCTGTGCGTCACTGTACGTTTGGCGCATTATATTGCAGTATAATATAGTGTATCCATGTAGTGTGTCTGTGGAGTGTGAGTACTCAAATTAAAGGGCACCAAATACCTCTTTACATTGAAATGCATCTACGTACAGATTTCAACTTCTTCTTTACATTTGCTTATAAGCACCGCCCCCTCCCTCCCAATAATGTCTGGGAGGACAACAAGGAGAGGCAGACGTTCCACTGGCACTGTAAGGGGGCCAGCAACAAATGTGTCCACAGGCAAAGGTGGACGTGGTGGTCAGTCCTCAGGCAGGGCATCATTTCCTCTATTTAGTGAGTTTGCCCGTGCTATCCAGCCACAGCATGCAGGGGAGGTGGTAGACTGGCTTACTAAACCTTCCTCATCCTCTTCATCCTCTGTCACTCAAGCAGAGACAAGTGTCCAGTCCCCTGCAGTTGCCAGAGTGGATAAACCTGCCTCCTTGTCCACATCTATTCCTGCCATAGCCCCAACATCAGCCATTGAGGAGTCAGCTGAGTTATTTGACCACAGCGTCAGCCACTTGTCCTTGATGATGCCCAGCCATTACTGGTTTCAGATGTTGGTTCTGAGGTTGAGATTGACAGGAACATGAGCCTAGAGAGAGGGAGGAACACTGGTAGACAAATTGGCATGCATGTTCCCCAAGCCACAGCGTATTGCCAAGTTGTCTCCAGTGGCAATGATGAAGATGGAGGAGATGGAGATGGAGATGGAGATGATGATGATGATGAGGTCACTGTTACGACTTGGGTGCCAGATAGAGCAGAGGAGGAAACTGAAGGTGAGGCGGCACAACCCCAAGGAGGCCGACATCAAGAAAGAGTAGAGAGCAGCCACCCTATTCCATCAAATTCTGTAGCTGTTATCTCCCGGCCCACTCCCCAAAGCTTAGCTGTCTGGGCCTTTTTCAGCACATCTGCAGCAGATCGCACTGTTGCTATCTGCAAACTGTATCTCAGGCACATCAAACGTGCCAAAAACACCATCCATTTTAATAACCACATGCCTAACAAGGCATTTAACGTCCAACCACTTAGTCCGTTGGCATTCACTGACAGGGATGATGGTATATCACAGGGTGTCCCAGGTCCTAGCAGCTCATCTGCCAGCAGCACACCACCAGCTGTAGACTGTAGCCATCAAATTTCTCTGCCCCATCTTCTGCAGCGGGAAAAAAAATACAGTCCCTGCCACCTACATGCCCAGCATCTGAATGCAAGCTTGTCAAAGCTGTTGGCTCTCCAACTTCTGCCTTTCAGCCTGGTGGATTCTGCCCCTTCCGTGAATTGGCACAATGTGCTGTACCACAATGGCAGGTTCCCAGTTGCTACTACTTTTCACGTAAGGCCATTCAATCTCTCTACCATCACATGGAAGGGAATGTTCTGGCATCGTTGGGCAAGGCAGTCAGCCGTAAAATCCTTACTGCTGACACGTGGTCCAGCAAGCATGTGCAGGGACAATATATTTCATTCACAGCACACTGGGTAACGCTGCTTGCAACTCGAAAGGATGCAGGACAGGGCTCGGTGCTGCAGCTTGTTGTGCCCCCACGTCTCCATACAGCTGGTGGTGATGATGCCAGACCTGTGAGCTCTACCCCCTCCTCCTCCTCTTACTCCTCCTCCGCCACCTCCATGCCCTCCTCTGCAGAATTGTCCTATGCAGAGCCAATCTGCCCTATACGCTCACTACGCAAGCTGCGTAGGGCCCTGCAAATTACTCAATTTTTTGTCGCCGCTAGAGGTCCGCGGCCGGGCGGAGACCATGTCTCCGCCGACCGCCATTTTCTTGAAGACCAAACAAGAGGAGGCCGGGTGGCTGCCAATAGGAATTGAGCTGCGGCAACGCCCACCTCCCGCCCCACTGCCGTCTGTCTGTAAAAATTATGTGGGAAGGGACGGGGGTGAGCGGTGCCACAGCTCAATTCCTATTGTCAGCCACATGGCCGGCTCCTCCACTGTCCACTCTGTTCTGTAATAGCGGCAGAGAGAGTCTCTGCTGCTGGGGGATCATACCTGATGTAAGGGGTGGCTCCAGTTGGGGATTATACCTGATGTAAGGGGAGGGGGCTCCAGTGAGGGATCATACCTGATGTAAGGGGGGGCTTCATTGGGGGATCATACCTGATGTAAGGGGGGCTCCAGTGCTCCGCTGGGAATACCTGATGTAAGGAGGGACTCCGCTGGGAATACCTGATGTAAGGAGGGACTCCGCTGGGAATGCCTGGTTTAAGGGGGGACTCCGCTGGGAATGCCTGGTTTAAGGGGGGACTCCGCTGGGGACACCTGATGTAAGGAGGGTTCTCCGCTGGGGACACCTGATGTAAGGAGGGGCTCCACTGGGAATGCCTGCTGTAAGGAGGGACTCAGGGCTTCCACTGGTTTTGCATTATGGTGAGTTGAATATTTTCATTCTATATTACAATGTAATAATAGAAATAATGCACTTCAATCATCCTGACACCATAACAACCATGGTGCCGGGATGATTGAAGCGCTAACACCAGGTGTTTGGAGTATCTTTATCTGCTTTTTTTTTTTTTACTTTCTGGAATACACATATTTCTATTTCTATCCCTCTTTCTTTCTCTCTCTCTCTCTCTTTCTCTCTTTCTTTCTCTTCCTCTTTCTTTCTCTCCCTCTTTTTTTCTCTCCCTCCTTTCTCTCTTTCTTTCTATCCCTCTTTCTTTCTCTCTTTCTTTCTCTCCCTCTTTCTTTCTCTCCCTTTTTTTTCTCTACCTCTTTCTTTCTCTCCCTCTTTTTCTCTCTCTCTCTCTCTCTCTCTCTTTCTCCCTCCATCCCTCATTCATCTCAGACTCTAACCACACCCCCTCCGAGCCACACCCATGCAAGCCACGCCCGCTATTTCACATAAACCACGCCCATTTTTTGCCGCCGTAGAGGGCCCCTTAGCAGAATTTTGCTTAGGGCCCCAGGGAGGTCAGGATTAGCACTGGTCCTATGAACATCAGGTACCCCTAAGCGTTCAAAAGGCCTTTCCCAGAGTCAGGCTAAAAGGTGCCATGCAGTGCTTCGGCTGGTGTGTTTAGGGGACAGGAACCACACCGGAGCAGAGATTCTTGCAGCTCTGCAAGGACAGGCCCAGAGGTGGTTCACACCACGCCAGCTGGAGCCAGGAATGGTGGTGTTTAATAATGGCTCAAACCTCCTGTCTGCCCTTAGACAGGGAAAGTTGACACATGTGCCATGCCTGGCACATGTCCTCAATTTGGTTGCAAGATGTACTAAAGCAGGCCAGAAGAGTCTGTAGCCATTTCAGGTGGTCATACACATCCAGTGCTCGGTTGGCTGAAATTCAGCGGGAATTCCACCTGCCCCTAAACCGCCTGATTTGTGACATGCCGACCAGGTGGAACTCAACTTTGGGAATGCTGCAGTGGCTATACATGCAGCAGAGGGCCGTCAACGAGTACTTGTGTCAGTACGGCACGACGACAGGCTCAGGCCGCCTCGGCTTTGTTTCCCCACGCCAATGGCTGATATTTAAGGATGCATGCACTGTACTGTCACCATTTGAGGAGGCCACAAGGATGGTGAGCAGTGACAGTGCATGCATCAGTGACACAATCCTTGTTGTGTTCCTGCTGGAGCAGACTCTGTGTGGTATTATGGACAGGGCACTGGAGGCAGAGCAGCAGGAGGAAGAGGAGGACTTCCTTTCCTCTCAAGGCCCACTTTATCCAGACACCATCATTCCTATGTCACAGAACACACAGGAGGAGAGAGGGGAGGAGGATGAGGAGGAGGATTCTGGCACTTTCATAGGCTTCGAAGAAGAGGAAGACATGTGTCAATCTGTAAGCAATGGCTTTCCAACCCCAGGACCCTTGGGAGTAGGAAGTTCCAGATGCTGTCATCCTTAGTGACCCCGAGGAGTCTGCTTCTCAAGCCTCTGCAAATTTGAGGCGTATTGGCAACCTTATGCTTCAAAGCCTGCGAAAGGACCCAAGAATACGTGGCATAAAGGAGAAGGATGATTACTGGTTGGCAACCCTCCTTGACCACCGTTATAAGGGGAAGGTCTCAGAACTCATCCCGTCCCCACAGAGAGTGCAGAGGATAAAATCTGTTGAGGACACATTAAAGAGGATTTTATTGAACGTTTTTCCTGACTCTAGTAGGTTACAGTGTGGTGGAAAACGTAATTTTGAGTCTCCCATTGGTCAAGAAAGGAGCGTTGGAGAAGGCGTCAGCCTAAGTGAGGCATTTGGGAATTTTTTTAGTCCTCGCCGCCCAGGGCTGTCAGCTTCCACATCCCATCGGCAGCGTCTGCATCACAAGGTGGACGATTACCTCGGGGGCCAAAACAGAGATGGAGAGCTTTCAAGCTGACGATCCACTGGCTTACGGGGTCATGAGAATAGACCACTGGCCAGAACTTGCCCAGTATGCTATTAAGTTGTTGGGCTGCCCTGCATCCAACAGGCATTCAGTGCTGCAGGAGGTTTTGTTACTGATCATAGAACGCATCTGTTCACAGACTTGCTTTCATCAAGATTATCTCTATAGGGTTATGGTGGGAAGGCGCCACCAACACCCAAAGACCAATTTTTCTGTACCTATTTGACAGGTGCATATCATTGCAATTTTTTACAGCAAGGCCAATTCTTGCTTTCCTCAAGAATATAGGCTCTTTCACACGGAGGTCCGTCCAGGTCCGCCTGTCAGTTTTTTAGGCGGACCTGAAACGGATCCTCCATGCACCCCTATGGAAGCACGGATGTCAGCGGAGACATGTCCGCTGACATCCGCTCCGCTCCGCTCCGAAAAAGTGTGACGGAGGAAAATCCTATTTTTCCTTCCGTCTGCGGAGCGGATCGGATGACAACGGACTCTACGGTCCGTCGTCATCCGATTCCCCATAGGGGAGAGCGGCGCTCTGACAGGGCGGTCCCTGCACAGTGTGCGGGGACCGCCCAGTCATCCGTCGGCTCAGCGGTGATCAACGGAGCGATCCCCGCTGAGCAAGCGGAGCTTCACGGGGCGGATCTTCACGGATCCGCCCCGTGTGAAAGAGGCCTAACTCTATTGGGTTACGGTGGGAAGGCACCATCGACACCCAAAGACCAATTTTTCTGCACCTCTCTGACAGGTGCATATCATTGCAATTTTTTACAGCAAGGCCAATTCTTGCTTTCATCAAGAGTACCTCTATAGGGTTACAGTGGGAAGGCGCCACCGACACCCAAAGACCAATTTTAATTACATTTAATGGGGTTCGTTATTCGGGTCCAAACTTTCGCGGTGTTCTGAAGTTCTGGTGCGAACCGAACAGGGGTCTGTTCGGCCTATTCCTAGTCTCCACCAAGGGCAAATCTGTCTGGGTCAAAACGCACCATGTATAATATTCCCATTCCACACATTCCTACAGAAGGAAAGGAGTGACTACGCAGGGGCACTATTTGGTGCAATTGTTGTCACCCTATATCAAGATGTGCTTGAACAAGGATCATCATGTGAGGATCACCAAGATTTTCTTTAATGAAACCTGCAGATTTTAATGACTGAAAACTACTAGAACTTAAATTCCTGGAACTTGTGTGTACAGTACTACCTTACAGAACACACATATATGGGTTGAACTGGATGGACCGGTGTCTTCATTCAATCTTACCAACTATGTTTCTTTGTGAATAACGGTGTGGACACCAGAAGGGACTGCTAGAACATTCTGCATGGCTTATTAAAAGATCAACTCCACTCAAAACAGACATTTTGATTTCAAGTGAGGCTCCAGTGGGTTGACTCATTAGCAGGCTTTATGGCAAGATTTCTATAAAACATTTTTGTTTTAAGGCCATAGCAAAGGCATTACACCTTTCCGGCTGACTTCTATTATTTTCTATTTCTACATAATATTCCCTGATACCATCCTGGTCTACCTCTCGTTCCGCCTCACAATTTGTTACCACATCTTGATACTGGTTCCTCACCTGGTCTCAATGGTGCATAAACTGCCTTGGCAGCAGTGACATGTGACTGTTGTTGTCTCATCACACAAAAATAGTGGACAGAATTCCAATCAGGAAACTCAACATGAGCAAATTTGGTAGCGAATGGCTCTTTCCTTCAGTCTGTAATTTTCACTGAAATAGCAGCTCAATATCAAGAGACAACTGAGTTATATTGCGGATTACAGGTGAACTGGACACTGACAAAAAAAATGACCACCCCTGATTAGAGATGTACCGAACTATTCGCCGGCGAATAGTTCCCGGCGAACATAGCTTGTTCGCGTTCGCCGCGGCCGGCGAACATATGCAATGTTCGGTCCGCCCCCTATTCGTTATCATTGAGCAAACTTTGACCCTGTACCTCACAGTCAGCAGACACATTCCAGCCAATCAGCAGCATACCCTCCCTCCCAGACCCTCCCACCTCCTGGACAGCATCCATTTTAGATTCATTCTGAAGCTGCAGTCTTAGTGAGAGGAGGGACAGTGTATCTGCTGCTGATTTAATAGGGAAAGCTATAGCTAGGCCAGTGTATTCAGTGTCCACTCCAGTCCTGAAAGACTCATCTGATATCTGCTGTAAGGACAGCGTCCACTCCTGACAGCACCCCAAAAATACCTTTTTAGGGCGAGTACATCAGTCTGCTTTTTTTTTCCCTCTGTAATTTTATTGCAGTTGCCTCCTGGCGTGTGTGTGCAGTCTTAGTGAGAAGTAGGGATGAGCTCGGTGTTCGAGTCGAACATACGTTCGACTCGAACATCGGCTGTTCGATCGTTCGACGAAGATCGAACGATTTGGGCCGTTCGCGCCTAATTCGAGTGACGCGAACGGCCCACAATGCACTACGCCATCGCAGTGTCATCCAGGCGCTGTGATTGGCCAAGCATGCACTGTGACCCCGCATGCTTGGCCAATCACAGCGCCGGCAGCGAGGAGAGCAATGATTGGCCACAGGCAGGATGCCTGTGGCCAATTATTGCTGAGGGTGTTTAGTACACGCCCCACACTATAAAAGGCCGCCAGCACGGTGGCCTAGTGTAGTGTGTTCCAGAGCAGGGAAAGAGAAGCATAGGCAGGGACAGTGACATTTATTTTTTCTTGCTTAACCTGGATTCCTTTAGTTTAGGGAAAGAGAAGGATAGGTAGGGAGAGTGTCAGTGTGTTTTACTGTGCGAATCCTTGTTTCTAGGGACAGGGAAGGACAGTGAGGGAAATTCTCCTTGTGCTATAGTGTGCTTTAAAAAAACATTTTTTCTAGGGACAGAAAACTATAGGTAGGGAGAGTGTCAGTGTGTTTTACTGTACGAATCCTTGTTTCTAGGGACAGGGAAGGACAGTGAGGGAAATTCTCCTTGTGCTATAGTGTGCTTTAAAAAAACATTTTTTCTAGGGACAGAAAACTATAGGTAGGGAGAGTGTCAGTGTGTTTTACTGTACGAATCCTTGTTTCTAGGGACAGGGAAGGACAGTGAGGGAAATTCTCCTTGTGCTATAGTGTGCTTTAAAAAAACATTTTTTCTAGGGACAGAAAACTATAGGTAGGGAGGGTGTCAGTGTGTTTTACTGTGCGAATCCTTGTTTCTAGGGACAGGGAAGGACAGTGAGGGAAATTCTCCTTGTGCTATAGTGTGCTTTAAAAAAACATTTTTTCTAGGGACAGAAAACTATAGGTAGGGAGAGTGTCAGTGTGTTTTACTGTGCGAATCCTTGTTTCTAGGGACAGGGAAGGACAGTGAGGGAAATTCTCCTTGTGCTATAGTGTGCTTTAAAAAAACATTTTTTCTAGGGACAGAAAACTATAGGTAGGAAGAGTGTCAGTTTCTTTCACTGTGATAATCCTTGTTTCTAGGGACAGGGAAGGACAGTGAGGGAAATTCTCCTTGTGCTATAGTGTGCTAAAGCATTCCTCATCAACCATCTTTGAAATCCTTGTTTTTTGGACAGTCAGGGAAATTGTCGTTGTGCTATTCTGTGCAAAAGCAATCATCCTCAACCATATTTAGAAATCCTTAAGTAAAGGGACAGAGAAGGACACCTGAAGGTAGCCCTTATTGCTTTTTTCCCATCTCCCTGCAGGCCATCTATTAGAATGTCTGGAAGGCAAACAAGGAGAGGCAGACAGTCAGGAGGCAATAAAAGAGGGCAAGCAGGCTCTGTGTCTGGGGACAACAGTGCTGGTCGTGGACGCGGTGCATTGTCATCAGCACATGGCCATGGGACACGCTTGTCCTTCTTTTCGGCAGCTGGACATGTTGAGCCACATCATGCCGAAGACTTGGTAGAGTGGATGACCAAGCCCTCCTCCTCCTCCTCATCCTCTCTCACCCAGGCTCAGGGTACTGGCAAAGCAGCTGCCAAAGCGTCCTCTTCCCTGGTATCAATGTCAGACTCATCATCAGTCACTCCTTCCCTAGACCCACCATGTCCTCCTCCTGAGGAGTCCCCCGAACTGTTTGAGCACAGTGTTGGGTACATGTTTCAGGAGGATGCCCAGCGTTTTGAAGGGTCTGATGATGAAACCCAGCTACAGGAAGGCAGTAGCGTGAGAGCAGACAGAGGGGATGCTCAAGAAGGACACCAATCTGGCAGTCATGTTCCAGCAGCTGCAGCATACTGCCAGATTGGCTCCAGTGATGAGGAGGGAGGGGATGATGAGGTCACTGACTCCACGTGGGTGCCTAATAGGAGAGAGGAGGAGGATGAGGAGGAGGCACATCTCCAATGAGGCAGGATGCCCTTTGGTGGCCAGCGTATGGGCAGTACACCGACGGAATCACACCGCAGAGCTCCGCCTGTGCAGGGCGCTGCCTCTGCCCGTCATTCAAAAAGTTCTTTGGTGTGGGCCTTTTTTGAGGCTAGTGCATCAGATCACACAGCTGCTGTTTGCAACATATGTCTCAAGCGTATATCGCGTGGCCAAAACATCAGCCGCTTGGGTACCACATGCCTGACCAGACATATGTTGACCTGCCATGCAGCTCGTTGGCAAGCCTACCTCAAAGACCCACACCAAAGAACAAAGCGGACCTCTCCTTGCACCGCATCAGCTGGGATCTCCAACCCCACTATAACTTCAGTCCTCTCTGAAACATGCACTGAGAGGAATGAAGGTGTAGAATTAGGTGTGTCACAGCCAAGTACTTGCGGCCACTCTGCTAGCAGTACACCGACGTCCGATTCTAGCAGGCAAATTTCCCTGCCCCAGCTGCTGGACCGTCGAAAGAAGTTCACTCCCAGCCATCCACATGCCCAGCGGTTGAATGCTAGCTTGGCTAAATTGCTAGCGCTTCAACTGCTGCCTTTTCAGTTGGTAGACTCGGCCCCCTTCCGTGAGTTTGTGAAATGTGCGGTTCCTCAGTGGCAGGTTCCCAAACGCCACTTTTTCTCACGGAAGGCTATTCCGGCTCTCTACCGGCATGTGGAAGGCAATGTCTTGGCCTCGCTGGACAGGGCGGTCAGCGGTAAGGTGCATATTACCGCTGACTCATGGTCCAGCAGGCATGGACAGGGACGTTACCTTTCTTTCACGGCCCATTGGGTCACTCTTTTGGCAGCTGGGAAGGATGCAGGACAAGGTGCAGTAGTGTTGGAGGTTGTTCCACCGCCACGCCTCCAAAATGCTACTACTGGTTGTGACACACCTCTCTCCTCCACCCCCTCCTCTTCTTCTTCCTCCATGGCCTCTTCCTGTGGTTTGTCCTCTGAACCAGCGGTGCTCCGTAGCCGTTCAAGGGGCTACGCAAGTACGCAGGCAAAAAGATGCCATGCCGTGCTTGCGCTGGTGTGTTTGGGGGACAGAAGCCACACTGGGGCAGAGGTCCTGTCTGCTCTGCAGGGCCAGGCCGAGAGGTGGTTGACGCCACGCCAGCTTAAGCCAGGAATGGTGGTTTGCGACAATTGCACCAACCTCCTCTCCGCCCTCCGACAGGGACAACTGACCCATGTGCCCTGTGTGGCTCACGTCCTTAACCTGGTGGTGCAGCGGTTCTTGGGCAGGTACCCGGGCTTACAGGATGTCCTGAGGCAGGCCAGGAAAGTCTGTGTGCATTTCCGCAGATCTTATAATGCCAGTGCTCGCCTGGCTGAGCTGCAAAAGGAGTTGAACCTGCCCAAGAACCGCCTTATATGTGACATGCCCACCAGGTGGAACTCAACGTTGGCCATGCTGCAGTGGCTGCACACGCAGCAGAGGGCCATCAATGAGTACCTGTGCGACTACGGCACCAGGACAGGGTCAGGGGAGCTTGTTTTTTTTTCTCCACGCCAGTGGGGCATGATCAGGGATGCATGCACTGTCCTGGCACCATTTGAGGAGGCCACGAGGATGGTGAGCAGTGACAGTGCATGCATCAGTGACACTGTACCTCTTGTCCACCTGTTGGAGCACACGCTGCGTGGAATAATGGACAGGGCACTTGAGGCAGAACAGAGGCAGGAAGAGGAGGACTTCCTTGCCTCTCAAGGCCCCCTTTACCCAGACAGTGTTCCTTCTGTTCCACCCATCGCACAGGAGGAGGAGGAGGAGGAGGAGGAGGATTGTGTCAGCATGGAGGTGGAGGCTGGCACTCAGCATCATCAGCAGCAGTCTTTTAGGGATGATTTACAGTCCCAAGAAACCAGTGGACTTGTACGTGGCTGGGAGGAGGTGGCTGCGGATCATGTCGTCCTTAGTGACCCAGAGGACTCCGGAGCGAATGCCTCAGCAAACCTACGCTGCATGGCCTCCCTGATCCTGCAAAGTCTGCGGAAGGATCCTCGTATTCTTCGGATCAAGGAGAGGGACCATTACTGGCTGGCCACTCTCCTTGATCCACGGTACAAGGGTAAGGTTGCGGACCTTATGTTACCGTCGCAGAGGGAGCAGAGGATGAGACAACTCTGGGAGGCCTTGCAGAAAGGTCTGTGCAACGCGTTCCCAGAGACTGGGAGGTTACAAACTCCTGGTCCTGGACAACGAGTTGCTGAGGCTTCGGCCAGTCAAAGAAGGAGCGGTGGGGAAGGTGGCCGTCTGACCGATGCGTTCAGACAATTCTTTAGTCCGCAGCCCCAAAGTATGATCGGTTCCAGCAACCATCGCCAGCGTCTGATAAACATGGTGCAGGAATATCTAGGGGCAAGGTCAGACTTGGACACCTTCCCCACCGAAAATCCTCTGGCTTACTGGGTCTTGAGGATGGATCACTGGGCAGAGCTTGCACAGTATGCAATTGAGCTACTGGCCTGTCCTGCATCCAGCGTTCTTTCGGAACGCACATTCAGTGCTGCTGGAGGATTTGTCACGGATCACAGGGTGCGCCTGTCCACCGACTCGGTTGATCGACTGACTTTCATCAAGATGAACCAGTCTTGGATCACCACCAGCTACCACACACCTGATGCTGATATAACAGACTAATTGATTTTAACATGTCACATCCCTTCAAGACTGATGCTGATGCTGAGTGCCTGTGCTGTTATGTTGACTGGCTATCCTCCTCCTCCGAGTCCTCAATGATACGATTGATGATGATAGCTTGGAAGATCATTTTTGTTTATGGGTGCCGCCACCAGTGGCTAAGGCCCAATTTTTCAGCCCCTGTTTTACAGGGGCATGTAATTACAATTTTTTTAGCAATAATTTGCCATAGGGCTCATTGCTGTGCTCCAAGTACAGTATCTGTGAGGGGTTGTAGTGTTGTGCCACCAGTGCCTAAGGCCCAATTTTTCAGCCCCTGTTCAACAGGGGCATGTAATTACAATTCTTGATCTAATAATTCACAGCAGGGCCCATTGCTGCACCCACCAAGAGTAACTCTGAGGGCTTACAGTGTTGTGGCAACGCCACCACCACCACCACCACGAAAGGCCCAATTTTTCAGCCCCTGTTCAAAAGGGGCATGTAATTACAATTCTTGATCTAATAATTCACAGCAGGGCCCATTCCTGCACCCACCAAGAGTAACTCTGAGGGCTTACAGTGTTGTGGCAACGCCACCACCACCACCACCACGAAAGGCCCAATTTTTCAGCCCCTGTTCAACAGGGGCATGCAATTACAATTCTTGATCTAATAATTCACAGCAGGGCCCATTGCTGCACCCACCAAGAGTAACTGTCAGGGCTTACAGTGTTGTGGCACCAGCACCACCATCAAAGGCCCAATTTTTACTACCACTGTTCAACAATTATATGTAATTACAATTCCTGATATAATAGTTGACAGCAGGGCGTTCCAGCACCAACCAAGAGTAACTGTGAGTGCTTACAGTGTTGTGCCAACACCAACAACTAAGGGGCCTATTTCTGCAGAGTATATACGGCAGGTCCCTACTTTCAAACATCCAACTTACAAACGACTCCTACTTGCAAACGCAAGAAGACAACAGGAAGTGAGAGGAAATCTACCCCTTGGAAAGAAAATTCTCTCCTGTAAGTATTAATATGGGAGAAAGGTGTCTCCTCTGTACTGATGCTTTATCAGCAATCCTTGTTTCAAGAAAAACACCACATTTCAAAAACAGTTGTCATTGGGACGGAAAGTGAGGTGAAATGTTCTGAACAGGGGCACAGACAGCAAAACAAATGTTACAGGGGTGATAACCCTTACCTATGTTTTCCAAAAAGTTTAAAAATAGATTTTTGGGCTGGAGCTACACTTAAACAATGTACCTGTTCAAAATTACAAACAGATTCTACATAAGAACAAACCTACAGTCCCTGTCTTGTATGCACCGCCTGTATACGGCTGTTCAGAGTATATAGGGCCTTTTTTATTTTATGTGCGGGGTTCCCCTTAATATCCATACAAGACCCAAAGGGGCTGGTAATGGGCTGGGGTAGGGGGGGGGGGGTCATGGGGTAGCTATGCCATTTTTCTTAAAGATTTTCATCCATATTACCGGGACCAGACATTACATTAAAGCCGCAAGCAGTTTTAAATGGCTTTTTTTTCCTTTAGAAGTGTCATTTTGTGCAGGGACAGTTCTAAACACGGGAAACACGTGGCACTTCACAGGCATACTTTAGACACCCCCCAGGTACGATATTTAAAGGAATATTTGACTTTTTTTTTTTCACTTTATGCATCATTAAAATGACTGCTCCCGAAAAACGACCGTTTTTAAAACTTCTTTTTGCATTGATACATGTCCCCTGGTGCACAACCCGGGTTCCCAAACCCTTTTTAGGACAATAACATGCATAATAGTTGTTATAATTAGCACTTTAGAATTCGAACGTTCGCATCCATTGTATTTAATAGGGTTCTAATGTTCGTACGAACTTTCGGTCCGTTCGCGGGTTCTGGTGCGAACCGAACCCGGGGGTGTTCGGCTCATCACTAGTGAGAAGAGGGACAGTGTATCTGCTGCTGATTTAATAGGGAAAGCTATAGCTAGGCCAGTGTATTCAGTGTCCACTCCAGTCCTGAAAGACTCATCTGATATCTGCTGTAAGGACAGCGTCCACTCCTGACAGCACCCCAAAAATACCTTTTTAGGGCTAGTAAATAATTTTATTTTATTTTTTCCTCTGTAATCTAATTGCAGTTGCCTCCTGGCGTGTGTGTGCAGTCTTAGTGAGAGGAGGGACAGTGTATCTGCTGCTGATTTAATAGGGAAAGCTATAGCTAGGTCAGTGTATTCAGTGTCCACTCCAGTCCTGAAAGACTCATCTGATCTCTGCTGTAAGGGCAGCGTCCTGACAGCACCCCAAAAAGCACTTTTTAGGGCTAGTACATCAGTCTGCTTTTTTTTTTCCTCTGTAATCTAATTGCAGTTGTCTGCCAGCGTGTGTGTTTCAGGCTCACAGCGTATACTGTGCCCACTTGCCAAGTGCCACCACTCATATCTTGTGTCACATTTAAAAAAACAAAACTATTTTGACTGCAATAGAATAGCAGTCAGTTGCCTGCCAGCGTGTGTGTCAGGCCTACAGCGTCTACTCTGCCAACTTCTGCCAGTGCACAGTGCCTCTCATATCTGGTGTCACAGTAGCTTGCACGCAAAGTACAACTTAACCAATCTAAAAAAAATGACAGGCAGAGGCAGGCCACCCCGCAGGGGCCGTCGTGGTCGTGGTGCTGTGATTCCCTTTGGCCCTAGAATAATGCCCAGTGTTCAGAGGCCACGTACCCTGAACTCGAAAAGTTCTGAGGACATAGTTGACTGGCTAACACAGGACACCCAATCTTCTACAGCTTCCGCTCTGAACCTTGACGCACCATCCTCCTCCAGCTCAGCTTCGGGCACCTCTCAAGTTCCCACTCGCCCGCCTGCCGCCTCCACCAACACTAGCACCACAGCTGCTTCACTTGGTCTGTCAGAGGAGTTATTTACACATGAGTTGGAAGAAATGAGTGATGCGCAAACATTATTGTCAGAGGATGTAGATAAAAGGGATATGTCTCAGTCAGGCAGCATTACACACATGGACGTACGGTGTGATGATGATGATGTTGTACCCGCTGCTGCTTCCTTTGCTGAGTTGTCAGATACAAGTGAAGCGGTTGATGATGACGATGTGGATGTCACGTGGGTGCCTGCTCGAAGAGAAGAAGAACAGGGGGAAAGTTCAGATGGGGAGACAGAGAGGAGGATGAGACGAGTTGGAAGCAGGGGTAGGTCGTCGCAAGGAGCTAGTGGCACAGTCAGACAGCATGTATCGACACCCGGGGTCAGCCAGACAGCACGCCAATCAACGCATGCTGTTGCCACCACCAGAATGCCGTCATTGCAAAGCTCAGCAGTGTGGCATTTGTTTTTGTGTGTCTGCCTCTGATAACAGCGATGCCATTTGCAACCTGTGCCAAAAGAAACTGAGTCGTGGGAAATCCAACACCCACCTAGGTACAACTGCTTTGCAAAGGCACATGATCGCACATCACAAATGCCTATGGGATCAACACATGATGACGAGTACAAGCAGCACACAAGCTCAAAGCCACCATCCTCCTCCTGGTCCAGCATCTTCAGCCACGTAAACCACTGCTGTCCTCCTTGCCCCCTCTCAACCATCCGCCACTACGTCTCTCGCCTTGAGCAGTTCCTGCTCATCTGCCCACAGTCAGGTGTCTGTCAAGGATATGTTTGAGCGTAAGAAGCCAATGTCACAGAGTCACCCCCTTGCCCGGCGTCTGACAGCTGGCTTGTCGGAACTCTTAGCCCACCAGCTTTTACCATACAAGCTGGTGGAGTCTGAGGCCTTCAAAAAATTTGTAGCTATTGGGACACCGCAGTGGAAGGTACCCAGGCCGAAATGTATTTTCACAAAAGGCAATCCCCAACCTGTACTCTATTGTGCAAAAGGAAGTCATGGCATGTCTGACACACAGTGTTGGGGCAAGGGTCCATCTGACCACTGATACCTGGTCTGCAAAGCACGGTCAGGGCAGGTATATCACCTACACTGCGCATTGGGTAAACCTGCTGACGGCTGCCAAGCATGTAATGCGTGGCTCTGCAGAGGAGTTGGTGGTGACACCGCCATGACTTGCAGGCAGGCCTGCTGCCACCTCCTCTACTCCTCCTACTCTATCCTCTTTGATAACCTCCTCAGCTGAGTCCTCTTCTGCTGCTGCGTCTTGCTCCACATCAACTGCACCCCCCCAGCTCCCCAGGGGCTATTCCACATCCCGGATACGACAGTGTCACGCTGTCTTGGGGTTGACTTGCCTGAAAGCAGAGAGTCACACCGGACCAGCACTCCTGTCCGCCCTGAACGCACAGGTGGATCGCTGGCTGACTCCGCACCAACTGGAGATCGGCAAAGTTGTGTGTGACAACGGAAGCAATTTGTTGGCGGCATTGAATTTGGGCAAGTTGACACATGTGCCGTGAATGGCACATGTGTTAAATCTGATCGTACAACGCTTTGTGCATAAGTACCCAGACTTACAAGACGTCCTCAAGCAGGCCAGGAAGGTGTGTGGCCATTTCAGGCGTTCCTACACGGCCATGGCACACTTTTCAGATATCCAGCGGCGAAACAACATGCCAGTGAGGCGCTTGATTTGCGACAGCCCGACACGTTGGAATTCAACACTCCTAATGTTCGACCGCCTGCTCCAACAAGAAAAAGCTGTCAACGAGTATTTGTATGACCGGGGTGCTAGGACAGCCTCTGCGCAGCTGGGAATTTTTTTGCCACGTTACTGGACGCTCATGCGCAATGCCTGTAGGCTCATGCGTCCTTTTGAGGAGGTTACAAACCTAGTCAGTTGCACTGAAGGCACCATCAGCGACATCATCCCATTTGTTTTCTTCCTGTAGCGTGCCCTGCGAAGAGTGCTGGATCAGGCCGTAGATGAGCATGAAGAGGAAGAGGAAGAGTTGTGGTCACCATCACCACCACCAGAAACAGCCTTATCAGCATCGCTTGCTGGACCTGCGGCAACGCTGGAAGAGGAGTCTGAGGAAGAGGAGTCAGAGGAGGAATGTGGCTTTGAGGAGGAGGAGGAAGACCAACCACAGCAGGCATCCCAGGGTGCTCGTTGTCACCTATCTGGTACCCGTGGTGTTGTACGTGGCTGGGGGGAAGAACAGACCTTCAGTGAGATCAGTGAGGACGAGGAACAGGACATGAGTAGCTCGGCATCCAACCTTGTGCAAATGGGGTCTTTCATGCTGTCGTGCCTGTTGAGGGACCCTTGTATAAAAAGGCTGAAGGAGAACGACCTGTACTGGGTGGCCACGCTACTAGACCCCCGGTATAAGCAGAAAGTGCCAGAAATGTTACCGAATTACCGGAAGTCGAAAAGGATGCAGCAGTTCCAAAGTAAAATTAAAAAGTATGCTTTACACAGCGTATAAGGGTGATGTCACAGCAGAATGGGAATCTAACAGAGGTGAAAGTAATCCTCCTCCTACCACGACCACGCCGGCAAGGACAGGACGCTTTACAGACGTGTTGTTGATGGAGGATATGCGGAGCTTTTTAAGTCCTACGCATCGCCACAGCCCTTCGGAGTCCACCCTCAGAGAACGACTCGACCGACAGGTAGCAGACTACCTCGCCTTAACTGCAGATATCGACACTCTGAGGAGCGATGAACCCCTTGACTACTGGGTGTGCAGGCTTGACCTGTGGCCTGAGCTATCCCAATTTGCGATAGAAATTCTGGCCTGCCCCGCTTCAAGTGTCCCTTCAGAAAGGACCTGCAGTGCAGCAGGAGGTATTGTCACTGAGAAGAGAAGTCGCCTAGGTCAAAAAAGTCTAGATTACCTCACCTTTATTAAGATGAATGAGGCATGGATACCGAAGGGACTGACAGTGGGCGATACATTTGACTAAAAAAGGCCTGATGAGGTGAGCTGCCTTGGGCTAAGAATGGTCCACACACTGCTGTATTTTATCTCTGCATGCCGGATGACTTGCGTGACTTATCCGCCACCAACAAGGGTTCAAGCTGCAATGTTTTAGGGCACTTCCTGCCTGGAAAACATAAATTTTTCTGGCCGCTGCTACAGCAGCGGCTGCAACAATATCTAGTTTTTCAGGCATGTGTACATGCCTAATTTTTCTGGCCTCTGGTGCTGCAATGTGGCTGCAAAAACAAAACAAAAAAAAAGCACATACATGTGTCAATTCCCCTTTGTGATCGTTACCTTGTTGTGGTGAAGGGGCTTGAATATCACAATGAAGTGACCACTTCTATGAGTGTGTTGGCAATGGCAATGTTGGCACACCCCAGATGATAAGGTCGTTGCTTCATTGTGAACAGACCAAAAGCGATCGGCTGGATAATTTTGCATAGAAAAAACATTAATTTTCTTTGCGATCATCTAAAGGTGATCATTAAAATTTTATGTTCGCGACATCACTACCCCTGATCCCATCATGCCTCATTTTGTGCTAGTTTCCTATAAGAAGGTACAGAGAAGGTACAGGGATGGTGTGTAATGCGACCCTTTTGCTCAGGGTTCTGGTAGAGGGGCTTCCAGATCACCTTCATCTGTTAGCTACAGAGCACATTACAGGTCGGGGACTTTACTGCATCTATCCCTGTCCCTGGAGAACCCTTAAGGAAGGTATACCTGCCTTAGGGACAAAGACCCTCTTGACAGAGCTGTGCTCCCTGTGCCCTGCTTTGGTTCCAGAACACCTTGCAGACCACCACTATTGTAAGTCCTTCCCTTGCTCCCTACTCCAGAGTCTATCACTAAAGCAGCCATGTCTGCACAGTCTTCTGAGGATGATGAGGATTGCAATCTCTCCGTCTTAGAAGATCTCAAGCCTGAGAAGGTTCAATCTCCAGAATCACTCCTAGGTTCAAGGAGACCGTTTTTGTTCTCATTAACATACTAGTAGTGATGAGCAGAACACCCCCGGGTTCGGTTCGCACCAGAACCCGCGAACGGACCGAAAGTTCGTACGAACATTAGAACCCTATTAAATACAATGGATGCGAACGTTCGAATTCTAAAGTGCTAATTATAACGACTATTATGCATGTTATTGTCCTAAAAAGGGTTTGGGAACCCAGGTTCTGCACCAGGGGACATGTATCAATGCAAAAATAAGTTTTAAAAACGGTCGTTTTTCGGGAGCAGTCATTTTAATGATGCATAAAGTGAAAAAAAAAAGTCAAATATTCCTTTAAATATCGTACCTGGGGGGTGTCTAAAGTATGCCTGTGAAGTGCCACATGTTTCCCGTGTTTAGAACTGTCCCTGCACAAAATGACACTTCTAAAGGAAAAAAAAGCCATTTAAAACTGCTTGCGGCTTTAATGTAATGTCTGGTCCTGGTAATATGGATGAAAATCTTTAAGAAAAATGGCATAGCTACCCCATGACCCCCCCCCCTTCCCCAGCCCATTACCAGCCCCTTTGGGTCTTGTATGGATATTAAGGGGAACCCCGCACATAAAATAAAAACGGCCCTATATACTCTGAACAGCCGTATACAGGCGGTGCATACAAGACAGGGACTGTAGGTTTGTTCTTATGTAGAATCTGTTTGTAATTTTGATCAGGTACATTGTTTAAGTGTAGCTCCAGCCCAAAAATCTATTTTTAAACTTTTTGGAAAACATAGGTAAGGGTTATCACCCCTGTAACATTTGTTTTGCTGTCTGTGCCCCTGTTCAGAACATTTCACCTCACTTTCCGTCCCAATGACAACTGTTTTTGAAATGTGGTGTTTTTCTTGAAACAAGGATTGGTGATAAAGCATCAGTACAGAGGAGACACCTTTCTCCCATATTAATTCTTACATGAGAGAATTTCCCTTCCTAGGGGTAGATTTCCTCTCACTTCCTGTTGTCTTCTTGCGTTTGCAAGTAGGAGTCGTTTGTAAGTTGGATGTTTGAAAGTAGGGACCTGCCGTATATACTCTGCTGAAATAGGCCCCTTAGTTGTTGGTGTTGGCACAACACTGTAAGCACTCACAGTTACTCTTGGTGGGTGCTGGAACGCCCTGCTGTCAACTATTATATCAGGAATTGTAATTACATATAATTGTTGAACAGTGGTAGTAAAAATTGGGCCTTTGATGGTGGTGCTGGTGCCACAACACTGTAAGCCCTGACAGTTACTCTTGGTGGGTGCAGCAATGGGCCCTGCTGTGAATTATTAGATCAAGAATTGTAATTGCATGCCCCTGTTGAACAGGGGCTGAAAAATTGGGCCTTTCGTGGTGGTGGTGGTGGTGGTGGTGTTGCCACAACACTGTAAGCCCTCAGAGTTACTCTTGGTGGGTGCAGGAATGGGCCCTGCTGTGAATTATTAGATCAAGAATTGTAATTACATGCCCCTTTTGAACAGGGGCTGAAAAATTGGGCCTTTCGTGGTGGTGGTGGTGGTGGCGTTGCCACAAAACTGTAAGCCCTGACAGTTACTCTTGGTGGGTGCAGCAATGGGCCCTGCTGTGAATTATTAGATCAAGAATTGTAATTACATGCCCCTGTTGAACAGGGGCTGAAAAATTGGGCCTTAGGCACTGGTGGCACAACACTGCAACCCCTCACAGATACTGTACTTGGAGCACAGCAATGAGCCCTGTTGCAAAGTATTGCTTCAAAAATTGTAATTACACGCCCCTGTTAACCACTTAAGCCCCGGACCATTTCGGGCCATTAGGACCAGGCCTGTTTTTGGGATTCGGCACTGCGCTGCTTTAACTGTAAATTGTGCGGACATGCAATGTTGTACCCAAATGAAATTTGCGTCATTTTCTTCCCACAAATAGAGCTTTCTTTTAATGGTATTTGATTGCCTCTGCGATTTTTATTTTTTGCGATATAAACAGAAAAAGACCGAAAATTTTGAAAAAAAATGATATTTTCTACTTTTTGTTATAAGAAAAATCGAATAAACTCAATTTTAGTCATACATTTAGGCCAAAATGTATTCAGCCACATGTCTTTAGTAAAAAAAAGTCAATAAGCGTATATTTATTGGTTTGCGCAAAAGTTATAGCGTTTACAAACTAGGGTACATTTTCTGAAATTTACACAGCTTTAAATTTATGACTGCCTATCTCATTTCTTGAGGTGCTAAAATGGCAGGGCAGTACAAAACCCCCCCAAATGACCCCATTTTGGAAAGTAGACACCCCAAGGAAATTGCTGAGAGGCATGTTGAGCCCATTGAATATTTTTTTTTTGTCCCAAGTGATTGAATAATGACAAAAAAAAAAAAAAAAAATTACAAAAAGTTGTCACTAAATGATATATTGCTCACACATGCCATGGTTATATGTGGAATTGCACCCCAAAATACATTCTGCTGCTTCTCCTGAGTACGGGGATACCACATGTGTGGGACTTTTTAGGAGCCTAGCCACGTACAGGACCCCGGAAACCAAGCACCGCCTTCAGGATTTCTAAGGGCGCAAATTTTTGATTTCACTCCTCACTACCTATCACAGTTTCGAAGGCCATAAAATGCCAAAATAGCACAAAACCCCCCCAAATGACCCCATTTTGGAAAGTAGACACCCCAAGCTATTTGCTGAGAGGCATGTTGAGTCCATGGAATATTTTATATTTTGCCACAGGTTGCGGGAATATGACAAACTTTTTTTTTTTTGCACAAAGTTGTCACTAAATGATATATTGCTCACACATGCCATGGGCATATGTGAAATTACACCCCAAAATACATTCTGCTGCTTCTCCTGAGTATGGGGATACCACATGTGTGGGACTTTTTGGGAGCCTAGCCGCGTACGGGACCCCAAAAACCAAGCACCGCCTTCAAGGTTTCTAAGGGCATAAATTTTTGATTTCGCTCCTCACTACCTATCACAGTTTTGAAGGCCATAAAATGCCAAGATGGCACAAAACCCCTCCAAATGACCCCATTTTGGAAAGTAGACACCCCAAGCTATTTGCTGAGAGGCATGTTGAGCCCATTGAATATTTTTTTTTTTTGTCCCAAATGATTGAATAATGACAAAAAGAAAAAAAAAAATGTACAAAAAGTTGTCACTAAATGATATATTGCTCACACATGCCATGGTTATATGTGAAATTACACCCCAAAATACATTCTGCTGCTTCTCCTGAGTACGGGGATACCACATGTGTGGGACTTTTTGGGACCCTAGCCGCGTACCGGACCCCAAAAACCAAGCACCGCCTTCAAGGTTTCTAAGGGCATAAATTTTTGATTTCACTCCTCACTACCTATCACAGTTTTGAAGGCCATAAAATGTCAAAATAGCCCAAAACCCCCACAAATGACCCCATTTTGGAAAGTAGACACCCCAAGCTATTTGCTGAGAGGCATGGTGAGTATTTTACAGCTCTCATTTGTTTTTGAAAATTAAGAAAGACATTTTTTTTTCTTTTTTTTTTTCTTTTTTTACATTTTCAAAACTTTGTGACAAAAAGCGAGATCTGCAAAATACTCAACATACCTCTCAGCAAATAGCTTGGGGTGTCTACTTTCCAAAATGGGGTCATTTGGGGGGGTTTTGTGCCATCTGGGCATTCCATGGCCTCCGAAACTGTGATAGGCAGTGAGGAGTGAAATCAAAAATTTACACCCATAGAAATCCTGAAGGCGGTGCTTGGTTTTTGGGGTCCCGTACGCGACTAGGCTCCCAAAAAGTCCCACACATGTGGTATCCCCGTACTCAGGAGAAGCAACAGAATGTATTTTGGGGTGTAATTCCACATATGCCCATGGCATGTTTGAGCAATATATAATTTAGTGACAACTTTTTGTACATTTTTTTTTTTTTTTGGTCATTATTCAATCACTTGGGACAAAAAAAAAAATATTCAATGGGCTCAACATGCCTCTCAGCAAATAGCTTGAGGTGTCTACTTTACAAAATGGGGTCATTTGGGGGGGTTTTGAACTGTCCTGGCATTTTATGCACAACATTAGGAAGCTTATGTCACACATCATCCACTCTTCTAACCACTTGAAGACAAAGCCCTTTCTGACACTTTTTGTTTACATGAAAAAAAAAAAATTTTTTGCAAGAAAATTATGTTGAACCCCCAAACATTATATATTTTTTTAAAGCAAAGGCCCTACAGATTAAAATAGTGGGTGTTGCATTTTTTTTTTCCACACAGTATTTGCGCAGCGATTTTTCAAACGCATTTTTTGGGGGAAAAACACACTTTTTTTATTTTTAATGCACTAAAAAACACTATATTGCCCAAATGTTTGATGAAATAAAAAAGATGATCATAGGCCGAGTACATGGATACCAAACACGACATGCTTTAAAATTGCGCACAAACGCGCAGCGGCGACAAACTACATTCATTTTTAAAAGCATTTAAAAGCCTTTACAGGTTACCACGTTAGATTTACAGAGGAGGTCTACTGCTAAAAGGACTGCCCTCGATCTGACCTTCGTGGTGATACCTCACATGCATGATGCAATTGCTGTTTACATATGACGCTAGACCGACGCTTGTGTTCGCCTTTGCGCAAGAGCAGGGGGGGACAGCGGTGCTTTTTTTTTTTTTTTTTTTTATTTATTTGGCTTTTTTATTTTATTTTTAAACTGTGCCTTCCATATTTTATTTTTTTTACCATTTTTATCGTTATCTCAGGGAATGTAAATATCCCCTATGATAGCAATAAGTAGTGACAGGTACTCTTTTTTTGAAAAAAATTGGGGGGTTAGACCCTAGATCTTTCCTCTGCCCTCAAAGCATCTGACCACACCAAGATCGGTGTGATAAAATGCTTTCCCAATTTCCCAATGGCGCTTTTTATATCCGGGGGGGGGGACATTCCCTCCCACTGCTTGTAAAAGCAGTCTAGAGGCTAAGTATCTGCTAGAATTGCTTTTACATGAAAGCCGGCTGCTGGCTGAAAAGAATGATACCAAGATGATACCTAAACCCGCAGGCATCATTCTGGTATAAACATTCAAATTCCAGCAACATATCAGTACGTTGCTGGTCCTTGTTGGACATGTATTGTAATCTTTTTTTTCATACAGCCTATTGGCTGAACGAAAAAAAGAGATTGATTGGTGGGTATGCCCACCATTAGAATACCTCCCTTCATCCACCCACTTCTAATGATGGGCATATATGCCGAAGCATGGGGGCATCCTCCCGCAAAAAAGTTATGCCGCGTACACACGGTCAAGCCTTCGTCGGAATTTCGACCGTATGTACGCGGCATAAAAGGTTATGCCGCGTACACACGGTCGGAATTTTCCACGGGCAGGCCTCCGTCGGAATTTCGACCGTATGTACGCGGCATTAGGAGCAAAATCGCTCCTCCGCCCCTGCTGCCCCCATGCTTCGGCATATATGCTCTTTTTTTTAACTGTGGTGTCACGGCTTTATGTATCGTGGGAGCAAACGCTGTTGCTGTCAAGATAAATAATTCCGCGCTGCAGTTGAATGGCGCACCTGAAAACAAAAAATTACATACCTGAAAAGCAAGCATGATAAAACATTGCAGAATAGAATACAGTAAAAAAGAGCAGAACAATAGAGAGAAAATAGAGAGAGAGAGAACAATAAAACGACAACTATTTTTGGTTTTTTTATTTTATATTTTTTTGTGTTTTGTTTTTTACGTTTTTTTTTTCTTTTTTACACTTTTTTTTGTTACTTTACAACTGTAATGGTTCGGGTCTCTCAAAATGTAATGGCATCTTGGGAGACCCTGTGTAAGTGTGTCCTTGTCTGTGAAATGCTGTACCCTACGCTAAAACTTCACTTTTGAGTGGTAGCGTTCAAAACATTCACCTTGGACTGGTTGATATTGATGGTTGCTATGGACTGGTTGCTATGGACGGTTGCTATGGACAGTTGCTATGGACGGTTGCTACGGATTGGTTGTTATGGACGGTTGCTATGGATTGGTTGCCATGGACAGTTGCTATGGACTGGATGATATGGATAGTTGCTATGGATGGTTGCTATGGACAGTTGCTATGGACGGTTGCTATGGACTGGTTGCAATGGATGGTTGCTATGGACAGTTGCTATAGACTGGTTGCTATGGATGGTTGCTATGGACGGTTGCTATGGACTGGTTGCTATGGACTGGTTGATATGGATCAGGCCTGTCTCTGCGAACGCTGCAGTTATGTGTGTTGTGTTTGGTAAGTGACAGTGATCGATCGATACTGCACTTGGGTGGGCTGGGCTGGGCGGAGGGGCTAAACGCAGGCGCTAGCAGGTATCTGGGCTGATCCCGCTAACACTGCGTTTTTGGGAACCCTAAACCGCTGGGGATGCTAGTATAGATCTGATCAGATACTATACCACTAAGGGGGGTGTATGCTTTGCGCGTGGGTGTTAGCGTTACTGGCACTAACCTAACACTGCCTGGGGCGACGCAGACCCTCTCTGGCGCTAAAACCTAATTGATCTCACCCGCCGGGCGATCAGGGGGGTTAAACCTTTATTGGGTTATATACGGCGGGTGCCCTGATGCTATAAAAAGCAAACTAATCAACCAGCGTCACCCGTAACCTTTATATGGTGATCACTGGTGAAAGGGTTAACTAGGGGCAATCAGGGGGTTAAAACCTTTATTAGGTTAAATATGGGGGTACCTGACACTATATAAAAACCTGACGGGTAACCTAAATAACTAAATAACTTACTGGCTAACCAGTGACACCAGTGACGCTTATACGGGGATCACTGGTGAAAGGGTTAACTCTAGGGGCAATCAGGGGGTTAAAATAATATATGGGGGTACCTGACACTAATAAAAACCTGCGGCGAACCTAAAAAAAAAATAACTGCCTATCTAAAACACCAGCGACACGAATACAGCGATCGGAAAAACAATCGCTTAGTGACGCTGAAGTTAGGGGGTGAAAGGGTTACCTGGGGGGGTGATCAAGGGGTTAAACCTTTATTAGGGGGGGTTAGGGGGCTACCCTGGACCTAAAGGGGCCTAATCCTAACTGCCCTGCAACTTTTTACAATCACAGATGACACTAAATGCAGTGATCAGTAAAATAAATGATCACTGCAATCAGTGACACTGTGATTGGGGGCTTTGGGGTGACCTGGGGGGTGATCTGGGGGGTGATTTGTGTGCCTATGTGTACCTACGTGTCAGTGGACTGTTGGTGCACTAACCTGCTTCTTCTGTCCTCGGCGCCGGGAACGAAAAGACCGCAGCGAGGGAGATGACATCACTTCCTCCAGCCTGTATTTACATTTCAGGCAGGAGGAAACAATTTCATTCGCCGGGAGCGATCGCGAGGGGGGGGGGGCGGAATCGAGTGGCCGCCCCCTCATGCCTGATCGCTCCCGAACACTTAACGGCCGCTCACTGCAGTGAAGGGGGGTCCGGATGGACCCCCCAACTGCACAAAGGCGATCACGTAGATCTACGTGATTCTGCCTGTCTGTGCCATTCTGCTGACGTAAATCGGCGGTGGGCGGTCGTTAAGTGGTTAAACAGGGGCTGAAAAATTGGGCCTTAGGCACTGGTGGCACAACACTGCAACCACTCACAGATACTGTACTTGGAGCACAGCAATGAGCCCTGTTGCAAAGTATTGCTTCAAAAATTGTAATTACACGCCCCTGTTAAACAGGGGCTGAAAAATTGGGCGTTAGGCACTGGTGGCGGCACCCATAAACAAAAATGATCTTCCAAGCTATCATCATCAATCGTATCATTGAGGACTCGGAGGAGGAGGATAGCCAGTCAACATAACAGCACAGGCACTCAGCATCAGCATCAGTCTTGAAGGGATGTGACATGTTAAAATCAATTAGTCTGTTATATCAGCATCAGGTGTGTGGTAGCTGGTGGTGATCCAAGACTGGTTCATCTTGATGAAAGTCAGTCGATCAACCGAGTCGGTGGACAGGCGCACCCTGTGATCCGTGACAAATCCTCCAGCAGCACTGAATGTGCGTTCCGAAAGAACGCTGGATGCAGGACAGGCCAGTAGCTCAATTGCATACTGTGCAAGCTCTGGCCAGTGATCCATCCTCAAGACCCAGTAAGCCAGAGGATTTTCGGTGGGGAAGGTGTCCAAGTCTGACCTTGCCCCTAGATATTCCTGCACCATGTTTATCAGACGCTGACGATGGTTGCTGGAACCGATCATACTTTGGGGCTGCGGACTAAAGAATTGTCTGAACGCATCGGTCAGACGGCCACCTTCCCCACCCCTCCTTCTTTGACTGGCCGAAGCCTCAGCAACTCGTTGTCCAGGACCAGGAGTTTGTAACCTCCCAGTCTCTGGAAACGCGTTGCACAGACCTTTCTGCAAGGCCTCCCGGAGTTGTCTCATCCTCTGCTCCCTCTGCGACGGTAACATAAGGTCCGCAACCTTACCCTTGTACCATGGATCAAGGAGAGTGGCCAGCCAGTAATGGTCCCTCTCCTTGATCCGAAGAATACGAGGATCCTTCCGCAGACTTTGCAGGATCAGGGAGGCCATGCAGCGTAGGTTAGCTGAGGCATTCGGTCCGGAGTCCTCTGGGTCACCAAGGACGACATGATCCGCAGCCACCTCCTCCCAGCCACGTACAAGTCCACGGGTTTCTTGGGACTGTAAATCTTCCGTAAAAGACTGCTGCTGTTGATGCTGCTGAGTGCCAGGCTCCACCTCCATGCTGACACAATCCTCCTCCTCCTCCTCCTCGTCCTCTTCCTGTGCGATGGGTGGGACAGAAGGAACACTGTCTGGGTAAAGGGGGCCTTGAGAGGCAAGGAAGTCCTCCTCTTCCTGCCTCTGTTCTGCCTCAAGTGCCCTGTCCATTATTCCACGCAGCGTGTGCTCCAACAGGTGGACAAGAGGTACAGTGTCACTGATGCATGCACTGTCACTGCTCACCATCCTCGTGGCCTCCTCAAATGGTGCCAGGACAGTGCATGCATCCCTGATCATGCCCCACTGGCGTGGAGAAAAAAACCAAGCTCCCCTGACCCTGTCCTGGTGCCGTAGTCGCACAGGTACTCATTGATGGCCCTCTGCTGCGTGTGCAGCCGCTGCAGCATGGCCAACGTTGAGTTCCACCTGGTGGGCATGTCACATATAAGGCGGTTCTTGGGCAGGTTCAACTCCTTTTGCAGCTCAGCCAGGCGAGCACTGGCATTATAAGATCTGCGGAAATGCACACAGACTTTCCTGGCCTGCCTCAGGACATCCTGTAAGCCCGGGTACCTGCCCAAGAACCGCTGCACCACCAGGTTAAGGACGTGAGCCACACAGGGCACATGGGTCAGTTGTCCCTGTCGGAGGGCGGAGAGGAGGTTGGTGCCATTGTCGCAAACCACCATTCCTGGCTTAAGCTGGCGTGGCGTCAACCACCTCTCGGCCTGGCCCTGCAGAGCAGACAGGACCTCTGCCCCAGTGTGGCTTCTGTCCCCCAAACACACCAGCGCAAGCACGGCATGGCATCTTTTTGCCTGCGTACTTGCGTAGCCCCTTGAACGCCTACGGAGCACCGCTGGTTCAGAGGACAAAGCACAGGAAGAGGCCATGGAGGAAGAAGAAGAGGAGGGGGTGGAGGAGAGAGGTGTGTCACAACCAGTAGTAGCATTTTGGAGGCGTGGCGGTGGAACAACCTCCAACACTACTGCACCTTGTCCTGCATCCTTCCCAGCTGCCAAAAGAGTGACCCAATGGGCCGTGAAAGAAAGGTAACGTCCCTGTCCATGCCTGCTGGACCATGAGTCAGCGGTAATATGCACCTTACCGCTGACCGCCCTGTCCAGCGAGGCCAAGACATTGCCTTCCACATGGCGGTAGAGAGCCGGAATAGCCTTCCGTGAGAAAAAGTGGCGTTTGGGAACCTGCCACTGAGGAACCGCACATTGCACAAACTCACGGAAGGGGGCCGAGTCTACCAACTGAAAAGGCAGCAGTTGAAGCGCTAGCAATTTAGCCAAGCTAGCATTCAACCGCTGGGCATGTGGATGGCTGGGAGTGAACTTCTTTCGACGGTCCAGCAGCTGGGGCAGGGAAATTTGCCTGCTAGAATCGGACGTCGGTGTACTGCTAGCAGAGTGGCCGCAAGTACTTGGCTGTGACACACCTAATTCTACACCTTCATTCCTCTCAGTGCATGTTTCAGAGAGGACTGAAGTTATAGTGGGGTTGGAGATCCCAGCTGATGCGGTGCAAGGAGAGGTCCGCTTTGTTCTTTGGTGTGGGTCTTTGAGGTAGGCTTGCCAACGAGCTGCATGGCAGGTCAACATATGTCTGGTCAGGCATGTGGTACCCAAGCGGCTGATGTTTTGGCCACGCGATATACGCTTGAGACATATGTTGCAAACAGCAGCTGTGCGATCTGATGCACTAGCCTCAAAAAAGGCCCACACCAAAGAACTTTTTGAATGACGGGCAGAGGCAGCGCCCTGCACAGGCGGAGCTCTGCGGTGTGATTCCGTCGGTGTACTGCCCTTACGCTGGCCACCAAAGGGCATCCTGCCTCGTTGGAGATGTGCCTCCTCCTCATCCTCCTCCTCCTCCTCTCTCCTATTAGGCACCCACGTGGAGTCAGTGACCTCATCATCCCCTCCCTCCTCATCACTGGAGCCAATCTGGCAGTATGCTGCAGCTGCTGGAACATGACTGCCAGATTGGTGTCCTTCTTGAGCATCCCCTCTGTCTGCTCTCACGCTACTGCCTTCCTCTAGCTGGGTTTCATCATCAGACCCTTCGAAACGCTGGGCATCCTCCTGGAGCATGTACCCAACACTGTGCTCAAACAGTTCGGGGGACTCCTCAGGAGGAGGACATGGTGGGTCTAGGGAAGGAGTGACTGATGATGAGTCTGACATTGATACCAGGGAAGAGGACGCTTTGGCAGCTGCTTTGCCAGTACCCTGAGCCTGGGTGAGAGAGGATGAGGAGGAGGAGGAGGGCTTGGTCATCCACTCTACCAAGTCTTCGGCATGATGTGGCTCAACATGTCCAGCTGCCGAAAAGAAGGACAAGCGTGTCCCATGGCCATGTGCTGATGACAATGCACCGCGTCCACGACCAGCACTGTTGCCCCCAGACACAGAGCCTGCTTGCCCTCTTTTATTGCCTCCTGACTGTCTGCCTCTCCTTGTTTGCCTTCCAGACATTCTAATGGATGGCCTGCAGGGAGATGGGAAAAAAAGCAATAAGGGCTACCTTCAGGTGTCCTTCTCTGTCCCTTTACTTAAGGATTTCTAAATATGGTTGAGGATGATTGCTTTCGCACAGAATAGCACAATGACAATTTCCCTGACTGTCCAAAAAACAAGGATTTCAAAGATGGTTGATGAGGAATGCTTTAGCACAGTATAGCACAATGAGAATTTCCCTCACTGTCCTTCCCTGTCCCTACAAACAAGGTTTAGCACAGTAAAACACACTGACACTCTCCCTACCTATAGTTTTCTGTCCCTATAAAAAATGTTTTTTTAAAGATGGTTGATGAGGAATGCTTTAGCACAGTATAGCACAATGAGAATTTCCCTCACTGTCCTTCCCTGTCCCTACAAACAAGGTTTAGCACAGTAAAACACACTGACACTCTCCCTACCTATAGTTTTCTGTCCCTATAAAAAATGTTTTTTTAAAGATGGTTGATGAGGAATGCTTTAGCACAGTATAGCACAATGAGAATTTCCCTCACTGTCCTTCCCTGTCCCTACAAACAAGGTTTAGCACAGTAAAACACACTGACACTCTCCCTACCTATAGTTTTCTGTCCCTATAAAAAAATTTTTTTTTAAAGATGGTTGATGAGGAATGCTTTAGCACAGTATAGCACAATGAGAATTTCCCTCACTGTCCTTCCCTGTCCCTACAAACAAGGTTTAGCACAGTAAAACACACTGACACTCTCCCTACCTATAGTTTTCTGTCCCTATAAAACATTTTTTTAAAGATGGTTGATGAGGAATGCTTTAGCACAGTATAGCACAATGAGAATTTCCCTCACTGTCCTTCCCTGTCCCTACAAACAAGGTTTAGCACAGTAAAACAGACTGACACTCTCCCTACCTATCCTTCTCTTTCCCTAAACTAAAGGAATCCAGGTTAAGCAAGAAAAAAAAAATGTCACTGTCCCTGCCTATGCTTCTCTTTCCCTGCTCCGGAACACAGTACACTAGGCCGCCGTGCTGGCTGCCTTTTATAGTGTGGGGCGTGTACTAAACACCCTCAGCAATAATTGGCCACAGGCATCCTCCCTATGGCCAATCATTGCTCTCCTCGCTGCCGGCGCTGTGATTGGCCAAGCATGCGGGGTCACAGTGCATGCTTGGCCAATCACAGCGCCTGGATGACACTGCGATGGCGTAGTGCATTGTGGGCCGCGAATTAGGCGCGAACGGCCCAAATCGTTCGTTGTTCGGCGAACGATCGAACAGCCGATGTTCGAGTCGAACGTATGTTCGACTCGAACACCGAGCTCATCCCTACATACTAGTAACAGTATTGTTTAGAACTTCTTTCCCTTTGTAAAGTCCTCAACCTACTTAAACTTTCCCGGGGCATTCTTTACCGACGATCCCTTCACCCAAGAACAACTAGAACTCTTACCCACTGCCCTTTATTTTTCTGCTGATGGACATCTCCCACCTAATTTCTAGCATGGGACTCCTGATGATTCATATGCGGTGGACCTCTGGCTAAAATGCTGGTCCAGAGAAAAGCAATGTATGAAACATGCTCTGTGCATACCCTCTGAAAGCGACATTTAATAAGTTGGTCGTTGGAGGTAAAACTACCTATTTTTCCCGGGAAAAGAGACAAAAACCATAACCTAGGAAGTTGTTTTATTCCAAGAACAAAATAAGTTAATTTTGTCTCCCTCAGGCTTCTATTGCCAGGCCTGGTAATCAGCTCCAATGTAATCCTTGGACCTCCGAGTCCAACTGGTCTGCCTGTAAGTCCTTCTCACAATGAGTAGAAACCTTCACTTATGCAGGTGGGGGGACATCTGCTGGCCATTTTGTCCACATGGACCGAACACATCTCAAATACTTTGGTAAGGGATGTGGTGTCCAGGGGTTTCATGCTGTCAAATCTGCCTTTCTCACCTCAGTGTCAAGTGGATCTTCATGCTGCCCTGACACAACCTCTTTTTTAGAGAGTTATTGTCCCTGTGCTGGACAGGGAAAGATTTTTTATTTATTTTTTCAAACCTGTTTACCATTCCCAGGGCAAAAGGGGCAATTGCCCCAATCTGAACCTAAAAGGCATTGAACATCTTAAAGAGGTTGTATACCCGCTGACAGTTTTTTTTTTTTTTTGGCTACCTGTAAGGCCAAAGGCATAATGAGCTAGTATGCACCACATACTAGCTCATTATGAAATACTTACCTTAGAACGAGAGTTATTGTCCCTGTGCTGGACAGGGAAATAATTTTTATTTATTTTTTCAAACCTGTTTACCATTCCCAGGGCAAAAGGGGCAATTGCCCCAATCTGAACCTAAAAGGCATTGAACATCTTAAAGCGGTTGTATACCCGCTGACAGTTTTTTTTTTTTTTTGGCTACCTGTAAGGCCAAAGGCATAATGAGCTAGTATGCACCACATACTAGCTCATTATGAAATACTTACCTTAGAACGAGGCGTCGGTAACTTACCTGGTCCACGCCGAGGCAGATGATATGTTGCCTCGGCCTGTCTTCCGGGTATCGCAGCTCTAGCGCTGTGAGTGGCTGGAGCCGCAATGTCGTTACTCCCGCGCATGCGCGCAGGAGACTTCTTTCCGGCAAGGTCCGGCGTCTGCCGGGCTTTCAGCCGAGAATCCCCGATGCGCATGCGCCGCTGCAGTCAGCGGCGCATTGCAAGGGGAATATCTCCTAAACCATACTGGTTTAGGAGATATTCTTTTTACCTACAGGTAAGCCTTTTTATAGGCTTACCTGTAGGTAAAAGTAAACAATTTATCTATACAACCACTTTAATTAGCGGACAGAAATTTTGTATGGAATCTGCCAAGTCAGTCATTGCCTCTCTCCAGCTGGGATTATTCCCAGACCTCATGAATGCTAGCTTATTTATAATACTATCTGTATTTTATTATTGTCTGTGCACTGGGGATATTTCTCCTCACTTTATGTACTGGCGACTGATGTCAAACAGAACAGGAAACCACAGGAAATCTCCTCTGTTGGGATGCAGGCACCAAAACAAATTAACAGAGGTTCTACAACATCCCCACTCTACAAACAATGGCAACTGCCCCAACCTATAACTGGCCTGAACAGCAAGGAGCACATGGAAGGGTGACACATGTCAAACAACAACCAATGAAAATTCCCAGCTCAACTTACCAGCCAGTCTGCAACAAAATAAATTATGCTGTCTACCAGTTCACTTAAAAAACAGGGGTTTTCGTTTGCACACAATTGCAAAGACAAGTGTAAGCTGCAGAGGCAGCTCCACGGCACCCCAGTATTTTCTGCAGTCCTGACTCTTTAAATTGTAGGAGCCTACATAGTAGGAGCACACATATAATAATGGATAGATTGAGGGCAGGTATGCCTTGGGAGGGGGGGTATTCCTCCTTAAAAGGCACAGGGGTGCACTGGACACCCAGCAAATAGCACAATGGCATCAAAGTTGTCCAGTGTGCCCCTTCACCCTATAACCAATGGTACAAACAAATGACAACTTCCCCAACCTATAACTGGCCTTAACAGCAAGGAGCACATGGAAGGACGATGCATCTCAAACAACAACAAAGGAAATTTCCCAGCTCAATTTATCAGCCAGCCTGCAACAAACTGACTTCTCCTGTCTAACAGTTAAAACATAGGGGTTTAGTTTGCACACATTTACAAATACATGTGCTACTTAGCCTACTATGGAGGCTCCTAAAATGTATGGTTAGGACTGCAGGTAATACTGGGCGCCGTGAAGTGGCCTCTGCAGCTTACGCATGTATTTGCAGATGTGTACAAACGAAACCTCTATTTTTAACGTGAACTGTTAGACAGGACAATTGGTAAGTTGAGCTGGGAATTTTTCTTTGTTGTTGTTTGACCTTCCCAACTCTACCCAAAGTTGACATAACATTTTGGCTGGAGATTAGCTTAACCACTTCAATACCAGGCACTTACACACCTTCCTGCCCAGGCCAATTTCCAGCTTTCAGCGCTGTCGCAATTTGAATGACAATTGCGCGGTCATGCTACACTGTACCCAAACAAAATTTTTATTAATTTGTTCCCACAAATAGAGCTTTCTTTTGGTGCTATTTGATCACCTCTACGATTTGTATTTTTTGCGCAACAAAAAAAAAAAAGACAGAAAATTTAGAAAAAAATAAAGTTTTTCTTTGTTTCTGTTATTTTTTTTGTAAATAAGTACGTTTTCTTCTTCAATGACGGGCACTGATATGGCTGCACTGATGGGCACTAGGGATGAGCTTCGTGTTCGAGTCGAACATACGTTCGACTCGAACATCGGCTGTTCGATCGTTCGACGAAGATCGAACGATTTGGGCCGTTCGCGCCAAATTCGAGTGACGCGAACGGCCCACAATGCACTACGTCATCGCAGTGTCATCCAGGCGCTGTGATTGGCCAAGCATGCACTGTGACCCCGCATGCTTGGCCAATCACAGCGCCGGCAGCGAGGAGAGCAATGATTGGCCACAGGCAGGATGCCTGTGGCCAATTATTGCTGAGGGGGTTTAGTACACGCCCCACACTATAAAAGGCCGCCAGCGCGGCGGCCTTGTGTAGTGTGTTCCGGAGCAGGGAAAGAGAAGCATAGGCAGGGACAGTGTCATTTTTTTTCCTTTACTAATCCTGGATTCCTTGTGTTTAGGGACAAACAAGGATAGGTAGGGAGAGTGTCAGTGTGTTATTCTGTGCTAAACCTTGTTTGTAGGGACAGAGAGGTACAGTGAGGGAAAGTGTCAGTGTGCTATTCTGTTCTAAACCAATCTTGCTGAACCATATTTTCAATCCTTGAGTTTAGGGACAGAGAGGTACAGTGAGGGAAAGTGTCAGTGTGCTATTCTGTGCTAAATCTTGTTTGTAGGGACAGAGTAGGACAGTGAGTGAAACTGACAGTGTGCTATTCTGTTCTAAACCAATTTTGCTGTTCCATATTTGAAATCCTTGAGTTTAGAGACAGAGAAGGACACTCGTGGAAACTATCAGTGTGCTATTCTGTGCTAAATCTTGTTTGTAGGGAGGGACAGAGTAGGACAGTGAGGGAAAATGTCAGTGTGCTATTCTGTTCTAAACCTATTTTGCTGTTCCATATTTGAAATCCTTGAGTTTAGGGACAGAGAAGGACACTCGTGGAAACTATCAGTGTGCTATTCTGTGCTAAATCTTGTTTGTAGGGAGGGACAGAGTAGGACAGTGAGGGAAAGTGTCAGTGTGCTATTCTGTTCTAAACCTATTTTGCTGAACCATATTTGAAATCCTTGAGTTTAGGGACAGAGAGGTACAGTGAGTGAAACTGACAGTGTGCTATTCTGTTCTAAACCAATTTTGCTGTTCCATATTTGAAATCCTTGAGTTTAGGGACAGAGAAGGACACTCGTGGAAACTATCAGTGTGCTATTCTGTGCTAAATCTTGTTTGTAGGGACAGAGAAGGACAGTGAGGGAAACTGTCAGTGTGCTGTTCTGTGCTAAACCAATCTTGCTGAAGCATATTGCAAATCCTTGTGTTTAGGGACAGAGAAGGATAGGCAGGGGACAGTGTCAGTGTCATTGTTGCTAAGCCTCCTGCACAGTAAACACCTGAAGGTAGCCCTTATTGCTCTTTTTCCCATCTCCCTGCAGGCCATCCATTAAAATGTCTGGAAGGCAAACAAGGAGAGGCAGACAGTCAGGAGGCAAAAAAAGAGGGCAAGCAGGCTCTGTGTCTGGGGGCAACAGTGCTGGTCGTGGACGCGGTGCATTGTCATCAGCACATGGCCATGGGACACGCTTGTCCTTTTCGGCAGCTGGACATGTTGAGCCACATCATGCCGAAGACTTGGTAGAGTGGATGACCAAGCCCACCTCATCCTCCTCATCCTCTCTCACCCAGGCTCAGGGTACTGGCAAAGCAGCTGCCAAAGCGTCCTCTTCTCTGGTATCATTATCTTCATTAGTCAATCCTTCCCTAGACCCACCATGTCCTCCTCCTGAGGAGTCCCCCGAACTGTTTGAGCACAGTGTTGGGTACATGCTCCAGGAGGATGCCCAGCGTTTCGAAGGATCTGATGATGATACCCAGCTAGAGGAAGGCAGTAGCGTGAGAGCAGAGAGAGGGGATGCTCAAGAAGGACACCAATCTGGCAGTCATGCTCCAGCAGCTGCAGCATACTGCCAGATTGGCTCCAGTGATGAGGAGGGAGGGGATGATGAGGTCACTGACTCCACGTGGGTGCCTAATAGGAGAGAGGAGGAGGAGGATGAGGAGGAGGCACATCTCCAACGAGGCAGGATGCCCTTGAGTGGCCAGCGTATGGGCAGCACACCGACGGAATCACACCGCAGAGCTCCGCCTGTGCAGGGCGCTGCCTCTGCCCGTCATTCAAAAAGTTCTTTGGTGTGGTCCTTTTTTGAGGCGAGTGCATCAGATCGCACAGCTGCTTTTTGCAACATATGTCTCAAGCGTATATCGCGTGGCCAAAACATCAGCCGCTTGGGCACCACATGCTTGATCAGACAAATGTTGACCTGCCATGCAGCTCGTTGGCAAGCCTACCTTAAAGACCCACACCAAAGAACAAAGCTGACCTCTTCTTGCACCGCATCAGCTGGGATCTCCAACCCCAGTATACCTTCAGTCCTCTCTGAAACCTGCACTGAGAGGAATGAAGGTGTAGAATTAGGTGTGTCACAGCCAAGTACTTGCGGGCACTCTGCTAGCAGTACACCGACGTCCGATTCTAGCAGGCAAATTTCCCTGCCCCAGCTGCTGGACCGTCGAAAGAAGTTCACTCCCAGCCATCCACATGCCCAGCGGTTGAATGCTAGCTTGGCTAAATTGCTAGCGCTTCAACTGCTGCCTTTTCAGTTGGTAGACTCGGCCCCCTTCCGTGAGTTTGTGCAATGTGCGGTTCCTCAGTGGCAGGTTCCCAAACGCCACTTTTTCTCACGGAAGGCGATCCCGGCTCTCTACCGGCATGTGGAAGGCAATGTCTTGGCTTAAGCCAGGAATGGTGGTTTGCGACAATGGCACCAACCTCCTCTCCGCCCTCCGACAGGGACAACTGACCCATGTGCCCTGTATGGCTCACGTCCTTAACCTGGTGGTGCAGCGGTTCTTGGGCAGGTACCCGGGCTTACAGGATGTCCTGAGGCAGGCCAGGAAAGTCTGTGTGCATTTCCGCAGATCTTATAATGCCAGTGCTCGCCTGGCTGAGCTGCAAAAGGAGTTGAACCTGCCCAAGAACCGCCTTATATGTGACATGCCCACCAGGTGGAACTCAACGTTGGCCATGCTGCAGCGGCTGCACATGCAGCAGAGGGCCATCAATGAGTACCTGTGCGACTACGGCACCAGGACAGGGTCAGGGGAGCTCGGTTTTTTTTCACCACGCCAGTGGGGCATGATCAGGGATGCATGCACTGTCCTGGCACCATTTGAGGAGGCCACGAGGATGGTGAGCAGTGACAGTGCATGCATCAGTGACACTGTACCTCTTGTCCACCTGTTGGAGCACACGCTGCGTGGAATAATGGACAGGGCACTTGAGGCAGAACAGAGGCAGGAAGAGGAGGACTTCCTTGCCTCTCAAGGCCCCCTTTACCCAGACAGTGTTCCTTCTGTCCCACCCATCGCACAGGAAGAAGAGGAGGAGGAGGAGGATTGTGTCAGCATGGAGGTGGAGGCTGGCACTCAGCATCATCAGCAGCAGTCTTTTAGGGATGATTTACAGTCCCAAGAAACCAGTGGACTTGTACGTGGCTGGGAGGAGGTGGCTGCGGATCATGTCATCCTTAGTGACCCAGAGGACTCCGGACTGAATGCCTCAGCTAACCTACGCTGCATGGCCTCCCTGATCCTGCAAAGTCTGCGGAAGGATCCTCGTATTCTTCGGATCAAGGAGAGGGACCGTTACTGGCTGGCCACTCTCCTTGATCCACGGTACAAGGGTAAGGTTGCGGACCTTATCTTACCGTCGCAGAGGGAGCAGAGGATGAGACAACTCCGGGAGGCCTTGCAGAAAGGTCTGTGCAACGCGTTCCCAGAGACTGGGAGGTTACAAACTCCTGGTCCTGGACAACGAGTTGCTGAGGCTTCGGGCAGTCAAAGAAGGAGCGGTGGGGAAGGTGGCCGTCTGACCGATGCGTTCAGACAATTCTTTAGTCCGCAGCCCCAAAGTATGATCGGTTCCAGCAACCATCGCCAGCGTCTGATATACATGGTCCAGGAATACCTAGGGGCAAGGTCAGACTTGGACACCTTCCCCACCAAAAATCCTCTGGCTTACTGGGTCTTGAGGATGGATCACTGGCCAGAGCTTGCACCGTATGCAATTGAGCTACTGGCCTGTCCTGCATCCAGCGTTCTTTCAGAACGCACATTCAGTGCTGCTGGAGGATTTGTCACGGATCACAGGGTGCGCCTGTCCACCGACTCGGTTGATCGACTGACTTTCATCAAGATGAACCAGTCTTGGATCACCACCAGCTACCACACACCTGATGCTGATATAACAGACTAATTGATTTTAAAATGTCACATCCCTTCAAGACTGATGCTGATGCTGAGTGCCTGTGCTGTTATGTTGACTGGCTATCCTCCTCCTCAATGATACGATTAATGATGATAGCTTGGAAGATCATTTTGGTTTATGGGTGACGCCACCAGTGGCTAAGGCCCAATTTTTCAGCCCCTGTTTAACAGGGGCGTGTAATTAAAAATTTGGATGCAATACTTTGCAACAGGCCTCATTGCTGTGCTCCAAGTACAGTATCTGTGAGGGGTTGCAGTGTTGTGCCACCAGTGCCTAAGGCCCAATTTTTCAGCCCCTGTTCAACAGGGGCATGCAATTATAATTATTGATCTAATAATTCACAGCAGGGCCCATTGCTGCGCCCACCAAGAGTAACTGTCAGGCCTTACAGTGTTGTGGCACCAGCACCACCATCACCACCACCACCACCACCAAAGGCCCAATTTTTCAGCCCCTGTTCAACAGGGGCATGCAATTATAATTATTGAATGAATAATTCACAGCAGGGCCCATTGCTGCGCCCACCAAGAGTAACTGTCAGGCCTTACAGTGTTGTGGCACCAGCACCACCATCACCACCACCACCACCACCACCACCAAAGGCCCAATTTTTCAGTCACTATTCAACAGGGGCATGCAATTATAATTATTGATCTAATAATTCACAGCAGGGCCCATTGCTGCGCCCACCAAGAGTAACTGTCAGGCCTTACAGTGTTGTGGCACCAGCACCACCATCAAAGGCCCAATTTTTAGTACCACTGATCAACAATTATATGTTATTACAATTCCTGATATAATAGTTGACAGCAGGGCGTTCCAGCACCCACCAAGAATAACTGTGAGTGCTTTCAGTGTTGTGCCAACACCAACACCTAAGGGGCCAATTTCTGCAGAGTATATACGGCAGGTCCCTACTTTCAAACATCCAACTTACAAACGACTACTACTTGCAAACGGAAGAAGACAACAGGAAGTGAGAGGAAATCTACCCCTTGGAAGGAAAATTCTCTCCTGTAAGAATTAATATGGGAGAATGGTGTCTCCTCTCTACTGATGCTTTATCACCAATCCTTGTTTCAATACAAACACCACATTTCAAAAACAGTTGTCATTGGGACGCAAAGTGAGGTGAAATGTTCTGAACAGGGGCACAGACAGCAAAAAAAATGTGACAGGGGTGATAACTGTTCCCTATGTTTTCCAAAAAGCTAAAAAAAAGGAATTTGGCATGGAGCTACACTTAAACAATGCAGCTGTTCAAAATTACAAACAGATTCTACATAAGAACAAACCTACAGTCCCTGTCTTGTATGCACCGCCTGTATACGGCTGTTCAGAGTATATAGGGCCTTTTTTATTTTGTGTGCGGGGTTCCCCTTAATATCCATACAAGACCCAAAGGGGCTGGTAATGGGCTGGGGTGGGGGGGGGGGGTTGATGGGGTAGCTATGCCATTTTTCCTAAAGATTTTCATCCATATTACCGGGACCAGACATTGCATTAAAGCCGCAAGCAGTTTTAAATGGCTTTTTTTCCTTTAGAAATGTTATTTTGTGCAGGGACAGTTCTAAACACGGGAAACACGTGGCACTTCACAGGCATACTTTAGACACCCCCCAGGTACAATATTTAAAGGAATATTCGACTTTTTTTTTTCACTTTATGCATCATTAAAATGACTGCTCCCGGAAAACGTGCATTTTTAAAACTTCTTTTTGCATTGATACATGTCCCCTGGTGCAGAACCCGGGTTCCCAAACTCTGTTTCGGACAATAACATGGATAATAGTCGTTATAATTAGCACTTTAGAATCCGAACGTTCGCATCCATTGTATTTAATAGGGTTCTAATTCCGTTCGCGGGTTCTGGTGCAAACCGAACCCGGGGGTGTTCGGCTCATCACTAATGGGCACTGATAAGGCTGCACCGATGAGGTGGCACTGATGAGGTGGCACTGATGGGTACTGATAGACGGCACTGATGGGCACTCATAGGCGGCACTGATGGGCACTCATAGGCGGCACTGATGGGCACTCATAGGCGGCACTGATGGGTACTTCTGGGTGGCACTGATGGGTGGCACAGATGGGCACTGGTGGGTACTGATAGGTGGGCACTGATGGGCATGGATGGGCACTGAGAGGTGGCACTGATGGACAATGATGGACACTGATGGGTGGCACTGATAATACTGATGGGTGGCATTGCTGGGCATCACATTTTTTTTCCGTCCATAATGTTGCCAATCAGTGCCCATTTGTGGGCACTGATTGGCATCTATTGCGCTTATTTTTTAATATGTGGATGGCCATCCACATGTTGCCCGCTTCCCTGGTGGTCCTAGCGGCTTCCCTGGTGGTCCAGTGTGGGCATCCGCAGGGGGGCTGCGCTAATAAACAATCAGCGCAAACCCCCCCTGTCAGGAGAGCCACCGATTGGCTCTCCTCTACTCGCGTCTGTCAGACGCGAGTGAGGAAAAGCCGATCAACGGCTCTTTTTGTTTACATCGTGATTAGCCGTGATTGAACACGGCTGATCACGAGGTAAAGAGGAGGCTCTTTACCGAGATCGGTGTAGCGGTGTGTCAGACTGACACACCACACCACCGATCGCCGTGATGCGCGCCCCCCCCGGGTGCGGGACGGCTGTTGCTGGACGTCATATGATGCCCAGTCAGGATAACGCAACCACCGCCCGGCCGTCATTTTGCTATAGGCCGGGCGGGAAGTGGTTAAATAAACACTGCAAGTCGTTTTTATAAGCATTTTATATAATGTTTCTGTGTAGTGAAGGATGGAGATCAGTTACTGACACAAAAATGTAACCTACACCATTTTATTTCTTATTAAAGTGGCAATATTGAAAAATGGACATGGCCGGGGCCACCCACTGGAAGTCGAAATTAGTTTTAAGTTACAAATGTTAGATCAGAATGTAATTTCATATGCCTCAATTATATATTGCGAGTGCGAGGTCAGCAGCAGATGAAATATGACAAGTCCACCGATGGCTTTATAATCACATCTAAGCCTTCTGTTAAATGTTATATTAGGCGTTCAGTACACTTTGAGACGATATTAAAAAAAAAAACATCTACATAATCAATTCTTGAATATAATTGCACACCAAGGGCAATTTTTATAAAAAAAAATTATTTATTGGTTATGAGATTTTGACAATTAATAAAAGAGTTGATCAAAATTCAACATGAATATAGGGAAGTAAGGGCAAATGGCTGTGAAATTTAAATGGGAATATACAATATACAGTGCCTTGACGTTTATTCAGGGGTGCCTTGGTAAAATGCCTAAAACGTGCCCAAAAATTGTATACAAGACGGCGTGTGGATGAAGCCTGCCTTTTACTTACACAAAGCCCCAGGTTTTCATTGTGCACCATTATAACCATCTAGCAATGACATCATCGGTTGATAAGGAGGATGTGAGTCACCTGCACAGCATCCTTGTTTGACCCTCCACCAGTGGCGGTGCGTCCATAGAGGGCGCCGGAGCACCGCCCCCTCTCGCTCCCGCACCGCCACTGAAAGACAATACACAGATTCATGCATTGCATGAATCTGTGTATTGTCACCGCTGCCGCGCTGCCCACTATTCATATGACCGGCCTCCTGGTGAGCGCCGGCCATATGAATTAGAGCGGCGGCCGGCGGTGGGTGTGACTTGGAAGTGTCTATCAGAGCCAGAGAATCCTTGTTTGACCCTCCACCAGTGGCGGTGCGTCCATAGAGGGCGCCGGAGCACCGCCCCCTCTCGCTCCCGCACCGCCACTGAAAGACAATACACAGATTCATGCATTGCATGAATCTGTGTATTGTCACCGCTGCCGCGCTGCCCACTATTCATATGACCGGCCTCCTGGTGAGCGCCGGCCATATGAATTAGAGCGGCGGCCGGCGGTGGGTGTGACTTGGAAGTGTCTATCAGAGCCAGCGGCTCTGATAGGCTTTCCGAATACAGCTCTCACGCTGTATTCGGCTTCCAAAAACTCCTCCCAGGTACGCACGGGGGTGCGTTCCTTGGAGAAGACTGTGGAGGTTTCAGCCAATCAGGTTCACCGGATCTGGTTACCGGTAACCTGATTGGCTAAAGCGACATTGAGGGCGGGAGAACACATCGAGGACGGCGCGGACCGAGGAAGGTAAGTGCAGGGCTGGGGGGGGGGAACAGGCTGCATTTGGGGGGAACTGGCTGAATATGGGGGGGAACTGGCTGTATATGGGGGGGAACTGGCTGCACTTGGGGAGAACTGGCTGTATATGGGGGACAAACTGGCTGCATTTGGGGGGAACTGGCTGTATATGGGGGACAAACTGGCTGCATTTGGGGGACAAACTGGCTGAATATGGGGGGAACTGGCTGCATATGGGGGACAAACTGGCTGCATATGGGGGACAAACTGGCTGCATATGGGGGACAAACTGGCTGTATATGGGGGACAAACTGGCTGCATTTGGGTGGAACTGGCTGTATATGGGGGACAAACTGGCTGCATTTGGGGGAAACTGGCTGTATATGGGGGACAAACTGGCTGAATATGGGGGGAACTGGCTGTATATGGGGGATAAACTGGCTGAATATGGGGGGAACTGGCTGTATATGGGGGGAACTGGCTGTATATGGGGGACAAACTGGCTGCATTTGGGGGGAACTGGCTGCATATGGGGGACAAACTGGCTGCATTTGGGGGGAACTGGCTGTATATGGGGGGCACACTGGCTGTATATGGGGGCACACTGGCTGTATATGGGGGCACACTGGCTGTATATGGGGGCACACTGGCTGTATATATATGGGGACAAACTGGCTGTATATGGGGGCACACTGGCTGTATATGGGGGCACACTGGCTGTATATGGGGGCACACTGGCTGTATATGGGGGCACACTGGTTGTATATATGGGGGCACACTGGCTGTATATGGGGGCACACTGGCTGTATATATGGGGACACACTGGTTGTATATATGGGGACACACTGGCTGTATATATGGGGACACACTGGCTGTATATATGGGGACACACTGGCTGTATATATGGGGACACACTGGCTGTATATATGGGGACACACTGGCTGTATATATGGGGACACACTGGCTGTATATATGGGGACACACTGGCTGTATATGGGGGCACACTGGCTATATATATGGGGGCACACTGGCTATATATGGGGACAAACTGGCTGTATATGGGAGCACACTGGCTGTATATGGGGGCACACTGGCTGTATATATGGGGGCACACTGGCTGTATATATGGGGGCACACTGGCTGTATATATGGGGGCACACTGGCTGTATATATGGGGACACACTGGCTGTATATATGGGGGCACACTGGTTTTATATATATATATATATATATATATATATATATATATATATGGGGGCACACTGGCTGTATATGGGGACAAACTGGCTGTATATGGAAACAAACTGGCTGTATTTGAGGGGGCAAACTGGTGGTGTTTGGGCACAGTGGCTGCGTTTAATGGGCACAGTGGTGGCAATTGATTTATTTTATTTTTTTCAGTTTGTTTGCGCCCCCCCAAAAATTTTGAGCACCAGCCGCCACTGCCCTCAACTGCCCCTCTCCATAAGGGCTGAGGTCACATTAGCTGAGTAATGGAGAAAAACTGAGATGAAGAGCAACATTGGAATGCTAGTCAGTACCAGTTTGCAAAAGTGCATTTGCTTTGGAAGAATAAATAACCTCTAATGTTGCGTGTCCTACCTGTGTGGATGTTTCTGCATTATATAGAACTATTAGAATAGTTTTTATATTTTAGAATGGGGGGTCTCAAGACTGTCCATGATTTGTAAAGGGTGCCTCGAGATTGTCCATCATTTGTAAAGGGTGCCTTGACTGAAGAAAGGTTGAAAAACACTGCAATAGAAGATATAGTTAGTTGGGCTAAGAAAAAATTAATGTACGTGCCTCCAAGCCCAACATTTAAAGAAAATGCATTCTCAGCATCAGGAAGGCAAATAATCCCTAATACCGCGTACACACGGTCGGAATTTCCGACAGACTTTTGGTCGGGAATTCCGACCGTGTGTATGCTCCATCTGACTTTATCTGTCGGAAATTCCGACGGACTTAGATAGAGAGCAGGTTCTCTATTTTTCCGTCGGAAATTCCGACGGAAGTTTTCTTGTTGGAAAGTGCGACCGTGTGTACGTGACATAAGAGTCCTTGTTCAGAGGTACAGTTTGGGAAATGATAAAAATGTGGGTCATCTTTCCGGAGTGTTCTTCTCACCCCCTGGATTCAGCCTGGGGAGGATGTCCATTTTGGGCATCACTGCTTGGGCCTTGCCTCAGCCAGGGGCCCAATGACTTAAGTTCTCTGCTGAAATAGATATCTGGAGAAATTTGGACTGGAAAAAAGATCTTCTTGTTGAAGAGTGAAATAGAGAAGCTGGATAGAAGCTAACATCTGGACATTGTAAGAAGGATTTATTCCCTATAGATCAAGGTATCTGACTGCTCTAATAGGGTCAAGGACCAGATTTAGTAGAGAGAGATCCACTACATTTTTCCTCTTGCAGGGTCAAAGATCTGCCTGGCTGCTCTCACAGGGCCAGTAGTTACCGTGAGACTGCGCTTAAAGTGTCATTAAACCCACATCATAAAAAACTATAAATAAATGCTGTTTTACATGCTCACTCAGTCACTATGGGATTAATTTTCTGTATTCTGCAAAAAAAAAAAAAACTGGTTGATCCTGCTGTTCTCTGTCTCTCCCTTCTGTCCATGTCCCTAATTCAGTGAGGGATTTTGCAGAGCAAGGTTGGCAGATAATGCACATGCTCAGTTTTCAGTGTATTTCTACCCTGAGTATTTTCTCCCTATCACATCTGAGCAGCCCATGTGACTATAGAGTCACACATGTGGGTGTACCCACACGTGGGTGGTAAATTACAGCCCACTCCCTCCTCCTCCTCCATGCTCACTAACCAGCTAAACAAAATGGGGCCATGATATTACGTCTTGATTGATGGAGGCTTCACCTCCCTGTTATTCTAAGACACAGGCTGAGTGGCGTGACACAGTCTGTAACTGGCAGAAATCCGCCCACACCATGTTATTTCCAATAAATAATAAAGATTTAATTTCAAATGTTTATTTGTATGACAATTTAAAAAGAGTTTATTGATATTATTTATTTATACATTTTTACTCCGTATTACAAAGGCTGTTTTCTTATTTTGAACATAATCAGCAGCAGAGGATTTGAAGCTCCTCCTGTTACTGTTTCCCTGCAGACAGGCTGGGAAAGAGCTGGGTTGTGTGACAGCTGTATATTGATTAGGAAAAGGTACTTAGATGTTTGTTTTTATTCAAATAATTACAGTGCCATCACCCACATACAGAAATAGAATGAATAATGTAAGTTAAACAGTGTGTGTTTATTATCACTTTAATGGATCAATTGTTAATAATGCTACTTTCAAAATACCTGTCCTGTTTATGTACATTTTTTGAGTATTCTGCACTTCTGAAACCTCAATTTTCTTTTATAATTCTTTATTTTATATTTTTGCAGTCATGCAGACAAATGGTTACATGGGTACAGAAAATGATGAAACTAATAGACATGTGCAATTACTTTCAGTCCGAATACAAATTTTCAGTTATTCAGAGATTCGGATGTATCGCTGAAATTCGTTAAAACTAGTTTTGTTTATTCAAATTGTCAGAATGATTAGGATTCGGATCAGTAGAAAAATTATTGAATTCTGTGTGAATAATAGCTAGTTGTTAACCGCTTCAGCCCCGGAAGATTTTACCCCCTTCCTGACCAGAGCTCTTTTTACAATTTGGCACTGCGTCGCTTTAACTGACAATTGCGCGGTCGTGTAACGCTGTACCCAAGCAAAATTTGCATCCTTTTTTTCCCACAAACAGAGCTTTCTTTTGGTGGTATTTGATCACCTCTGCGGTTTTAATTTTTTGTGCGCTATAAACAAAAGAACAGAGACAATTTTGAAAAAAACACAATGGGGCTGATTTACGAAACGGTTGCGCCATGAGCATTGGCGCATCTGCACGCGTAATGGCTGTTTTGGTATTTACAAAACATTAGCGCCGGTAGCGCAGCCCTATTTCCCATTTACTATAGTGTTGTCGGCGGACGGGAGGAGGCGCTCAGTGCGCCACTATGGACCTGGCGCACAGCATGTTAAACACTAAATATAAAGAAGCTGGAAGTGAGAATATAATGGGGGGTGATGTGAGGAAGTGTAGGGACACCTGCCCAAATAACGAACATGGCCAAAATAGAGTGATAAAGTAACTTTTTCAAAACCAGCCTGCTGCGCCGGCAAGTACGATTCGAGCTGCGGGAGGTTTTTTTGAGCTCAGCGCGGGAATTTCAATGGTTCAAATGCGCCGGGACACTGCGCCGGCAAAATCTTAGTAAATGTCAAGTCACGTAACTCAATTTGCATAAGTTGAACAGGCGCAGCTCTGAAATTGCCAGTGCGCCTGCAAAATGACATTTCTAAAGGAAAAAAAAAGCCATTTAAAAGCACCCGCGGCTGTAATGAATTGTCGGCTCCCGGCAATATAGAGAAAAGTCATTGAAAGTCTTTGATAACCAAAAAAAAAAAGCGTCGGGGTTCCCCCAAATTCCATTCCCAGGCCCTTCAGGTCTGGAATGGATATTAAGGGGAACCCCGCCGCAAAAAAAAAAAATGCCGTGCGGTCCCCCCTAAATATCCATACCAGGCCCTTCAGATCTGGAAAGGATTTTAAGGGGAACTTATTGGAATCTGGAAGACCCCTTTAACAAAGGGGACCCCCAGATCCCGCCCCCCTATGTGAAATGGTAAGGGGTACATTGTACCCCTACCATTTCACAAAGAAAGTGTCAAAAATGTAAAAAATGACAAGAGCCGGTTTTTGACAATTCCTTTATTAACGTCTTTTCTTTTCTTCCATCTTCTTCCAGCTTCTTCTTCCAGCTTCTTCTTCCAGCTTCTTCTTCCAGCTTCTTCTTCCAGCTTCTTCTTCCAGCTTCCTTCGGTGTTCTCGTCCGCATCTTGCTCCGGCTTCTTCTTTCTTCTTCGGCCGCTCCGTTTGAATTCGAGGTTCCCGCTGTGTGACGCTTCAGTTCTTCAGTTCACCTCTTTGTCCGCTGGTGGCAGCGGACCCAGAGGAGAACTGAAGAACTGAAGCGCCACACAGCGGGAACCTCGAATTCAAACGGAACGGCCGGAGAAGAAAGAAGAAGCCGGAGCAAGATGCGGACGAGAACACCGAAGGAAGAAGGAAGATGAAGATGAGGGAAGAAGGAAGAAGAAGAAGATGAAAGAAGAAGAAGATGAAAGAAGAAGAAGAAGAAGAAGAAGAAGATGAAAGAAGAAGAAGATGAAAGAAGAAGAAGATGAAAGAAGAAGAAGATGAAGATGAAAGAAGAAGAAGAAGATGAAAGAAGAAGAAGATGAAAGAAGAAGAAGATGAAAGAAGAAGATGAAAGAAGAAGGAAGAAAAGAAAAGACATTAATAAAGGAATTGTCAAAAACCGGCTCTTGTCATTTTTTACATTGTTGACACTTTCTTTGTGAAATGGTAGGGGTACAATGTACCCCTTACCATTTCACATAGGGGGGGTCGGGATCTGGGGGTCCCCTTTGTTAAAGGGGTCTTCCAGATTCCGATAAGCCCCCCGCCCGCAGACCCCCACAACCACCGGGCAAGGGTTGTGGGGATGAGGCCCTTGTCCCCATCAACATGGGGACATCCTCCCCATGTTGAGGGCATGTGGCCTGGTACGGTTCAGGAGGGAGGGGGGCCGCTCTCTCATCCCCCCCTCTTTTCCTGCGGCCTGCCAGGTTGTGTGCTCGGATAAAGGGTCTGGGCTGGATTTTTGGGGGTACTCCACACCATTTTTTAAAAAAAATTGGGGTGGAGTTCCCCTTAAAATCCTTTCCAGATCTGAAGGGCCTGGTATGGATATTTAGGGGGAACCACACGCCATTTTTTTTTATTTGCGGCGGGGTTCCCCTTAATATCCATTCCAGACCTGAAGGGCCTGGTAATGGAATTTGGGGGGACCCCCATGCTTTTTTTTTTTTTTTGTTATCAAATACTTTCAATGACATTTATCAGCAATTCATTACAGCCGAGAGTACTTTTAAATGACTATTATTTTACTTTAGAAATGTCATTTTGCTCTCGAACTGTTATAAACATGGAAAACATGCGCTACTTTACAGGCATACTATAGACATCCCCCGGGTATGATATTTAGGGCCAGTTCACACCGGATGCAGTGCGTTTTTTTGATGCATGAAAAACGCAAAGAAAGTTGATCACATTAATGCCAATGGCATAGTTCACACCACTGCAGTCTGTTCCAGTGCGTTTCAGAAATGAAAAAAAAAATTGTTCATGCTGCATTTTTTTAGGTACAAAACTGTACTGGACCGCAGTAAAACACATCCAAAATGCAACGGAACGTACCAAAAACGCACTGGAATGCACCGGAACGGACCTAAATGCACCAAAGACGCACTGCAACACACTTGTCCTAAGTGAAAAGAGGGGGAAAAAAACACTGGACTGCATCAAAAACGCAAAAAAAATGCACTGGAACGTGTCAAAAACGCGCATGCAGAAAAGCACCTGGAACGCATCCAGACTGCGTTTCTATGGTGTGAACTAGGGCCAGTTCACACCATATACCACAAGTGCAAAAAACAAGAGAATAAATCAATAATCACTATATAAATTACCACACAAAAAATGTATATATAACTCAATCCAAATTATTGTGAAGTGCAATCACTAATAATCCAAATACCGTATTTATCGGCGTATAACACGCGCCGGCGTATAACACGCACCCCAAGTTTAGCAGGGAATTTTAGGGAAAATAAACTTTTAGGAGGGAAGTTTAAGAAAAAAAATTTTACATTTAAATGCAGCCTTACCAGTGTCATTTGCAGCCTTGTCACAGTGCAGCCTTGCCAGTGTCCATTGCAGCCTTGCCCAGTGTCCAGTGCAGCCTTGCCAGTGTCCAGTGCAGCCTTGCCAGTGTCCAGTGCAGCATTGCCCAGTGTAGCATTGCCCAGTGTCCAGTGCAGCCTTGCCAGTGTCCAGTGCAGCCTTGCCAGTGTCCAGTGCAGCCTTGCCAGTGTCCAGTGCAGCCTTGCCCCCCCCCAGTGTTTATTGCAGCCTTGAATTTAAATTTTGCGCCGCCGAGATCGCCGCTGATACAGGGCGGAGCGGGGCGAACGCCGCTGAGAACGCAGGGACTGGGCGGAGCCGAGATACACATAGCCGAGTGTATTCGGGTGTACTCGGCTCTTCTCGGCTTCGCTCACAGTCATGCCGAGTCCCGCCCTATGATGGACATATCACAGGTCCAATGGCGGGACTGGGCGTGACTGTGAGCGGAGCCGAGAAGAGCCGAATACACTCGGCTATGTGTATCTTGGCGGCGATCGCTCCGCTCCGCTCACAGTCAGCGGAGATCGCCGGGCATAGGTGAGTATCGGCGTATAACACGCTCCCACGATTTTCCCCTGATTTTAAAGGGGAAAAAAAGTGTGTGTTATACGCCGATAAATACGGTAACTAAAAATAATAAATGTTTGTGAAGTGCAAGCACTAATATAGTCCAGATAACTGAATAATGGAAAAACAGTGCAGTGCAACCAAAATAAACGTGTCCCAAATGGATAGAAATTTTGTTCAAAAATAGATGATCTCTGGAGTTCAACTCAAATATAGGACAATCGATGGAAATATTCAGAAGCCTTGATTACTGTGCAGCCAAGATAAATGATATTACTGCAGCTTACCGGATAGTTGGGATCTCAAGTTATAGAGATCACAGAAGCGTGTCCGGCTCCAACAACGATCACTTGTTCCTAGATGAAGGAAGGGATCTTCACATCCGAATCCTGGGGAAGATAGCCTGTCTCAGCTGTTCATTACCCCGTGTCAGGCAAGGAAGAACACAGGTGAGAAATCACTCCAACTTTCCAGATAGGTTCCTTAGGAACGGTGGCTCGGCAGGAAAAAATTTAAAAGAAGGTTTCATAGTGTAGTTAGTATATCCCAAAAAAACAAGATATTTATTTGTAAAAACACAGCAATGTTCACATCAAAATTTTAATTTTTTTTTATTTTAAAATGACAGCAAGTGTCCACAGCAAATGATAAGGCAAAAAAAGGCAAAAAAACTAATCAACGGTAAAAAAATGTTTTAAACCAGCCGAGGAACAAACCACCAGCTAGGTGAACGTGATAACGTTAGTATTCAATGCTCCACCCGACATGTTTCCCCAAAAATGGCTTCTACTGGGAACGGAGGCCTCCGAAGCCATTTTTGGATTCGGATGTGAAGATCCCTTTCTCCATCTAGGAACAAGTGATCGTTGTTGGAACCGGCAGGCTGATGCACACGCTTCTGTGATCTCTATAACTTGAGATCCCAACTATCCGGTAAGCGGCAGTAATATCATTTATCTTGGCTGCACAGTAATCAAGGCTTCTGAATATTTCCATCGATTGTCCTATATTTGAGTTGAACTCCAGAGATCATCTATTTTTGAACAAAATTTCTATCCACTAGGGATGAGCTTCGTGTTCGAGTCGAACATACGTTCGACTCGAACATCGGCTGTTCGATCGTTCGACGAAGATCGAACGATTTGGGCCGTTCGCGCCAAATTCGAGTGACGCGAACGGCCCACAATGCACTACGCCATCGCAGTGTCATCCAGGCGCTGTGATTGGCCAAGCATGCACTGTGACCCCGCATGCTTGGCCAATCACAGCGCCGGCAGCGAGGAGAGCAATGATTGGCCACAGGCAGGATGCCTGTGGCCAATTATTGCTGAGGGTGTTTAGTACACGCCCCACACTATAAAAGTCCGCCAGCACGGCGGCCTAGTGTAGTGTGTTCCGGAGCAGGGAAAGAGCAGCATAGGCAGGGACAGTGACTTTTATTTCTTTCTTGCTTAACCTGGATTCCTTTAGTTTAGGGAAAGAGAAGGATAGGTAGGGAGAGTGTCCGTGTGTTTTGTGCTTGTGCTATAGTGTGCTTAAAAAAAGCATTTTTTCTAGGGACAGAAAACTGTAGGTAGGGAGAGTGTCAGTTTCTTTCACTGTGCAAGTCCTTGTTTCTAGGGACTGGGAAGGACAGTGAGTGAATTCTCCTTGTGCTATAGTGTGCTTAAAAAAAACATTTTTTCTAGGGACAGAAAACTGTAGGTAGGGAGAGTGTCAGTTTCTTTCACTGTGCAAGTCCTTGTTTCTAGGGACTGGGAAGGACAGTGAGTGAATTCTCCTTGTGCTATAGTGTGCTTAAAAAAAACATTTTTTCTAGGGACAGAAAACTGTAGGTAGGGAGAGTGTCAGTTTCTTTCACTGTGCAAGTCCTTGTTTCTAGGGACTGGGAAGGACAGTGAGTGAATTCTCCTTGTGCTATAGTGTGCTTAAAAAAAACATTTTTTCTAGGGACAGAAAAATGTAGGTAGGGAGAGTGTCAGTTTCTTTCACTGTGCAAGTCCTTGTTTCTAGGGACTGGGAAGGACAGTGAGTGAATTCTCCTTGTGCTATAGTGTGCTTAAAAAAAACATTTTTTCTAGGGACAGAAAACTGTAGGTAGGGAGAGTGTCAGTTTCTTTCACTGTGCAAGTCCTTGTTTCTAGGGACTGGGAAGGACAGTGAGTGAATTCTCCTTGTGCTATAGTGTGCTTAAAAAAAACATTTTTTCTAGGGACAGAAAACTGTAGGTAGGGAGAGTGTCAGTTTCTTTCACTGTGCAAGTCCTTGTTTCTAGGGACTGGGAAGGACAGTGAGTGAATTCTCCTTGTGCTATAGTGTGCTTAAAAAAAACATTTTTTCTAGGGACAGAAAACTGTAGGTAGGGAGAGTGTCAGTTTCTTTCACTGTGCAAGTCCTTGTTTCTAGGGACTGGGAAGGACAGTGAGTGAATTCTCCTTGTGCTATAGTGTGCTTAAAAAAAACATTTTTTCTAGGGACAGAAAACTGTAGGTAGGGAGAGTGTCAGTTTCTTTCACTGTGCAAGTCCTTGTTTCTAGGGACTGGGAAGGACAGTGAGTGAATTCTCCTTGTGCTATAGTGTGCTAAAGCATTCCTCATCAACCATCTTTGAAATCCTTGTTTTTTGGACAGTCAGGGAAATTGTCGTTGTGCTATTCTGTGCAAAAGCAATCATCTTTGAAATCCTTGTTTTTTGGACAGTCAGGGAAATTGTCGTTGTGCTATTCTGTGCAAAAGCAATCATCCTGAACCATATTTAGAAATCCTTAAGTAAAGGGACAGAGAAGGACACCTGAAGGTAGCCCTTATTGCTTTTTTCCCATCTCCCTGCAGGCCATCTATTAGAATGTCTGGAAGGCAAACAAGGAGAGGCAGACAGTCAGGAGGCAATAAAAGAGGGCAAGCAGGCTCTGTGTCTGGGGGCAACAGTGCTGGTCGTGGACGCGGTGCATTGTCATCAGCACATGGCCATGGGACACGCTTGTCCTTCTTTTCGGCAGCTGGACATGTTGAGCCACATCATGCCGAAGACTTGGTAGAGTGGATGACCAAGCCCTCCTCCTCCTCCTCATCCTCTCTCACCCAGGCTCAGGGTACTGGCAAAGCAGCTGCCAAAGCGTCCTCTTCCCTGGTATCAATGTCAGACTCATCATCAGTCACTCCTTCCCTAGACCCACCATGTCCTCCTCCTGAGGAGTCCCCCGAACTGTTTGAGCACAGTGTTGGGTACATGCTCCAGGAGGATGCCCAGCGTTTCGAAGGGTCTGATGATGAAACCCAGCTACAGGAAGGCAGTAGGGTGAGAGCAGACAGAGGGGATGCTCAAGAAGGACACCAATCTGGCAGTCATGTTCCAGCAGCTGCAGCATACTGCCAGATTGGCTCCAGTGATGAGGAGGGAGGGGATGATGAGGTCACTGACTCCACATGGGTGCCTAATAGGAGAGAGGAGGAGGAGGAGGATGAGGAGGAGGCACATCTCCAACGAGGCAGGATGCCCTTTGGTGGCCAGCGTAAGGGCAGTACACCGACGGAATCACACCGCAGAGCTCCGCCTGTGCAGGGCGCTGCCTCTGCCCGTCATTCAAAAAGTTCCTTGGTGTGGGCCTTTTTTGAGGCTAGTGCATCAGATCGCACAGCTGCTGTTTGCAACATATGTCTCAAGCGTATATCGCGTGGCCAAAACATCAGCCCCTTGGGTACCACATGCCTGACCAGACATATGTTGACCTGCCATGCAGCTCGTTGGCAAGCCTACCTCAAAGACCCACACCAAAGAACAAAGCGGACCTCTCCTTGCACCGCATCAGCTGGGATCTCCAACCCCACTATAACTTCAGTCCTCTCTGAAACATGCACTGAGAGGAATGAAGGTGGAGAATTAGGTGTGTCACAGCCAAGTACTTGCGGCCACTCTGCTAGCAGTACACCGACGTCCGATTCTAGCAGGCAAATTTCCCTGCCCCAGCTGCTGGACCGTCGAAAGAAGTTCACTCCCAGCCATCCACATGCCCAGCGGTTGAATGCTAGCTTGGCTAAATTGCTAGCGCTTCAACTGCTGCCTTTTCAGTTGGTAGACTCGGCCCCCTTCCGTGAGTTTGTGCAATGTGCGGTTCCTCAGTGGCAGGTTCCCAAACGCCACTTTTTCTCACGGAAGGCTATTCCCGCTCTCTACCGGCATGTGGAAGGCAATGTCTTGGCCTCGCTGGACAGGGCGGTCAGCGGTAAGGTGCATATTACCGCTGACTCATGGTCCAGCAGGCATGGACAGGGACGTTACCTTTCTTTCACGGCCCATTGGGTCACTCTTTTGGCAGCTGGGAAGGATGCAGGACAAGGTGCAGTAGTGTTGGAGGTTGTCCCACCGCCAAGCCTCCAAAATGCTACTACTGGTTGTGACACACCTCTCTCCTCCACCCCCTCCTCTTCTTCTTCCTCCATGGCCTCTTCCTGTGGTTTGTCCTATGAACCAGCGGTGCTCCGTAGCCGTTCACGGGGCTACGCAAGTACGCAGGCAAAAAGATGCCATGCCGTGCTTGCGCTGGTGTGTTTGGGGGACAGAAGCCACACTGGGGCAGAGGTCCTGTCTGCTCTGCAGGGCCAGGCCGAGAGGTGGTTGACGCCACGCCAGCTTAAGCCAGGAATGGTGGTTTGCGACAATGGCACCAACCTCCTCTCCGCCCTTCGACAGGGACAACTGACCCATGTGCCCTGTGTGGCTCACGTCCTTAACCTGGTGGTGCAGCGTTTCTTGGGCAGGTACCCGGGCTTACAGGATGTCCTGAGGCAGGCCAGGAAAGTCTGTGTGCATTTCCGCAGATCTTATAATGCCAGTGCTCGCCTGGCTGAGCTGCAAAAGGAGTTGAACCTGCCCAAGAACCGCCTTATATGTGACATGCCCACCAGGTGGAACTCAACGTTGGCCATGCTGCAGCGGCTGCACACGCAGCAGAGGGCCATCAATGAGTACCTGTGCGACTACGGCACCAGGACAGGGTCAGGGGAGCTTGGTTTTTTTTCTCCACGCCAGTGGGGCATGATCAGGGATGCATGCACTGTCCTGGCACCATTTGAGGAGGCCACGAGGATGGTGAGCAGTGACAGTGCATGCATCAGTGACACTGTACCTCTTGTCCACCTGTTGGAGCACACGCTGCGTGGAATAATGGACAGGGCACTTGAGGCAGAACAGAGGCAGGAAGAGGAGGACTTCCTTGCCTCTCAAGGCCCCCTTTACCCAGACAGTGTTCCTTCTGTCCCACCCATCGCACAGGAAGAGGAGGAGGAGGAGGAGGAGGAGGATTGTGTCAGCATGGAGGTGGAGGCTGGCACTCAGCATCATCAGCAGCAGTCTTTTAGGGATGATTTACAGTCCCAAGAAACCAGTGGACTTGTACGTGGCTGGGAGGAGGTGACTGCGGATCATGTCGTCCTTAGTGACCCAGAGGACTCCGGAGCGAATGCCTCAGCAAACCTACGCTGCATGGCCTCCCTGATCCTGCAAAGTCTGCGGAAGGATCCTCGTATTCTTCGGATCAAGGAGAGGGACCATTACTGGCTGGCCACTCTCCTTGATCCACGGTACAAGGGTAAGGTTGCGGACCTTATGTTACCGTCGCAGAGGGAGCAGAGGATGAGACAACTCCGGGAGGCCTTGCAGAAAGGTCTGTGCAACGCGTTCCCAGAGACTGGGAGGTTACAAACTCCTGGTCCTGGACAACGAGTTGCTGAGGCTTCGGCCAGTCAAAGAAGGAGCGGTGGGGAAGGTGGCCGTCTGACCGATGCGTTCAGACAATTCTTTAGTCCGCAGCCCCAAAGTATGATCGGTTCCAGCAACCATCGCCAGCGTCTGATAAACATGGTGCAGGAATATCTAGGGGCAAGGTCAGACTTGGACACCTTCCCCACCGAAAATCCTCTGGCTTACTGGGTCTTGAGGATGGATCACTGGCCAGAGCTTGCACAGTATGCAATTGAGCTACTGGCCTGTCCTGCATCCAGCGTTCTTTCGGAACGCACATTCAGTGCTGCTGGAGGATTTGTCACGGATCACAGGGTGCGCCTGTCCACCGACTCGGTTGATCGACTGACTTTCATCAAGATGAACCAGTCTTGGATCACCACCAGCTACCACACACCTGATGCTGATATAACAGACTAATTGATTTTAACATGTCACATCCCTTCAAGACTGATGCTGATGCTGAGTGCCTGTGCTGTTATGTTGACTGGCTATCCTCCTCCTCCGAGTCCTCAATGATACGATTGATGATGATAGCTTGGAAGATCATTTTTGTTTATGGGTGCCACCACCAGTGGCTAAGGCCCAATTTTTCAGCCCCTGTTTAACAGGGGCGTGTAATTACAATTTTTGAAGCAATACTTTGCAACAGGGCTCATTGCTGTGCTCCAAGTACAGTATGTGTGAGGGGTTGGAGTGTTGTGCCACCAGTGCCTAAGGCCCAATTTTTCAGCCCCTGTTTAACAGGGGCGTGTCATTACAATTTTTGAAGCAATACTTTGCAACAGGGCTCATTGCTGTGCTCCAAGTACAGTATCTGTGAGGGGTTGCAGTGTTGTGCCACCAGTGCCTAAGGCCCAATTTTTCAGCCCCTGTTCAACAGGGGCATGTAATTACAATTATTGATCTAATAATTCACAGCAGGGCCCATTCCTGCACCCACCAAGCAAGAGTAACTCTGAGGGCTTACAGTGTTGTGGCAACACCACCACCACCACCACCACCACGAAAGGCCCAATTTTTCAGCCCCTGTTCAACAGGGGCATGCAATTACAATTCTTGATCTAATAATTCACAGCAGGGCCCATTGCTGCACCCACCAAGAGTAACTGTCAGGGCTTACAGTGTTGTGGCACCAGCACCACCATCAAAGGCCCAATTTTTACTACCACTGTTCAACAATTATATGTAATTACAATTCCTGATATAATAGTTGACAGCAGGGCGTTCCAGCACCAACCAAGAGTAACTGTGAGTGCTTACAGTGTTGTGCCAACACCAACTAAGGGGCCTATTTCTGCAGATTATATACGGCAGGTCCCTACTTTCAAACATCCAACTTACAAACGACTCCTACTTGCAAACGCAAGAAGACAACAGGAAGTGAGAGGAAATCTACCCCTAGGAAGGAAAATTCTCTCCTGTAAGAATTAATATGGGAGAAAGGTGTCTCCTCTGTACTGATGCTTTATCAGCAATCCTTGTTTCAAGAAAAACACCACATTTCAAAAACAGTTGTCATTGGGACGGAAAGTGAGGTGAAATGTTCTGAACAGGGGCACAGACAGCAAAACAAATGTTACAGGGGTGATAACCCTTACCTATGTTTTCCAAAAAGTTTAAAAATAGATTTTTGGGCTGGAGCTACACTTAAACAATGTACCTGTTCAAAATTACAAACACATTCTACATAAGAACAAACATACAGTCCCTGTCTTGTATGCACCGCCTGTATACGGCTGTTCAGAGTATATAGGGCCTTTTTTATTTTATGTGCGGGGTTCCCCTTAATATCCATACAAGACCCAAAGGGGCTGGTAATGGGCTGGGGTAGGGGGGGGGGGTCATGGGGTAGCTATGCCATTTTTCTTAAAGATTTTCATCCATATTACCGGGACCAGACATTACATTAAAGCCGCAAGCAGTTTTAAATGGCTTTTTTTTCCTTTAGAAGTGTCATTTTGTGCAGGGACAGTTCTAAACACGGGAAACACGTGGCACTTCACAGGCATACTTTAGACACCCCCCAGGTACGATATTTAAAGGAATATTTGACTTATTTTTTTTCACTTTATGCATCATTAAAATGACTGCTCCCGAAAAACGACCGTTTTTAAAACTTCTTTTTGCATTGATACACGTCCCCTGGTGCAGAACCCGGGTTCCCAAACCCTTTTTAGGACAATAACATGCATAATAGTTGTTATAATTAGCACTTTAGAATTCGAACGTTCGCATCCATTGTATTTAATAGGGTTCTAATGTTCGTACGAACTTTCGGTCCGTTCGCGGGTTCTGGTGCGAACCGAACCCGGGGGTGTTCGGCTCATTACTACTATCCATTTGGGACACGTTTATTTTGGTTGCACTGCACTGTTTTTCCATTATTCCGTTATCTGGACTATATTAGTGCTTGCACTTCACAAACATTTATTATTTTTAGTTATTTGGATTATTAGTGATTGCACTTCAGAATAATTTGGATTGAGTTATATATACATTTTTTGTGTGGTAATTTACATAGTGATTATTGATTTATTCTCTTGTTTTTTGCACTTGTGGTATTTGCAAGAGGATGTTTCTTGTTGCAAACCTTTTTTTTTTTTTTTTTTTTGGTGATTGCGCACTTTTTTCTTTTTATTGCACATAAGTTGGATGGTCTTAAGTATTTAGGCCTTTTTTTGAAGTTGCTGCATGTTGTTAAAACAAAACACCAGAGTGTTATAAGGTCAAGCGCAGAATTAGTTTTATTACTTTTTGCAGTTCACACCATAGAAACGCAATCCGGATGCGTTTCAGGTGCTTTTCTGCATGCACGTTTTTCATGCGTTCCAGTGCATTTTTGTTACGTTTTTGATGCAGTCCAGTGCTTTTTTTTTCACCCCTCTTTTTTATTAACCATAGAGAAGGACAAGTGTGTTCCAGTGCGTTTTTGGTGCATTTAGGTGTGTTCCTGTGCGTTCCAGTGCGTTTATGATGCGTTTTTCTGCGTTCCAGTACAGTCCAGTGCAGGTAAGATGCAGCATGTTCTACTTTTTTTGTGGAACTGGAACGCACTGGAACAAACACTGCCATTTAGAACCATATAACCAACTTTAATGCATTTTGGATGCATAAAAAACACAATGAACTGCATGTGGTGTGAAATGACCCTTAAGCAATTTGGCATATTTAAAGACACTTCTCCTTGTTTTGTTTTTGGTGTTGTCCAAATTGGTGACATTGATATATGTCCCTTAGGGTGGGACATGGGCCCCCATTTTAAGGCCAATAACTAGAAGAAAAGCCAGCCAAGTGGGGAATAGCAAAATTAACAAGTCATTTCCCATAGACTGCAATGGTATTTGTTGGTGGGGGGGAGGGGTGATTGTCCCATCTCTAATTTTGTAGCATGCTGGATGATGTGCTTAATTTTGGACGGGGGGGGGGGGTATTTTTTGCTAGCTGCATTTGAGTTCTTCTGAGCATGCCCAGCCAGTTAGTTGTTTTTTTTGGGGTGCTTTTTGTGTGTGAACAGCTCCTGGATATTTCTGGGCATGCTCACTCAGAGAGTGTTTTCATGGGTTAGTAATTGAAGGACATCCTTAACAGGTGTAGCCACTTTGAAGTTCAGTCTCTACATTGAGTGAACTTGCATTTTGGGTGTTTCATGGACTGTGCATGTGTTTTCAATTGCCTCATTAGCTCACAAACATAGGTTATATAAAGCTCACAGTTAAGATTCCCTCTCTTGCCCTGAAAAGAGGCAAGTGTGTGTGTCCGTCCGGCAAAATGTATATTTTGGTGTCCTTATCGAGTTTGTAACGCATGCATTTTATTTGTTATGTCTTTGCAAAACAGGTGTTTGGTTTATTTTCTGGATTGTATTTTTTTTGTGTGGGGGAAATGTTCCCCTGAAATAATTATGATGTTGATAATGTTTGTTGTTTGTTCACTTTGATTTAATTGTCTGTGCTGCACTATTTAGCCAAATATTTATCAAGATGTTGTGAGTCTGTAACTGTTTCAAATTGACCCTGTTTTTTTATTTCTTATTTTTTTATTATTCTTTGTTTTGTTGACCAATAAAATTTGATGCAAAGTTTTGAGGTTTGTTTTGCGTTTTCTTTGCAACAAATGTGACAGCTTATTGGCATGTCAAAACAGGTGTGATTTGTCTACCCTGGTGCCTTCATGCTAGCATATGCATGAATTTGTGTGCTGCCATGGAGAGTCACCAGGAAATGAAAAATACAGAGCGGTAAGTATTACATTTTCCTTTTTTACTGCAGTGGTTCTCAGCCTCAGTCCTCAAGTACCCCCAACAGGACATGTTTTGTGAATTTATCTCATGGAGAATTGCTGTCCAAAATACCAAACCATTGACTGTGATTTAAAGCAAATGTGGAAAATGAAGGAAAACCTGCCCTGTTGGGGGATACTTGAGAAGCACTGATTTAGAGCACTGCACTTAAAAATAGCTCAAGGCAATACAATTCTAATTGTGGGCATTTTGAGGGAAACAAAGTAAGTGTTAGAACCCCTGCTTGTCTTTTTATTTTTATTTTTTTAAAGGTTGGGCTTTGTGTCCCCTTGTAGTAAAATTGGCTTCACTTCCTGTCACACAGCTAAACAGGAAGTGAAGGTAAAACCCTACCAATGTCTTTTCTTGGGGACACACAGATCAATCTAACTAGTGTCCCCATTAAGCAAATTGCACTCTAGGACTTTGTTGTGTACACCCCAAATCATTGGGTAGTTTGAGGTTTAGTAAAGACAAATCCACTCTGCAGTAAAAGTGTAGCTGCTGAAAATCTGAGGGATCACTGGTGATTGTAACATCCAATCATGTAAAAGAAAAGATGGTGTTTTTTGTTTGCTTGCATTTCCCTTTCGGATATCCAGCAAGTGCACTTGTAGTGCAAAGTAGATTTGCCTTTATTAAATAAACCCCAAAGTCCAAAAAAACGAATAATTTGGGGTGTAACCCGCAAAATGCTGGAGTGCAATGTACATAATGGGGAAAGTATTTAGATTGACCTGTGTGTCCCCAAGGAAAGACATTGGTAAGGATTTCCCCTCACTTCCTGTGTGGCTATGTGACAGGAAGTGAATTATTTGGAAGGATAAAGTGGCCAAATTTGGGAGTTGTCTTCACCCTATCAGGGGTGCAGACATCCCCAAAAACTGTCTAGACTTCTAATCCCTCTGCACTCTATCCCCAAGCAAAAATAAGAAAGGATTTCATTTAGTTTAACTTTGCAAAGACACATTCCTAAGTTGAATTGTGATGCATGTCAATGGCCCATTTAGACCCTCTTTAATCACTTGAGATCAGCGCTATAACTGATCGACGGCCACAGCACGGTCCTCAATTGCCGGGAGTCCGTCAATAAACGTTGTCCCCTTTGCGCGCGCTGTGGTCACTGAGACTCGGGTGATGACAGATCCAAGTAAGGGGCCGATCCCTGCCCTTTACCATGTGATCAGCTGTCAGCCAATGACAGTTGATCACGTGATGTAAACAAAAGCTGGGTAATGGTTTTTGTTTTCTCCTTGTGCTGACAGCGTGAGCATAAAAAAAGGCAATCACCGGCTTATGTGCAAGGGACATCGGGCCTGAAGAGGAAGAGGCAATTCTGCGTCATCTGTGACAATCAGTAGCCCCTGCCAGTGCCACCTATCAATGCCCACCACTGGTGCCAATCAGTGGCACCTAGCAGTGCTGCCTATCAGTGCCCATCACTGCCAACTATCATTGCCACCTAGCAGTGACACTTCTCAATGCCCACCAGTGCCAACTAGCAATGCCACCTCTCAGTGCCCACCCTTGCCAACTTATCGTTGCCCATCAGTGCAGCCCATCAGTGCAGTCTCATCAGTGTACATCAATGAAGGAGTAAAATTACCTTTTGTCTAAATTTTCTAAATATTAACCACTTTCCTACCGCCCATCGTCAAATGACGTCCTTGGCTTTGTGCTGTGACATCTGAATGATGCCTGCAGTTGCAGGCATCATTCAGATATCATTCTTTTCAGCCGGAGATTCTGTGCACAATAAAAATGATCATAGCGGCAGTCCCGCTGCTTGATCGTTCTTATAGGTGGCAAGAGGGGACGTCCCCCCCCCTCCGGCCGCCATCCGGTGCTTCTCCAGGCTCTCCCGTGCCACCTTGGGCTCGGAGAACGATTTGGCTGGTGCCGGATGGGAAGCATAGCGATGAATGGGGACCAGATGGTCACCAGTCATCTCTATGACCGTCGGAGGCCAGGGCGCGACTTTATGACATCACGCCGGGTTCCCGTATGTAATCCAAGCCGTGATCTCGGCTGTCAGCATGAGATTGGTGAATTTTTTTGACCGATCTCATGCTTTCCAGCCTGGGGGAGAGATGTGGGGTCTTATTGACCCTGCATCTCTCCATAAAGAGGACCTGTCACAATAGATTCCTAATACAAGGGATGTTTACATTCCTTGTAATAGGAAAAAAAGTGATCCAAAAAACAAAAAAGGTAAAAAAAAGAGTAAGAAATACAAAAAAGGAAAAAACAAAAAGAAAAATAATGAAAAAAAAGAAAAAACACACATGTCCCCGGTAGCTCGCGCTCATAAGCGAACACACACGTAAGTCCCGCCCACATATGTAAACGCCGTTCAAACCACACATGTGAGGTATTGCTGCGTGCGTTAGAACGAGTGCAACAATTCTAGCACTAGACCTCCTCTGTAATGCCAAAATGGTAACGTGTAAAAAAAATTAAAGCATCGCCTAGGCAGATTTTTAAGTACTGAAGTTTTTTGTTATTCCATGTGTGTGCGCAATTTTAAAGTGTGACATGTTAGGTATCTATTTACTCAGCATAACAACATCTTTCACGTTATCCCAAAAAATTGGGCTAACTTTACTGTCTTGTAATTTTTTTTACATTCATGAAACCATTTATTTCCCCAAAAAAAGGCGTTTGAAAATTTATTGCGCAAATACCGAGCGAGATAAAAATTTGCAATGACCGCCATCTTATTCCCTAGGGTGTCTGCTAAAAAAACATATAATGTTTGGGGTTTTGAAGTAATTTTATAGCCAAAAATGTATGATTTTTACATGAAGGAGAGAAGTGCCAGAATAGGCCCAGTGCTGAAGTGGTTAAAATATCAATTTTTTTATTTTTTAACTCGGTCTTTTGTATTTATAAAAAAAAAAACGCAGAGGTGATCAAAAGAAAGCTCTATTTGTGTGCCAAAAAATAATACATTTTCATTGGGTTACAGCGTTGTATGAGCGCGCAATTGTCATTCAAAGTGCATCAGCACTGAAATGTGAAAATTGGTCTGGGCAGGAAGGGGGTTTAAGTGGCCAGTGCGCAAGTGGTTAATATAAGGCTACATGCACACGGACGTTTTTCAAGCCGCTTGTTTGAGCGTTTTTTGCAGCATAAAAACTTCTCTCCATGTTAGCCTATGGCCTCATGGCCACCATGTCTTTTTTGAGCTGTAAATGGCATAGGTGTTTTTAGGCCCCATGTACACGGGACGCTGGTGCAAAGTGTTCAGAACTAAGTTTGAAAGCAGCGTTTAGAAAGGCGCGCTTTGTGGCGTTTGCATGCCGCGTTTTACCAGATTTGCGTCTATACGCGTTTAGTTAGGAAACATGATAAGGAGCCGCCCTAAGCTCCAAAAACAGTATTATTAACGATTTCAGCTATTTTTTGAGACCAGAGTGAGTATCAGCAGCTGAGAGAGCAGCGGTGTAGTTGTATTTAGCGTGTCACTTGCCATATCACTTGCCCCAAGTTGTGGATTGTCCACAATGCAATGGAAGCAATTGCATTATTTTTTTGATATACCGGTATATATATATTTTTAATGTTTTTTCCTCATTTGCCCTAATTTTTGAGTTTATCAATGTAAAAAAATAGGTCACCTTTAAAAACGCTTCTAAACTAAAATGCGTCTAAACGCCGGTACCGCGTCTGAAACGTGGAAATCTTTGGCGTCTGAAGGCATTTTTAGGCTTTGTGAAAAACGAGTTTAAACGCAACTGCAGATTTTTTTTTCAAGGCCAAAAACAGTGTTTTGGATGTAATAGAATTCAATGGACCCGCATCCAAAACGCAAGTACCGCGAATTTGCGGCAATTTTTTTTTTTAACCTACTTATAGCTGGTTGTTAAAGGAAATGTAAAAGAAATAAACATTGCCGGCTCTAAAAAAACAAACAAACAGCGTGGGGTCCCCCCCAGGTCCATACCAGGCCCTTGGGTCTAGTATGGATTCAAAGGGGACCCCCCCCCCCACCAAAATAAAAAAAAAATGGTGTGGGGGTCCCCCCAAAATCCATACCAGGCCCTTCAGGTCTGGTATGGATTTTAAGGAGAACCCCCGCCAAACTTAAAAAAAAAACAATAGCGTGGGGGTCCCCCTAAAAATCCACACCAGACCCTTTATCCGAGCACGCAACCTGGCAGGCCGCAGGGGAAGAGGTGGGGACGAGAGAGCGGCCCCCCCTCCCTCCTGAACTGTACCAGGCCACATGCCCTCAGCATGGGAAGATGTCCCCATGTTGATGGGGACAAGGGCCTCTTCCAGACAACCCTGGCCATTGGTTGTCGGGGTCTGCGGGCGGGGGGCTTATCGGAATCCGGGAGCCCCCTTTAATAAGGGGGCCCCCAGATCCCAGCCCCCCACCCTATGTGAATGAGTATGGGGTACATCGTACCCCTACCCATTCAGCTGGTGGCAAAAAAAGTTAATAAAAAACACAACACAGGTTTTTAAAGTAATTTATTAGGCAGCTCCGGGGGTCTTCCTGCCGGGCGCCCCGCTATCTTCTTCCAGCTCTTTTGCTAGCGGGGACCCGGGCTTCCTCGTCGTCTTCGGGGGTCTTCCTGCCGGGTGCCCCGCTATCTTCTTCCAGCTCTTTTGCTAGCGGGGTCCAGGGCTTCCTCGTCGTCTTCGGGGGTCTTTCTGCCGGGCGCTCCGCTATCTTCTTCCAGCTCTTTTGCTAGTGGGGTCCGGGCTTCGTCGTCGCCTTCTTCCGACTTCGGGGGTCTCTTGTTCTGTTCTCCGGTGTCGTCTCTGCGCTCTCCGGTTCTTCTCCCGCTCTCCGGTGCCTTCTCCACGATCTCCGGTTCTTCTCCCGCTCTCCGGTGCCTTCTCCACGATCTCCGGTTCTTTCTGCCTTCTGCCGGGCGCCCCGCTATCTTCTTATAGCTCTTTTGCTAGCGGGGGCCGGTCTTCATCGTCGCCTTCTTCCCTCTTCTCTTCGCCCGATGTTGCCTCGTCGCTGTCCGCCGTTACATTGCTCTGGCCGCGGAGAGCGCCCACTTATAATGGCATGGGCGTGGTCACCGGGTGATGCCACCGCTGACCCCGCCCCCGTAGCACGTCACATTCCCATCATTCCTCGGGACTGTGACATCATACGGGGGGCGGGGTCAGCGGTGGCATCACCAAACACCGGACAGCAAGGCTGCCGAGAACCAGCGCGATGCCATCGCGCTGGAGACATTCTCGGCCAGCTAGTCGCCTCTAGGACACGACTTGAGCGGCTGCTTCACGCTCAGGTTGTGTCCAAGTTGCCTCGCAAAGTCGCGCTGTCCCTGTGTCAGCCGTCACACGAGTCCCCCCGCGAGTCGGATCCGCTTCATCCGACTTCCCGGGCGACCTCTATTCAAATCAATGGGCTCCCATAGGGAACCATTCATTTTCAATAGAGCGCAGCTGACATTTGTATTTACTATAACAGTGCACCGCTGTGCGCCGCTGGTTCCTGCGCCAAGTGAAGGAGTTATCCGGCACACCAATTAAGGTCAGAACCAGCGCAGCGCACTGTTATTAGTAAATCAGCCCCAGTATCTTTTTGCTATAATAAATAGCCCACATTTTTTTTAAAATAAAAAAAAAATTTCCTCAGTTTAGGCTGATACGTATTCTTCTGCATATTTTTGGTAAAAAAATCGCAAGAAGCGTATATTGATTGGTTTTCGCAAAGGTTATAGCATCTACAAAATAGGGGATAGAATTATGGCATTTTTATTATTATTATTTTTTTTTACTAGTAATGTTTCCTGTGTCAGCCCAAATGGGTGTACCATGAGGCTTGGCTCAGCATGGTGGGCGGGACCGGGGGAATGACGATGCAGTGCACCTGAGTAGAAAGTATTAGTCTATTTAAACAGCGGTGAGATGTCCGATCTCTACCCCTTGCTGAAGAAGTCATTCGATGTAACGCATATAGGGGGAAGAAGTCGCAGTGGCTACGTCATCCCGCAAGCATGTCGTTTCTATGCATCCTGAGCCCGCACTGCTTAAGTGCTGTGTTTGTGAGTAACATTTTAAAGTTTTAACCACTTGCTTACTGGGCACTTAAACCCCCATCCTGCCCAGACCAATTTTCAGCTTTCAGCGCTGATGCACTTTGAATGACAATTGTGCGGTCATACAACGCTGTACCCAAATTAATTTTTTATAATTTTTTCCCCACAAATAGAGCTTTCTTTTGGTGGTATTTGATCACCTCTGCGGTTTTTATTTTTTGTTAAAAAAAAATTAAAAAGACTGATTTAAAAAAAAATATATAGGTAATTTTTCTCCTTCATTGATGTACGCTGATAAGGCTGCACTGATGGGCATCAATGGGCTGCACTGGTGGGCACCAATAAGGCGGCACTGGTGGGCACCGATAAGACGGCACTGATAGGCAGCACTGATGGGTGACACTGAAGGGCATTGATAGGTGGCACTGGTGGGCACTGAGAAGTGTCACTACTAGGTCATATTGATGGGTGGCAGTGATGGGCACTAATGGGTGGCAATAATGGGCACTGGTAGGTTACACTGATAGGCAGCATTGCTAGGTGACACTGATTGGCATCACCGGTGGGCATTGATAGGTTGCACTTGTGGGCATTGGCAGCTGGCACTGGCAGGCACTGGCAGCTGGCACTGATGAGCGGTGATCGGCTATTTTACCTCGTCACGCTGTCAGCATGAGGAGAAACTCAATTACCGATTCTTTGTTTACATCACGTGATCAGTTGTCATTGGCTGACAGATGATCACTTAGTAAGGGGTCGGGATATATATACACACACAAAATATATATATATATATATATATATATGTGTGTATATGTGTATATATGTATATATGTGTGTATGTGTATATATATATATATATATATATATATATATATATATATATATATTGTGACAGCAGGAAGGTAAAGTCACCTGGTTGCATCCAGGGGGGTAGATATATTTCGCCCAGATTCAGGCTTTACGCCGACTTATACAACTAGGTGGAGAGTTGTATAAGCCCAGCTAAGGCTAGTGGGCTCATGGATGACTCATACCTCTAGGGAGAGTGTGGGGCGTCGTACAGACAGGGAGTTGATGAGACCAGCTGAAACTTGTCAGCTCATTTAGGCCTCTATAAGAACTCCCAGCTTCATTAGATGTTAGCTCATGCCTGGAAGCAGACCTGTGTGGACTTCCTGGAGAGAGTGAACCCTTGTCCGGTGAGACAAAGCCTGTGTGGCTATTTGCTTGGACATTTAAAACCAGGGACTTAGGGACTAGGACAGCACTAGGCTGATCCCAGTTGTTAGTTAGGAAACCTGTATGTTTACCCAGAGGTCAAGTTGACCAGGATTTATTTTATTTATGTTTCTTTTGCTTTGCTGTGTTTTGTCACTGTAAATAGAAAATAAACCGCACCTTTTTGATTTTGAAAACCACAACCTCCGTTTGCTGGGCCTGTTTTTGTGTGGGGAGCCCATCCCGGGGGTCACACACACCCGCTGCCGAGCTAACCCCCTCACAGTTGGTGGAGAACCAGTGGCAGATTTTTTTTAAGCCAGCATGGAGGAGATACTGAAACAGCTGGCTCTAGCAAATGCCAATCAACAGCAGACAAATGCAGGTTTGCAAAGGAGCCTTGCAGCCCAGCAGCAAGCTCACCAACAGAGTCTGGAAGCTCAGCAACAAGCCCAGCAGCAATCTGAGGCCCGCTTCATAGACCTGTTACAGAAGCTAGAGCAGAGACTACAACAAATGGAAGCAGTAATGCAGCAACGTCCGCAGACCAGTGAGGAAAGCCGTCCCACTAATACCGCGTCCTTTGGGGTGAGTCGTTTATTGACAAAAATGACTGGAGAGGATGATCCAGAGGTATTTTTGACCACATTTGAAAGGACCGCTGAAAGAGAAAAGTGGCCTGAGGAGCAGTGGGCTGGACTGGTGGCTCCTCTGTTAACTGGTGAATCGCAGAAAGCTTACTATGACCTAGAGCCTAACCAAGCAAAAGACTATGTGATGCTAAAAGCTGAAATATTGGCAAGGCTGGGTGTCACCCAGGCTGTCCGGGCTCAGCGTGTGCATAACTGGACTTTCCAGCTTGGAAAACCCCCCAGGTCTCAAATGTATGATCTCATTCACCTGAGCAGAAAGTGGCTACAGCCAGAGACTTTGTCCGCACCAAAGATTGTGGAACGTGTTGTAATGGATCGGTTTTTGAGAGCTCTTCCTACTGCCATCCAAAAGTGGGTAAGCCATGGAGACCCAGAGACGGCCGATGGTCTTGTGGATCGTGTGGAGAAATACTTGGCTACAGAGAACCTGACGGCCTCTTCCAGAGACACTCGGACTTTCCACCCTAAGACCAGACCATCCCCAGGGGCGGATAAGAGGATTCCAAGGGGTGAGGGTGGAGAGAGTGAGAGGGTGGGAGCTCTACCCCAAGTTTGGCGAGAACAGCCTGGGAAATCAGCGGCTCAAGAGGCGGCAAGAAGGATCGTTTGCTACCGCTGCCGGCAAGCGGGACATATTGCAGCCAATTGCCCGGTTGTGGAGGAACCCATGCAGTGTGACTTTCTGACGGGCAGACGTCAGTCGCTGTGTGCGACAGTCGCATGCACTGCCATTCGAGGAACTGAGAAACATTTATGCAAAATGTGTGTTAATGGTAGAAATGTTGTGGTATTGCTGGATTCAGGTAGCCTTGTGACCCTGATAAAGGCTGAATTAGTTAAAACAGAGGTCTCTGGGAATAGCAAGGTAGCTGTTATTTGTGTACATGGGGACACCCGAGAGTATCCAGTGACTACAGTGTGTTTCGAGACCCCCAAAGGTACCCTCTCTCATCCAGTGGGGTTAGTATCTCAATTACCGCATGATGCCATTGTGGGAAGGGATTTTCCGAAGTTCTGGGAACTGTGGGATGATCCTGAGCCCCCCACTGGTGCCCCTATGTACCAGGAATGTGATAGCCAGAACTCCTCTGAGAGTGGTGAGGACTCTCCAGAATTTCCCTTGTCAGTATTGGCAGGGGAGACTCAAGAAACTGGAGAGGAGCCCACCTCCTCAGACGAAAACCTACCGTCTGTGGAGTTTTCTGATCTGGAGGTTCACAGGGAAAATTTTGCCACAGAACAGTTAAAAGACCCCACCCTAATAAAGGCACGGGAAAACGTAGTGGAAATAGATGGCGAGTTAGTGAACCCAGATAATACCTGCACTTACCCATACTTCAGCGTAGAGAAGGACCTACTGTATCGGGTGGCAAAAAGGTCAGAAGAAACCGTTGAGCAGCTTGTGGTGCCCAAACCTTACAGGAAGTTGGTGTTGGAGTTGGCCCATGGGCACATTCTTGGAGGTCATCTGGGGACAGAGAAAACCCGAGAGAGGGTATTACAGAGATTCTATTGGCCTGGGGTGATGAAGGACATAGAAAATTATTGTTCCTCCTGCCCTGTGTGTCAGAGGTGGGCCCCGATGCCACATTTCCGTAGCCCGCTGGTCCCTCTACCCATCATTGAGGTCCCGTTTGAGAGAATCGCAATGGATTTGGTAGGTCCTATAATCAAGTCCGCTAGGGGGCACCAGTACATATTGGTTATAATGGACTATGCCACCCGTTATCCAGAAGCGATCCCTCTCAGAAATACCTCGGCCAAAACCATAGCCAAAGAGCTATCTCTTGTTTTTAGCCGGGTGGGTATTTGTAAAGAACTGCTTACGGACCAAGGTACACCCTTTATGTCCCGGGTTATGAAAGAGCTGTGTAAATTGTTCAAAGTGACGCAATTGCGTACATCTGTGTATCACCCCCAAACCGATGGGCTGGTTGAAAGATTCAACAAAACCCTAAAACAAATGTTGAAGAAAGTGGTGGATAGAGATGGAAAGGATTGGGACTGTCTACTTCCTTATTTGATGTTTGCTATTAGGGAGGTGCCCCAATCCTCTACGGGATTCTCCCCCTTTGAGTTACTGTATGGGAGACACCCAAGAGGGCTGTTGGATATTGCCAAGGAAACTTGGGAAAGTGAGAGTTCTCCCCACAGGAGTGTGATTGAGCATGTCGCCCTGATGCAAGACCGAATTGCACAGGTAATGCCCATCGTGAAGGAACATTTGGCCCAAGCGCAGTTAGCACAGCAGAGAGTGTACAACCGTGGAGCCAAGACCCGTACCTTTTCCCCGGGGGATAGGATACTGGTACTTGTCCCTACGGTTGAAAGTAAATTCCTTGCCAAATGGCAAGGCCCCTATGAGATAATGGAAAAAGTGAGCGAAGTGAATTACAAGGTCAGACAACCAGGAAGGCGAAAGCCCGAACAGATCTATCACGTTAATCTGTTGAAAGCCTGGAGGGATAGAGAGTCCCTAGTCGCAGACACTTGGTCACCAGCTCAAACTGGTTGCGTGATTCCTGAGGTTGGAATAGCAGCCACCTTGTCACAACCCCAACAACAGGAGGTTAAGGAGTTTGTGCTTCGCAACAAGGAGGTATTCTCTGAGCTGCCGGGACAAACATCTGGGGTAGAGCATGACATCATTACCCCGCCCGGTGAAAGGGTGAAGTTAAAACCCTATCGGATCCCAGAGGCCCGACGGGAGGCAATACGGGAGGAAGTACAGAAAATGCTGAACTTAGGGGTGATAGAGGAGTCCCAAAGTGATTGGTCTAGTCCCATTGTGTTGGTGCCTAAACCGGATGGGAGCTGGCGATTTTGTAACGATTTTCGTCAGTTGAACAAAGTTACAAAATTTGACACCTACCCCATGCCACGTATAGATGAGTTGATCGACCGGCTGGGAACAGCCCGATACATGACGACTCTTGACCTCACAAAAGGGTATTGGCAAATCCCCCTGGCCAAGTCGGCCAAAGAGAAAACCGCATTTGTAACCCCAGACGGGGCGTTCCAATATAAAAGAATGCCGTTCGGGTTACAGAATGCGCCGGCCACATTCCAGCGGAAAATGGACCAGATGCTGAGGCCCCATCGGAAGTATGCTGCGGCTTACCTGGATGACGTAATTGTCCATAGCACAGATTGGGCCTCACATCTGCCAAAAGTGCAAGCAGTCCTGGACTCTGTTCGGGAAGCGGGGTTTACGGCTAACCCCAAGAAGTGTACCATTGGGCAGGAGGAGGCCAAATATCTTGGGTACACCATTGGGAGGGGAGTAATAAAACCCCAACTGAACAAAGTCGAGGCCATCCAGAGTTGGCCACGTCCCAACAGCAAGAAGCAGGTACGAGCCTTTCTGGGAATCGCTGGGTATTATCGGCGATTCATTCCCCACTTTGCTTCTAAGGCTGTGCCCCTAACCAACCTGACGAAGGGGAAAGGGTCGGTCATGATTAAATGGACCCCCGAGGCTGAGGCAGCATTCCAATTCTTGAAACAAGCCTTATGTAGCCAGCCAGTGTTGTACTCACCCGACTTCTCTAAAGACTTTGTCGTACAAAGTGATGCGTCAGATGTGGGGTTAGGAGCAGTATTGTCCCAGGTCTGGAACGGGGAAGAGCACCCAGTCATTTACCTCAGCAGGAAGTTGAAGTCCCATGAGGTAAATTACGCCACCGTTGAAAAGGAGTGTTTAGCGGTGAAGTGGGCTCTAGATTCCCTTCGGTACTACCTGCTAGGTAGGCACTTTGACATGGTTACGGATCACGCTCCGTTAAAGTGGATGGCTCAAAACAAGGAAACAAATAGAAGAGTGAATAGGTGGTTCCTGGCCCTCCAGGAATTCAACTTCACAGTAAAGCATCGCCCTGGCGTTCAAATGGGGAATGTGGATGCTTTGTCTCGAGTACATGAATGCCTGATTGCTGGTGTTCCAACCCCGAGGTTAAAACAAGAGGGGGGGGTATGTGACAGCAGGAAGGTAAAGTCACCTGGTTGCATCCAGGGGGGTAGATATATTTCGCCCAGATTCAGGCTTTACGCCGACTTATACAACTAGGTGGAGAGTTGTATAAGCCCAGCTAAGGCTAGTGGGCTCATGGATGACTCATACCTCTAGGGAGAGTGTGGGGCGTCGTACAAACAGGGAGTTGATGAGACCAGCTGAAACTTGTCAGCTCATTTAGGCCTCTATAAGAACTCCCAGCTTCATTAGATGTTAGCTCATGCCTGGAAGCAGACCTGTGTGGACTTCCTGGAGAGAGTGAACCCTTGTCCGGTGAGACAAAGCCTGTGTGGCTATTTGCTTGGACATTTAAAACCAGGGACTTAGGGACTAGGACAGCACTAGGCTGATCCCAGTTGTTAGTTAGGAAACCTGTATGTTTACCCAGAGGTCAAGTTGACCAGGATTTATTTTATTTATGTTTCTTTTGCTTTGCTGTGTTTTGTCACTGTAAATAGAAAATAAACCGCACCTTTTTGATTTTGAAAACCACAACCTCCGTTTGCTGGGCCTGTTTTTGTGTGGGGAGCCCATCCCGGGGGTCACACACACCCGCTGCCGAGCTAACCCCCTCACAATATATACAAACAAAAAAGAGAAAATAACCAGTTGTGTAGACTAAAAAGCCCAGTTTATGTTAGAGGTTGGAGGAGAATGGGCAAACTGGTTTGAGATGATAGAAAGGCAGTAGCAGTAACTCAAATAACCACTTGTTTCAACCAAGGTATGCAGAATACCATCTCTGAATGCACAGCACATCAAACCTTGAGGCAAATTGGCTACATCAGCAGAAGACCATACCGGGTTCCACTTCTGTCTGCTGAGAACAGGAAACTGAGACTACAATTCACACAGGCTCACCAAAAGTGGATAATAGAAGTGTAGCAGGGAGCTGGCTATCTTACCTGCAGTATCAGAAGACACTCTGCAACATTTTTGCAGTGATACTGTTTCCCTCTAGTGCCAGCTAAGACTCTGTGTCATCACATCCTGTCAGCAGAGTGATTACCACCAGGGAGCAAAGCATAAAGGGAATTGTAGTTCCTGGACTCAAGTTTAACATTCAGATTTAACTGTATGGCACTGCAAGAGCCAGCATGCTCTGGAGAAGAGGAACTAAAGACTCCATCTTGTTTTGCTGAGGGATTTTCAGACAGCACGAGGCAGAGGAAAAGATTAGACCTAAGGGAAAGGTACTGCCTCCTAGGTGATTACACTGTGCGATTTAGACCTCCGCCCACCAGTCGGGACAACCAGCCTGAAGGAGGGGGGATCTTGGGTGTACGTCCAGGCACAGCTGCACCGACAGGGAAGCGTTCCAGTGTGAGGTGATCAGTCGGGTTGGTCGCTTGTTACAGGAAGTTCATTTGGGCCTTGTCAGTAGGGATGAGCTCGGTGTTCGAGTCGAACATACGTTCGACTCGAACATCGGCTGTTCGATCGTTCGACGAAGATCGAACGATTTGGGCCGTTCGCGCCTAATTCGAGTGACGCGAACGGCCCACAATGCACTACGCCATCGCAGTGTCATCCAGGCGCTGTGATTGGCCAAGCATGCACTGTGACCCCGCATGCTTGGCCAATCACAGCGCCGGCAGCGAGGAGAGCAATGATTGGCCACAGGCAGGATGCCTGTGGCCAATTATTGCTGAGGGTGTTTAGTACACGCCCCACACTATAAAAGGCCGCCAGCACGGCGGCCTAGTGTAGTGTGTTCCGGAGCAGGGAAAGAGAAGCATAGGCAGGGACAGTGACATTTATTTTTTCTTGCTTAACCTGGATTCCTTTAGTTTAGGGAAAGAGAAGGATAGGTAGGGAGAGTGTCAGTGTGTTTTACTGTACGAATCCTTGTTTCTAGGGACAGGGAAGGACAGTGAGGGAAATTCTCCTTGTGCTATAGTGTGCTTTAAAAAAACATTTTTTCTAGGGACAGAAAACTATAGGTAGGGAGAGTGTCAGTGTGTTTTACTGTACGAATCCTTGTTTCTAGGGACAGGGAAGGACAGTGAGGGAAATTCTCCTTGTGCTATAGTGTGCTTTAAAAAAACATTTTTTCTAGGGACAGAAAACTATAGGTAGGGAGAGTGTCAGTGTGTTTTACTGTACGAATCCTTGTTTCTAGGGACAGGGAAGGACAGTGAGGGAAATTCTCCTTGTGCTATAGTGTGCTTTAAAAAAACATTTTTTCTAGGGACAGAAAACTATAGGTAGGGAGAGTGTCAGTGTGTTTTACTGTACGAATCCTTGTTTCTAGGGACAGGGAAGGACAGTGAGGGAAATTCTCCTTGTGCTATAGTGTGCTTTAAAAAAACATTTTTTCTAGGGACAGAAAACTATAGGTAGGGAGAGTGTCAGTGTGTTTTACTGTACGAATCCTTGTTTCTAGGGACAGGGAAGGACAGTGAGGGAAATTCTCCTTGTGCTATAGTGTGCTTTAAAAAAACATTTTTTCTAGGGACAGAAAACTATAGGTAGGGAGAGTGTCAGTGTGTTTTACTGTACGAATCCTTGTTTCTAGGGACAGGGAAGGACAGTGAGGGAAATTCTCCTTGTGCTATAGTGTGCTTTAAAAAAACATTTTTTCTAGGGACAGAAAACTATAGGTAGGGAGAGTGTCAGTGTGTTTTACTGTACGAATCCTTGTTTCTAGGGACAGGGAAGGACAGTGAGGGAAATTCTCCTTGTGCTATAGTGTGCTTTAAAAAAACATTTTTTCTAGGGACAGAAAACTATAGGTAGGGAGAGTGTCAGTGTGTTTTACTGTACGAATCCTTGTTTCTAGGGACAGGGAAGGACAGTGAGGGAAATTCTCCTTGTGCTATAGTGTGCTTTAAAAAAACATTTTTTCTAGGGACAGAAAACTATAGGTAGGGAGAGTGTCAGTGTGTTTTACTGTACGAATCCTTGTTTCTAGGGACAGGGAAGGACAGTGAGGGAAATTCTCCTTGTGCTATAGTGTGCTTTAAAAAAACATTTTTTCTAGGGACAGAAAACTATAGGTAGGGAGAGTGTCAGTGTGTTTTACTGTACGAATCCTTGTTTCTAGGGACAGGGAAGGACAGTGAGGGAAATTCTCCTTGTGCTATAGTGTGCTTTAAAAAAACATTTTTTCTAGGGACAGAAAACTATAGGTAGGGAGAGTGTCAGTGTGTTTTACTGTACGAATCCTTGTTTCTAGGGACAGGGAAGGACAGTGAGGGAAATTCTCCTTGTGCTATAGTGTGCTAAAGCATTCCTCATCAACCATCTTTGAAATCCTTGTTTTTTGGACAGTCAGGGAAATTGTCGTTGTGCTATTCTGTGCAAAAGCAATCATCCTCAACCATATTTAGAAATCCTTAAGTAAAGGGACAGAGAAGGACACCTGAAGGTAGCCCTTATTGCTTTTTTCCCATCTCCCTGCAGGCCATCTATTAGAATGTCTGGAAGGCAAACAAGGAGAGGCAGACAGTCAGGAGGCAATAAAAGAGGGCAAGCAGGCTCTGTGTCTGGGGACAACAGTGCTGGTCGTGGACGCGGTGCATTGTCATCAGCACATGGCCATGGGACACGCTTGTCCTTCTTTTCGGCAGCTGGACATGTTGAGCCACATCATGCCGAAGACTTGGTAGAGTGGATGACCAAGCCCTCCTCCTCCTCCTCATCCTCTCTCACCCAGGCTCAGGGTACTGGCAAAGCAGCTGCCAAAGCGTCCTCTTCCCTGGTATCAATGTCAGACTCATCATCAGTCACTCCTTCCCTAGACCCACCATATCCTCCTCCTGAGGAGTCCCCCAAACTGTTTGAGCACAGTGTTGGGTACATGCTCCAGGAGGATGCCCAGCGTTTCGAAGGGTCTGATGATGAAACCCAGCTACAGGAAGGCAGTAGCGTGAGAGCAGACAGAGGGGATGCTCAAGAAGGACACCAATCTGGCAGTCATGTTCCAGCAGCTGCAGCATACTGCCAGATTGGCTCCAGTGATGAGGAGGGAGGGGATGATGAGGTCACTGACTCCACGTGGGTGCCTAATAGGAGAGAGGAGGAGGAGGAGGAGGATGAGGAGGAGGCACATCTCCAACGAGGCAGGATGCCCTTTGGTGGCCAGCGTAAGGGCAGTACACCGACGGAATCACACCGCAGAGCTCCGCCTGTGCAGGGCTCTGCCTCTGCCCGTCATTCAAAAAGTTCTTTGGTGTGGGCCTTTTTTGAGGCTAGTGCATCAGATCGCACAGCTGCTGTTTGCAACATATGTCTCAAGCGTATATCGCGTGGCCAAAACATCAGCCGCTTGGGTACCACATGCCTGACCAGACATATGTTGACCTGCCATGCAGCTCGTTGGCAAGCCTACCTCAAAGACCCACACCAAAGAACAAAGCGGACCTCTCCTTGCACCGCATCAGCTGGGATCTCCAACCCCACTATAACTTCAGTCCTCTCTGAAACATGCACTGAGAGGAATGAAGGTGTAGAATTAGGTGTGTCACAGCCAAGTACTTGCGGGCACTCTGCTAGCAGTACACCGACGTCCGATTCTAGCAGGCAAATTTCCCTGCCCCAGCTGCTGGACCGTCGAAAGAAGTTCACTCCCAGCCATCCACATGCCCAGCGGTTGAATGCTAGCTTGGCTAAATTGCTAGCGCTTCAACTGCTGCCTTTTCAGTTGGTAGACTCGGCCCCCTTCCGTGAGTTTGTGCAATGTGCGGTTCCTCAGTGGCAGGTTCCCAAACGCCACTTTTTCTCACGGAAGGCTATTCCGGCTCTGACCCGGCATGTGGAAGGCAATGTCTTGGCCTCGCTGGACAGGGCGGTCAGCGGTAAGGTGCATATTACCACTGACTCATGGTCCAGCAGGCATGGACAGGGACGTTACCTTTCTTTCACGGCCCATTGGGTCACTCTTTTGGCAGCTGGGAATGATGCAGGACAAGGTGCAGTAGTGTTGGAGGTTGTTCCGCCGCCACACCTCTAAAATGCTACTACTGGTTGTGACACACCTCTCTCCTCCACCCCCTCCTCTTCTTCTTCCTCCATGGCCTCTTCCTGTGCTTTGTCCTCTGAACCAGCGGTGCTCCGTAGGCGTTCAAGGGGCTACGCAAGTACGCAGGCAAAAAGATGCCATGCCGTGCTTGCGCTGGTGTGTTTGGGGAACAGGAGCCACACTGGGGCAGAGGTTCTGTCTGCTCTGCAGGGGCAGGCCGAGAGGTGGTTGACGCCACGCCAGCTTAAGCCAGGAATGGTGGTTTGCGACAATGGCACCAACCTCCTCTCCGCCCTCCGACAGGGACAACTGACCCATGTGCCCTGTGTGGCTCACGTCCTTAACCTGGTGGTGCAGCGGTTCTTGGGCAGGTACCCGGGCTTACAGGATGTCCTGAGGCAGGTCAGGAAAGTCTGTGTGCATTTCCGCAGATCTTATAATGCCAGTGCTCACCTGGCTGAGCTGCAAAAGGAGTTGAACCTGCCCAAGAACCGCCTTATATGTGACATGCCCACCAGGTTTAACTCAACATTGGCCATGCTGCAGTGGCTGCACACGCAGCAGAGGGCCATCAATGAGTACCTGTGCGACTACGGCACCAGGACAGGGTCAGGGGAGCTCAGGTTTTTTTCACCACGCCAGTGGGGCATGATCAGGGATGCACGCACTGTCCTGGCACCATTTGAGGAGGCCACAAGGATGGTGAGCAGTGACAGTGCATGCATCAGTGACACTGTACCTCTTGTCCACCTGTTGGAACATACGCTGCGTGGAATAATGGACAGGGCACTTGAGGCAGAACAGAGGCAGGAAGAGGAGGACTTCCTTGCCTCTCAAGGCCCCCTTTACCCAGACAGTGTTCCTTCTGTCCCACCCATCGCACAGGAAGAGGAGGAGGAGGAGGAGGATTGTGTCAGCATGGAGGTGGAGCCTGGCACTCAGCAGCAGTCTTTTAGGGATGATTTACAGTCCCAAGAAACCCGTGGACTTGTACGTGGCTGGGAGGAGGTGGCTGCGGATCATGTCGTCCTTAGTGACCCAGAGGACTCCGGACCGAATGCCTCAGCTAACCTACGCTGCATGGCCTCCCTGATCCTGCAAAGTCTGCGGAAGGATCCTCGTAGTCTTCGGATCAAGGAGAGGGACCATTACTGGCTGGCCACTCTCCTTGATCCACGGTACAAGGGTAAGGTTGCGGACCTTATCTTAGCGTCCCAGAGGATGAGACAACTCCGGGAGGCCTTGCAGAAAGGTCTGTGCAACGTGTTCCCAGAGACTGGGAGGTTACAAACTCCTGGTCCTGGACAAAGAGTTGCTGAGGCTTCGGTCAGTCAAAGAAGGAGCGGTGGGGAAGGTGGCCGTCTGACCGATGCGTTCAGACAATTCTTTAGTCCGCAGCCCCAAGGTATGATCGGTTCCAGCAACCATCGCCAGCATCTGATATACATGGTGCAGGAATACCTAGGGGCAAGGTCAGACTTGGACACCTTCCCCACCGAAAATCCTCTGGCTTACTGGGTCTTGAGGATGGATCACTGGCCAGAGCTTGCACAGTATGCAATTGAGCTACTGGCCTGTCCTGCATCCAGCGTTCTTTCAGAACGCACATTCAGTGCTGCTGGAGGATTTGTCACGGATCACAGGGTGCGCCTGTCCACCGACTCGGTTGATCGACTGACCTTCATAAAGATGAACCAGTCTTGGATCACCACCAGCTACCGAACACCTGAAGCTGATATAACAGACTAATTTATTTTCAAATGTTACATCCCTTAAAGACTGATGCTGAGTGACTGTCCTGTTATGTTAACTGACTCTCCTCCTCCTCAATGATCCGATTGATGATGATAGCTTGGAAGAACATTTTTGTTTCTGGGTGCCGCCACCAGTGGCTAAGGCCCAATTTTTCAGCCCCTGTTTAACAGGGGCATGTAATTACAATTTTTTATGCAATGCTTTGCAGCAGGGCTAATTTCTGCACTCCAACTAGAGTATCTGGGAGAGGTTGCAGTGTCGTGGGACCAGCACCAGTGGCTAAGGCCCAATTTTTCAGCCCCTGTTTAACAGGGGCGTGTAATTACAATTTTTGATGCAATACTTTGCAACAGGGCTCATTGTTGTGCTCCAAGTACAGTATCTGTGAGGGGTTGCAGTGTTGTGGCACCAGTGCCTAAGGCCCAATTTTTCTGCCCCTGTTTAACAGAGGCATGTAATTACAATTCTTGATCTAATAATTCACAGCAGGGCCCATTCCTGCGTCCACCAAGAGTAACTGTGAGGGCTTACAGTGTTGTGGCAACACCAACATGTAAGGGGCAAATTTCAGCAGAGTATATACGGCAGGCCCCTACTTTCAAACATCCAACTTACAAACGACTCCTACTTGCAAACGGAAGGAGACAACAGGAAGTGAGAGGAAATCTACCCCTAGGAAGGGAAATTCTCTCCTGCAAGAGTTAATATGGGAAAAAGGTGTCTCCTCTCTACTGATGCTTTATCACCAATCCTTGTTTCAATAAAAACCCCACTTTTCAAAAACATTTGTCATTGGGACAGAAAGTGAGGTGAAATGTTCTGAACAGGGGCACAGACAGCAAAACAAATGTTACAGGGGTGATAACCCTTCCCTATGTTTTCCAAAAAGCTTAAAAATAGATTTTTTGGCTGGAGCTACACTTAAACAATGTACCTGTTCAAAATTACAAACAGAGTCTACATAAGAACAAACCTACAGTCCCTGTCCTGTATCCACCGCCTGTATACGGCTGTTCAGAGTATATAGAGCCTTTTTTATTTTGTGTGCGGGGTTCCCCTTAATATCCATAGAAGACCCAAAGGGGCTGGTAATGGACTGGGGTGGGGGGGGGGGTTGATGGGGTAGCTATGCCATTTTTCTCAAAGATTTTCATCCATATTACCGGGACCAGGCATTACATTAAAGCGGCAAACAGTTTTAAATGGCTTTTTTTTCCTTTAGAAATGTAATTTTGTGCAGGGACAGTTCTAAACACGTGGCACTTCACAGGCATACTTTAGACACCCCCCAGGTACGATATTTAAAGGAATATTTGCCTTTTTTTTTTTCACCTTATGCATCATTAAAATGACTGCTCCCGAAAAACGGCCGTTTTTAAAACTTCTTTTTGCATTGATACATGTCCCCTGGTGCAGAACCCGGGTTCCCAAACCCTTTTTAGGACAATAACATGCTGTAACGGCACCCCAATATCCAGGGGTATTAACGCCGTTTACGATGTTCCCTCTCCTAGACACACATCCACTCGCTACCGATATCCACAGCTAAACGACCCTTTCCTATAGGAGCCGACCCCTCTGGAAGAAGACGAGACGCACTCTGTCTCTTCTGTAGTAGGAATGAATTTATTAATGAGAAACATTGTAACTTTATCCACAATTCAAGGCACATGATTTAACATGAACAAGGGCCCAGCTCCACCCACACATCCCAAGACTCAACACCTCATCCTGACGTCTGCTAGGCTTCAAAAGATCCCAAGACAATAGAATATACGATCTCCAATACACATCTTTTCACAAAGGGTTGGCAGCCAGTCTGTCTGGCACTTTACAATACACACAAGGACAGACTTAAATGAACAATAGAAATGCAAAACAACTTAATTCCTCACAGCAATGATACTTAACCCCCACATACAGCATACATCCAATCTATATACAATGTATATACAGCCTTGAATATGGCTATCATAGACCATATTGGGGTTTTCATTCACCCTGTGCCCCTAATAGAGACACAGGGTGATTGACACATAAGAGCCATTGGGGAAGCTGGCGCAAGGGTATTTCATACTTCCTAAGCGATTCTGAGTTCCCCGGGCCTTCCCGTTACACATGCATATTAGTCGTTATAATTAGCACTTTAGATTTCGAACGTTCGCATCCATTGTATTTAATAGGGTTCTAACGTTTGTGCGAACTTTCGGTCCGTTCACGGGTTCTGGTGCGAACCGAACCCGGGGGTGTTCGGCTCATCCCTACTGGTGAGTGTATATTTAAAACAAACAGAAAAAGGGTAGGTAAAGCAGTCATCACATCTATAGTAAGTACTGGTAAGCTGCAATATACTGTATTACATTTTTGTTTTGGAGTTTAGATCTGCTTTATCTAAATGCAGTTGCAGAGAGATTTACGATACAGGACAAACCTTTTAGGGACCTTTTTTTGTTCCACAGCCTTTCCTCTGGATAGATGTCCCTACACCATGTAACATCAGTGATGGTAAAGATAAGTAACGGTAACTGTTGGCCATTATGTGTTTCTGCTCCTTATTGAGTGTGTGTGAACCCCAAGTCAACTCTGGTGGGGTGGTGGCCTCCTTAGACGATTATCAATGTTTTTCTGTGCTCCTTCTAAAACTCAGTTGCAGAAACTCACAGAAATTGTTCTGCTACGCCACTCAATAAATCTCAAGTCTTGTTTAATAATCAAAATCTCTCAGGTCCTCGACACTATTATCATTGTAATTTTTCTACTTCTTATTGTTAGCTTCTCCATGGCAACCAGAAAAATTTGATCAATTCCCAAAGTGACAAAAAGATGGTGCTGTCCTTTGAAGGAGAACATGGAGATACAAAGCAAATTTTCTGCCACATGGTGGGCATGACTAAAGAAATGAGTCCTGTGTACGAAAACATCTTGCTTCCGTTTGTTTCAGACACCAAGTAGCCATTGTCCACAGAGCTCTCACAAGAATCAACACAGACGGTAAGGTTTTTAAAAGGTTTTTAAAAAATTTGTGAAACAAAATGCATCAACTAGAACCCACAGTACTGTACATCAGGGATGTCTTAAAAGCACCATGGGCCCCTGGGCAAAGTAATGCGCTGGGGCCCCCTACAATTTCCCTCTTTTTAACTCCCAAAGTTACCAAACCACATAGGTATGCGCAGCCTATAGCATTAGGGTGTGCACCACAAAGCCCAAACACACACTACCGATCACTCACTATGTTCATTCAGAAAGGGAAGGGGCTGGTAAATTACATATTTACGGGCCACTACCCCACTCCTAAAACATCCCAGCAGCAACAGCCGATAGGAGAGGAGGGAAGCTTGCAGCGATGCGGGGGGAAAGATGGGAGCCAGGGCAGAAGGGGGAATCTGTGCTTCTCAGGGTGATTAGGGTGTGCCTGGGCACACCAGGCACACCCTGTGCGCAGGCCTATGCCAAACCAATTTACACATTTTTTCAAGCAGAATCAGGCATTTATAATTACAATTCTATACACAAAGTATTTGCAAAAAAGAGATACTTGATACTTACTCCCTTTCCCACAAATTACCTGAATATAAACAAGGAAAATTTACTTCATTCTAATTTAACCACTTAAGCCCCGGACCATTTCGGGCCATTAGGACCAGGCCTGTTTTTGGGATTCGGCACTGCGCTGCTTTAACTGTAAATTGTGCGGACATGCAATGTTGTACCCAAATGAAATTTGCGTCCTTTTCTTCCCACAAATAGAGCTTTCTTTTAATGGTATTTGATTGCCTCTGCGATTTTTATTTTTTGCGATATAAACAGAAAAAGACCGAAAATTTTGAAAAAAAAAGATATTTTCTACTTTTTGTTATAAGAAAAATCGAATAAACTCAATTTTAGTCATATATTTAGGCCAAAATGTATTCAGCCACATGTCTTTAGTAAAAAAAATGTCAATAAGCGTATATTTATTGGTTTGCGCAAAAGTTATAGCGTTTACAAACTAGGGTACATTTTCTGAAATTTACACAGCTTTAAATTTATGACTGCCTATCTCATTTCTTGAGGTGCTAAAATGGCAGGGCAGTACAAAACCCCCCCAAATGACCCCATTTTGGAAAGTAGACACCCCAAGGAAATTGCTGAGAGGCATGTTGAGCCCATTGAATATTTTTTTTTTTGTCCCAAGTGATTGAATAATGACAAAAAAAAAAAAAAAATTACAAAAAGTTGTCACTAAATGATATATTGCTCACACATGCCATGGTTATATGTGGAATTGCACCCCAAAATACATTCTGCTGCTTCTCCTGAGTACGGGGATACCACATGTGTGGGACTTTTTAGGAGCCTAGCCACGTACGGGACCCCGGAAACCAAGCAGCGCCTTCAGGATTTCTAAGGGCGCAAATTTTTGATTTCACTCCTCACTACCTATCACAGTTTCGAAGGCCATAAAATGCCAAAATAGCACAAAACCCCCCCAAATGACCCCATTTTAGAAAGTAGACACCCCAAGCTATTTACTGAGAGGCATGTTCAGTCCATGGAATATTTTATATTTTGCCACAAGTTGCGGGAATATGACAAACTTTTTTTTTTTTGCACAAAGTTGTCACTAAATGATATATTGCTCACACATGCCATGGGCATATGTGAAATTACACCCCAAAATACATTCTGCTGCTTCTCCTGAGTACGGGGATACCACATGTGTGGGACTTTTTGGGAGCCTAGCCGCGTACGGGACCCCAAAAACCAAGCACCGCCTTCAAGGTTTCTAAGGGCATAAATTTTTGATTTCACTCCTCACTACCTATCACAGTTTTGAAGGCCATAAAATGCCAAGATGGCACAAAACCCCCCCAAATGACCCCATTTTGGAAAGTAGACACCCCAAGCTATTTGCTGAGAGGCATGTTGACCCCATTGAATATTTTTTTTTTTTGTCCCAAATGATTGAATAATGACAAAAAGAAAAAAAAAATGTACAAAAAGTTGTCACTAAATGATATATTGCTCACACATGCCATGGTTATATGTGGAATTGCACCCCAAAATACATTCTGCTGCTTTTCCTGAGTACGGGGATACCACATGTGTGGGACTTTTTGGGAGCCTAGCCGCGTACAGGGCCCCAAAAACCAAGCACCGCCTTCAGGATTTCTAAGGGCGTAAATTTTTGATTTCACTCCTCACTACCTATCACAGTTTCGAAGGCCATAAAATGTCAAAATAGCCCAAAACCCCCACAAATGACCCCATTTTGGAAAGTAGACACCCCAAGCTATTTGCTGAGAGGCATGGTGAGTATTTTACAGCTCTCATTTGTTTTTGAAAATTAAGAAAGACATTTTTTTTTTTTCTTTTTTTACATTTTCAAAACTTTGTGACAAAAAGCCAGATCTGCAAAATACTCAACATACCTCTCAGCAAATAGCTTGGGGTGTCTACTTTCCAAAATGGGGTCATTTGGGGGGGTTTTGTGCCATCTGGGCATTCCATGGCCTCCGAAACTGTGATAGGCAGTGAAGAGTGAAATCAAAAATTTACACCCATAGAAATCCTGAAGGCGGTGCTTGGTTTTTGGGGTCCCGTACGCGACTAGGCTCCCAAAAAGTCCCACACATGTGGTATCCCCATACTCAGGAGAAGCAACAGAATGTATTTTGGGGTGTAATTCCACATATGCCCATGGCATGTTTGAGCAATATATAATTTAGTGACAACTTTTTGTACATTTTTTTGGTCATTATTCAATCACTTGGGACAAAAAAAAAATATTCAATGGGCTCAACATGCCTCTCAGCAAATAGCTTGAGGTGTCTACTTTACAAAATGGGGTCATTTGGGGGGGTTTTGAACTGTCCTGGCATTTTATGCACAACATTAGGAAGCTTATGTCACACATCATCCACTCTTCTAACCACTTGAAGACAAAGCCCTTTCTGACACTTTTTGTTTACATGAAAAAAATTTTTTTTTTGCAAGAAAATTATGTTGAACCCCCAAACATTATATATTTTTTTAAAGCAAAGGCCCTACAGTTTAAAATAGTGGGTGTTGCATTTTTTTTTTCCACACAGTATTTGCGCAGCGATTTTTCAAACGCATTTTTTGGGGGAAAAACACACTTTTTTTATTTTTAATGCACTAAAAAACACTATATTGCCCAAATGTTTGATGAAATAAAAAAGATGATCATAGGCCGAGTACATGGATACCAAACACGACATGCTTTAAAATTGCGCACAAACGCGCAGCGGCGACAAACTACATTCATTTTTAAAAGCATTTAAAAGCCTTTACAGGTTACCACGTTAGATTTACAGAGGAGGTCTACTGCTAAAATGACTGCCCTCGATCTGACCTTCGCGGTGATACCTCACATGCATGATGCAATTGCTGTTTACATATGACGCTAGACCGACGCTTGCGTTCGCCTTTGCGCAAGAGCAGGGGGGGACAGCGGTGCTTTTTTTTTTTTTTTTTTATTATTTATTTGGCTTTTTTATTTTATTTTTAAACTGCGCCTTCCATATTTTATTTTTTTACCATTTTTATCGTTATCTCAGGGAATGTAAATATCCCCTATGATAGCAATAAGTAGTGACAGGTACTCTTTTTTTGAAAAAAATTGGGGGGTTAGACCCTAGATCTTTCCTCTGCCCTCAAAGCATCTGACCACACCAAGATCGGTGTGATAAAATGCTTTCCCAATTTCCCAATGGCGCTTTTTATATCCGGGGGGGGGACATTCCCTCCCACTGCTTGTAAAAGCAGTCTAGAGGCTAATTATCTGCTAGAATTGCTTTTACATGAAAGCCGGCTGCTGGCTGAAAAGAATGATACCAAGATGATACCTAAACCCGCAGGCATCATTCTGGTATAAACATTCAAAGTCCAGCAACATACCAGTACGTTGCTGGTCCTTGTTGGACATGTATTGTAATCTTTTTTTTCATACAGCCTATTGGCTGAACGAAAAAAAGAGATTGATTGGTGGGTATGCCCACCATTAGAATACCTCCCTTCATCCACCCACTTCTAATGATGGGCATATATGCCGAAGCATGGGGGCATCCTCCCGCAAAAAAGTTATGCCGCGTACACACGGTCAAGCCTTCGTCGGAATTTCGACCGTATGTACGCGGCATAAAAGGTTATGCCGCGTACACACGGTCGGACTTTTCCACGGGCAAGCCTCCGTTGGAATTTCGAACGTATATACGCGGCATTAGGAGCAAAATCGCTCCTCCGCCCCTGCTGCCCCCATGCTTCGGCATATATGCTCTTTTTTTTAACTGTGGTGGTGAAATCACCTCCTACAGCGTTGGAGTCACGGCTTTATGTATCGTGGGAGCAAACGCTGTTGCTGTCAAGATAAATAGATCCGCGCTGCAACTGAATGGCGTACCTGCTAAGCAAATGGTGGTTAACATTAAAACAAAGTAACATTACATTACAACAGTAAGACCTTACCATGCCATACCTGCAAAGCAAATACCAAAACAAAACCTAGTAAAAAATAAAAAAATGTTTTAACGCAACCTGTGCCTAAAATATATATATGCCGAAGCATGGGGGCATCCTCCCGCAAAAAAGTTATGCCGCGTACACACGGTCGGAATTTTCCACGGGCAGGCCTCCGTCGGAATTTCGACCGTATGTACGCGGCATTAGGAGCAAAATCGCTCCTCCGCCCCTGCTGCCCCCATGCTTCGGCATATATGCTCTTTTTTTTAACTGTGGTGGTGAAATCACCTCCTACAGCACTGGAGTCACGGCTTTATGTATCGTGGGAGCAAACGCTGTTGCTGTCAAGATAAATAATTCCGCGCTGCAGTTGAATGGCGCACCTGAAAACAAAAAATTACATACCTGAAAAGCAAGCATGATAAAACATTGCAGAATAGAATACAGTAAAAAAGAGCAGAACAATAGAGAGAAAATAGAGAGAGAGAGAACAATAAAACGACAACTATTTTTGGTTTTTTTATTTTATATTTTTTTTGTGTTTTGTTTTTTACGTTTTTTTTTTTCTTTTTTACACTTTTTTTTGTAACTTTACAACTGTAATGGTTCGGGTCTCTCAAAATGTAATGGCATCTTGGGAGACCCTGTGTAAGTGTGTCCTAGTCTGTGAAATGCTGTACCCTACGCTAAAACTTCACTTTTGAGTGGTAGCGTTCAAAACATTCACCTTGGCAAAGACCAGGCTTGTCAGGACAGAGTGGACAAAAACTACGGGTGTCACGCCTAAATCCGCGCTTGCTACAGACACGACATCTTTTTTGGGGGTGGCTTTGGGTAGGGGTACTCGGGAGGACATACGAATAATGCCTCTCATGCAGCCGGCTTACTGCATTTGGTAGGGGATGGTGAGGTGCAGAACCGCCTGGATACAGGAGTTCTGTGACTATCTCATTCTGGAATTTTAGAAGAGATAACGTTCCGCCTGAAGCTCTGTATAGCACATGAGCGTTCAGCAAAGCCAATTGGAATAATGATAGAGACACTTTTTTGTACCAGCGTCTCGCCTTACGGTCAATTAGATACGGCGCCATCAACTGGTCGTTGAGGTCCACCCCTCCCATATTTTGGTTATATTCGTGGACACAGAGGGGCTTCTCCACAACACCAGTCGCCGTACGAATTTGGACTGTCGTGTCTGCATGAAGGGAGGTAAGAAGGAAAACATTCTTATTGTCCCTCCACTTCATAGCGAGCAAGTTATTACACTTCAAGCAGGCTCTCTCCCCCAGCCTAAGACGGGCATCTACAAGCCGCTGGGGAAAGCCCCGGCGATTAGGTCGCACGGTGCCACATGCTCCAATCTGATGATCAAACAAGTGACTAAACAGTGGCACGCTCGTGTAATAATTGTCCACATACAAGTGGTACCCCTTTCCGAATAAGGGTGACACCAAGTTCCACACTATCTTGCCAGCGCTCCCTATGTAACCCGGCAGTTGACCGACTCAATCTGACTATCTTTTCCCTCATAAACCGTAAAGTTCACTACATAGCCTGTTGCCCTGTCACAGAACTTGTAGAGCTTGACCCCGTATCTGGCACGCTTGCTGGGAAGGTACTGCTTGAAAGACAAGCGGCCAGAAAATTTAATCAGGGACTCATCAACGCAGACAACTTGATCGGGAGTAAACAAGGCTGCAAAACGTTCGTTGAAGTGGTTTATGAGGGGCCGAATTTTATAGAGCCAGTCGTATTCAGGGTCCCCACGTGGACGACAAAGTTCATTGTCGTTGAAGTGCATGAACCGCAAAATCTGCTCGTATCGTGCCCTGGACATGGAGGCAGAGAACACGGGCATGTGGTCAATTGGGTGCGTGGACCAATAAGCACGCAATGACGGAAATTTATGTGTGCCCATGTTGAGGGAAAGGCCCAGAAAGGTCTTAAATTCGGAAACCGTAATTGGTTTCCAATTTCTGGCAATTTTAGGCAACTGGGGGTTAGCGGCGATAAATTGACCAGCATATAAATTACTCTGGTCCACAATAGATCTATAGAGATCTTCCGTGAAAAACAGCGAATAAAAATCAATTGGAATAAAATCAGCTGTTTCCACCTGAATACCGGGTTGGGCAGTGAATGGGGGAAGTACGGGTTCTGCAGAAGTGGTGGGGACCCAATCAGGATAGGCAAATTCTGCAGGAAGGGCAGTATGGGCACGACGGGCCTGCCTTTGTCTTCTTGGTGGCAGCGGGACACTACTTGTGCTTGCCACCTCGCCAGCTTGAACTGCACTTATGGGACTCGCCACGTCACCAAGTGTTACTGCAGTGCTGGATGTACGTCCAGGCTGTACTAGGCCGCTGGTGCTTGCCAGTTCACCAGAAGGAATAGCGGCGCTAGTACTACTCTGCTCCATGATATGAGAGACCTGCGGTTCTTGCTCCTCAACAACCTCAGAAGATCGGGATCGGGTACACCTGACCTTAGCAGGGACCTCAACTTCGTCGTCAGAGCTATCTGACGTGGGGCCGCTGACGTCACTGTCTTCTACGGGAAGATATTCTGAGCCTGAATCTGACAGATACGTGACCTCCTCTTCACTATCTGTCATGCTCAGAATCTCGTAGGCCTCTTTACTAGTGTACCTTCGTCTTGCCATTTTGGGCTCTAAATTTAGGGGTACACTAGTAAGATTCACAGGAAAAAAAGCACCTGACTGTCGTCAGCAAATATATCAAACGCTACAAAAAAACTGTTAGCGATCGCAGGGATCAGGCCTGTCTCTGCGAACGCTGCAGTTATGTGTGTTGTGTTTGGTAAGTGACAGTGATCGATCGATACTGCACTTGGGTGGGCTGGGCTGGGCTGGGCGGAGGGGCTAAACGCAGGCGCTAGCAGGTATCTGGGCTGATCCCGCTAACACTGCGTTTTTGGGAACCCTAAACCGCTGGGGATGCTAGTATAGATCTGATCAGATACTATACCACTAAGGGGGGTGTATGCTTTGCGCGTGGGTGTTAGCGTTACTGGCACTAACCTAACACTGCCTGGGGCGACGCAGACCCTCTCTGGCGCTAAAACCTAATTGATCTCACCCGCCGGGCGATCAGGGGGGTTAAACCTTTATTGGGTTATATACGGCGGGTGCCCTGATGCTATTGTGAGGGGGTTAGCTCGACAGCGGGTGTGTGTGACCCCCGGGATGGGCTCCCCACACAAAACAGGCCCCGCAAACGGAGGTTGTGGTTTTCAAAATCAAAAAGGTGCGGTTTATTTTCTATTTACAGTGACAAAACACAGCAAAGCAAAAGAAACATAACCAAAATAAATCCTGGTCAAGTTGACCTCTGACTAAACATACAGGTTTCCTAACTAACAACTGGGATCAGCCTAGTGCTGTCCTAGTCCCTAAGTCCCTGGTTTAGTAAATGTCCAAACAAATAGCCACACAGGCTTTGTCTCACCACACAGGGGTTCACTCTCCCTAGACAGTCCACACAGGTCTGGTTCCAGGCATGAGCTAACATCTAATGAAGCTGGGATTTCTTATAGAGGCCTAAATGAGCTGACAAGGTTCAGCTGGTCTCATCAACTCCCTGTCTGCACGACGCCCAGCCCTCTCCCTAGAAGTATGAGTCATCCATGAGCCCACTAGCCTTATACAACTCTTCACCTAGTTGTATAAATCGGCGTAAAGCCTGAATCTGGGCGAAATATATCTACCCCCCTGGATGCAACCAGGTGACTTTACCTTCCTGCTGTCACATACCCCCCCCTCTTGTTTTAACCTCGGGGTTGGAACACCAGCAATCAGGCATTCATGTACTCGAGACAAAGCATCCACATTCCCCATTTGAACGCCAGGGCGATGCTTTACTGTGAAGTTGAATTCCTGGAGGGCCAGGAACCACCTATTCACTCTTCTATTTGTTTCCTTGTTTTGAGCCATCCACTTTAACGGAGCGTGATCCGTAACCATGTCAAAGTGCCTACCTAGCAGGTAGTACCGAAGGGAATCTAGAGCCCACTTCACCGCTAAACACTCCTTTTCAACGGTGGCGTAATTTACCTCATGGGACTTCAACTTCCTGCTGAGGTAAATGACTGGGTGCTCTTCCCCGTTCCAGACCTGGGACAATACTGCTCCTAACCCCACATCTGACGCATCACTTTGTACGACAAAGTCTCTAGAGAAGTCGGGTGAGTACAACACTGGCTGGCTACATAAGGCTTGTTTCAAGAATTGGAATGCTGCCTCAGCCTCGGGGGTCCATTTAATCATGACCGACCCTTTCCCCTTCGTCAGGTTGGTTAGGGGCACAGCCTTAGAAGCAAAGTGGGGAATGAATCGCCGATAATACCCAGCGATTCCCAGAAAGGCTCGTACCTGCTTCTTGCTGTTGGGACGTGGCCAACTCTGGATGGCCTCGACTTTGTTGAGTTGGGGTTTTATTACTCCCCTCCCAATGGTGTACCCAAGATATTTGGCCTCCTCCTGCCCAATGGTACACTTCTTGGGGTTAGCCGTAAACCCTGCTTCCCGAACAGAGTCCAGGACTGCTTGCACTTTTGGCAGATGTGAGGCCCAATCTGTGCTATGGACAATTATGTCATCCAGGTAAGCCGCAGCATACTTCCGATGGGGCCTCAGCATCTGGTCCATTTTCCGCTGGAATGTGGCCGGCGCATTCTGTAACCCGAACGGCATTCTTTTATATTGGAACGCCCCGTCTGGGGTTACAAATGCGGTTTTCTCTTTGGCCGACTTGGCCAGGGGGATTTGCCAATACCCTTTTGTGAGGTCAAGAGTCGTCATGTATCGGGCTGTTCCCAGCCGGTCGATCAACTCATCTATACGTGGCATGGGGTAGGTGTCAAATTTTGTAACTTTGTTCAACTGACGAAAATCGTTACAAAATCGCCAGCTCCCATCCGGTTTAGGCACCAACACAATGGGACTAGACCAATCACTTTGGGACTCCTCTATCACCCCTAAGTTCAGCATTTTCTGTACTTCCTCCCGTATTGCCTCCCGTCGGGCCTCTGGGATCCGATAGGGTTTTAACTTCACCCTTTCACCGGGCGGGGTAATAATGTCATGCTCTACCCCAGATGTTTGTCCCGGCAGCTCAGAGAATACCTCCTTGTTGCGAAGCACAAACTCCTTAACCTCCTGTTGTTGGGGTTGTGACAAGGTGGCTGCGATTCCAACCTCAGGAATCACGCAACCAGTTTGAGCTGGTGACCAAGTGTCTGCGACTAGGGACTCTCTATCCCTCCAGGCTTTCAACAGATTAACGTGATAGATCTGTTCGGGCTTTCGCCTTCCTGGTTGTCTGACCTTGTAATTCACTTCGCTCACTTTTTCCATGATCTCGTAGGGGCCTTGCCATTTGGCAAGGAATTTACTTTCAACCGTAGGGACAAGTACCAATATCCTATCCCCCGGGGAAAAGGTACGGGTCTTGGCTCCACGGTTGTACACTCTCTGCTGTGCCAACTGCGCTTGGGCCAAATGTTCCTTCACGATGGGCATTACCTGTGCAATTCGATCTTGCATCAGGGCGACATGCTCAATCACACTCCTGTGGGGAGAACTCTCACTTTCCCAAGTTTCCTTGGCAATATCCAACAGCCCTCTTGGGTGTCTCCCATACAGTAACTCAAAGGGGGAGAATCCCGTAGAGGATTGGGGCACCTCCCTAATAGCAAACATCAAATAAGGAAGTAGACAGTCCCAATCCCTTCCATCTCTATCCACCACTTTCTTCAACATTTGTTTTAGGGTTTTGTTGAATCTTTCAACCAGCCCATCGGTTTGGGGGTGATACACAGATGTACGCAATTGCGTCACTTTGAACAATTTACACAGCTCTTTCATAACCCGGGACATAAAGGGTGTACCTTGGTCCGTAAGCAGTTCTTTACAAATACCCACCCGGCTAAAAACAAGAGATAGCTCTTTGGCTATGGTTTTGGCCGAGGTATTTCTGAGAGGGATCGCTTCTGGATAACGGGTGGCATAGTCCATTATAACCAATATGTACTGGTGCCCCCTAGCGGACTTGATTATAGGACCTACCAAATCCATTGCGATTCTCTCAAACGGGACCTCAATGATGGGTAGAGGGACCAGCGGGCTACGGAAATGTGGCATCGGGGCCGACCTCTGACACACAGGGCAGGAGGAACAATAATTTTCTATGTCCTTCATCACCCCAGGCCAATAGAATCTCTGTAATACCCTCTCTTGGGTTTTCTCTGTCCCCAGATGACCTCCAAGAATGTGCCCATGGGCCAACTCCAACACCAACTTCCTGTAAGGTTTGGGCACCACAAGCTGCTCAACGGTTTCTTCTGCCCTTTTTGCCACCCGATACAGTAGGTCCTTCTCTACGCTGAAGTATGGGTAAGTGCCGGTATTATCTGGGTTCACTAACTCGCCATCTATTTTCACTACGTTTTCCCGTGCCTTTATTAGGGCGGGGTCTTTCAACTGTTCTGTGGCAAAGTTTTCCCTGTGAACCTCAAGATCAGAAAACTCCACAGACGGTAGGTTTTCGTCTGAGGAGGTGGGCTCCTCTCCAGTTTCTTGAGTCTCCCCTGCCAATACTGACAAGGGAAATTCCGGAGAGTCCTCACCACTCTCAGGGGAGTTCTGGCTATCACATTCCTGGTACATAGGGGCACCAGTGGGGGGCTCAGGATCATCCCACAGTTCCCAGAACTTCGGAAAATCCCTTCCCACAATGGCGTCATGCGGTAACTGAGATACTAAGCCCACTGGATGAGAGAGGGTACCTTTGGGGGTCTCGAAACACACTGTAGTCACTGGATACTCTCGGGTGTCCCCATGCACACAAATAACGGCTACCTTGCTATTCCCAGAGACCTCTGTTTTAACTAACTCAGCCTTTATCAGGGTCACAAGGCTTCCTGAATCCAGCAATACCACAACATTTCTACCATTAATACACATTTTGCATAAATGTTTCTCAGTTCCCCGAATGGCAGTGCATGCGACTGTCGCACACAGAGACTGACGTCTGCCCGTCAGAAAGTCACACTGCATGGGTTCCTCCACAACCGGGCAATTGGCTGCAATATGTCCCGCTTGCCGGCAGCGGTAGCAAACGATCCTTCTTGCCGCCTCTTGAGCCGCTGATTTCCCAGGCTGTTCTCGCCAAACTTGGGGTAGAGCTCCCACCCTCTCACTCTCTCCACCCTCACCCCTTGGAATCCTCTTATCCGCCCCTGGGGATGGTCTGGTCTTAGGGTGGAAAGTCCGAGTGTCTCTGGAAGAGGCCGTCAGGTTCTCTGTAGCCAAGTATTTCTCCACACGATCCACAAGACCATCGGCCGTCTCTGGGTCTCCATGGCTTACCCACTTTTGGATGGCAGTAGGAAGAGCTCTCAAAAACCGATCCATTACAACACGTTCCACAATCTTTGGTGCGGACAAAGTCTCTGGCTGTAGCCACTTTCTGCTCAGGTGAATGAGATCATACATTTGAGACCTGGGGGGTTTTCCAAGCTGGAAAGTCCAGTTATGCACACGCTGAGCCCGGACAGCCAGGGTGACACCCAGCCTTGCCAATATTTCAGCTTTTAGCATCACATAGTCTTTTGCTTGGTTAGGCTCTAGGTCATAGTAAGCTTTCTGTGATTCACCAGTTAACAGAGGAGCCACTAGTCCAGCCCACTGCTCCTCAGGCCACTTTTCTCTTTCAGCGGTCCTTTCAAATGTGGTCAAAAATACCTCTGGATCATCCTCTCCAGTCATTTTTGTCAATAAACGACTCACCCCAAAGGACGCGGTATTAGTGGGACGGCTTTCCTCACTGGTCTGCGGACGTTGCTGCATTACTGCTTCCATCTGTTGTTGTAGTCTCTGCTCTTGCTTCTGCAACAGGTCTATGAAGCGGGCCTCAGATTGCTGTTGGGCTTGTTGCTGAGCCTCCAGACTCTGTTGTAAAGTTGCAAGGCTCTGTTGATGAGCTTGCTGCTGGGCTGCAAGGCTCCTTTGCAAACCTGCATTTGTCTGCTGTTGATTGGCATTTGCTAGAGCCAGCTGTTTCAGTATCTCCTCCATGCTGGCTTAAAAAAAAACTGCCACTGGTTCTCCACCAACTGTGAGGGGGTTAGCTCGACAGCGGGTGTGTGTGACCCCCGGGATGGGCTCCCCACACAAAACAGGCCCCGCAAACGGAGGTTGTGGTTTTCAAAATCAAAAAGGTGCGGTTTATTTTCTATTTACAGTGACAAAACACAGCAAAGCAAAAGAAACATAACCAAAATAAATCCTGGTCAAGTTGACCTCTGACTAAACATACAGGTTTCCTAACTAACAACTGGGATCAGCCTAGTGCTGTCCTAGTCCCTAAGTCCCTGGTTTAGTAAATGTCCAAACAAATAGCCACACAGGCTTTGTCTCACCACACAGGGGTTCACTCTCCCTAGACAGTCCACACAGGTCTGGTTCCAGGCATGAGCTAACATCTAATGAAGCTGGGATTTCTTATAGAGGCCTAAATGAGCTGACAAGGTTCAGCTGGTCTCATCAACTCCCTGTCTGCACGACGCCCAGCCCTCTCCCTAGAAGTATGAGTCATCCATGAGCCCACTAGCCTTATACAACTCTTCACCTAGTTGTATAAATCGGCGTAAAGCCTGAATCTGGGCGAAATATATCTACCCCCCTGGATGCAACCAGGTGACTTTACCTTCCTGCTGTCACACTATAAAAAGCAAACTAATCAACCAGCGTCACCCGTAACCTTTATATGGTGATCACTGGTGAAAGGGTTAACTAGGGGCAATCAGGGGGTTAAAACTTTTATTAGGTTAAATATGGGGGTACCTGACACTATATAAAAACCTGACGGGTAACCTAAATAACTAAATAACTTACTGGCTAACCAGTGACACCAGTGACGCTTATACGGCGATCACTGGTGAAAGGGTTAACTCTAGGGGCAATCAGGGGGTTAAAATAATATATGGGGGTACCTGACACTAATAAAAACCTGCGGCGAACCTAAAAAAAAATAACTGCCTATCTAAAACACCAGCGACACGAATACAGCGATCGGAAAAACAATCGCTTAGTGACGCTGAAGTTAGGGGGTGAAAGGGTTACCTGGGGGGTGATCAAGGGGTTAAACCTTTATTAGGGGGGGTTAGGGGGCTACCCTGGACCTAAAGGGGCCTTATCCTAACTGCCCTGCAACTTTTTACAATCACAGATGACACTAAATGCAGTGATCAGTAAAATAAATGATCACTGCAATCAGTGACACTGTGATTGGGGGCTTTGGGGTGACCTGGGGGGTGATCTGGGGGTGACTGGGGGGTGATTTGTGTGCCTATGTGTACCTACGTGTCAGTGGACTGTTGGTGCACTAACCTGCTTCTTCTCTCCTCGGCGCCGGGAATGAAAAGACCGCGGCGAGGGAGATGACATCACTTCCTCCAGCCTGTGTTTACATTTCAGGCAGGAGGAAGCAATTTCATTCGCCGGGAGCGATCACGAGGGGGGGGGGGGCGGAATCGAGCGGCCGCCCCCTCATGCCTGATCGCTCCCGAACACTTAACGGCCGCTCACTGCAGTGAAGGGGGGTCCGGATGGACCCCCCAACTGCACAAAGGCGATCACGTAGATCTACGTGATTCTGCCTGTCGGTGCCATTCTGCCGACGTAAATCGGCGGTGGGCGGTCGTTAAGTGGTTAAACTGTCCCTATTTTTGGGACATAGACATCCTATAACACAGTGAGAAATGGACTGCCTTACCCTTTCACAGACCCGTACCCAACACAACAAATTCCTTATACTGCTATGCAAATGCGACAGAAAGAATAGCAAGATTAGCAAAGGTTTTTCCCGGACCCCCGGTAGTAATTGCTCTATTAACCCTTTGTGTCAGTCTTACTACCAACACTTTTCTTTTCCCCTCCTTCTCTAAAGGAGGTGGTGTAACGTTACGTTTAAAACTTCTTAAGGCTCTCCAAAGCCAGGCTTCCCAAAAGCCACTTCTTAAAACGAGGCATGTGGTCCGTCTTCCTTTTTCTGATCTAGAGGGTACAGAGTAAAACTGTTCACCCAAGCTATATTTTATGCATGTGTACTGCACCAACCCCAGACTTTACCTGCTTTTCTCTTCTTGGCTCCTCCGCAGGAAAGACTGAAGCACACCGCACCACAAGCCCGTACCCTCCTGGATGGGGAGGTTGAGCGGTGTTAGTTTCTCGGGCCTGCCTGCAGCCAGTGTTTGAAAACCTCCCGAGCTGATCTCGCTTCTGCGGTAGCCAGAAACAAGTCCTTTATTTCTTCCCAGTAAAACGATTGTCCACATCAACTGAGAGTCCAACTCAATATTTATTTATGAGAACGATAAACAGTCTCTGTGAAAGCAGACAGGTTGGACGAGAACAGTTCAGATAAGATGGGAAGAGGTCCAGGCACAAACTCAGCGTTGATTAGGGGAGCACTGTTCTGATTAGCATGAACAGCTTGGTGCACAGTCACTGCCACTGACTGGGTGAATAATAGTAGTCACTGCCACTGACTTGATGAATAGTTGTAGTCACTGCCACTGACCTGGTGTGCATAGAGTCACTGCCACTTAGGATGACCACATGTCCCGGATTGCCCGGGACAGTCCCGCATTTTGAAGACCTGTCCCGGGCACCTTCATTCCAGGACAATACAGTGTCCCGGAATGAAACTGACACAGCCACCCCCCAGGCCAAACTGATGCCCCCAAAAAAGGCAGCCACATCACCGCTTTACTCACTGACAGTACTTGTCCTGGCCGGGAATGCCTGGAGGAGCACAATCCCCGCCCCCTGCTTGTGATTGGAGAAATCATAAATCCCACCTCTTGTGTCCAATCACTGTGCTGTGATTCGTTACAGCACAAGCTGATTTTTGGGAAGGGGGGGTGTCCCTGAAAGGTAGTTTAAAAATGTGGTCACCCTACTGCCACTATGACCTACAGAACATGCACTTATTCTTCCTTGAATAGTTAGGCCTCTGTAGGGAGAAACCATCCCTCCGGAGAGTTACCGGAGGCCCCTTCTGTCACCACGATTCTGCGCAGGTTCTTCAGAAAGGGTCACCTCCCTGGCCTTCTTGTCCTGGATACGGGTCGCCTCGCGAGGCGGATCCCTGGGAGCCCCCGATCCCTCGCGGAACCCAGCCGAAGGTCGCTGGGTCCCTGGCCTTCTCAAAAGTACCTCACCCCCCAGACCTATGGTGTCTGGGGATCGAACAGCAATCCAGTCTCTGGGCCTAGGAGCACCTGGAGACCATCCTCACACACACCCAGGCCGAAGGTGCCTGGGCGCGGACCTCGAACCAGGCCTCCGGGCCTAGGGCACCCGGAGACGACACGCACACACACCCAGGCCGAAGGTGCCTGGGCGCAGACCTCTCATGGAAGATGGTCGCCCCCTTTTATACCCTCTCCCGACAGGCACAGTAGGTTCCCCGCCCCGCCGTACTACTGCCGAGAGGGGACACAAAAGGCACAGCCTTCCAATTGTGGTTCAACCCCGGCCTTATAGCGACAGCGCCACCTATAGGCCGCAGGGAACTAGACACCATTGATATCCTCCACGACAGAAATGGTCCATAAACCCTAACAATTAGTGTACCTGAGCCTTCTTAACACTCGGGTACTTCCCCTAAATGTAACCACCCCGCTACACATGCAATTGTACTTTGAGAAATACACAGCCCAGAAGTTAAACTATCAACTTAAACCAAGTTACCGAACATGAATCCATAAAAGATGGCCTCATCATGGTTCGGACATATTACTACAATAACCATATATATCTACATAGATTAATGTTTACAAATAGTTATATATCCAACATACAACATGTAAAATCAAACCAAAAACAAATAAAGTCTTTCAGTATATGTAATCAACCACAGTACCACCGTTAACCCGGCCAAGTGTTCAACCTTCTGACAAGATTGATATTTGCTAGTTTTTATTGCATGTCTTTTAAGCAGTGGCGGCTGGTGCTTTTTTTTTGGGGGGGGGGGGGGGTGGGGGTGGCAGACAATGCACCCACAGCCACCCCCACCCCCGGTCGGTTAGGTCACCTGCATCTCCCCCCCCCCCCCCCGGTCAGGTCAATCACAGCTGCCCCCCCGGTCGGTTGATCAGGTTACCGGCACATACCCCATTGATTACATTGACAGTGCTTCCCTCCAGGCGATGGACGGCGGCTTCCCCTACATCACAGCGGCCGTGCGTCTCCTCCCTCCTCCCCCCTCCTCCTCGGACAATAGGATCGCTTCTCCTTTTAGCCAATCAGGAAACTCAAGACCCGCCTCCTGATTGGCCGGGAGGAAAATCAGTGTGACAGTAACAAATATTCATTCACTAATGTCATAAAAACTGGGTGACCCCACCCTTTTTTTGAAGCCTATTAGAGCCTCTGGCTCCAATCATGTGTTTCAAAAACAAAACAAAAAAAAAAACACTGGAATCCATGTGTTTGACGCCCTGCATGTATATTATGGGGCCGGACACATTGGATAGGGGGGGCGGTGCCCCTAATGGATGTCCTGCCACTGCTTGTAAGTGTACTTCTTAAAGCGGAGGTCCACCCTGAAAATTTTTTAACATTAAAAATCCTAAAAAAAAAAAAAAATGAATGAAAAAAAAAAAAATGTTATACTCACCCTAAATGCCTGTTGCTATGCGGAAGTCCCCTAATCTGCCTCTAATGTTCCTCTTCTCGTTTGTGAATGGGGCGCGCTGCCTTCTGGGAACTGTGTGTATCCCAGGAGGCAAGCCGCCCATTCACAAAGCGCCGTGCGAGTGGCGCATGCGCAGTAGGAAACGAGCAGTGAAGCCTTACGGCTTCACTGCCTGTTTCCCTTACCCAGGATGGAGGAGCCGGGACCTGCCAGCACCGATCGATCGCCGTGGTGGGACCGACATCGCAGGCGAGTAGGACAGGTAAGTGTCCTTATTAAAAGTCAGCAGCTACAAGGTTAGTAGCTGCTGACTTTTTTTATTTTTTTCGGCTGCACCTCCGCTTTAAGGGGGCATTTTAATAAAGCTTTTCGAACAGAGAACACTATGGAGATGCCTTTTTGATTCATGTGGTGAAATAACGTTGATAAGGAGCAATCTACCCCAGGAGTGGAAAGAGAAGAGTATTCTAATAAGAGCAGCAGGAAAGATTGTGAAAAGCTTTGACTATCTATTGAGAGATGAGCAGGTATTTCATCCGGTGGTGGGATTGCACTTTGATTTATCAATAAGAAGATTGAAGAGCACTGTGGTTGATTACATATACTGAAAGACTTTATTTGTTTTTGGTTCGATTTTACATGTTGTATGTTGGATATATAACTATTTGTATACATCACTGTATGTAGATATGGTTATGGTCAGTAGCGCTGCACTGTATTAAGTATTACGTTTGGTATTTTTAATGTGGTGGAATCACTATTGTACAGTAGGGTTGAGCGGACCCGAACTGTAAAGTTCGGGTCCGTACCAAACTTTTCGGTTTTTGGGTCCCGGACCCGAACCCGAACAATTGACTGTATGTTCGGGTTCGGTGTTCGGTAATATGCATGTAAAGTCACGCTTGTTTCCCGTGCTTAGAACTGTCCCTGCACAAAGTGTAATTTCTGAAGGAAAAAAAGTCATTTAAAACTCACTCGCGGCTATAATGAATTGTCGGCTCCCGGCAATACATAGAAAAGTCATTGATAAAAATAAAAAAAAAGCGTGGAGGTTCCCCCAAATTCAATTACCAGGCCCTTCAGGTCTGGTATGGATATTAAGGGGAATTAGCCATTTTCCCTCCTCGGTGTCATGTGTCAGGTGTGAATACGGAGCAGGTGTGTTAAATTTGGTGTTATCGCTCTCACTCTCTCTTACTAGTCACTGGAAGTTCAACGTGGCACTTCATGGCAAAGAACTCTCTGAGGATCTGGAAAAGAAAGAATTGTTGCTCTACAAGAAGATTTCTAAGACCCTGAAACTGAGCTGCAGCACCGTGGCCAAGACCATACAGCGGTTTAACAGGACAGGTTTAACTCGAACAGGTCTCACCATGGTCGACCAAAGAAGTTGAGTACACGTGCTCAGCGTCATATCCAGAGGTTGTCTTTGGGAAATAGACGTATGAGTGCTGCCAGTATTGCTTCAGAGGTTGAAGGGGTGGGGTTGGATTAGTCAGCCTGTCAGTGCTCAGACCATACGCTGCACACTGCATCAAATTGGTCTGCATGGCGTCCCAGAAGGAAGCCTCTTCTAAAGATGATGCACAAGAAAGCCAGCAAACAGTTTGCTGAAGACAAGCAGACTAAAGACATGGATTACTGGAACCATGTCCTGTGGTCTGATGAGACCAATATAAACTTATTTTGTTCAGATGGTGTCAAGCGTGTGTGGCGGCAACCAGTGAGGAGTACAAAGACAAGTGTGTCTTGCCTACAGTCAAACATGGTGGTGGGAGTGTCATGGTCTGGGGCTGCATGAGTGTTGCCGGCACTGGGGAGCTAAAGTTCATTGAGGGAACCATGAATGCCAACATGTACTGTGACATACTGAAGCTGAGCATGATCCCTTCCCTTCAGAGACTGGGCACCAGGGTAGTATTCCAACATAACGACCCCAAACACACCTCCAAGACGACCACTGCCTTGCTAAAGAAGCTGAGGGTAAAGGTGATGGACTGGCCAAGCATGTCTCCAGACCTAAACCCTATTGAGCATCTGTGGGTATCCTCAAATGGAAGGTGGAGGAGCGCAAGGTGTCTAACATCCACCAGCTCCGTGATGTCATCATGGAGGAGTGGAAGAGGACTCCAGTGGCAACCTGTGAAGCTCTGGTGAACTCCATGCCCAAGAGGGTTAAGGCAGTGCTGGAAAATAATGGTGGCCACACAAAATATTGACACTTTGGGCCCAATTTGGACATTTTCACTTAGGGGTGTACTCACTTTTGTTGCCAGCGGTTTAGACATTAATGGCTGTGTGTTGAGTTATTTTGAGGGGACAGCAAATTTACACTGTTATACAAGCTTTTTGCTATAATAAATATCCCCCAAAAATATTGAAAAAAAAGAATTTCTTAATCAGTTTAGGCCGATATGTATTCTTCTACATATATTTGGTTAAAAAAATAGCAATAAGCGTATATTGATTGGATTGCGCAAAAGTTATAGTGTCTACAAAATAGGGGATAAAAATTGCATTTTTATTTATCTATTTTTTATTAGTAATGGCGGCGAGATGCGTTTTTTAGCGGGATTGCGACATCGTGGCGGACAGATCGGACACTTTTTTGGGACCATTAACATTTATACAGCGATTAGTGCTATAAATACCCACTGATTACTGTATAAATGTCACTGGCGGGAAGGGGTTAACACTAGGGGTCGATCAAGGGGTTAAATGTTCCCTAGATGTGTTCTAACTGTGGGGGGGTGGTACTGACTGAAGGAGGTGAGAGATCACTGTTCCTGATCAGTAGGAACAGCAAATCTCTCTCTACTCCCCTGTCAGAACTGGGATCTGTTTGTTTACATCTGGCTCTCTATGGAGCGATCGTGGGTGTCCGGCGGACATTGCGGCTGCCTGCCACGCACTCCGGCGTTGTGCTGCGGGCGCACCCCTATTGCTCTTAAAGTGGCCCACGTACACCTTCAGCAATTCTGTGCCAACCTGCCACCGTATAATGACGACGGCTGGTCGGCAAGCGGTTAAAAAAGGCCTGGATTCTTTCCTAAATGTACATAATATACCATATTTATATCATGTAAAGTTGATCCAGGAAAAATCTGATTTCCTCTCGGGGGATCAGGAAGGAATTTTTTCCCCTGCTGTAGAAAATTGGAGAATGCTTTGCTGCGGTTTTTCACCTTCCTCTGGATCAACTGTGGCTGAAGGATTGTGTATATGGGATTGTATGATTTTTTTTATTTTTTTGGTTGAACTAGATGGACTTGTGTCTTTTTTCAATCTAACTATGTAACACACATATAGGCACGCCATGGTGCATTATCGTGCATTATCATGCATCACTGTGCATTTTAACACGTGTTGAGATGTGTATAGCTACTTTTCTATTTATTTCAGTAGAAAACACATCATGCTAAATTGTAAAGATGTTAATCCAAAAATCCTTTTGTAATTTTGTAGGAAGCAGTGGGATTCAGTCGGCCTAGCTATACCTCAGAAGTAGTGATCTCTAAATGTATAATATTTTATCTGCCAACAGGGAGCAAGAGAGAGGTATCATTCTGTTTCGGTTTGAGTAAGCACTGACTTTAGCGCGAAACGCGTTACATTTTATGTTCCTGTCATGTGATGTGATTTTAATGCTGCAATAAAGACACCAAGGAGTGCAGCAATATTCCGGACTAGTGCATGTTAATAAGGTACAGTGGGGCCCCATCCATTAGGGGCGCCCAGGCACCGCCCCCCTCTCTCAAGGCCACCCCCTATATGCAAAGTATTGATTCATGCATAGCATGAATCTATCCATGGCCGCCGCGGCCACCCCCTATTCATGCGTCCGCCCCCTTTCAGGGCACCAGGTGCCTAAATTACAGCGGCAGGTTTTTTTTTAAGCACATGATTAGAGCCAGAGGCTCTAATGGGCTTCAAAATAGGATTGGCTCGGGTCGCAGAGAATGCGAACAGAGCCCACCCAGGTGAAACACTGATTGTTAATCCAGCCAATCAGAAGCGGATGTGAGACCCGTTTTCCGATTTGCCGAAAAGAGAAGACTCCGGATTGGGCACCGAGGAGGAGGGAGGAAACTAAAGCCATCGTCACCGTGATGACCCACGGAAAGCAGGAGAATGGGAGGCCGCCGCTAAGCAGGGGAAGTCACTGGTGATGGGGTAAGTGCTACCGACCGACTGAGTGGGGGGGTGTGGCATACTGTTTGCCGCCCCCCTCCCAAAAAAATTTCCACTGGCCGCCACTGCTAAGGTATCATTCTGTGTTGTGGGTATTTAATGACCAAGCCAATCAGCAGGCACCGATAAATATTTGGGTCATATTTAGACACACCATGCAACTGTCATGCCGTGTACACACGACCGTTTTTAATGTCATTGAAAAAAACTGCATTTTTCTCAATGTGATTTTTCGTGTTTCCTCTCAAGCCTGCCTTGCATACACACTATCGTGGAAAACATTTTTGAGTAAAGCGCGGTGACGTACAACACGTACGACGGCACTATAAAGGGGAAGTTCCATTCGGATGGCGCCACCCTTCATGTTAGTAAAGTTTGTTGAGCGACGATTCGTGTTTTCAGCCTCGTGCTTTTCAGTCCGTTACAGCGTGACGAATGTGCTATCTCCATTACGAACGCTAGTTTTACCAGAACGAGCGCTCCCATCTCATACTTGATTCTGAGCATGCGCATTTTTTTTCACGTCGTTAAAGCCCACACACGGCCATTTTTCATGACGAGAAAAACGACGATGTAAAAAACGACGTGAAAAATTAGAGCATGTTCCAATTTTTTCATGCCCATTTTTCACGTCGTGAAAAATGCTCTGAAGCCCACACACGATCATTTTTAATGACCATTTTAAAACATTTCATTTTTCTCGTCATTAAAAACGGTCATGTGTACGCGGCATTAGAACATGATGGTTGTGGTAAAACATTTATACTTGTACCCTGATTCTTGTTCTTTTGATGTACACAGTCACAGAATCATAATGCTGCTTTTAATAAAAAGTTTCTATGAGAACTTAGTTAAAAAAAATCAGCCTATAACTAGTAATTGTCCTTCTGCTGTAAAGCATAAACGCATTTCCAGCGATCCATAAAATAGGTATAAGCTTAACATCTACCACCTTACATGAACAATCTTCTCCGTTCATCCAATTGACCCGCTCCACTGCAAAGCTTTATTGGCCAATCTAGCAGCGCATTTTGGGGAGTTGAAGGCAATGAAAGTAATAGCACCATTTCCCGTATGCCGAAATTGAGCTAGGGAGTTGGGGAGACCATAAAGAAAGTACACCGGCTTTGGTTAACAAACCTGCTTAGTAAGCATTTCACGTGATTTTCTGAGCTCTTAAATTTTACCGGTAACTCTGGAGCAAGTAGTAAGTTGCAAAGGGGGGTAAGCAGTGCCGGCCCAAGACATTGTGCTGCCTGGTACCAAGAATGAAATGCTGCCCCCCCCCCCAAAAAAAAAAATCACGCCCACCAAAATGCCCCCACATCCATCATTTTATATCATGATAACTAAAGTGGACCTGTCATGGCTCTATAAAAAGGACCTGTTATGGCTCTATTCATGTATACAGGAGTATAAAGAGGTCATGGCATTATACGTGTATATAGAAGTATAATGAGGACCTGTCATGGCTCTATACATGTACCGTATTTTTCCTGTCTATAAGACGCCCCCATGTACAAGATTTTTCCAACCCAAAATTAAGAAATCAATATTTTACACATAGGTAAAACAGAACACATTTTTATTTAGTAATTACCGCAGGTAACGTTTAAATACTAGTATATTATGCAGCGGTTGTTCTTCCTGTTTTCTCCACTGTCTGATCATATACTCAGTGGAGGCAAGTCCAAACTGTTTCTCTGCAGCTCTATTCCCATGCTCTTTTTTGCATAGCTGGCTACATTTGGTTTGATTTGGTAGAGTAAGACAATCACTTACTTTTATTAGTTTCTGACATCTTGGTCCCAGAACACTCCGGTCCCTGTTGCATCTGTGCATCTCCACTTCCAACAGGATTGCATCCGATCACTCTCCACCTCCACCCCCAGCTCTATCTGACGTCAGTAACATACGGCTCGTGATTGGAGGAAGCCGCTTGACAAGCTATGGGCCGCGACGCACCTGCGCGGCTGTCTCCCAGGCTGACTGACCGTGTATAAGACGCTGTTCGATTTACAGGCTATTATTTTAGGAAAAAAAAGCGTCTTATACACGGAAAAATACGGTATATAGAAATATAAAGAGGACCTGTCATGGCTCTATACATGTATGTAGGAATATAAAGAGGACCTGTCATGGCTTTATACATGTATGTAGGAGTATAAAGAGGACCTGTCATGGCTCTATACATGTATGTAGGAGTATAAAGAGGACCTGTCATGGCTCTATACATGTATATAGGAGTATAAAAGAACCTGTGCGTGGCCGGCGGCCGCGATGTCACCGGCCACACGTAGTGGATTGTCACTTGCCATGACGCCACCTGTCACACATTGCGGATTGTCACTTGCCACGACGTCACCTGCCACACGTTGCAGATTGTCACTTGCCACAACGCCACCTGTCACACATTGCGGATTGTCACTTGCCACGACGTCACCTGCCACACGTTGCAGATTGTCACTTGCCACTTGCTGTGTCCCAGAATAAAGGCAGGCAGCAGAGAGATAATGTAATCTCTCTGCTGCCCGCACAGTGGGGGCGGAACTGCAGTGATGCAGGGCGGACAGTGAGAGATGATGTCATCTCTCTGCTCCCCCGCCCGCTGTTTGGCCAGCAAGCCCGCTCACCTGCTGACTGTCCCGCCTGCTGACTGTTCCCCTGTTCTGCCCGCACGCTCCATTCACCTGGGCCCAAAGCCCAGGTGAATGGAGCGCGCGGGGAGCGGAGCGGGCTGGCTGGCGGGCGGGCATCCAATTTGCCTCACAGTGGAGCGCGGAGCGGGCGGAACGGGTTGGCGACAATTTGCCTCACAGTGCAGCTTAGGGTTGCCACCTTTTTGTCAAGCCAAACCCGAACACATTAGCAGCGCACGCCAATATATATATTTTTTTGTAGTACATTAAATTCATTACCTCTGTACAAAGCAATGCACAGCTAATTTTTTTTTATTTAGTATACACTGTACATATATTTTTGTGATTAAATAAAATTTCTAATCATATGGAGTTAATCATAAGAGTCCCCCTTTATATCAGAGTCAACAGAGTTCTCCTTTAGATCTGAATCCGCAGAGTTCCCCTTTACATCTGAATGCACAGGGTTCTGCAGAAGAGAAGTGCAGAGGGTAAGATGGGGGCAGTATGTACAGGAGAGGAGTGCAGAGGGTATGATGGGGGCAGTATGCATAGGAGAGAAGTGTGGAGGGTATGATGGAGCAGTATGTAAAGAAGAGGAGTTGGGAGGGTATGAGGGGAGCGGTTTGTACAGGAGAGGAATGCGGAAGGGATGATGGGGCGGTATGTACAGGAGAGGAGTGTAGAGGGTATGATGGGGGCAGTATGTACAGGAGAGGAGTGTGGAGGGTATGATGGGTGCAGTTAATACAGGAGAGGAGTTCGGAGGGTATGATGGGTGCAGTTAGTACAGGGGAGGAGTTCGGAGGGTATTATGGGTGCAGTTAGTACAGGAGAGGAGTGTGGAGGGTATGATGGGGCGGTATGTTCAGGAGAGAAGTGTGGAGGGTATGATAGGTGCAGTTAGTACAGGAGAGGAGTTTGGAGGGTATGATGGGTGCAGTTAGTACAGGGGAGGAGTTCGGAGGGTATGATGGGTGCAGTTAGTACAGGAGAGGAGTTCGGAGGGTATGATGGGTGCAGTTGGTACAGGAGAGGAGTTCGAAGGGTATGATGGGTGCAGTTGGTACAGGAGAGGACTTCGGAGTGTATGGCGGTGGCAGAATGGGGAGGGATTTCTTGTGGTGTCTATGGGGTGACCAGGGAGTGATGTTGGGAAGATAGGGGAAGAAAAGTGACCATGAAATGATGTCCCTCAGCTGGGGGGGGGGGGGGTAGGAAGCAGCTCTGAGTGACATCTGTATAAAGTGGTCTGGGGGGGGTGATGCCAGCTGGGGGGAGTTGAGAAGTGGTCAGGTCGCGATGTATATAATAAAAAAAAAAAACTCATCCACTAAAAACATACAACAATAAATCATACAACAGTACTACTAATCCAGCTCCTAGCACTCTGTATACCCAGATAATGTGAAGGTAATTGATGACCATTCATATAACCCTGTGGTATCCAGGCTCTGAGTGTCCAATCAGAGAGGTGAACTCACCACATATATACAGGTTACATGAATGGTTATAAATGACTTCACATTATCAAGTCTGAACAATTGGATTGGAGGATGTTTGCACAGACTGTTCATGCTTAGAAGTGATCTGTTAAATGTGATAGGGCTGGTGCAGACCCCCCTCCCCCCCACTCTCAAACTCACTATCTCCTCCGATTCTTCTGTCAACTTAACCCTTCACTGCATCTCCTGAAGAAAAAAACACCTTGAAAGCAACTACTATCCACCCTAGAAAACTTCTCCCAGAAAAAGTCAGCTCACCTCCTCCCTTCCTCTGGCCAGCCCGACAGGAGATCCAGTGAGCTCCGCCTCCCAGTTCTCTCAACACTCCGCACTGGTGATTGGAGGGGGGGAGGTTGATGTCAGAGATAACAGGGACCCCGCACGGCAGGAGACTGGAGGGAGGGGGAAGAGACAGGAAGGAGCTTTGAATCCCGAACACACACCGCAGCCGCAGGCACAGTGTATTCTTTACAATGCCGCTGCTCAGGGGAGGGCTGGCAGCCTTAGGCCTGGGGGGCAAGTCCAGTCAAGTGGCCCATTGAACCACCGAATCAGCTCACCATTCATGCCCACCTGGTTTTTCAATGCAGCCTGATTAGTGTCCATCCAATGCAGCCTCACCAGTGGCCATCAATGCAGCCTCACCAGTGGCCATCAATGAAGCTTCACTAGTACCTATAAATGCAGCTTCACTAGTACCTATAAATGCAGCTTCACCAGTGCCCATAAATGCAGCCTCATCAGTGCCCATCCCATCAGCTCAGCTTTACCTGTGACCATCAATTTAGCCTGATCAGACAGCAGTGCCCATTAGCGCAGCCTTGCCAGTGCATGGGGACAGGGGAGAGAGGAGAACCGCTGGTTTACACAGTGCGGGTATCTCTCGCTTACCTGCCCATTGTCAAATTAAGTCCTGCCTGCTGGACTGGCTCCTAAGATGGACATCACACGTCCCTGCATTGGACCAGTATGACGTCCATCACAGAAGCTGGTCCAAGAGGCAGGACTTCATATGTCTCTCGGCCGCGTCGGGTAAGTGGGAGATGGAGATCCCCGCTCTGTGTAAACCGACTAGCCTAAGTTCACATCTATGCGTGTGGGTAACGCATGCAAAATTACATGCTTCCCAACATGCAAGGAAATGTGCTGTCCTTAAGCAGATGTGCAGCAGTGCCATTTTTTGTTATTGACACCTCCATGCATCTGCAAACATGTGGACCAAACTACAGGGTGCCGCACACTTTTTGAAAATATTCAGGACTTCTTTTCCATGTTGCTCGTGTGTAGGGCAGCCCATTGAAATTAATGGGCTGCCCTACACGTAATGCATGAAAACCACGCCTGTGCACGTGTGTGTGAAAAAAGCCTAACTGAGTAGATGCAAAATAACAATTCTCAATAAAAAAAAAATTCTCTAGATAATCAGCGTTCATACAATTGCACCACCATATAAATTACTGAACACTGTGCTCTGCTCTGTTTATTGAGGACAGGTAACATGTATATAGAGTGTTTAGTGTATGTGGGGAATTTACATGTTGATTGTACAGAGTTTGGAGAACACAGGGTTAAACTGAATGCTTATAAAGTTTGTTCACATTATCTGGACATACACAGAGGGTGGGGGTTGTTTATATAGTGATATGAGCCAGCTCCCAAGATATCTGTTTGCTGTGAGCAAGGCTCAGCCGACTCCCCCATACACACTCTGCTCTTCCGATCCTTTATCATTCTCATCACACTGCAAACAAATCCTCCTGAATAGTTCTGATGTGAAACTGCCAACTTACCTCTCCAGACTGACATTTCTTAGAACATCAGCTCTGCTCACCCCCTTCCCTGCACAGTGTCAGCAGCACCTGGCAGTAGCAGTGCCCCGCCTCCGGGTTCTCTGGGCAGACGGCACTGGAGATAGGGGGAGGATCTCAGTAAATGAGGGCACAGATAGAACATACAGGAGACTCGCGGGGGAGATAGAAAAAACGAGATGCAGACTACAACACCCAGAATGCACTGCAGCAGCCAGCCAGCCAGCCAATCAGCGGCCGCCGCGGCCGAATTTTACAATTTACAGGAAAAAAATAGCAAACAGGCAGCGCGGCCGTTTTGAATATAAGGTAGCCGGCCTGGGGGGAAATCTCCACCCTTCCCCCCCACCCAGCCCGCCCCTGCCGCTGCTGCTGCTGCTGTTTCACAGTGATAGGTGGAGTGGGGGAGAGGAGCGGGCAGGCGGCAATTTGCCGCCCCCCTGATTGTGCCGCCTGGTACAATGGTACCATCGGGTCCCATGGTAGGGCCGGCCCTGGGGGTAAGGAAGATAAACAAAGCCCCCTGTTTTTTTCTGTGTTTGATTTTTAACTTCTACTGTATTTTGGGTGGTTAATATATAATGAAAAATATAAGTGCAGCGCTATTAATCTATCATGTGAAATATCCAGTGATATCAAATTATATTCAAATAAATAAATAAATAAATCTATATAATAATGTGTTCAATTAAAGTTCAGAAGAGGAGAATCGGGGCCACTCTGTGCAAAACGAACTGCACAGTGGAGGTAAGTATGACAGGTTTGTTATTTTAAAAAAAAAATCTATTTAAATGAATATGAATTGTTCGTCGGCCATTATTGCCACCTTTTTAGCGCAAAAAAAGGCTCTAGAAAAGTGTATCCCTTTAAATTATATGTATGTCTTCACACTGGTCCATTGCAATTCGATTGTGGTGTTAAAAATCCTGCTTGCTGCATTTTTGGTCAGTTAAAAAAATGCATTGAAAACGCAGCAAGAACGCCTCCTTAACGCACCCATGTTTTTGATGCGGTTTTTGAGTTGTATGACCTATGAAAAACCTCATAGGCACAGCATGGTAAAATCGGGCCAAAATTACAGTAAAATCTCAGTGAATTTGCCGCAAATTCACCGTAAAAACGTGGTGCGTTTTCTGTGCCATTATCGGCACCATGACCGAATGCCAATAACACAATTTTTGGCCAAAATTGCTGAAATGTTTTGGCGGCCGAGATTTTGGTACATCTCTACTTTAAGTTACCGAGTTAAACAGGAAAGTGAGAAAATAATGTTACATCCCAATAATAATATAATGTCAGAAAACTAAACCAAAATTTAAAGCCTTAGTATTGTAAGCACAGAATTTCTCATAGTTGAAGTGGATATTAAAGTGGTTGTAAACCCTTTACAATCACTTTATGCTACAGGTAATCCTATATTAAGGCTTACCTGTAGCTACCCAGGATATCTAATAAACCTGCATGGTTTAGGAGATATCCCCTGTCCCCTGCATGTGCCAATGTCATCGGCACATGCGCACTGGGGCAAACTGAAGCAATGGCACCTATGTGCCGTTGCTTCAGTCCGTGTGCCGTTACCGGCGACTCCCGCGAGCATGCGCGGGAGTGATGTCATCGCGGCTCCGGCCAATCACAGCGCCAGATACCCGGAAGTAACCCCCGGTAGAGATGTCGCCGCCGGAGGGAGGGACGAGGACCGCTGCAGGGGCTTCGATCTCAGGTAAGTAATTCATAATGAGCTAGTATGCTATGCATACTAGCTCATTATGCCTTTGTCTTGCAGGTTTTTTTTTTTTTTCTTCTGAGGGTTTACAACCACTTTACCTCGCTCTATTACTTCCGAGCTGTTAGGAGCGAAAGTTGCCTTACCTCTGTTAGTAATCTGCGAACAGGATATGAGATACTATATTCCTGTGTATTGAGTAGGGTAAGTATTGATGTATAAACTCTAAAATGCAAGATCTGACGAAAGTAGACTGAACTTAAAGTTGAACTCCAGAATAAGCAAATATTGTCTAAATACATTCAAATCAGTTGGTGGAGGGGGGATTATGGTGTGGGGTTGTTTTTCAGGGGTTGGGCTTGGCCCCTTAGTTCCAGTGAAGGGAACTCTTAAGGAGTCAGCATACCAAGAAATTTTGGACAATTTCATGCTCCCAACTTTGTGGGAACAGTTTGGGAATATCCCTTTCTGTTCCAACATGACTGCACACCAGGGCACAAACAAGGTCCATAAAGACATGGATGAGCGAGTTTGGGGTGGAGGAACTTGACTGGCCTGCACAGAGTCCTGACCTCAACCTGATAAAACATCTTTTGGGATGAATTACAGCAGAGACTGCAAGCCAGACCTTCTCGTCCAACATCAGTGCCTGACCTTACAAATGCACCTCTGGAAGAAACAAATGTAGTGATACCTTCAACTAAGAAGGCCGCAGATTTAGTTTGGGCCCTGAAAACAGCTCCGCCAACCCCCAGCAATGTACTCGACCCCCTACTGGCACAGTTAGTTATGGCAGTAATAAAATTCTTATACTGTATGAGTAAACTCAGACACCAAGGCAATAATGAAAGGGGTATCAAATTTTCTTTAAGCTTATGGTGAAGAAAGATTAACAATGGTAACAGTTTACAGGTAATAGGTTGCAGATCCCTGCAACAATAAACATACTATGCAATAGAGGAACAGTAAAGGTGCGCCGCGTGGGCGACCGTTAACGAGGCGCCCTGTGGCGCAGTACCTAAATGAACTCACTAGCTGGCCAGGCCTGGCTCAGATATCTAAAACTCAGTCTATAGGGGATGATGGTTTCTTCACCGGCAATTCTTTAAAGGTGGTGCACATTAACAGAATACCATTTGTAATCCAGTGGGAAGGTTGTGATGAAATAAACACTTTACTTCATGAACTCTAAGTTCCGCTCTGATATGGATCTCCAGTGAGAGTATCAGATATAAACTTGTGGGCCACGGCAGTCTATAGGCACATTAGCAACAACAGTATATGGTCTGAGCATACGCTCGCTCACCCCTCCGGACGCGATCCCAGTCCGGGAACTTCCACCGACTGTGTCCTCACACACAGTGTCTCCAGCAATCGGGTCCCCGATCCAACCAAGGTTGTAGACAAGCGAAGTCAGATGCCACCCAGGCTCGCAGTGGGGTGGAAGGCTCTTTGGTGCTGCGCAAGGCCTCAGGCTTCAGGCCTTGCACTCCGGCACATCCGCACAGGAGGATCAGTCACTGAAGTCTCGTGTCCCAAAGAGGCCGAGCCCAGCCTCGCCTCCTCCTTTTATAACCCCTCCCATGAGTCTCTGGGGTGGAAACATGCCGAAAGGGATTCTGGGCAAGATAGTCCCGAGAGTCTTAAAGGGGACCCCGCTACACACTTCCCCCACTTAAATTCTTTGGTCCCCAAAGAAACCTTAGCATACACTACGTACAACCCCAGACAACATTGCATAAGAGGTTGGCATAGGGAATTCCCACCAAAACCGAGGGGTTGGATTCCCCTTGCCACAGGTCATACTATCCTGAGTGACCTGCCTAACTGTGCGAGAGAGTGAGTGGGGGTTGCCCTCTACCAAATGTGCAGTGGAGGGGTCCGGATTCTCTACACTCCTCCTAGCAGTGATCACAGAATCTTCTGAGCTCTTCCCCATTTGTGGGTAGGTCAACTTTCTGGGAGGCCTTATGACTCTGCGGGCCCTTTGTTCCCTTGGGGTTTCTGGCTCTGGCGCCACATGCTCTCCTTCTGTAACAGGCTCAGGCAACACGGCAGGCTCTGTAACATCTGCTTCAGGAGCGGAGGGATACATAGAGTCTCTAGGGTCCTGTTCAGGGTAAACATCACGGGCATCTTCCCAGTAATCAAATGAAGGACTATATGGGATGAATTCAACGGCTTCTGCATTCAGTTGTGTATCTGTAGTGTCTTCAGTAGTTGGAAGATCTATAGCAGAAGTCCCTTGAGTTGGGGAAGGCCACAGCCAGTCAAGCTCTCTTTCTTCATCTCCACTGAGTTCAGAAGCTTCTATATCTTCAGTCCGAGAGGTCTGGGACCGAGTGTTTGGCCTGGGGGTATCCAGAATAGACACTGGTTCAGGGGAGTCTCTCACTGGAGGTAGCCTGACTGCTTCAGCAAGTGGGAGCAGGTGGTTTCGATGCCACGTCTTCAGTGGGCCTACCTTTCCTTCCGGCTTCAACTTGTAGACAGGTAGGCCCGGCAACTTCCTACAGATGACATAGGGTTCAGATCTCCATCTGTCTGCAAGTTTGTGTTTTCCAGGGACCCCAGATTGCGTAGCAGTACTCGGTCCCCGGGCTGCTGGTCTTGTATCCGGACCTTCAAGTCAAAGTTTCTTTTGTTTCGGGCTCCCCTTTGATCTGAGGCCGCTTGAGCTTGTTCATAGGCTACTTTCAGGCTGTGTCTGAGCTTGTCCACATATCCTTTGTGGGATGTGACTGAGGAATGGTCCAGAGAGGTGCCAAAGGCCAAGTCTACAGGTAGTCTCGCTTCTCTCCCAAACATAAGTCGATATGGGGAGTAGCCTGTAGCATCACTGGTGGTGCAGTTGTAAGCATGTACAATAGCTGCTATGTGTTTGCTCCAATGTTGTTTCTTCTCACTTTCCAGAGTCCCCAACATGTTGAGCAAGGTTCCGTTAAACCTCTCCGGCTGAGCATCCCCTTGTGGGTGGTAAGGTGTAGTTCGAGTCTTCTTGATTCCCAACGAATCCAGGAGTTTCCGGATCAGTCGACTCTCAAAGTCCCTTCCATGATCTGAATGAAGTCGCTGGGGCAGTCCATAATGGACAAAATACTTCTCCATAAGTACCTTGGCTACTGTGGAAGACTTCTGGTCTTTGGTTGGGAAAGCTTGGGCATACCGGGTGAAATGATCGGTTATCACCAGAACATTTCCTAGTCCACTCAGATCGGGTTCGAGGCAGAGGAAATCAATGCATACCAGATCCATTGGGCCTTGACTCTGTAGATGGCCCATTGGGGCAGCTTGATGAGGTAAAGTCTTCCTCTGTATGCAGCGTGCACACGAATGGCAGTACTCTTCTACTTCTGCTCTCATACAGGGCCAATAGAACCGACTTCTGACAAGTTGAAAGGTCCTTTCCGCCCCTAAGTGGCCATGATTGTCATGTAGGGCCATCAGAACAGTCTCTTTGTGTTTTTGCGGAAGAAACAATTGCCATTTATCTTCCAGGTCATCAGAGGGGCCCCTTCGGTAGACCACTCCCTGATGCACCTGTAACCTGTCCCACTCTTTCCTCAACAGGCGAGCTTCCTTCGAGGAGTGACTCAGAAGTCTGTTTGGATCCTGATTCTCCAAGGCTTCCAGAACTAATTTCCCCATGGGGTCTTCTAATTGGTCACATCTTAGCTCCTTCTTAGACAGCTATGGCAGATGGTCTTCCTCCAGTTGAGTTACTCCACAGTATTGTTTGGGGACTCCTACCATGGTAACTCCTATCTCTTCCGCCCTTGAGCCCCCTCTAGCTTGCAATTCAGCCCCCTGGCATAGGGCCCGCACCCCGTCTGGTGCCACTTGAGTCCAGTCTTCCATGTCATGGGTGGAACCATGAGATCTTCTGGACAAAGCGTCTGCATCTCGATTCCCAATCCCTGGCCTGTACTTTAAGCTGAAATTGAATCCAGACAATGCGGCCAGCCACCTGTGTCCAGTGGCGTCCAGCTTTGCTGTAGTGAATAAGTAGGTCAGGGGGTTGTTGTCGGTCTTCACAGTGAACTCTGCCCCATACAGGTAGTCTTTGAGCTTGTCTACTACCGCCCACTTAAGGGCCAGGAACTCCAGCTTGTGAGTGGGGTAGTTTTTCTCAGAGGGGGTCAGGCTCCTGCTCACGTAGGCAACAGGCCGTAGTTGCCCTTCGTGTTCTTGATAAAGTACTCCTCCCAGACTGTCATGACTAGCATCTACGTGTAGTTCATAGGGTTTGGTTGGGTCTGCGTAGGCCAAGACTGGAGCAGTGGTTAGGCTCTTCTTCAATGCCTGGAAGGCCTCTTCACATTTCTGGTTCCACTGATCTCTGATGGACTCTCCCGACTTCCTGGGCCCTGAGTCATCCTCCTCTCCCTCAGTCTTGAGCAGTTCATTCAATGGTCTTGCAATTCGGGCGAATCCCTCCACAAACCTCCTGTAATAGGAGCAGAACCCTAAGAAGGATCTGAGTTCTGTTACTGTGGTGGGTCGTGGCCAGGAGGTAACTGCCTCCAATTTCTCAGGGTCTGTGGCCACCCCTTCTTCAGACACTATGTGCCCCAGGTAGTTCACAGAAGACTGGTAGAACCGACACTTCTCAGGCAAAAGTTTGAGTCCCTCCTCACTGAGTCTCCTCAAGACTTTTTCCAGCCTCTCCTCGTGTTCCTCCAGGGTTCTTCCAAAGACAATGACATCGTCCAGGTATACAAGGACTTCAATAACGTTCATGTCTCCTACAGTCTTCTCCATGAGACGTTGGAAAGTAGCTGGGGCTCCAGACAGACCTTGGGGCATCCGGTCGAATTCAAAGAACCCCACTGGGGTTATGAAAGCTGTCTTCTCCTTGTCTTCTGGGTGCATAGGGATCTGATAGTACCCACTCTTGAGATCCATAACGCTGAACCACTTGGCTCCAGACAAGCTCTGTAGGGCATCCTCTATCCTCGGAGTGGTGTACTGGTCGGGTATGGTTCTCCTGCTAAGAGTCCTGTAGTCGATACAGAGCCTCAACGATCCATTCTTCTTCCTGACCACCACTATCGGGGAGGCATAGGGGCTTCTAGACTCCCGTATCACACCAGTCCTTTTGAGTTCTGCAAGTTGTTCCCTTAGATCCTCCAGATCCGCTATTGGGACCCGCCTGACCCTCTCTGAAGGGCTTATCTTCTTGGAGGCGGATCCGATGGGTGGCACTCCTTGCACACCCCACATCGAACTCATCTTTGGAGAAGATCTTCTCCCATCTGGTCAACTGGGCCTTGGCTCTCTCCTTCCAAGCCCTGGGCAGATTTGGGTTTTCCATGGATAGCTTCTCCCAAGCATCTCCTCCTTCACCCGCCCCCTTTACTTCTGACAAGTTGACTGGGGCAGCAGGGCTCACCTGGCCCAGCAGCATCCTGGCTGGGATTTCCATGGGGCCATCTGTATTGTTCCTAACACTCACTGGAACTCTACAATGGGCCTTCTTCAGGGCCTTCAGCGGAATCACTTCTGGTATCACTTTCAGACCGGGGGACTCTTCCCTTGGGTCGGACTCCAACATGACAAAGGGACCAGGCTGCTCCCAAGTAAGCTTCACAGTGGCTCTGAGACAGGTTACTTCGCCGGGCTGCAACACTATCCCTTCTCTTCCAAATCTCCACACCTTCCCTATCCCCTCTCCAGGGGTCTTCTGCTCTAGGACCAGCCATTGGTAAGCCGTCTTCAGCATGGGGTGGATCTTCGTGGCCGCTGACCCCTTCTCTTTCACTAGAGGGGTCAGAAGTCTTCGGACCAGGTCCGTGTTCGTCCCTATTATAAGGGAACTCTTGTTGGCTCCTGGCGGCCGAGGGCACACAACCGCCAGGTAGGGATGAGCTCGGTGTTCGAGTCGAACATAGGTTCAACTCGAACATCGGCTGTTCGCGCGTTCGGCGAACAACGAACGATTTGGGCCGTTCGCGCCAAATTCGAGTGACGCGAACGGCCCACAATACACTGCGCCATCGCAGTGTAATCCCGGCGCTGTGATTGGCCAAGCATGCACTGTGACCCTGCATGCTTGGCCAATCACAGCGCCGGCAGCGAGGAGAGCAATGATTGGCCAGAGGCAGGATGCCTGTGGCCAATTATAGCTGAGGGGATTTAGTACATGCCCCACACTATAAAAGGCCGCCAGCGCGGCGGCCTCGTGTAGTGTGTTCCGGAGCAGGGAAAGTGAAGGATAGGCAGGGACAGTGTCAAATCCATTCTTTGCTAAACCTTGTGTGTAGGGACAGAGAAGGATAGGCAGGGAGAGTGCCAGTGTCATATACTTTGATAAACCTTGTGTGCAGGGAGAGAGAAGGATAGGCAGGGGACAGTGTCAGTGTCATTGTTGCTAAGCCTCCTGCACATTATACACCTGAAGTTAGCCCGTATTGCTGCTTTTTCCTGGTGTGTTACACCAACAGGATTTTGCGGCACTTACAGCGGGCGGAGTGTGCCTCCTGACCATATTACACCTGAACTTAGCCTGTATTGCTGCTTTTTCCTGGTGTGTTACACCAACAGGATTTTGTGGCACTTACAGCGGGCGGAGTGTGCCTCCTGACCATATTACATCTGAACTTAGCCTGTATTGCTGCTTTTTCCTGGTGTGTTACACCAACAGGATTTTGCGGCACTTACAGCGGGCGGAGTGTGCCTCCTGAACATATTACACCTGAACTTAGCCTGTATTACTGCTTTTTCCTGGTGTGTTACACCAACAGGATTTTGCGGCACTTACAGCGGGCGGAGTGTGCCTCCTGACCATATTACACCTGAACTTAGCCTGTATTGCTGCTTTTTCCTGGTGTGTTACACCAACAGGATTTTGCGGCACTTACAGCGGGCGGAGTGTGCCTCCTGACCATATTACACCTGAACTTAGCCTGTATTGCTGCTTTTTCCTGGTGTGTTACACCAACAGGATTTTGCGGCACTTACAGCGGGCGGAGTGTGCCTCCTGACCATATTACACCTGAACTTAGACTGTATTGCTGCTTTTTCCTGGTGTGTTACACCAACAGGATTTTGTGGCACTTACAGCGGGCGGAGTGTGCCTCCTGACCATAGTACACCTGAACTTAGCCTGTATTGCTGCTTTTTCCTGGTGTGTTACACCAACAGGATTTTGCGGCACTTACAGCGGGCGGAGTGTGCCTCCTGACCATATTACACCTGAACTTAGCCTGTATTGCTGCTTTTTCCTTAACTATTGTATAACCGATGTATTACAGGTCTGCCCACCACATTCTACCCCCATACCTTACTTATACTTAATCAAAAGACCACACATTGATGTTTGGAGTAAAACATGGCCGTAGCAGCCTCCTTTATTTTTTTTAACTGTTCCATCAGTTATCAAAAACTTTAACCATCAAAACACATAAACCCAGAACATATCCGAAATATTGCCTCCTAGTGTTGGTCTTTGCAGGAACCTCAAAATTGCCATAATCATATTAACCCGATATTAGTCACCATACTAATATCGTATTACCACGTGACACTGCGGTACCTTAAAAATGGTCATAGGCCTCAAGCCGATCAGCTACTCAGAGACGACCACTGACCGCAGTGCCCCAATTATCCAACTCATCCAGCTAAACTCCTGTTAGCTGGAATCCACCCACAGGACCCATACCACCGATACGTCCTGACCACTTCCTTTTTTAGGTACTTCCTTCTCCCGCAAAGACCAAACACCCGCCACAGCACCCAAGGGAAAACACCTTTACCCTTTGGTGCCCCTCCAAACCCTAAGGGCTCGTTGGATCCCATCCTGCAAACCCAAAGTCCATAAGTCAGTCCCCACATCGTTCAGGTGGACCCCATCCCTCCGTAGATACCGCCATGTATCCACCTCCAGCTCGAAATGTCGAACCACCAACCCCCCGTTCCGTACCACAAACCTGCCCATGTCCTGGTTAATTTTTTCTCCGATCCCTATTGATGCCATCCACGGACCTCGCCCCCTTCCACTCTGACCGTGCCACCATGTCTGACCAGACAATGATCATGTCCGTCAATGACATCCTGAGCCGAATGAAATCAAATTTCATATCTCTTAAACTTCTAACATGGACCTAAAGCCCAGGTCATTGCCACCTACATGCAGTACCAAAATGTCAGGTGGCCTGTCCAAACGAGCAAAACGGTCCACCTCCGGAACCATCCTACTCCACCACATTCCTGGAACTCCCAGCCAGCGGACACACGCCTCCGGTCTTGGGAATCCCAACAGCCGACCCTCATATTGACGCCAGCCCTCTTAGCCCCCCAGAACACAAACAAATGGCCCAGTATCCAGACCAAAGCTTGTGTCTCACCTGAAAGTAGACGAAGAACAATAACCCCCATGAGAAAATTCCCAAAAACCCAACCTGTACAACTCAGCAGCCCGAATATAACACCCCGGGCATGCCCCCAAAATTACTCACGCCCCACTATTAGCTGGGGGCGACCGTACAGCCGGAACCTCCTGGCATCCCACCGGCCTAACCTCATTAACAGCTTCCTCGTCTATCCCACATCTGGCCGCCTCTGTAGCTGCCCCTATCCTGAAGGAGTGAGAGGAAAAAACTCCTTATCACGGATTCCCAACGCCCGAAGGCACTTTCGGAATACCGTAATAAACCGATATCTTGAAAGGGGGGTCCCGTCCTTGTGCATCAAAAAGAAACCACACTGGGCGGGCGAACCTCCCAATACCCCTTAACAGCCCTTACAGGGCATACCATAGAACCTGGAACCGGAAAACCTGTACCAACTTACCTCTGCCCACCTGATCCGTCGTAGACTTTCTAAGCGCCGGTGACACCACGGCCTCCGTCCAAACCACATCGCAAGCCAGCAACCCCCCGTGCACCGCTTTGGACGGGCTGACCAACCCCCCTATCCGGAATGCTCCAAAGAACGCCAATGAGAAGGACAGCACCAATAATAATATTAATCGTATCAATATACTATTTCCTATAGCAACCCACGTGACACTACGGTACCTTAAATGGTCATAGGCCTAAAGCCGACCAGCTGCTCAGAGACGACCACTGACCGCAGTGCCCCTATTATCAAACTCTTCCAGCTAAACTCCTGTTAGCTGGAATACCCTCTCAGAACCCATACCACCGATAGGTCCTGACCACTTGCTTTTTGAGGAACTCCATTCGTAACCTTGCGGTACCTTAAATGGTCATAGGCCTCAAGCCGACCAGCTGCTCAGAGACGACCACTGACCGCAGTGCCCCCATTATCAAAACTCTTCCAGCTAAACTCCTGTTAGCTGGAATACCCTCTCAGAACCCCTACCACCGATAGGTCCTGACCACTCGCTTTTTGAGGAACTCCATTCGTGACATTGCGGTAACTTAAATGGTCATAGGCCTCAAGCCGACCAGCTGCTCAGAGACGACCACTGACCGCCGTGCCCCCATTATCAAACTCTTTCAGTTAAACTCCTGTTAGCTGGAATACCCTCTCAGAACCCATACCACCGATAGGTCCTGACCACTTGCTTTTTTGAGGAACTTCATTCTCCCCCAAAGACCAAAACACCCTGGTGCCAACTCTCGTAACCTGTCCCACTGACAGCGAGACAGCGCATAAGCTATGACATTGTCCCCCCCCCCGGCAGGTGTACCGCATACACAAACACATTGAGCTGCAATCATCTCAACACCAGATGGTGCAGCAGCCGGACCACAGGGGGGGGGGAGGATGCCAACACCCTGTTAATGACCTGCACCACCCCCAGGTTGTCCCAGCGAAACCGCACCTCTAAGTCTCTGAAACAAACCCCCCACAGTTCCACCGCCAGTACCACCGGGAACCGTTCCAGCAGGACCAAGTTCTTGGTAAAAACCAGCATCAATCCATGCCTGAGACCAGGGGCCCGCACTCCACTTTCCCTGAAAGAAAGCCCCAAAACCTGACCCCCCAGCTGCATCCGTGTACAGTTCGAAACAAAATTGCTAATTGTCCCGGACCTCCCTACCGCCCTCCCATTGAAGGACTCCAGAAATTAATGCCAAACTTGCAAGTCAGCCTTGTGCTCCCTGCCCAAACTCACAAATGTGTGGGAGACCATACCCCAGCCATGCCCATTGGCAGGATGCGGCACGCGAAATTGAGTTTTCCCAGCAGCGACTGCAACACCCTAAGCTGCACCTTACTCAGCCCCACCATAACTCTCAGCTCCCCCTTGAGAGCCTCCAACTTGTCCAATGGTAGGTGGCACTCCATGGCCTCCGAATCCAGGACAACGCCCAAAAATGTGATAGCCGTGCGAGGTCCCTCAGTTTTCCCAGGCGCCAAAGGGATCCCAAACTGCTCCGCAATGTGCTCCAAGGTGGCCAGGAGCACCGCGCAGATCCTGGATGAGGCCGGACCCTCACACAGAAAATCGTAGTAGTGTATAATTGAACTCACCCTGACACACCCCTGCCAGCCCATTCCACAAATGAGCCTAACTGTTCGAACAATGCGCACGATATGGAGCATCCCATAGGTAAACCCTTATCCACATAGAACGCATTGTCCCAATGACATCCCCAGGAGGTGAAAGCTATCAGGGTGAACCGGCAACAATCTAAACGCCGCCTCTATGTCGGCTTTTGCCATCAACGCCCCCTGCCCGTACCGGCGAACCCAGCCCACTGCAGCATCAAAGCAAGTGTAACTGACTGTACATGCTTCCGGATCAATCGCGTCATTGACCGACCCACCCTTCGGAAAAGACAGGTGATGAATGAGGCGGAACTTGTTGGGCTCCCTCTTGGGGACAACCCCGAGCGGGGAGACCACCAAATTCTCCAAAGGGGGAAAGGGAAAGGACCGCCCATGCGGCCTAAAGTAACCTCCTTGAGCAGTTTCTCTGCAACCGTAGCAGGCTGCTGCATGGCCGACCGCAAATTGCACGCGATCGGGGGGATAACCTGCAAGGAACATGTAATGTGAAACCCCTCTGAAAAAAACCCCGATCCAACAATCCGGCCGCCCCCCTGTCCGGATACTGACCGAGAAACAGCCGCCTCCTTTCCACCATCACCGGAGTCCTCCCTTTTTGTGCCCAGCGTCTCCGGCACGACCCTCCTGAAAAAAAAACTGACTAGGAGCCCTCGGCGAGGTCATCCACCGCATCCATAAGGCTGATGTCCTTATTATCCCACAGTAGATCTGGCCGCACTGCTCTCCTCTGTCTGAACTGTTCGTCATATCGGAGCCACTCCGTGCCCCCGTACACCCTGTAGGCCTCTCCAATGGAGTCCTGCTAGCCAAATAGTGCTGAACAGTGCTCCAGATTCTTCTGTCCTAATAACACTGGCCATGACGGCGAACGCCTGCAGCCAATTTGCAAACGACCGTGGGATAAGCCTGTATCTCCTCTTCTCCTCATCCTCCTGTCTAGAATCATCTGGCTTAACCCTGTCCAGGTGAAACTTTTCAATGGTAACAGTGAGAACATTTCCACATACTCACCTTTCCATATCTTCTCCCTCACTTCAGGTTTCAGGTGTTCTCCCAGCGGTGCCTCATAACACACATACACCTCACATTTTGCAGCATCAGCCAACCTAAACATATCCTGCCGTGCCGCCTGTTCCACCGCGCTAAACATCTGTGCGGCCCCCAAAGCCACGGTAGCCACCCCTACCGATACCCCCCACCGCAGTAGTCGACGCAGGTGGAAACCGGCGCTACCACCGCAGTCATGGGCCCCGCCGGCAGAACCCACGCCACTGCCGGGCCGACCTGCCCACCATCCCCCCTCTCAAATTGGCTGACCAAGGACTTGATACCCTCAAGAAAAAAAACCTGCAGCCCATCCAGCCGTGCACCTCCCCCATCAGGGACCGTAACCCCCCCCAGCCTGCCCACTACCTGGATCCAGCACCTGCACCGCTAAACCCTCACCCCCAGCAGGCCTAACCACCTGGCCACCACCCCCAGTATGGCCCCCAGAATGAGTAAGTAAACATGACTTACCGGGCTGCCTGGAAGAAATCCCACCAGCCAATCGACTCGACTCCACCGCTGCCACCGACCGTCCGGGTCTCCGATCCTCCTCCGAGCTGCACACTTCCCCCTCCGACGGCACACCAGACTGCTCCTCACCACCAGAAGAAAGCTCACCAGGCGACTTGTCCCTGGAAGCCGAGGGTCCTGCACCCGATTGATCCATCCTCTGCGCACCAGACCCGCACACCGATCGTTTAGCCGACTTGCCACCACGCTGTTCCCCAGCACCGCCGTCATCCCTCTCTGGCTCCCTCATTCCTGAACCCGCCTGCACCAGCCCATGATGTCCGGCCGAGGGGGGGATGCCCAGACACCGCAGCCCCCGATAACCCACGCTGTGGTCCCGACCCTGCGAGCTCGCCATCCTCTCTCCCCACGGTACCTGCTGATCCAGACGGACCCGACAGCATCAGCCCCAGGGTCTCCCGGAGCCAATCCTTGCCACGTGTAGCGGCCTCTGCCCGCAGCTGGGCCAGAAGTTTTTTTTTTTTTTGTTTTTGTCACAGACATGCTGCTGTTAGCTGAAACTTTCCCCTGCACTGTGTTAACTCAGAGGGGCGGGGTCTTCCTTTTATCTAGCCTTCTCCCCTCCCCTCTATATTTCCATCAGCCAATAGTTAATACCCTCTTATTACATACTCTGTTCACTCAGTCATGCCCAGCCCTGCGCCTATGGCATTCTGTCTTTTTGCTCCGGGCTTTTCTGGTGTGTTACACCAACAGGATTTTGCGGCACTTACAGCGGGCGGAGTGTGCCTCCTGACCATATTACACCTGAACTTAGCCTGTATTGCTGCTTTTTCCTGGTGTGTTACACCAACAGGATTTTGCGGCACTTACAGCGGGCGGAGTGTGCCTCCTGACCATATTACACCTGAACTTAGCCTGTATTGCTGGCTTTCCCATTTCCCTGCAGGCAATTAGAATGTCTGGAAGGCAAAGAAGGAGAGGCAGACAGTCAGGAGCCAACAAAAGAGGGCAAGCAGGCTCTGTGTCTAGCGACAACAGTGCTGGTCGTGGACGCGGTGCATCACCATCAGCACGTGGCCATGGGACACGCTTGTCCTTCTTTTCGGCAGCTGGACGTGTTGAGCCGCATCATGCCGAAGACTTGGTAGAGTGGATGACCAAGCCCTCCTCATCCTCCTCATCCTCTCTCACCCAGGCTCAGGGTACTGGCAAAGCAGCTGCCAAAGCGTCCTCTTCCCTGGTATCAATGTCATCATCAGTCACTCCTTCCCTAGACCAACCATGTCCTCCTGAGGAGTCCCCCGAGCTGTTTGAGCACAGTGTTGGGTGCATGCTCCAGGAGGATGCCCAGCGTTTCAAAGGGTCTGATGATGATACCCAGCTAGAGGAAGGCAGTAGCGTGAGAGCAGAGAGAGGGGATGCTCAAGAAGGACACCAATCTGGCAGTCATGTTCCAGCAGCTGCAGCATACTGCCAGATTGGCTCCAGTGATGAGGAGGGAGGGGATGATGAGATCACTGACTCCACGTGGGTGCCTAATAGGAGAGAGGAGGAGGAGGAGGAGGAGGATGAGGAGGAGGCACATCTCCAACGAGGCAGGATGCCCTCGGGGGGCCAGCGTAAGGGCAGCACACCAACGGAATCACACCGCAGAGCTCCGCCTGTGCAGGGCGCTGCCTCTGCCCGTTATTCAAAAAGTTCTTTGGTGTGAGCCTTTTTTGAGTCGAGCGCATCAGATCGCACAGCTGCTGTTTGCAACATATGTCTCAAGCGTATATCGCGTGGCCAAAACATCACCCGCTTGGGCACCACATGCTTGACCAGACATATGTTGACCTGCCATGCAGCTCGTTGGCAAGCCTACCTTAAAGACCCACACCAAAGAACAAAGCTGACCTCTTCTTGCACCGCATCAGCTGGGATCTCCAACCCCACTATACCTTCAGTCCTCTCTGAAACCTGCTCTGAGAGGAATGAAGGTGTAGAATTAGGTGTGTCACAGCCAAGTACTTGCGGGCACTCTGCTAGCAGTACATCGACGTCCGATTCTAGCAGGCAAATTTCCCTGCCCCAGCTGCTGGACTGTCGAAAGAAGTTCACTCCCAGCCATCCACATGCCCAGCGGTTGAGTGCTAGCTTGGCTAAATTGCTAGCGCTTCAACTGCTGCCTTTTCAGTTGGTAGACTCGGCCCCCTTCCGTGAGTTTGTGCAATGTGCGGTTCCTCAGTGGCAGGTTCCCAAACGCCACTTTTTCTCACGGAAGGCGATTCCGGCTCTCTACCGGCATGTGGAAGGCAATGTCTTGGCCTCGCTGGACAGGGCGGTCAGCGGTAAGGTGCATATTACCACTGACTCATGGATGCATGCATCAGTGACACTGTACCTCTTGTCCACCTGTTGGAACATACGCTGCGTGGAATAATGGACAGGGCACTTGAGGCAGAACAGAGGCAGGAAGAGGAGGACTTCCTTGCCTCTCAAGGCCCCCTTTACCCAGACAGTGTTCCTTCTGTCCCACCCATCGCACAGGAAGAGGTACAGTGTCACTGATGCATGCACTGTCACTGCTCACCATCCTCGTGGCCTCCTCAAATGGTGCCAGGACAGTGCATGCATCCCTGATCATGCCCCACTGGCGTGGTGAAAAAAACCTGAGCTCCCCTGACCCTGTCCTGGTGCCGTAGTCGCACAGGTACTCATTGATGGCCCTCTGCTGCGTGTGCAGCCGCTGCAGCATGGCCAACGTTGAGTTCCACCTGGTGGGCATGTCACATATAAGGCGGTTCTTGGGCAGGTTCAACTCCTTTTGCAGCTCAGCCAGGCGAGCACTGGCATTATAAGATCTGCGGAAATGCACACAGACTTTCCTGGCCTGCCTCAGGACATCCTGTAAGCCCGGGTACCTGCCCAAGAACCACTGCACCACCAGGTTAAGGACGTGAGCCACACAGGGCACATGGGTCAGTTGTCCCTGTCGGAGAGCGGAGAGGAGGTTGGTGCCCTTGTCGCAAACTACCATTCCTGGCTTAAGCTGGCGTGGCATCAACCACCTCTCGGCCTGCCCCTGCAGAGCAGACAGAACCTCTGCCCCAGTGTGGCTCCTGTCCCCCAAACACACCAGCGCAAGCACGGCATGGCATCTTTTTGCCTGCATACTTGCGTAGCCCCTTGAACGCCTACGGGGCACCGCTGGTTCCGAGGACAAAGCACAGGAAGAGGCCACGGAGGAAGAAGAAGAGAAGGGGGTGGAGGACAGAGGTGTGTCACAACCAGTAGTAACATTTTGGAGGCGTGGCGGTGGAACAACCTCCAACACTACTGCACCTTGTCCTGCATCCTTCCCAGCTGCCAAAAGAGTGACCCAATGGGCCGTGAAAGAAAGGTAACGTCCCTGTCCATGCCTGCTGGACCATGAGTCAGCGGTAATATGCACCTTACCGCTGACCGCCCTGTCCAGCGAGGCCAAGACATTGCCTTCCACATGCCGGTAGAGAGCCGGAATCGCCTTCCATGAGAAAAAGTGGCGTTTGGGAACCTGCCACTGAGGAACCGCACATTGCACAAACTCACGGAAGGGGGCCGAGTCTACCAACTGAAAAGGCAGCAGTTGAAGCGCTAGCAATTTAGCCAAGCTAGCATTCAACCGCTGGGCATGTGGATGGCTGGGAGTGAACTTCTTTTGACGGTCCAGCAGCTGGGGCAGGGAAATTTGCCTGCTAGAATCAGACGTCGGTGTACTGCTAGCAGAGTGCCCGCAAGTACTTGGCTGTGACACACCTAATTCTACACCTTCATTCCTCTCAGAGCAGGTTTCAGAGAGGACTGAAGGTATAGTGGGGTTGGAGATCCCAGCTGATGCGGTGCAAGAAGAGGTCAGCTTTGTTCTTTGGTGTGGGTCTTTAAGGCAGGCTTGCCAACGAGCTGCATGGCAGGTCAACATATGTCTGGTCAAGCATGTGGTGCCCAAGCGGGTGATGTTTTGGCCACGCGATATACGCTTGAGACATATGTTGCAAACAGCAGCTGTGCGATCTGATGCACTCGACTCAAAAAAGGCCCACACCAAAGAACTTTTTGAATAACGGGCAAAGGCAGCGCCCTGCACAGGTGGAGCTCTGCGGTGTGATTCCGAATGTGTGCTGCCCTTACGCTGGCCCCCCGAGGGCATCCTGCCTCGTTGGAGATGTGCCTCCTCCTCATCCTCCTCCTCTCTCCTATTAGGCACCCACGTGGAGCCAGTGACCTCATCATCCCCTCCCTCCTCATCACTGGAGCCAATCTGGCAGTATGCTGCAGCTGCTGGAACATGACTGCCAGATTGGTGTCCTTCTTGAGCATCCCCTCTCTCTGCTCTCACGCTACTGCCTTCCTCTAGCTGGGTATCATCATCAGACCCTTCGAAACGCTGGGCATCCTCCTAGAGCATGTACCCAACACTGTGCTCAAACAGCTCGGGGGACTCCTCAGGAGGACATGGTTGGTCTAGGGAAGGAGTGACTGATGATGACATTGATACCAGGGAAGAGGACGCTTTGGCAGCTGCTTTGCCAGTACCCTGAGCCTGGGTGAGAGAGGATGAGGAGGGCTTGGTCATCCACTCTACTAAGTCTTCGGCATGATGCGGCTCAACACGTCCAGCTGCCGAAAAGGACAAGCGTGTCCCATGGCCACGTGCTGATGGCGATGCACCGCATCCACGACCAGCACTGTTGTCTCTAGACACAGAGCCTGCTTGCCCTCTTTTATTGGCTCCTGACTGTCTGCCTCTCCTTGTTTGCCTTCCAGACATTCTAATTGCCTGCAGGGAAATGGGAAAACCAGCAATACAGGCTAATTTCAGGTGTAATATGGTCAGGAGGCACACTCCGCCCGCTGTAAGTGCCGCAAAATCCTGTTGGTGTAACACACCAGGAAAAAGCAGCAATACAGGCTAAGTTCAGGTATAATATGGTCAGGAGGCACACTCCGCCCGCTGTAAGTGCCGCAAAATCCTGTTGGTGTAACACACCAGGAAAAAGCAGCAATACAGGCTAAGTTCAGGTGTAATATGGTCAGGAGGCACACTCCGCCCGCTGTAAGTGCCGCAAAATCCTGTTGGTGTAACACCAGGAAAAAGCAGCAATACGGGCTAACTTCAGGTGTATAATGTGCAGGAGGCTTAGCAACAATGACACTGACACTCTCCCTGCCTATCCTTCTCTCTCCCTGCACACAAGGTTTAGCAAAGAATATGACACTGACACTCTCCCTGCCTATCCTTCTCTGTCCCTACTAGGGATGAGCTTCGTGTTCGAGTCGAACATACGTTCGACTCGAACATCGGCTGTTTGATCGTTCGACGAAGATCGAACGATTTGGGCCATTCGCGCCAAATTCGAGTGACGCGAACGGCCCACAATGCACTACGCCATCGCAGTGTCATCCAGGCGCTGTGATTGGCCAAGCATGCACTGTGACCCCGCATGCTTGGCCAATCACAGCGCCGGCAGCGAGGAGAGCAATGATTGGCCACAGTCAGGATGCCTGTGGCCAATTATTGCTGAAGGGGTTTAGTACACGCCCCACACTATAAAAGGCCGCCAGCGCGGCGGCCTTGTGTAGTGTGTTCCGGAGCAGGGAAAGAGAAGCATAGGCAGGGACAGTGTCATTTTTTTCCTTTACTAATCCTGGATTCCTTGTGTTTAGGGACAGAGAAGGATAGGTAGGGAGAGTGTCAGTGTGTTATTCTGTGCTAAACCTTGTTTGTAGGGACAGAGAAGGACAGTGAGGGAAAGTGTCAGTGTGCTATTCTGTGCTAAACCTTGTTTGTAGGGACAGAGAAGGACAGTGAGGGAAAGTGTCAGTGTGCTATTCTGTGCTAAACCAATCTTGCTGAACCATATTTGAAATCCTTGAGTTTAGGGACAGAGAAGGACACTCGTGGAAACTATCAGTGTGCTATTATGTGTTAAATCTTGTTTGTAGGGACAGAGAAGGACAGTGAGGGAAACTATCAGTGTGCTATTCTGTGCTAAACCTTGTTTGTAGGGACAGAGAAGGACAGTGAGGGAAACTGTCAGTGTGCTATTCTGTGCTAAACCAATCTTGCTGAACCATATTTGAAATCCTTGAGTTTAGGGACAGAGAAGGACACTCGGGGAAACTGTCAGTGTGCTATTCTGTGCTAAACCTTGTTTGTAGGGACAGAGAAGGACAGTGAGGGAAACTGTCAGTGTGCTATTCTGTGCTAAACCAATCTTGCTGAACCATATTTGAAATCCTTGAGTTTAGGGACAGAGAAGGACACTCGGGGAAACTGTCAGTGTGCTATTCTGTGCTAAACCTTGTTTGTAGGGACAGAGAAGGACAGTGAGGGAAACTGTCAGTGTGCTATTCTGTGCTAAACCAATCTTGCTGAAGCATATTGCAAATCCTTGTGTTTAGGGACAGAGAAGGATAGGCAGGGGACAGTGTCAGTGTCATTGTTGCTAAGCCTCCTGCACAGTATACACCTGAAGGTAGCCCTTATTGCTGTTTTTCCCATCTCCCTGCAGGCCATCCATTAAAATGTCTGGAAGGCAAACAAGGAGAGGCAGACAGTCAGGAGGCAAAAAAAGAGGGCAAGCAGGCTCTGTGTCTGGGGGCAACAGTGCTGGTCGTGGACGCGGTGCATTGTCATCAGCACATGGCCATGGGACACGCTTGTCCTTCTTTTCGGCAGCTGGACATGTTGAGCCACATCATGCCGAAGACTTGGTAGAGTGGATGACCAAGCCCACCTCATCCTCCTCATCCTCTCTCACCCAGGCTCAGGGTACTGGCAAAGCAGCTGCCAAAGCGTCCTCTTCTCTGGTATCAATGTCATCATTAGTCACTCCTTCCCTAGACCCACCATGTCCTCCTCCTGAGGAGTCCCCCGAACTGTTTGAGCACAGTGTTGGGTACATGCTCCAGGAGGATGCCCAGCGTTTCGAAGGATCTGATGATGATACCCAGCTAGAGGAAGGCAGTAGCATGAGAGCAGAGAGAGGGGATGCTCAAGAAGGACACCAATCTGGCAGTCATGCTCCAGCAGCTGCAGCATACTGCCAGATTGGCTCCAGTGATGAGGAGGGAGGGGATGATGAGGTCACTGACTCCACGTGGGTGCCTAATAGGAGAGAGGAGGAGGAGGAGGATGAGGAGGAGGCACATCTCCAACGAGGCAGGATGCCCTTGGGTGGCCAGCGTATGGGCAGCACACCGACGGAATCACACCGCAGAGCTCCGCCTGTGCAGGGCGCTGCCTCTGCCCATCATTCAAAAAGTTCTTTGGTGTGGGCCTTTTTTGAGGCGAGTGCATCAGATCGCACAGCTGCTGTTTGCAACATATGTCTCAAGCGTATATCGCGTGGTCAAAACATCAGCCGCTTGGGCACCACATGCTTGATCAGACATATGTTGACCTGCCATGCAGCTCGTTGGCAAGCCTACCTTAAAGACCCACACCAAAGAACAAAGCGGACCTCTCCTTGCACCGCATCAGCTGGGATCTCCAACCCCACTATACCTTCAGTCCTCTCTGAAACCTGCACTGAGAGGAATGAAGGTGTAGAATTAGGTGTGTCACAGCCAAGTACTTGCGGCCACTCTGCTAGCAGTACACCGACGTCCGATTCTAGCAGGCAAATTTCCCTGCCCCAGCTGCTGGACCGTCGAAAGAAGTTCACTCCCAGCCATCCACATGCCCAGCGGTTGAATGCTAGCTTGGCTAAATTGCTAGCGCTTCAAATGCTGCCTTTTCAGTTGGTAGACTCGGCCCCCTTCCGTGAGTTTGTGCAATGTGCGGTTCCTCAGTGGCAGGTTCCCAAACGCCACTTTTTCTCACGGAAGGCGATTCCGGCTCTCTACAGGCATGTGGAAGGCAATGTCTTGGCCTCGCTGGACAGGGCGGTCAGCGGTAAGGTGCATATTACCGCTGACTCATGGTCCAGCAGGCATGGACAGGGACGTTACCTTTCTTTCACGGCCCATTGGGTCACTCTTTTGGCAGCTGGGAAGGATGCAGGACAAGGTGCAGTAGTGTTGGAGGTTGTTCCACCGCCACGCCTCCAAAATGCTACTACTGATTGTGACACACCTCTCTCCTCCACCCCCTCCTCTTCTTCTTCCTCCATGGCCTCTTCCTGTGCTTTGTCCTCAGAACCAGCGGTGCTCCGTAGGCGTTCAAGGGGCTACGCAAGTACGCAGGCAAAAAGATGCCATGCCGTGCTTGCGCTGGTGTGTTTGGGGGACAGGAGCCACACTGGGGCAGAGGTCCTGTCTGCTGTGCAGGGGCAGGCCGAGAGGTGGTTGACGCCACGCCAGCTTAAGCCAGGAATGGTGGTTTGCGACAATGGCACCAACCTCCTCTCCGCCCTCCGACAGGGACAACTGACCCATGTGCCCTGTGTGGCTCACGTCCTTAACCTGGAGGTGCAGCGGTTCTTGGGCAGGTACCCGGGCTTACAGGATGTCCTGAGGCAGGCCAGGAAAGTCTGTGTGCATTTCCGCAGATCTTATAATGCCAGTGCTCGCCTGGCTGAGCTGCAAAAGGAGTTGAACCTGCCCAAGAACCGCCTTATATGTGACATGCCCACCAGGTGGAACTCAACGTTGGCCATGCTGCAGCGGCTGCACACGCAGCAGAGGGCCATCAATGAGTACCTGTGCGACTACGGCACCAGGACAGGGTCAGGGGAGCTCGGGTTTTTTTCACCACGCCAGTGGGGCATGATCAGGGATGCATGCACTGTCCTGGCACCATTTGAGGAGGCCACGAGGATGGTGAGCAGTGACAGTGCATGCATCAGTGACACTGTACCTCTTGTCCACCTGTTGGAGCACACGCTGCGTGGAATAATGGACAGGGCACTTGAGGCAGAACAGAGGCAGGAAGAGGAGGACTTCCTTGCCTCTCAAGGCCCCCTTTACCCAGACCGTGTTCCTTCTGTCCCACCCATCGCACAGGAGGAGGAGGAGGAGGAGGAGGAGGATTGTGTCAGCATGGAGGTGGAGGCTGGCACTCAGCATCATCATCAGCAGAAGTCTTTTAGGGATGATTTACAGTCCCAAGAAACCAGTGGACTTGTACGTGGCTGGGAGGAGGTGGCTGCGGATCATGGCATCCTTAGTGACCCAGAGGACTCCGGACTGAATGCCTCAGCTAACCTACGCTGCATGGCCTCCCTGATCCTGCAAAGTCTGCGGAAGGATCCTCGTATTCTTCAGATCAAGGAGAGGGACCATTACTGGCTGGCCACTCTCCTTGATCCACGGTACAAGGGTAAGGTTGCGGACCTTATCTTACCGTCGCAGAGGGAGCAGAGGATGAGACAACTCCGGGAGGCCTTGCAGAAAGGTCTGTGCAACGCGTTCCCAGAGACTGGGAGGTTACAAACTCCTGGTCCTGGACAACGAGTTGCTGAGGCTTCGGGCAGTCAAAGAAGGAGCGGTGGGGAAGGTGGCCGTCTGACCGATGCGTTCAGACAATTCTTTAGTCCGCAGCCCCAAAGTATGATCGGTTCCAGCAACCATCGCCAGCGTCTGATATACATGGTGCAGGAATACCTAGGGGCAAGGTCAGACTTGGACACCTTCCCCACCGAAAATCCTCTGGCTTACTGGGTCTTGAGGATGGATCACTGGCCAGAGCTTGCACAGTATGCAATTGAGCTACTGGCCTGTCCTGCATCCAGCGTTCTTTCAGAACGCACATTCAGTGCTGCTGGAGGATTTGTCACGGATCACAGGGTGCGCCTGTCCACCGACTCGGTTGATCGACTGACTTTCATCAAGATGAACCAGTCTTGGATCACCACCAGCTACCACACACCTGATGCTGATATAACAGACTAATTGATTTTAAAATGTCACATCCCTTCAAGACTGATGCTGATGCTGAGTGCCTGTGCTGTTATGTTGACTGGCTATCCTCCTCCTCCTCCTCAATGATCCGATTAATGATGATAGCTTGGAAGATCATTTTGGTTTATGGGTGCCGCCACCAGTGGCTAAGGCCCAATTTTTCAGCCCCTGTTTAACAGGGGCGTGTAATTACAATTTTTGATGCAATACTTTGCAACAGGGCTCATTGCTGTGCTCCAAGTACAGTATCTGTGAGGGGTTGCAGTGTTGTGCCACCAGTGGCTAAGGCCCAATTTTTCAGCCCCTGTTTAACAGGGGCGTGTAATTACAATTTTTGATGCAATACTTTGCAACAGGGCTCATTGCTGTGCTCCAAGTACAGTATCTGTGAGGGGTTGCAGTGTTGTGCCACCAGTGCCTAAGGCCCAATTTTTCAGCCCCTGTTCAACAGGGGCATGCAATTATAATTATTGATCTAATAATTCACAGCAGGGCCCATTGCTGCGCCCACCAAGAGTAACTGTCAAGCCTTACAGTGTTGTGTCAACACCACCACCACCACCACCACCACCAAAGGCCCAATTTTTCAGCCCCTGTTCAACAGGGGCATGCAATTATAATTATTGATCTAATAATTCACAGCAGGGCCCATTGCTGCGCCCACCAAGAGTAACTGTCAGGCCTTACAGTGTTGTGGCACCAGCACCACCATCAAAGGCCCAATTTTTACTACCACTGTTCAACAATTATATGTTATTACAATTCCTGATATAATAGTTGACAGCAGGGCGTTCCAGCACCCACCAAGAGTAACTGTGAGTGCTTACAGTGTTGTGCCAACACCAACACCTAAGAGGCCAATTTCTGCAGAGTATATACGGCAGGTCCCTACTTTCAAACATCCAACTTACAAACGACTCCTACTTGCAAACGGAAGAAGACAACAGGAAGTGAGAGGAAATCTACCCCTAGGAAGGAAAATTCTCTCCTGTAAGAATTAATATGGGAGAAAGGTGTCTCCTCTCTACTGATGCTTTATCACCAATCCTTGTTTCAATAAAAACACCACATTTCAAAAACAGTTGTCATTGGGACGCAAAGTGAGGTGAAATGTTCTGAACAGGGGCACAGACAGCAAAACAAATGTTACAGGGGTGATAACCCTTCCCTATGTTTTCCAAAAAGCTTAAAAATAGATTTTTTGGCTGGAGCTACACTTAAACAATGTACGTGTTCAAAATTACAAACAGATTCTACTTAAGAACAAACCTACAGTCCCTGTCTTGTTTACACCGGTCTTGTTTACACCGCCTGTATACTGATGTTCAGAGTATATAGGGCCTTTTTTATTTTGTGTTGCGGGGTTCCCCTTAATATCCAAACAAGACCCAAAGGGGCTGGTAATGGGCTGGGGTAGGGGGGGGGGGGGTGATGGGGTAGCTATGCCATTTTTCTTAAAGATTTTCAATCATATTACCAAGACCAGACATTACATTAAAGCCGCAAGCAGTTTTAAATGGCTTTTTTTTCCTTTAGAAATGTCATTTTGTGCAGGGACAGTTCTAAACACGGGAAACACGTGGCACTTCGCAGGCATACTTTAGACACCCCCCAGGTACGATATTTAAAGGAATATTTGACTTTTTTTCTTTCACTTTATGCATCATTAAAATGACTGCTCCCGAAAAACGTCCGTTTTTAAAACTTCTTTTTGCATTGATACATGTCCCCTGGTGCAGAACCCGGGTTCCCAAACTCTGTTTAGGACAATAACATGGATAATAGTCGTTATAATTAGCACTTTAGAATTCGAACGTTCGCATCCATTGTATTTAATAGGGTTCTAATGTTTGTGCGAACTTTCGGTCCGTTCGCGGGTTCTGGTGCGAACCGAACCCGGGGGTGTTCGGCTCATCACTAGTCCCTACACACAACGTTTAGCAAAGAATGGATTTGACACTGTCCCTGCCTATCCTTCACTTTCCCTGCTCCGGAACACACTACACGAGGCCGCCGCGCTGGCGGCCTTTTATAGTGTGGGGCGTGTACTAAACCCCCTCAGCTATAATTGGCCACAGGCATCCTGCCTGTGGCCAATCATTGCTCTCCTCGCTGCCGGCGCTGTGATTGGCCAAGCATGCCTGGTCACAGTGCATGCTTGGCCAATCACAGCGCCAGGATTACACTGCGATGGCGCAGTGTATTGTGGGCCGTTCGCGTCACTCGAATTTGGCGCGAACGGCCCAAATCGTTCGTTGTTCGCCGAACGCGCGAACAGCCGATGTTCGAGTCGAACCTATGTTCGACTCGAACACCGAGCTCATCCCTAGTGGACAGCCTACCAGAAGAGTTGAAGCTGTTATGGCTGCAAAGGGTGGGCCAACTCATATGTTCATGTGCGTGTAAAGGCAGGCGTCCCAATACTTTCGGTAATATAGTGTATATCCTTTGTGGCTATAGAGGAATATATTTAGGTGAACATTTTTTTTGTTCAGCTTTAAATGTAATTGTGTATTTAACTTTTAGATTGTAAGCTCTTCTGAGCAGGGCCCTCTTAAAGTGGTTGTAAAGGTTTGTGTTTTTTCACTTTAATGCATCGTATGCATTAAGGTGAAAAAACACCTGGCAATCATCGGGGCCCCCCAGCTTCCCCCCTCCCCCCCCCCCCCCGTTTTACTCACCTGAGCTAGTTCACCAGCTCGGCGCATACCCGGCGTCCTCTTCTACACGGAGTCCTGGCGTTGATTGGTTAGATTGATAGCAGCACAGCCATTGGCTGCTGCTGCTGTCAATAAAATCCAATGACGCTGGCGCCAGGGGGGCGGGGTCGAGTCATACACTCAGTGGCTATGGACGCAGAGTGTATGACACAGGAACGCACCCGCAAGGTAACCCCCTCGGGAGAGCGCTTCCCAGAGGGGGTTATCTAATGTGGGGAGGAGCCGAGAGAGCCACCGGGGTACCCCAGAAGAGGACGTTCGGGGCCACTCTGTGCAAAATGAACTGCACAGTGGAGGGAAGTATGACATGTTTGTTATTTAAAAAAAAAAAAAAAAGGAACCTTTAGTGTCCCTTTAATCCTCTTGTATTTATTGTATTGTAACTGCATTGTCTCCCTTTTATTTTGTAAAGTGTTGAGTAAACTTTTAGCGCTATATAAATTATGTATTCTAATAATAACTTTAAATGGAAGATGCTTATACTGTAGGTGTGCATGGACATCATTTTCTTTTTTTTTTCTTTGGGGGGGGGGGGGGGGTCACTTTTTTTTTTTTTTTTTTTTTAACAGGTAAGGGGGTAAACTTTAAATCTGGTTCGACAGAAATACAAACCCTTTGGCAGGTAAAGCGGCTCGCTCATGTATTTCATCTGCATATTGAGCTATCTGCCTGGGGTTCAGCATTACTGTAAAACAAGGCAACTTTTTATCACATGTACAAGTTTCCTCTGCGAACAGAAGAAAAAGCCATTTAAATCCAATGGTTTCTTTCCGTCCTCTTTGTAATTGAATTTCACCTATTATAAGACGGCGAGCGACTTGAAAACAATACGATTAAAACTAAAAGAGAGAGCATTGCCACAAGTTAAATGATCGTGTTACCCTTTTGTTAGCGGCGCGACGTAACGCTTTTCATATCAATCCTATTTATATTCATGCGTTTGCCTCCTAGCCATGTGTCGATCATTGGCAGTAATGTGGATTTCTCTGGCTATGTTTGCCCCTTGCAGTCTTCTACTGTGCGACGCTCAGAAAACGGGGAAAGTGAAAAGCAACTCGATGGGGCAGAACACAAATGGGGATGTGAGCTGTCGAGCAGGACTGAATAATGATGAGCTGACGGAGGAGCAGGCTCTCCGCGCTGAGTTGTGTTCACAACTAGTGATGAGCCGAACACCCCCGGGTTCGGTTCGCACCAGAACCCGCGAACGGACCGAAAGTTCGTACGAACATTAGAACCCTATTAAATACAATGGATGCGAACGTTCGAATTCTAAAGTGCTAATTATAACAACTATTATGCATGTTATTGTCCTAAAAAGGGTTTGGGAACCCGGGTTCTGCACCAGGGGACATGTATCAATGCAAAAAGAAGTTTTAAAAACGGTCGTTTTTCGGGAGCAGTCATTTTAATGATGCATAAAGTGAAAAAAAAAAAGTCAAATATTCCTTTAAATATCGTACCTGGGGGGTGTCTAAAGTATGCCTGTGAAGTGCCACGTGTTTCCCGTGTTTAGAACTGTCCCTGCACAAAATGACACTTCTAAAGGAAAAAAAAGCCATTTAAAACTGCTTGCGGCTTTAATGTAATGTCTGGTCCCGGTAATATGGATAAAAATCTTTAAGAAAAATGGCATAGCTACCCCATGACCCCCCCCCCCCCCTACCCCAGCCCATTACCAGCCCCTTTGGGTCTTGTATGGATATTAAGGGGAACCCCGCACATAAAATAAAAAAGGCCCTATATACTCTGAACAGCCGTATACAGGCGGTGCATACAAGACAGGGACTGTAGGTTTGTTCTTATGTAGAATCTGTTTGTAATTTTGAACAGGTACATTGTTGAAGTGTAGCTCCAGCCCAAAAATCTATTTTTAAACTTTTTGGAAAACATAGGTAAGGGTTATCACCCCTGTAACATTTGTTTTGCTGTCTGTGCCCCTGTTCAGAACATTTCACCTCACTTTCCGTGCCAATGACAACTGTTTTTGAAATGTGGTGTTTTTCTTGAAACAAGGATTGCTGATAAAGCATCAGTACAGAGGAGACACCTTTCTCCCATATTAATTCTTACAGGAGAGAATTTTCCTTCCTAGGGGTAGATTTCCTCTCACTTCCTGTTGTCTTCTTGCGTTTGCAAGTAGGAGTCGTTTGTAAGTTGGATGTTTGAAAGTAGGGACCTGCCGTAGATACTCTGCAGAAATAGGCCCCTTAGTTGTTGTTGTTGGCACAACACTGTAAGCACTCACAGTTACTCTTGGTTGGTGCTGGAACGCCCTGCTGTCAACTATTATATCAGGAATTGTAATTACATATAATTGTTGAACAGTGGTAGTAAAAATTGGGCCTTTGATGGTGGTGCTGGTGCCACAACACTGTAAGCCCTGACAGTTACTCTTGGTGGGTGCAGCAATGGGCCCTGCTGTGAATTATTAGATCAAGAATTGTAATTGCATGCCCCTGTTGAACAGGGGCTGAAAAATTGGGCCTTTGGTGGTGGTGGTGGTGTTGACACAACACTGTAAGCCCTCAGAGTTACTCTTGGTGGGTGCAGGAATGGGCCCTGCTGTGAATTATTAGATCAAGAATTGTAATTACATGCCCCTGTTAAACAGGGGCTGAAAAATTGGGCCTTAGGCACTGGTGCCACAACACTCCAACCCCTCACAGATACTGTACTTGGAGCACAGCAATGAGCCCTATGGCAAATTATTGCTAAAAAAAAATTTATTACACGCCCCTGTAAAACAGGGGCTGAAAAATTGGGCCTTAGCCACTGATGGCGGCACCCATAAACAAAAATGATCTTCCAAGCTATCATCATCAATCGTATCATTGAGGACTCGGAGGAGGAGGATAGCCAGTCAACATAACAGCACAGACACTCAGCATCAGCATCAGTCTTGAAGGGATGTGACATGTTAAAATCAATTAGTCTGTTATATCAGCATCAGGTGTGTGGTAGCTGGTGGTGATCCAAGACTGGTTCATCTTGATGAAAGTCAGTCGATCAACCGAGTCGGTGGACAGGCGCACCCTGTGATCCGTGACAAATCCTCCAGCAGCACTGAATGTGCGTTCCGAAAGAACGCTGGATGCAGGACAGGCCAGTAGCTCAATTGCATACTGTGCAAGCTCTGGCCAGTGATCCATCCTCAAGACCCAGTAAGCCAGAGGATTTTCGGTGGGGAAGGTGTCCAAGTCTGACCTTGCCCCTAGATATTCCTGCACCATGTTTATCAGACGCTGGCGATGGTTGCTGGAACCAATCATACTTTGGGGCTGCGGACTAAAGAATTGTCTGAACGCATCGGTCAGACGGCCACCTTCCCCACCGCTCCTTCTTTGACTGGCCGAAGCCTCAGCAACTCGTTGTCCTGGACCAGGAGTTTGTAACCTCCCAGTCTCTGGGAACGCGTTGCACAGACCTTTCTGCAAGGCCTCCCGGAGTTGTCTCATCCTCTGCTCCCTCTGCGACGGTAACATAAGGTCCGCAACCTTACCCTTGTACCGTGGATCAAGGAGAGTGGCCAGCCAGTAATGGTCCCTCTCCTTGATCCGAAGAATACGAGGATCCTTCCGCAGACTTTGCAGGATCAGGGAGGCCATGCAGCGTAGGTTTGCTGAGGCATTCGCTCCGGAGTCCTCTGGGTCACTAAGGACGACATGATCCGCAGTCACCTCCTCCCAGCCACGTACAAGTCCACTGGTTTCTTGGGACTGTAAATCATCCCTAAAAGACTGCTGATGATGATGCTGAGTGCCAGCCTCCACCTCCATGCTGACACAATCCTCCTCCTCCTCCTCCTCCTCCTCCTCTTCCTCTTCCTGTGCGATGGGTGGGACAGAAGGAACACTGTCTGGGTAAAGGGGGCCTTGAGAGGCAAGGAAGTCCTCCTCTTCCTGCCTCTGTTCTGCCTCAAGTGCCCTGTCCATTATTCCACGCAGCGTGTGCTCCAACAGGTGGACAAGAGGTACAGTGTCACTGATGCATGCACTGTCACTGCTCACCATCCTCGTGGCCTCCTCAAATGGTGCCAGGACAGTGCATGCATCCCTGATCATGCCCCACTGGCGTGGAGAAAAAAAACCAAGCTCCCCTGACCCTGTCCTGGTGCCGTAGTCGCACAGGTACTCATTGATGGCCCTCTGCTGCGTGTGCAGCCGCTGCAGCATGGCCAACGTTGAGTTCCACCTGGTGGGCATGTCACATATAAGGCGGTTCTTGGGCAGGTTCAACTCCTTTTGCAGCTCAGCCAGGCGAGCACTGGCATTATAAGATCTGCGGAAATGCACACAGACTTTCCTGGCCTGCCTCAGGACATCCTGTAAGCCCGGGTACCTGCCCAAGAACCGCTGCACCACCAGGTTAAGGACGTGAGCCACACAGGGCACATGGGTCAGTTGTCCCTGTCGGAGGGCGGAGAGGAGGTTGGTGCCATTGTCGCAAACCACCATTCCTGGCTTAAGCTGGCGTGGCGTCAACCACCTCTCGGCCTGGCCCTGCAGAGCAGACAGGACCTCTGCCCCAGTGTGGCTTCTGTCCCCCAAACACACCAGCGCAAGCACGGCATGGCATCTTTTTGCCTGCGTACTTGCGTAGCCCCGTGAACGGCTACGGAGCACCGCTGGTTCATAGGACAAACCACAGGAAGAGGCCATGGAGGAAGAAGAAGAGGAGGGGGTGGAGGAGAGAGGTGTGTCACAACCAGTAGTAGCATTTTGGAGGCGTGGCGGTGGGACAACCTCCAACACTACTGCACCTTGTCCTGCATCCTTCCCAGCTGCCAAAAGAGTGACCCAATGGGCCGTGAAAGAAAGGTAACGTCCCTGTCCATGCCTGCTGGACCATGAGTCAGCGGTAATATGCACCTTACCGCTGACCGCCCTGTCCAGCGAGGCCAAGACATTGCCTTCCACATGCCGGTAGAGAGCCGGAATAGCCTTCCGTGAGAAAAAGTGGCGTTTGGGAACCTGCCACTGAGGAACCGCACATTGCACAAACTCACGGAAGGGGGCCGAGTCTACCAACTGAAAAGGCAGCAGTTGAAGCGCTAGCAATTTAGCCAAGCTAGCATTCAACCGCTGGGCATGTGGATGGCTGGGAGTGAACTTCTTTCGACGGTCCAGCAGCTGGGGCAGGGAAATTTGCCTGCTAGAATCGGACGTCGGTGTACTGCTAGCAGAGTGGCCGCAAGTACTTGGCTGTGACACACCTAATTCTACACCTTCATTCCTCTCAGTGCATGTTTCAGAGAGGACTGAAGTTATAGTGGGGTTGGAAATCCCAGCTGATGCGGTGCAAGGAGAGGTCCGCTTTGTTCTTTGGTGTGGGTCTTTGAGGTAGGCTTGCCAACGAGCTGCATGGCAGGTCAACATATGTCTGGTCAGGCATGTGGTACCCAAGCGGCTGATGTTTTGGCCACGCGATATACGCTTGAGACATATGTTGCAAACAGCAGCTGTGCGATCTGATGCACTAGCCTCAAAAAGGCCCACACCAAGGAACGTTTTGAATGACGGGCAGAGGCAGCGCCCTGCACAGGCGGAGCTCTGCGGTGTGATTCCGTCGGTGTACTGCCCTTACGCTGGCCACCAAAGGGCATCCTGTCTCGTTGGAGATGTGCCTCCTCCTCATCCTCCTCCTCCTCTCTCCTATTAGGCACCCACGTGGAGTCAGTGACCTCATCATCCCCTCCCTCCTCATCACTGGAGCCAATCTGGCAGTATGCTGCAGCTGCTGGAACATGACTGCCAGATTGGTGTCCTTCTTGAGCATCCCCTCTGTCTGCTCTCACCCTACTGCCTTCCTGTAGCTGGGTTTCATCATCAGACCCTTCGAAACGCTGGGCATCCTCCTGGAGCATGTACCCAACACTGTGCTCAAACAGTTCGGGGGACTCCTCTGGAGGAGGACATGGTGGGTCTAGGGAAGGAGTGACTGATGATGAGTCTGACATTGATACCAGGGAAGAGGACGCTTTGGCAGCTGCTTTGCCAGTACCCTGAGCCTGGGTGAGAGAGGATGAGGAGGAGGAGGAGGGCTTGGTCATCCACTCTACCAAGTCTTCGGCATGATGTGGCTCAACATGTCCAGCTGCGGAAAAGAAGGACAAGCGTGTCCCATGGCCATGTGCTGATGACAATGCACCGCGTCCACGACCAGCACTGTTGCCCCCAGACACAGAGCCTGCTTACCCTCTTTTATTGCCTCCTGACTGTCTGCCTCTCCTTGTTTGCCTTCCAGACATTCTAATAGATGGCCTGCAGGGAGATGGGAAAAAAGCAATAAGGGCTACCTTCAGGTGTCCTTCTCTGTCCCTTGAAACAAGGACTTGCACAGTGAAAGAAACTGACACTCTCCCTACCTACAGTTTTCTGTCCCTAGAAAAAATGTTTTTTTTAAGCACAATATAGCACAAGGAGAATTCACTCACTGTCCTTCCAGGTCCCTAGAAACAAGGACTTGCACAGTGAAAGAAACTGACACTCTCCCTACCTACAGTTTTCTGTCCCTAGAAAAAATGTTTTTTTTAAGCACAATATAGCACAAGGAGAATTCACTCACTGTCCTTCCAGGTCCCTAGAAACAAGGACTTGTACAGTGAAAGAAACTGACACTCTCCCTACCTACAGTTTTCTGTCCCTAGAAAAAATGTTTTTTTTAAGCACAATATAGCACAAGGAGAATTCACTCACTGTCCTTCCAGGTCCCTAGAAACAAGGACTTGCACAGTGAAAGAAACTGACACTCTCCCTACCTACAGTTTTCTGTCCCTAGAAAAAATGTTTTTTTTAAGCACAATATAGCACAAGGAGAATTCACTCACTGTCCTTCCAGGTCCCTAGAAACAAGGACTTGCACAGTGAAAGAAACTGACACTCTCCCTACCTACAGTTTTCTGTCCCTAGAAAAAATGTTTTTTTTAAGCACACTATAGCACAAGGAGAATTCACTCACTGTCCTTCCCAGTCCCTAGAAACAAGGACTTGCACAGTGAAAGAAACTGACACTCTCCCTACCTACAGTTTTCTGCCCCTAGAAAAAATGTTTTTTTTAAGCACAATAAAGCACAAGGAGAATTCACTCACTGTCCTTCCAGGTCCCTAGAAACAAGGACTTACACAGTGAAAGAAACTGACACTCTCCCTACCTACAGTTTTCTGTCCCTAGAAAAAATGTTTTTTTTAAGCACAATATAGCACAAGGAGAATTCACTCACTGTCCTTCCAGGTCCCTAGAAACAAGGACTTGCACAGTGAAAGAAACTGACACTCTCCCTACCTACAGTTTTCTGTCCCTAGAAAAAATGTTTTTTTTAAGCACAATATAGCACAAGGAGAATTCACTCACTGTCCTTCCAGGTCCCTAGAAACAAGGACTTACACAGTGAAAGAAACTGACACTCTCCCTACCTACAGTTTTCTGTCCCTAGAAAAAATGTTTTTTTTAAGCACAATATAGCACAAGGAGAATTCACTCACTGTCCTTCCAGGTCCCTGGAAACAAGGACTTGCACAGTGAAAGAAACTGACACTCTCCCTACCTACAGTTTTCTGTCCCTAGAAAAAATGTTTTTTTTAAGCACAATATAGCACAAGGAGAATTCACTCACTGTCCTTCCAGGTCCCTAGAAACAAGGACTTACACAGTGAAAGAAACTGACACTCTCCCTACCTACAGTTTTCTGTCCCTAGAAAAAATGTTTTTTTTTAAGCACAATATAGCACAAGGAGAATTCACTCACTGTCCTTCCAGGTCCCTAGAAACAAGGACTTGCACAGTGAAAGAAACTGACACTCTCCCTACCTACAGTTTTCTGTCCCTAGAAAAAATGTTTTTTTTAAGCACAATATAGCACAAGGAGAATTCACTCACTGTCCTTCCAGGTCCCTAGAAACAAGGACTTGCACAGTGAAAGAAACTGACACTCTCCCTACCTACAGTTTTCTGTCCCTAGAAAAAATGTTTTTTTTAAGCACAATATAGCACAAGGAGAATTCACTCACTGTCCTTCCAGGTCCCTAGAAACAAGGACTTGCACAGTGAAAGAAACTGACACTCTCCCTACCTACAGTTTTCTGTCCCTAGAAAAAATGTTTGTTTTAAGCACAATATAGCACAAGGAGAATTCACTCACTGTCCTTCCAGGTCCCTAGAAACAAGGACTTGCACAGTGAAAGAAACTGACACTCTCCCTACCTACAGTTTTCTGTCCCTAGAAAAAATGTTTTTTTTAAGCACAATATAGCACAAGGAGAATTCACTCACTGTCCTTCCAGGTCCCTAGAAACAAGGACTTACACAGTGAAAGAAACTGACACTCTCCCTACCTACAGTTTTCTGTCCCTAGAAAAAATGTTTTTTTTAAGCACAAGGAGAATTCACTCACTGTCCTTCCAGGTCCCTAGAAACAAGGACTTGCACAGTGAAAGAAACTGACACTCTCCCTACCTACAGTTTTCTGTCCCTAGAAAAAATGTTTTTTTTAAGCACAATATAGCACAAGGAGAATTCACTCACTGTCCTTCCAGGTCCCTAGAAACAAGGACTTGCACAGTGAAAGAAACTGACACTCTCCCTACCTACAGTTTTCTGTCCCTAGAAAAAATGTTTTTTTTAAGCACAATATAGCACAAGGAGAATTCACTCACTGTCCTTCCAGGTCCCTAGAAACAAGGACTTGCACAGTGAAAGAAACTGACACTCTCCCTACCTACAGTTTTCTGTCCCTAGAAAAAATGTTTTTTTTAAGCACAATATAGCACAAGGAGAATTCACTCACTGTCCTTCCAGGTCCCTAGAAACAAGGACTTGCACAGTGAAAGAAACTGACACTCTCCCTACCTACAGTTTTCTGTCCCTAGAAAAAATGTTTTTTTTAAGCACAATATAGCACAAGGAGAATTCACTCACTGTCCTTCCAGGTCCCTAGAAACAAGGACTTACACAGTGAAAGAAACTGACACTCTCCCTACCTACAGTTTTCTGTCCCTAGAAAAAATGTTTTTTTTTAAGCACAATATAGCACAAGGAGAATTCACTCACTGTCCTTCCAGGTCCCTAGAAACAAGGACTTGCACAGTGAAAGAAACTGACACTCTCCCTACCTACAGTTTTCTGTCCCTAGAAAAAATGTTTTTTTTAAGCACAATATAGCACAAGGAGAATTCACTCACTGTCCTTCCAGGTCCCTAGAAACAAGGACTTGCACAGTGAAAGAAACTGACACTCTCCCTACCTACAGTTTTCTGTCCCTAGAAAAAATGTTTTTTTTAAGCACAATATAGCACAAGGAGAATTCACTCACTGTCCTTCCAGGTCCCTAGAAACAAGGACTTGCACAGTGAAAGAAACTGACACTCTCCCTACCTACAGTTTTCTGTCCCTAGAAAAAATGTTTGTTTTAAGCACAATATAGCACAAGGAGAATTCACTCACTGTCCTTCCAGGTCCCTAGAAACAAGGACTTGCACAGTGAAAGAAACTGACACTCTCCCTACCTACAGTTTTCTGTCCCTAGAAAAAATGTTTTTTTTAAGCACAATATAGCACAAGGAGAATTCACTCACTGTCCTTCCAGGTCCCTAGAAACAAGGACTTACACAGTGAAAGAAACTGACACTCTCCCTACCTACAGTTTTCTGTCCCTAGAAAAAATGTTTTTTTTAAGCACAAGGAGAATTCACTCACTGTCCTTCCAGGTCCCTAGAAACAAGGACTTGCACAGTGAAAGAAACTGACACTCTCCCTACCTACAGTTTTCTGTCCCTAGAAAAAATGTTTTTTTTAAGCACAATATAGCACAAGGAGAATTCACTCACTGTCCTTCCAGGTCCCTAGAAACAAGGACTTGCACAGTGAAAGAAACTGACACTCTCCCTACCTACAGTTTTCTGTCCCTAGAAAAAATGTTTTTTTTAAGCACACTATAGCACAAGGAGAATTCACTCACTGTCCTTCCCAGTCCCTAGAAACAAGGACTTGCACAGTGAAAGAAACTGACACTCTCCCTGCCTACAGTTTTCTGTCCCTAGAAAAAATGTTTTTTTTAAGCACAATATAGCACAAGGAGAATTCACTCACTGTCCTTCCAGGTCCCTGGAAACAAGGACTTGCACAGTGAAAGAAACTGACACTCTCCCTACCTACAGTTTTCTGTCCCTAGAAAAAATGTTTTTTTTAAGCACAATATAGCACAAGGAGAATTCACTCACTGTCCTTCCAGGTCCCTAGAAACAAGGACTTACACAGTGAAAGAAACTGACACTCTCCCTACCTACAGTTTTCTGTCCCTAGAAAAAATGTTTTTTTTAAGCACAATATAGCACAAGGAGAATTCACTCACTGTCCTTCCAGGTCCCTGGAAACAAGGACTTGCACAGTGAAAGAAACTGACACTCTCCCTACCTACAGTTTTCTGTCCCTAGAAAAAATGGTTTTTTTAAGCACAATATAGCACAAGGAGAATTCACTCACTGTCCTTCCAGGTCCCTAGAAACAAGGACTTACACAGTGAAAGAAACTGACACTCTCCCTACCTACAGTTTTCTGTCCCTAGAAAAAATGTTTTTTTTAGGCACAATATAGCACAAGGAGAATTCACTCACTGTCCTTCCAGGTCCCTAGAAACAAGGACTTGCACAGTGAAAGAAACTGACACTCTCCCTACCTACAGTTTTCTGTCCCTAGAAAAAATGTTTTTTTTAAGCACAATATAGCACAAGGAGAATTCACTCACTGTCCTTCCAGGTCCCTAGAAACAAGGACTTACACAGTGAAAGAAACTGACACTCTCCCTACCTACAGTTTTCTGTCCCTAGAAAAAATGTTTTTTTTAAGCACACTATAGCACAAGCACAAAACACACTGACACTCTCCCTACCTATCCTTCTCTTTCCCTAAACTAAAGGAATCCAGGTTAAGCAAGAAAGAAATAAAAGTCACTGTCCCTGCCTATGCTGCTCTATCCCTGCTCCGGAACACACTACACTAGGCCGCCGTGCTGGCGGCCTTTTATAGTGTGGGGCGTGTACTAAACACCCTCAGCAATAATTGGCGACAGGCATCCTGCCTGTGGCCAATCATTGCTCTCCTCGCTGCCGGCGCTGTGATTGGCCAAGCATGCGGGGTCACAGTGCATGCTTGGCCAATCACAGCGCCTGGATGACACTGCGATGGCGTAGTGCATTGTGGGCCGTTCGCGTCACTCGAATTTGGCGCGAACGGCCCAAATCGTTCGATCTTCGTCGAACGATCGAACAGCCGATGTTCGAGTCGAACGTATGTTCGATTCGAACACGAAGCTCATCCCTATTCACAACATGTATTTCTTGGATGATACTTTAGACAAGGAGACGCTAATGATGACTTGTTTGACATTCCTTCCCACACTTCCTTTTTAACAAGATGGAGAGCAGCACATTTTGTTCAGCAATTGCGGCACAAGTGAGAATAAATTACTATGAAAAATTAAACTTTTTGTATTTTTAAAGCGGTTCTTAACCACTTCAGCCTCGGAAGAATTGGCTGCCCAATGACCGGGCTATTTTTTGGGATTCGGCACTGCGTCGCTTTAACTGACAATTGCGCGGTCGCACAACGCTGTACCCAAACAAAATTGACGTCCTTTTTTTTCCCACAAATAGAGATTTTTTTTGGTGGTATTTGATCACCTCTGCTATCTTTTTTTTTTGCGCTATAAACAAAAAAAGAGCGACAATTTTGAAAAAAAAAAAACACTATTTTGTACTTTTTGCTATCATAAATATCCCATTTTATTTTTTTTTAAAAGCAAATTTTTCCTCAGTTTAGGCCGACATGTATTCTTCTACATATTTTTGGTAATGAAAATCGCAATAAGCGTATTTTGAATGGTTTTCACAAAAGTTATAGTGTCTACAAAATAGGGGATAGATTTATAGCATTTTTATTATTTTAATTGTTTTTTTTGTAATGGCGGCGATCTGCGATTTTTTTTTTTTTTTTTCAAAAAGATTTTATTGAGTTTAACAGGTGTACAGGAAATCTGAGAAACTTCAGAACAAGATAAGCGAAATGACATCAAAAACATCCAAAATCAATAGTACAAAGAATGACATCAGCAGATTATGTACTAGTAGGATATTGCGTCATCTATAAATGTGATCAATAAACAACAGCCGGGTTGTCGACAATGTAGAACCGGTGTGTGTTTGTAGTACAGTGAATAGCTCATTCAACGTTAGGGGTTGGGTACATGAAGTTACATTAACAGAAGCGATGGGGAGAGCATATGTTTTGGAATCTAAGAAGTAGCCTAGGCTGTACCAGCAATGGCCAGCCGAAGGTCCGCTCGCCCCAACGGGAACAAGCTGCGAGTGGGTGGGGGCCAAAGGGAGGTGTCGATGTGTGATAGATTTGAATTAGGGTCGTCCCGATACCTTAGTATCGGTATCGGTACCGATTCCGAGCATTTACCTGAGTACTTGTACTCGGGCAAATGCTCCCGATGCTTCACCCGATACTTGTACAGTCAGCGGTGATCGTGTGTGGGGGGAGTTACAAGCACCGATCACCGCTGTATAGATTTAAAAGTCGTTTCTCCGCTTCTCTCCCCCCCCCCCCCCCCCCCCCGCGGCTTTCAGCTGCTTTTAAAATCAGCGGTGATCAGTGCTTGTAACTCTCCCACACACGATCACTGCCGATTGTCCCCGTATCCTCCTCCAGCCCCCCTCCGTTTTGCTGCTGTCTCCCTCCCTCCGTGTCCCCCTCCATGCTGCTCTCTCCCTCCGTGTCCCCCTCCATGTCCCGCTCCATGCTGCCGTTCCCCTCCGTGTCCCTCTCCATGTCCCCCTCCATGCTGCCGTTCCCCTCTGTGTCCCCCTCCATGCTGCCGTTCCCCTCTGTGTCCCCCTCCATGCTGCCGTTCCCCTCTGTGTCCCCCTCCATGCTGCCGTTCCCCTCTGTGTCCCCCTCCATGCTGCCGTTCCCCTCTGTGTCCCCCTCCATGCTGCCGTTCCCCTCTGTGTCCCCCTCCATGCTGCCGTTCCCCTCTGTGTCCCCCTCCATGCTGCCGTTCCCCTCTGTGTCCCCCTCCATGCTGCCGTTCCCCTCTGTGTCCCCCTCCATGCTGCCGTCCCCCTCCATGTCCCCCTCCATGCTGCCGTCCCCCTCCGTGTCCCCCTCCATGCTGCCGTCCCCCTCTGTGTTCCCCTCGTGCTGCTGTCCCCCTCCGTTCTCCTCCTCCACCCCCTCGATCTGTCAGGATGGAGAGCGGAGGTAGGAGCCGGGATACATCTGAATCTCCAAATAACAAAAAACTTTGTATGAATTTTGATTTGTAATCAAACGAACCGCACGTGTTAACCTTTACATATTCATAGCAACATTTTGCTTAGAAAAAGCAGAGATTCTTAATTTGCATATATTGGAATACATGTTTAAGCTGCTTTAATTTGATCCCTCCCTGGCCAGTCTGTACTCTTCTTTGCAGATTATCAAACTCTTTGTTCTGCCTCCAGCAAGATATTAATTAAAGAGGAGGTTCAGCCCGAAAAAATTTAAAAGTCAGCAGCTACAAATATTGCAGCTGCTGACTTTTAATTTTAGGGCACTTACCTGTCCAGGGAGCCCGTGATGTCGGCACCCCAGCCGATCTTCTGATCGACTCCTGGGGGCTGCCGCCATCATTCCGGGAAGGGGGAACCAGGCAGCAAAGCCTTACGGCTTCACTCCTGGTTCCCTGTGTTTTCTAGTTGGCCTGGTGACAGGGGAAGGAGCAGGGGGGCCGAAGTTCTGTGAGATCAGGCCCGGAAGTGGGGAAGGGGACCTGTCATAAACGGGTCCCCGGGACACCGGAGGGGAGGAGGAAGCACATAAGCGGAAGTTCCACTTTTGGGTGGAAGGTACTACGCGTTAAGTTGTTTTGCCTGCAATATCATATTTGACCACAAGATGGAGATAGTGGTAAATAAAACCTGTAAGACAAAGGCATACTAGCACATTATGAAATACTTACCTTAGAACAGGGGTCTCAAACTGGCAGCCCTTCAGCTGTTGTGAAACTACAAGTCCCTTCACGCTTCTGCCTGTGGGAGTCATGCTTGTAACTGTAAGTTTTGCAATGCCTCATGGGACTTGTAGTTTTGCAACAACTGGAGGGCCACCAGTTTGAGACCCCTGCCTTAGAACGAAGCCCTCCAGTGGCACCCACACACAGCTGAGAAGGCTGACATCTTCCTCAGTGTTTCTTCTGGATTCACAGGCTCCGGCGCTGTGATTGGCCGGAGCCACGTTTACGTCACTCCCACGCATGCGCACGGGAGCTGCCGGTCACAGCACGGGGCCTTGAAGAAACGGCACAGGCCAGTGATTTCACCAGATGCATGTACAGTAAATATCTCCTAAACGGTGCACGCTTAGGAGAGATGTACACTACCTATAGGTAAGTCTTATTATAGGCCTACCTAAAAGGGACCACTCCTGCTTTAAGCTGGGCAGGAATAGAGCTGGAAGGTATGGCAGGAGATTTCACTACTACAATTGCAAAGGAGACAGAAGAAGCTTGCAAGTTAAAACTCAGCCTTTAAATAAACCAACAAAAAAGTGGACTGGTCCTTTAATGGAAATACTATCTGTCAGAAGTGTCCTATATAGCAAGAGGCAAAGAAGCTAAAAATAACGCATCGATCAAGCGCTGAGCTGTAACTCAATATGATGTATTAGACTAATCCATGTATGACATGGCAGAGCTTTCAGCGAATCCCCCAAATCAATAGATGGACATGGCAGGGGAAATGAACTTCTGTGGACATCAATTGTAACATTTTATTTTTAGGGCCATATTTAGATATTCTGGCACCTAATAAATGCCCAACACCCCTTTGTACTGCTTCTACCCCTCTGGCATGTGAAAAACGAAAAGAAAAATGTTATATTCACGCTATATGCCGAACCACCATATGTGCCGAGCTTTCTGTACTGCACTGTAAAGATCACCACAGAAGAAAAGGTGGTTTGATGATTACTGTGCTACTAATCTTAAAGTGATTGTTTAATTTTTAATTTTTATTTTTAAATAACAAACATGTTATACTTACCTGCTCTGTGCAAGGGTTTTGCACAGAGTGGCCCCAATCCTCTTCTGGGGTGCCCCGGCGGCGCTCCTGGCTCCTCCTCTTCATCAGGTGCCCCTACGGAAAGACACTTTCCATGGGGGCACAGGTACGGGCGCGCTCCCAAGTCCTGCTGCTGAGTCCATTGACATAGAAAGCAGGACTCCAGGCCCTGCCCCCCACCTCCGTGTTACTGGATTTGATTGACAGCAGCGGGAGCCAATGTCACCTGCTGCTATCAATCTATCCAATGAGGACGGAGACAGCAGCTGGAGTCGCTGGGTTTGTGCACATCGCTGGAACGGATCGGGCTCAGGTAAGAAAAGGGGGCAGCTGCAGCACAGGTTTTTTACCTTAATGCATAGAATGCATTAAGGGGAAAATCTGGAGACTAGGGTTGTAACCCTTTAACAGCTCCAGTATCCTCTTCCCCTGTGCTCAGGTCTGAGCAGTAATGCCCCATTCCCCATCTCAATAAACAAAGCACACTTGTCATAAAAAATACCAACCTTTCCACCCACATCATCCTGTGCCTATACTTACTTTTATTGTTGCTCCCCTTGTGCTCTGATATGTTCTATAGAAAGTAGTAAAAAGTAATACTTATGGGCACATTACTTGCCTATCTACAATGCACACTTCTAAGCAACCAATTGTCAGCCTTCAAAGCTGTCTCTTGGGGGGGCGGCTGCTGATGAAATTTACTGTTCTGGCAGAAGAGTAGTAGCACAGGCTAGAGAGGGGGCAGGGTTGGTACAGGGGGTCCCTGGGTTACGAACCCGTTAGGGACTTTCCTCCTGTTTGTATATCGTAAATGTTCGTAAGTCGGCCGCGCATGTGCAGACCGGCAATTACAGACATTTCCGATGTTTTCCGATGTTCCATCGAATGCCGTTCTGTGCATGCGTGGCCAATTACGGACATTTCTGACATTTCCAGAGGCTCCGCCTGGCCACGTATGTGCAGAACAGCAGACGGTCCGCCCAAAATGGCAGAGGGTCCCCGCAGCGCCTGGTTCGTAAGTAGAAGAAGTTCGTAACTCGGGCCTTCGTAAGTCGGGGAACCCCTGTATTTTATTCCCTGAAAAGGGTAAGCTACAATTACCTTATGGAAAAGCCACCTTCAGTACTGTGGCCTGCTGCACATTGTTAATTTTGGCAGCAAATTTCTATTTAGTTTTAGTCCCATTTTAGTCTTTTGCAAGTGTTTTAGTTTTAGTCCAATTTTAGTCATTGTATTTTAGTCGACTAAAATCTCCAGTACATTTTAGTCTAATATTATTATTTTAGTCAACTAAACTCAAATGTGTTTAATTAAATTGTAATGCATTATTTAAGCATTTCTCTAGAATTTTCAAACTCATTATATACTCCTGGAGTAAAAAAATCTAATTTCATGTTATTATTTATTATTAAGGTTTGAACAAACTCACAGATACAGATTTAGCCACTCTGGACAGTCTCAGGAGGCCTGTAATGCTGCAGAGTGCTCTGGATGGTGGTCTGAGGAGGCCTGTAATGCTGCACAGTGCTCTGGATGGTGGTCTGAGGAGGCCTGTAATGCTGCACAGTGCTCTGGGCGGTGGTCTGAGGAGGCCTCTAATGCTGCACAGTGCTCTGGACGGTGGTCTGAGGAGGCCTGTAATGCTGCACAGTGCTCTGGGCGGTGGTCTGAGGAGGCCTGTAATGCTGCACAAGTGCTCTGAGCGGTGGTCTGAGGAGGCCTGTAATGCTGCACAGTGCTCTGGATGGTGGTCTGAGGAGGCCTGTAATGCTGCACAGTGCTCTGGATGGTGGTCTGAGGAGGCCTGTAATGCTGCACAAGTGCTCTGAGCGGTGGTCTGGGGAGGCCTGTAATGCTGCACAGTGCTCTGGATGGTGGTCTGAGGAGGCCTCTAATGCTACACAGTGCTCTGGACGGTGGTCTGAGGAGGCCTGTAATGCTACACAGTGCTCTGGATGCTGGTCTGAGGAGGCCTGTAATGCTGCACAGTGCTCTGGACGGTGGTCTGGGGGGGCCTGTAATGCTGCACAGTGCTCTGGACGGTGGTCTGAGGAGGCCTGTAATGCTGCACAGTGCTCTGGGCGGTGGTCTGAGGAGGCCTGTAATGCTGCACAAGTGCTCTGAGTGGTGGTCTGAGGAGGCCTGTAATGCTGCACAGTGCTCTGGATGGTGGTCTGAGGAGGCCTGTAATGCTGCACAGTGCTCTGGATGGTGGTCTGAGGAGGCCTGTAATGCTGCACAGTGCTCTGGATGGTGGTCTGGGGAGGCCTGTAATGCTGCACAGTGCTCTGGATGGTGGTCTGAGGAGGCCTGTAATGCTGCACAGTGCTCTGGACGGTGGTCTGGGGAGGCCTGTAATGATGCACAGTGCTCTGGACGGTGGTCTGAGGAGGCCTGTAATGCTGCACAGTGCTCTGGGCGGTGGTCTGAGGAGGCCTGTAATGCTGCACAGTGCTCTGGGCGGTGGTCTGAGGAGGCCTGTAATGCTGCACAGTGCTCTGGGCGGTGGTCTGAGGAGGCCTGTAATGCTGCACAGTGCTCTGGATAGTGGTCTGAGGAGGCCTGTAATTCTGCACAGTGCTGGATGGTGGTCTGAGGGATAGCCTGTAATCCACAGTGCCCAGGATGGTCAGAGGAGGCCTGTAATGCACAGTTGCACAGTGTGCTCTGGACGGACGGTGGTCTGAGGGGAGAGGAGGCCTCAGGTCTACTGTAATTGTAATGTACCACAACTGTTATTACTGTACGCTCACAGCCTGCTCTGGGTGCCTGGCGGCGCAGTCATCTCGTCAGGACTCGGGAGGCCTGGCTGGCCTGTAATGCACAGTGCTGCTCTCACTTTTAGGTCTCTGGCAGTCGTTTCGTCACAGGGCGCTTGCTTGCTGGGAGCGGAATGCAGAAGCAGGCTGAGTTCCATGAAAAACAGGAAGTTAGTTCATGAGGGTAAACATCCCTGCCTCACATTTTCATCCCGTTTTAGTTTGTTAACGAAAACGGTTCTGATTTTCGTCAGTGGACAAAAATGTGCTGTACTTTTCGTTTCATTTTTGTCACTGTAAAAATACGGCTGACTAAATCTTTGACGAAAACATTTTCGTTGACGAAATTTACACTGTTGCTGCGTCAGTGAAGAGAACTTAATTTGCCATGCCTAGTGTATGTTACAACCAGCAAAGAAGGTATACAGCTGATCTGAAGTTGATGGAGGTATCTATGGAATTGACACGGCAAGAGTGTACAGTTAGGACACATATGTAAAGGTATAATTGTCCTTGAAAAGGTTTATAAAGAAGCAATGATGCTGAAGTGCAGGCTTCATACATCTGTGTTGTCTTCTAATCCATCCTTGGGTTCCTGTGGAGCCCTCTGAATCCTTGGGCAGGCTGCAAATGACTTGTATCTACTCAAGACTTGTTCTAGTCAATTTAATAGATTCCTTCAAAAGCTGTCTCGATGTGGAAGAACGCACACACATTCTGAGACATTGCTCCTAAATATGAACAGACTTGGCATTCATCGAATGAGTTTAAAAATTCTTCCATATATACTGTGTATATACAATATATATATATTGTGAGGGGGTTAGCTCGGCAGCGGGTGTGTGTGACCCCCGGGATGGGCTCCCCACACAAAACAGGCCCAGCAAACGGAGGTTGTGGTTTTCAAAATCAAAAAGGTGCGGTTTATTTTCTATTTACAGTGACAAAACACAGCAAAGCAAAAGAAACATAACCAAAATAAATCCTGGTCAAGTTGACCTCTGACTAAACATACAGGTTTCCTAACTAACAACTGGGATCAGCCTAGTGCTGTCCTAGTCCCTAAGTCCCTGGTTTTAAATGTCCAAGCAAATAGCCACACAGGCTTTGTCTCACCGCACAGGGGTTCACTCTCCCTAGACAGTCCACACAGGTCTGGTTCCAGGCATGAGCTAACATCTAATGAAGCTGGGAGTTCTTATAGAGGCCTAAATGAGCTGACAAGCTTCAGCTGGTCTCATCAACTCCCTGTCTGTACGACGCCGCACACTCTCCCTAGAGGTATGAGTCATCCATGAGCCCACTAGCCTTATACAACTCTCCACCTAGTTGTATAAGTCGGCGTAAAGCCTGAATCTGGGCGAAATATATCTACCCCCCTGGATGCAACCAGGTGACTTTACCTTCCTGCTGTCACAATATATATATATATATATATATATATATATATATATATATATATATAATGTGTAGCGATACCCTCAAACTAAGAGAGCCGCTGGTTTTGTTTTGGGCCCTGTACACAGCACAGCCAACCCCCGGCAATCTACTCGACCCTTCTCTGGCACAGCTAGTCTAGGGGTGGTATCTATGTGTATGGCTTCTATACCAGTTCATGAACAATCCCACAATAATCCAAACAGTTGTGAAATATAGTAATGGACGCCAATACCAGAATGATTAACTGTAATAGATTTACTTGTATATAAATGTTAACGATCAATACCATATAACACGTACATGCAGAGCCCTGCAGTAATTATAACACTAGTCAACTATAGTGCACATATAGTTCTATCACACACTGACATATAGCTATTTTCCCTGTGAGCAATATGGCGCCCAGCAATGCTATAAACCCCCCAGTCAGGCCTGACTCAGTTAAAGCTCAGTCTTTAAGTGAGGAATCTTCGCATGCAAGATGATCGGTGGTGCACATACAGGAACAATAATTTGTAATCCAACAGTGGTCTATGGCAATAGAAGCAACTCCCCGGAGACTATATAACTCAGTTCTGCAACTAGTCTCCTGTCAGGAAAACAAGTATAACCCGATGGGCCGAGGCAGTCAATAGGCCTAACAAAGTACTCGGTTATAGCTGTGAGCAAGTGCTCTCTCACCCCTCCGGACTCAATCCCAGTCCGGGACTCCCACCGCTGTGTCTCCTCACACAGGATCTGCCACAGCTGGATCTCTGGTCCAACTGACGTCCGCGAAGCAAGTAGATGTCAGATGCCGCACAGGCTCCGCAGCGAGGTGGAAGGCTCTCCGGAAGGAAGTGCGCAAGGCCCAGGCCTCGGGCCTTGCACTCGCAGCAGGTCCGCACAGGAAGTCCTCTTGCCAGCCGCGCGGTGTCCAAAGAGGCCGGGCTTAGCCTCGCCCTCCCCGTTTATACCCCACCTATGAGTCTCTGCGGCAGCCCAATGCACTCTGGGTGCCAAACTAGGGTGCCCACGTGTCCCGTATTGCCCGGGACTGTCCCGCAATTGACATGTCTGTCCTGGGTCCCGGGCACCTTCATTCCAGGACAATACAATGTCCCGGAATGAAATAGAGGACACAGCCACCCCCTACTAACTAATAACTACATTTCTGCAACTGGTAGCTAGGGCCAGCGCTGCCTGACATCTTGCAACCAGTGACAATTTACTCTCAGACAGTGAGACCGGGAGCGAGGCCTGCGCCTAGTGCAGCACTGCTGTCCCCACCCACCTCGGCACCTCCTCCTTCTCTGGAACCCAGCGGCAAGCAGCAGGGACTGGTGTGATCTTCACTCTCCAGATAGTGACGCCATTCCTTTCCTTCTATGCACACGGCTCATGCAGAGGGAGTAACAGCAGCACTGCATCTGGTGGCACAGAGAAAAAACAATACAGGCGCCACTTAGTAAAACTGTTTACACTTTAATATTGCAATAACACTAAAACACTCACTCTTAAGTTAACTGTAGTAGGCAAATGAGCGGTTCGGTCTACGATCGTACTCCAAGTGCTGTTGTTCTCAATGAGAAGAGACATCCCCGTGTGCTGAGCGAAAAGCCGGCATAGTGTCCATAAGCGTGTATCCGGATAGTCTCTCAAGGAACCAGAGAGAGGGCTGGAGCGCAAACTTGGAGTCAACTGAGATGCAGCGCTCAGCGAAAAGCCGGCATAGTGTCCATAAGCGTGTATCCGGATAGTCTCTCAAGGAACCAGAGAGAGGGCTGGAGCGCAAACCTGGAGTCAACTGAGATGCAGCGCTCAGCGTTACAGGCATGCAACGCATTTCGATGTTACAGCAGCGAGACGCTAGGGGTCACTGCACGCATCTTTTTCCAGCAAGTGTGTGGATGGCTGATCACAGCCTATTTATATGCCTGAGATGGTGTTGCCACCTTGTGGAATTAGTTGTAACTACACGAATTAAAATGGATGTCATACACTAATACTGGCCAATTTAGACAAAGGTGACAGATGGTATTATGTAATGTTGCTAAAACGGGCATATATAAACATAACTTGATAATCCGATATAATGTGGTCTACAGTTTGTTGAGAACATGACAAAACGTATTCTTTTAATACATATAAAAGTTTTGCCCTCTAGAATTTAAAAAAGTAATAATAAATGAGAAAGTAAAAATATCAAATTACATCATTAATTGTTTAGAAATGAATAATATATGATATTATATATATATATATATATATATATATAATGTAGCGGGGTCTTCAGATTTAGTGGGATACACCTGGGGGTAGTGTGACCCAGGTGTGTAATTATGTCAGGGTTTAGACCCCTTTTTGTTATTCGTGGAGGATTGGGGGATGTAATATTCTCCTTTGCCTGTGGGTGGCGGAGTACCTACAGGCTTCAGGTAGAATCATCACCACAGTGCTACCCTTTTTGTCCCTTCCTGGAGATGGTACGGCTGGGGCGGGAAACCCGCCGTGGTGTTGATGGGAGGAGATAAAAGGGGGAGACGCCCTCGCCACGAGGTCTTCGGGGATCATCTCGTCACGCACCCAGGCACCTTCGGCCTGGGTGCGGGCGGTTCAAGGTTCCGGCCTAGGCGCCCTAGGCCTGGTCGGAATGAAGCTGGGATTCCATCCCAGGCACCTTCAGCCTGGGATGAGGTACTATTGAGGAGGCCTGGGACCCAGTGACTCCGACTGGGTCCCGCAAGGGTAAAGTGAGTCCAGGGCGCCCCTTGCGAGGGGACCCGCATCTGAGGTGAGGAGGCTGGGGAGGTCGCCCGTCCGAAGATTCCGGTGCAGCGTCAACCCGGTGACGGATGGGCCTCCGGTAACTCTCTTGGAGGACATCTTCCCCTGATAGGGGCTGCAACGCAGCGGAGGTATTCGAATTAAGACTCCTGCAACCCTTGGTCATAGCATAGGGGGTGTAGGGACCCAGATCAGTATAGTGCCTCGACCTGCTCATCCCACCGTATCCTGCCATCGCATTGCCTGTATGTGGAGATACGAAATAAAACCAACAGTTGGACTGTGATCGGTGTATGGACTCTGTTAATGGGAGCAAAGGGTGGTTTGGTGGTTTCTGCACAACAGACTCGGTACATGCCCAAGACACACCGGCCCGAGGAAACATCAGATATTGGCCTTCACCTCACCCACAGTTATGGGGAGGACATGGGCCGTAGCGCACCTCACTCTGTCGCGTGACATACCCCTAGCTAAAGAGGACGGGGTGAGGCCGCTACATACATTTATTTATATATATATATATATATATATATATATAAGAACTCAACCTGAGCTATTGAAGTAAGAGCTATGAAACATAGATGGGTATATTGTGCAAATTCTATTCCAAAGAGGGAGAAAAAGACCAACAGTCACTATTATGATGTATCAGAATTTGTTGTTGGATAAAAACAAAAAAGGGGAGGAAAAAAAGAGGGGGAGTAAGGGAGTGAGGAAATAGGGGGGGGGGGGGAGTGGGGAAAAAAATGAAGAGAGGGGAGGAAAAGGTACAAATGTACCAACAATTTAAAAAAAAAGAAAAATTATACTGATCATTGTTTTTTATATAAAAGTACTTTAGAAAAATAATGTTGAGGGGGAGGGGAAAGAAAGGTACAAATGTACCTACAATTAGAAGAAATAATATATATGTAATTAATAAATTGTACTGATAAAATCACTTTAAAAAGATAGTGATATTGAGATGCCTCGATGACTTTTTTAGGATATGCAAATTACACTCTGTCCAGAGACAATGTGCAACTACGTATATTTACTGTAAAACCAGATGAGTAGGAGAAAATATATGGACCCTAAAAAGAGGTAAGGAAGGAAGAAGGATATAGTTTTTTATAATATAGTAGAAATTTCCAATTCTTCATTGATTCCCCTAGGACTGAGGGTATCCAAAGAATAAATCCAGAAGGTTTTGCGTTCGCAAAGCCTGTGAAACCTTTCTGCCTCTGGCAATGAATTGGGAATTTGTTCCACAATCCATACTTTGAGACCTTCTGTGGATTTTTGATGGCAGCCGGCAAAATTACATGGCACACTGTGCTTACCTTTTCCACCTTCTGTCTTTCTCCTGTGTCGCCAAAGCGTTGACGTAAAGGTCTTATGGTACGGCCCACGTATAGCAATTTACAAGGGCACGTTAACACATAAATAACGAAGTCAGAACTGCAGTTGTAGAAAGACCCCAGATAATGTTTTTTCTTTTGTGGTAAAATCTTTTTGTCCATGTTCTATGAAGGAACATGTTTTACAAAGTGTTTTTCTACATTGGAACATGCCCTTTAAAGGGAACATGTCGATGTGTTGTAACAGTGGGGTTTTTTTGCATTTCAATTTGCTGGGGGCTATTCTATTTTTTAAATTAGTAGCTCTTCTATAAGTGACCCTCGGCATGTCAGTAAGAACAGATTTTAGATGTGGATCTTCCAATAAAATAGGCCAATGTTTTTTTTATAATAGATTCCATTTTGCTAGACTCTGTGTGGAACCTTGTTATAAAACGGATAGAAGGATCAAACTTATCTTGGTCCTTAATCTGCGTGCTCGTAACTACTTTAGAATCTAGGTAATATTTGTATGCATGATCTATCAAAGAGGTGGGATACTCTTTTTCATATAATTTCTTTTTAAGAATTGAACTTTGTTGAATACAATCAGTTTTTTGGGTGCAATTTCGTCGCAATCGACAAAATTGACCTCTAGGGATGTTGTTTGTCCCCTTTTTATAATGGCAGCTTTTGAAATGGAGCAGGGAATTTCCTGCTGTTGGTTTGAAATCCATCTGGTGGCAGGCTATGGGTGCCAAGCGGCACTGCATCTGGTGGCAAGTGGCACATTCACCTGACAAATAACCCCCCGCCAAATTCTCCATCAACCCCGAGACTACATTTCCCCCCGCCCCCCCCCCTCATCTTTTTTTGGGGAAGGTGAGAGAGGGGGTGTGTCCCTGAATGGCAGTTTGGAAATGTGGTCACCCTATGCCAAACGGGGTTCTGGGTAACAAAGTCCATGGGGCCTCAACGGAGACCCCGCTACATACATACATATATATATATATATATATATATGTGTGTGTGTTCTTGAAACCTTGAAGTCATATGTTAAAACATGTTTAAGTTGAACTTTTGTTGAAGATATAATATGGAGTTGGCAGTGCTAACCCTCCTCCTCCCAATCCGCCTTTCATTACTCCCTCTGAAGCCCTGTACACATGGCCGAGAATCTCGTCAGTAAAAAACCTGTCGTTTTTCCTGACGAGATTCTTGACAAGAATCTTGTCCCGGCCGAGTGTACACACGTACCTTTTAAAAGAACCGCCGTTCTTTTGAATGGCACGAACGCAGTGACGTCATCGACTACGACGAGTGTGCGCTCGTCACATTCGATTCCGTCGTCGCCATCTTACTATACCCTACCTATGCCTAGGAAGCTACCGCGCATGCGTCAAAGTCATTTCAAGCATGCGTGGGTTTCCACGGCGACAGGTAAGTGTACACACACTCGGGTTTCTCGTCGGGAAACAGGCCGACGAGAATCCTGACGAGAAAAAAGAAAGCAGGTCTTCTTTTTTTCTCGTCGAGATTCTGGTCAGTTTTCCTGACGAGAAACCTGAAAGCCTCGTACACATGGACGGTTTTCTCGTCAAGAAAGCTCTGCCAGCAGTTTTCTTGTCGGTTCTTGCCGAGAAAACCGGCCGTGTGTACGAGGCTTCAGGGGTTTTTGGCTTCCTCTTGATCAGCTATGGGATTAGACTTCTGGGGTTGCAAGCTTCTTTAATTTAATTTAATTCTTGAATTACTTTTTTGGTTGAACTCCATGGACAAGTGTCTTTGCATCATCCTGACTAACTGAGATTATGTGGCAGTGTTTATACTTCACTCAGTACATGTTTGGTTTTGCAATGTGTTACAGTCCTATATATACTGTATGTGTTATATATATATATATATATATATATATATATATATATAATTTCATTTTAATTTTGAATTTTTTTTTTTTATTATTATTATTATTATTATTATTATTCTTATTGTCATTTAATTTTTTTTTTGGTCGTCATTCTTTTTTCATCTAATAATCACATAATTGTTCCTTGCATATAGTTTTACTTGTTAAAATATATATATATATATATATATATATATATATATATATATATATATATATATATAGCATTAAAATGAGTCCAAGTTGAAAAAGTCTTAAATAATAACCATTTGCCAATTTTGAGTATATACAGTAGCTGTAAATAGAACTGGCAATCTAATGGTGTAAAATCCCAGAGGGAAGGGTCAAAGGTCTGTCTGCAGCCAATCACCCCGCCAGTTTCCGGTTCTCATTGTTTTTTCATCTCCATTGGTCCGTCCCGTCACATGACTTGACAAGGCAAAGAAGCGCGAAACATGTCCTCATGATGACAGGACTACATTCATGACCTGCCTTTCCGTGCCGTCCACACAGCCCCCTGCTGACCACATACCACATACCATGGCACAAGGGTTTCCCCATCCCATCCTTCTACATTGCCTCCGGATCCAATAAGTTTTACCGCTGATGTTTCAATAAACTACCTTCTAACTTTAGAGGCTGATATCCATATGTAACTTGAGAGACTGCAAGTTTTCTCCTACATCCACACTGAGTAATATACCTGGATCTAAGCGCTTTACGGAACTTTTGCTGCAGTTCTCCTATATAAGACTGATAAATAGGAACAAGCTGGGGCAAAAGCATGGAGTGCACATTTGAACTAAAATGTAGGTGTGGCAACAGTATAGGCATGGTTTCTTAAATCTTAAACCTTTATATTGGCCATAGCCTGAGATAAGCCATAATACAAAGCCCAACCCCCATCATTCAAATGTCAAAAGCCAGAACTTTAATAGGCTGTAGAGGCATTTTAAAGCTGAAAGAGGAGGTGGGGCTTAAAGCCCAGCTCCAGTTTTTCTGGGACCTCTTTTCCCATCCCCTCCCTGAAGTCCTTACCCAACAACTACTCCTTACACAACTAGGATCTAGGATCCCAGATGGCTGAACAGGGACACAATGGTCGATTTGAAGAGAAAGCACTGTTGCAGTGTAAAGATCTTAAGAGCTATATTCCTGCTGTCGTCTTCAAATATGTATTTTCTTTCTTCCAGGCGATGTAAGATGTTTGCACTTCTGTACTGTTTGTCAGGTCACCTGAGGCCAGGTGACAGATGCACGCTGTTGGAGTCAGGAGTGCACCGATAAGGTAGTGGATCCTACGACTGACTGCTGCGGATGGAACTCTGGGAGGTTCAGGAGGGCAGGTCCACTGGAGCACCAAAGACAGATCCTACTGGGAGCTAGAGCATAGATTCCCCAGGGCGCGGAGTCTAAGAGCCAGCAGATGTTCACCAGAGCCTCTAGTGGTGAGGATGGACTGCGCTCCAGGTCACTGCCCCCAGGGTCTCCCAGCTCACGCTCACGGTAGACTACAGGGAGGTAGAGTGGAAGCATCAGACTGCGACAACAAAGGATAGTCAGGAGAAAGCCAAAGGTCAGGGCAACAAGCAGGTAAGGATAGTCCAGAACAAGCCAAGATCGGTAATTAGAATCAGACGTAGAAGACACAGCAAGTCGCACACAAAAGCCAAACACACAATATTGATCAGCACGGCTGGCTTACAGTGCACAGGTTAATATAGACATTCCCTGATAGGGCTTGGGGTGGGGCCATGCTTTGAGGAGAGATTACTTAAGCAGCCAGGTGAGAGTGGCTGACCTCTTAAGTAGAACACATGGAGAGATAAGCTGACAGACAAATATTACTGCATATCCATGACAGTACCCCCCCCTCTTATGAGGCCTCCCCCTCCCCGCCTGGGCCCAAGCTTAGAGGGAAACCACAGATGAAACCTCCTCAGCAGACGAGGCGCAAAGACCTCAGATGCAGTCATCCAAGACCTCTCCTCAGGACCAAACCCTTTCCAATGCACGAGGTACTGAACAATGCCTCTACATAACTTGACTAACCTCATACTTTAGATTATCCTTAGAGACCGGAACCAAGGTAGGGAGAGGATGAGAGGACTTATTGAGGACTAAAGGCTTTTTAGGAATGGGCAAGGGCATGTGTCATGGAGATCCTGCCAGAAGCAGGCGTCCCGGTCTTCCTGATTCTCGGTTGCGCTCGCTCCGCCCTGCAGGTGGCGCCAGAGGGGCTATTTAAACCTGTCAATCGCAGACAGTCCCTGCTGTCTGCTCTACAGCGTTGAGTACCTGAAAACCTGATCTGAAGACTTACCTGTGTTTGACCCGGCCTGCCTGTGACTTCTCCAGTTTTCTGCCTGCATCCGACCCCTGGCTTGTTGTGACCTCTCCTCTGTCTGATCCCTCTGTACCTTGCTGCCAGCCAGTTAACCGACCTGGCTTGTCTGACCAATCTCACTGTTCCTGGTTCCGGTCCAGTCTGCTAAGCTGATCCAGTTTGCTGAGTTCCTGTGTTCCTGGTTCCGGTCCAGTCTGCTAAGCTGATCCAGTTTGCTGAGTTCCTGTGTTCCTGGTTCCGGTCCAGTCTGCTAAACTGATCCAGTTTGCTGAGTTCCTGTGTTCCTGGTTCCGGTCCAGTCTGCTAAGCTGATCCAGTTTGCTGAGTTCCTGTGTTCCTGGTTCCGGTCCAGTCTGCTAAGCTGATCCAGTTTGCTGAGTTCCTGTGTTCCTGGTTCCGGTCCAGTCTGCTAAGCTGATCCAGTTTGCTGAGTTCCTGTGTTCCTGGTTCCGGTCCAGTCTGCTAAGCTGATCCAGTTTGCTGAGTTCCTGTGTTCCTGGTTCCGGTCCAGTCTGCTGAACGATTCCAGTTTGCTGAGTGTTCCTGATTCCAGTTCTACCTGCTGTGCTCCAGTGTGCCTACCAAGTCTGCGGAACTACCTTCACCTTGGTTGATCCTGCCAGGCACTCGTACCACTCCTACCTCCGCGCCTGCTGTTACCTTACCAGGGGCCGCTGGTGGGAGCCGTAAGGGAGGCCTTCCTCTGCAAGTCCGGGCTCATCACCGCCAGGTACGTGACAGTAGCAGACAGCCATGTCTGAGCCCGAGCAGGGAGCCTCACCTATGGAGGAACTATGTCGGCACCTGGTAGGATTGGCTGAAGCGGTCAAGAACCTCCAGCAAGGCTACACCCATCTGGAAGAACAAGTGCGGGTCCTCTCCAACCCCTCTGGAGCCCAAGGGGGGTCCCATACCTCTACCTTCACTGCTGGGGCAGGATCCTAACCCACAGTTGTCATGCTTTCTCCGGAACACAGGGTCCCTACACCCGAAAAATTCTCCGGTGATCGGAGCAAGTTTAGGGCTTTTCGTAATTCCTGCGAACTCTACTTCGCCCTGCAGCCTCGCACCTTCTCATTGGAAGCCACCAAGGTGGGCTTTGTGATGTCCCTGCTTTCCGGAGACCCTCAGAGCTGGGCCCACCGTCTCTTGGAACGGAAAGATATGGCGTTAAACAACCTTACTGCCTTCTTCGACGCCATGGCTCAGCTATATGAAGATTCCCAGCTCTCAGGAACCGCAGAGACCGCCTTGCGCACCCTTCAGCAGGGGCGCAGAGCAGCAGAGGACTACGTAGCGGAATTTAGACGGTGGAGCGCAGATACCAGTTGGAACGACGACGCCCTCCGCCATCAGTTCCGCATAGGTCTTTCCGACCCTCTGAAGGACGAGCTCGGTAGGGTTGGCATACCACCAACCCTGAATTCACTAATTGACTTAACAATCCAGATCGACCGACGTCTCAGGGAATGAAGGGCTGAGAGGTCCACAGGCTTTTCCCGCCCGACCTGGATGCTTCCCCGGGCTCCCAGCCATCTGCACCCAGCACCTGTTGCACCTCCAGCCGCTACATCTGACATACCCGAGCCCATGCAGCTCGGAGTGCTTCATCCTTCCCTCACCCAAGAGGAACGCCAACGTCGCCGAGTGAACAATTTGTGCCTGTACTGTGGGGAACCCGGCCACTTTGTTAGAAATTGTCCCCTGAAACTTCGTAAGTGTCTTTCAGTATCTTCTGACACTTCCAACCCACAGGCCAAGTCCACATCTCATCTTGCTCTCTCTGTCTCGTTACAGCTCCCAGGAAGGACTCTGCAAGTGCCCGCCATTATTGATTCCGGGGCTTGCAGCTGCTTTATCAACTCAGCCTTTGCCATCAAGCACCAGATCCCTCTTGTCACCAAGACCCATGGACTATGTGTGCATTTGGCTGATGGGTCCATCATTAAGTCTGGACCAGTGGTCCAAGAGACCGCCCCTTTACCCGCTACCATCTCCACCATCTCCGGAACCCACCAAGAATACTTACGCCTGGACATTATCTCTTCCCCATTGTTCCCTGTGATCCTCGGTATACCTTGGCTACAGGTCCACAACCCTACCATCAACTGGGCCACGGGGTTGGTGACCTTTTCTTCTCCTTACTGCCAGCAATCCTGCGGGTCACTCAAAACCCCTGGGCCGGCCACCCTCTTATGTATCAATACGGAGGCTGGAATACGGCAATCCATCCCTGAGGTCTACCATGACTTTCTTGATGTGTTTAGCAAACAAGGGGCAGAGACTCTACCACCTCATCGGGCCTATGATTGCCCCATTGACCTACTTCCCAGAGCGGCAATTCCGTTTGGCAGGATCTTCCCGTTAACAGAGGTAGAACAGGGGGCACTAAAAGACTATATCGATGAAAACCTACAGAAAGGGTTCATTCGTCCGTCTACATCTCCAGCCGGTGCAGGCATCTTTTTCGTAGAGAAGAAGGATCATACCCTTCGACCCTGTGTGGACTATCGTGAATTAAATAAAATCACAGTAAAAAAACGCTACCCTCGCCCCTTGGTACCGGAACTATTTCAGAGACTGGGAACAGCCATCATTTTTACCAAACTTGATCTCCGCGGAGCCTACAATTTGGTCCGCATCAAGGAGGGGGATGAGTGGAAGACCACTTTCTGCACCCGATTCGGACATTTCGAGTACCGGGTAATGCCCTTCGGGTTGTGCAACGCCCCTGCCACTTTCCAGTATTTCATTAACGATGTACTCCGGGACTTCCTAGATCTCTTTGTCATTGTCTACCTGGATGATATACAAATTTTTTCTTCCTCCCTTGATTGCCACCGCAGGCACGTCAGAAGTGTGTTGGCTCGGCTTCGCCAGCACGGCCTGTATGCGAAGGCCGAGAAGTGTGAATTTGAGCTGGAAAGTATATCGTTCTTGGGACTAATTATCTCCAGCGAGGGCATCAAAATGGACCCTCAAAAGATTGCTGCAATCCTGGACTGGCCAGTCCCGGCGGACAAGAAGGGGATCCAAGGTTTCGTTGGATTCGCCAACTTCTACCGCAAATTTATCAGCGGGTTCTCAGCCATCATCGCACCCATCACCCAGCTGACCAAACAAGGGATCCGTTTCCACTGGTCCCCTGAGGCCCAAAGGGCCTTTGAGGCCCTGAAGGGTCTCTTTACCTCTGCCTCTATCTTGAAGCACCCAGATTCCTCATTACCGGAGGTAGACGCCTCGGAAATTGCGGTAGGAGCAATACTGTCCCAAAGACAGGGGACCAGGGCCTTGCTCCACCCAGTAGCTTTTTTCTCTTGCAAGTTATCTGCGGCAGAGAGGAACTATGACGTGGGGGATCGGGAATTGCTGGCGATCAAGTCCGCATTAGAGGAGTGGCGTTATCTGTTGGAGGGGGCTGCCCACCCGATTCTGATATTCACCGACCACAAGAACCTGGAGTACCTTAAGGCCGCGAAAAGACTAAAACTACGACAAGCCAGGTGGGCACTTTTCTTCTCCCAGTTCTCCTTCCATGTCACTTACCGTCCCGGTTCCAAGAACATTAAGCCCGATGCCCTCTCTCGGATGTTCCATAAGTCTAAGGAAACCTCTCCTCCAGACACCATTCTTGCTCCTGGAAACTTCCTTCTGCTTCAGGAAGACCTACTCTCCCGGATCAAGCAGGCCTCCACTGGGCAGAGACCCCCCTCCGAACCGGAATTGCAGGCCAAAGATGGGCTGTTTTGGTACCAGAACAGGATCTACGTACCTGAAGAGCTGAGAATAACCATACTGGAATTCTGCCACGACCATGCCCTTGCCGGGCACTTTGGCGTTGCCAAGACCACCGACTTGGTACAGCGTACCTTCTGGTGGCCTCGGCTCCGCGAGAACTGTAGGAAGTTTGTGGAGTCTTGTATAGTTTGTACCCGAAACAAAGGTTACAAATCCAAGGCTTGGGGACTACTGAGACCCCTACCCGTCCCAGACAGACCCTGGAAAATGCTGTCCATCGACTTTATCGTCGAGTTGCCTCCAGCTGAGAGTCACACCACTATCTTCGTGATAGTAGACCGTCTATCCAAGATGGCACATTTCATTCCCATGAAGGGGACTCCCTCAGCTCCCGAAACCACACAGGTGTTCATCAGAGAGGTCGTCAGACTCCATGGGGTACCAGCCAATATTGTCTCCGACCGAGGGGTACAATTTACCTCCCGGTTTTGGAGATCCCTCTGCAAGGCTCTGGAGATAGAATTGTCACTTTCCTCTGCTTACCATCCCCAGACCAACGGACAGACTGAGAGGACTAACCAGACCCTTGAGCAGTACCTGCGCTGCTTCTCTTAATTCGCTCAGAATGACTGGGTTTCCCTGCTCCCATTGGCCGAGTTTGCCTATAACAACTCTACGCATTCCGCTACCAAGCAGTCCCCATTCTTCGCAAATTACGGTTTCCATCCTACATTCCTGCCCAGTTCCCTTCCTGAATGTACGGTGCCCGCAGTCCAGGAAAAGTTGAACTTCTTTTCATCCCACAACCAACTTCTGCAGGAAACCATGACCAAGACTCAAGAACACAACAAGACGATTTTTGACAGGAAGAGACGGGGTGAATTAATGCTGGCACCCGGCGACCAAGTATGGTTATCCACTTTAAACTTGAGGATGGCATGCCCCTCTAAGAAACTGGGCCCCAAATTCTTAGGGCCATTTCCTGTCAAAAGGAAAATCAATGAAGTGGCTTATGAACTGGAGCTCCCTGACTCCCTCAAGATCCATCCGGTCTTCCATGTATCTCTGCTGAAGCCTTCGGTTCCCAACCCGATTCCAGGCCGAAGTCCGGCTCTCCCTGATCCTGTCATTGTAGACGGGGAGGAGGAATTCAAAGTGGAAGCCATTATGGATTTTAGAAGAAGGAATAACCAGAACCAATTCCTGATTAAGTGGAAGGGCTACGGACCCGAAGAAAACTCTTGGGAGCCTGAGGAGAACATCCATGCTAGAAGCCTGGTGCAGTCCTTCAAGAGATCTCACCCTGAGAAGTTTGCCCGGATGGGAATCCGGAGGCTGCCCCTTAGGGGGGGCAATGTCATGGGGATCCTGCCAGAAGCAGGCGTCCCGATCTTCCTGATTCTCGGTTGTGCGCGCTCCGCCCTGCAGGTGGTGCCAGAGGGGCTATTTAAACCTGTCAATCGCAGACAGTCCCTGCTGTCTGCTCTACAGCGTTGAGTACCTGAAAACCTGATCTGAAGACTTACCTGTGTTTGACCAGGCCTGCCTGTGACTTCTCCAGTTTTCTGCCTGCATCCGACCCATGGCTTGTTGTGACCTCTCCTCTGTCTGATCCCTCTGTACCTTGCTGCCAGCCAGTTAACCGACCCGGCTTGTCTGACCAATCTCACTGTTCCTGGTTCCGGTCCAGTCTGCTAAGCTGATCCAGTTTGCTGAGTTCCTGAGTTCCTGTGTTCCTGGTTCCGGTCCAGTCTGCTAAGCTGATCCAGTTTGCTGAGTTCCTGTGTTCCTGGTTCCGGTCCAGTCTGCTAAGCTGATCCAGTTTTCTGAGTTCCTGTGTTCCTGGTTCCGGTCCAGTCTGCTAAGCTGATCCAGTTTGCTGAGTTTCTGTGTTCCTGGTTCCGGTCCAGTCTGCTGAACGATTCCAGTTTGCTGAGTGTTCCTGATTCCAGTTCTACCTGCTGTGCTCCAGTGTGCCTACCAAGTCTGCGGAACTACCTTCACCTTGGTTGATCCTGCCAGGCACTCGTACCCCTCCTACCTCCGCGCCTGCTGTTACCTTACCAGGGGCGGCTGGTGGGAGCCATAAGGGAGGCCTTCCTCTGCAAGTCCGGGCTCATCACCGCCAGGTACGTGACAGCATGAAAAGACCAGCAGGAGTCTGAGGAGGGTCCCCCAGACCATTAAAGATGAGCTGGACATCCAGCACAGGACCATCAGACTGGGCAGAGGTCAGTGAATCCCTGAGGTCAGGTTGGTTAGAAGGTAACGTGTCACCGGAGTCAAGCTGGATAGCTGGAACACAAGCAGAATGCAGAGAGCCCTGAAAAAAAGGTTGAAAACCCCACCTGGCCGAGTGAGGCAGTCTATCCAACGGATGGACTGAGTCTCTTAGACAGGTTTGAATGGAAATAGTAGTAGTAGTAGTAGTAGTAGTAGTAGTAGTGGAAGAGTGAGGCCAGGTTACAGAAGGTCCTGAATAAGAAAAAGCAGTAGGCTCACTGGGCATGGGCTGGACTGGCATAACTGGTGCAGAGGCCGACTGAATAGCATCACCAGGTGTAGCGACTATCTTAAACGCATTGCAAGACGTAGCGACTGTGGAACTTGCGGACAAGTTAGCCTGGCTGTGCATCCAAGGGAGTTAGGGACAGGAAAATGTAATTGCTTATGCAAACTGGAGTGAATGATTGTCTCAGGTTCAAAGGTGGGCTCCTCATCCAGAGTGCCACATGACCTAGAGCAGTGGTCACCAACCTTTTTGGCACCGGGGACCGGCTGCGTGGAAGAAAATTGTGCCAAGGACGGGGGGGGGGGGGGAGTTACGATTTTTTGCGGGCAATGGCTGGTGTTAGCGCTTCAATCATCACGGCACCATGCTTAATATAGTGTCAGGGTGATTGAAGCGCATTATTTCTATTATTACATTGTAGTAATAAATGAAATAGTTCAACTCACCATAATGTAGAATCAGTGGGAGCCCTGAGCGTGTCACTTGCCACTGTCGCCTGCTACCAGATTGCCCCGCTTACTGCCACAAGATGTGGATTGTCACTTGCCACGTTGCCTGTCACCAGATGCGGAATGTCACTTGCCACATCACCTGCCACAAGATGCGGAATGTCACTTGCCACATCACCTGCCACAAGATGTGGATTGCCACCTGCCACGTTGCCTGTCAGAAGATGTGGAATGTCACTTGCCACCTGCCACGTTGCCTGTCACCAAATGTGGAATGTCACTTGCCATGCCACCTGCCACCATGCCTGTCACCAGATGCAGAGTGAGTGGAGCGCCCCTTGTGGTATATCAGGCAGACAGCTGAGGGGGTGAACTACAAGTCCCAGCACACCTCACCTGTACTCCCACACACAGCTCACCTGTAACTGATGATGTCACATCTCTGTGGGATCGCCCCTCTGGATGTAGCAGGGTGTCTCCCTCGTCTTGCTGCAGCCGGTCTCATCTGGCAGAGGGAGGGTTCGGGACTCCTTCGGCTGTCACTCTTCACCCTTCTGCCATTCCTGATTAGCTGTCCGGGGAGGCAGGCAATCTGCGCCGCTGATCAAGGAATCTCAGGAAGTTCTCACAGGAGCCGCAGGAGAGCGGCGATGCGGGGCGGGCAGTGTGAGATGATGTCATCTCTCTGCTCCCTCCGACACTGAGACAGAGCACTGGCTTTGAGGGCGGAAGAGCGGTGATGCAATGGGCGGAGAGAGATGATATCTCTGCTTGCCCGCTCGCTTCTTCAATCCACCCAGCGCTCTCATGCCGGCAGCCCAGCATGTCTCTTGAGAGCCACCCGCACCCGCGGCCCGACTGCAGAAGGGCCACGGCCCGGTAGTGGGCCGGGGACCGGGGGTTGATGACCCCTGACCTAGAGAGTGCATCAACTCAACTATTGTAGGACACATCCCAGAAATCGCTATATGCAGCGGGAAGAGCAGAAGATACAGGGATGGTGGCAACAGGAAGTTTCTCTTTTGGGGCAACCTTGAGGAGGCAGGACGGGGAACAGGAGAAACCCCAAGCCAGGATCTGTCCAGCAGTCCAGTCAACGTGTGGAGAATGAACCTGTAACCAAGAAAGACCCAAAACGATAGGCGTTGAGACCTTAGGTAAGATAAGGAAGGATATCCACTCATTGGTGGAGTGTCCCTACCGACATCTTAACAGGGAGGGTCTGGAAGCAGATAGGGCCCCCTGGGAGAACAGTACCATAAATTGCCAAGATCACCAATGGCATGGTGAGGGGCAAAAGGGTAAGTCTCATGGAAGATTCAGTTCCCCGGGCCATGAAATTGCCGGCGGCTCCGGAATCCAGATATGCCGAGACCAAATGAGAGGACGCGCCAACATGAAGGAACACAGAAAGAAGACGAGAAGGTGAAGGTGATATTTCTGGGTCCAATACTCCACCTTTGAGATGTATTAGACCCAAGTGTTTTTCCTGGACGAAGAGAGCAAGTGTCACGAAAATGGCCTTTGGCCCCACAATAGAGGCACAGGCCCAGAGTTCTGCGCCTAGTGCATTCCTCAGGAGATAGCCTGGTCCGCCCCACTGCATAGGTTCTTCAGCTGGCAGGAGGTGCTCCTGGGGTCGAACAGAAGGGAGCTCAGGCTGCCTAAAGACTGGGGATTGCTGGCGTCTTTTTTCCAGGATCCTATCCTGAAAGCGAATATCGATCTGTTTACACAAGGAGATGATGCCGTCCAGATCCGCAGGGATGTTTCTTTTCGCTAATTCATCCCTCACTCTGTCAGAGAGGCCATGTAAAAAGGTTGCAACTAAGGCCTTATTATTACAGCTCAGCTCAGCAGTCAAAGTACGAAAATGAAGAGCGTACTGTCCCACAGAAGCGGACTCTTGACTGAGACGTAAAAAGGCACTGGCCACTAAAGAGACACGACCCGGTTCCTCGAAGATATTCCAAAAAAGTTTTAAGAAGTCAGATGGGCTAGAAACCACTGAATCATTCAGTTCCCACAGAGGGGCAGCCCAGGCTAACGCCTCGCCAGACCGGAGGGATATAATATAGGCTACCTTCACTTGATCGGACAGGAAGTTTTGGGGCTGGAGTTCAAAATGAATTGTGCACTGGCTAAGAAACCCCCTGCAGGCCTTGGGGTCCCCGAAGTAAGGGGACGGAGCAGCCGGGTCCATGGCTGATCAAACTGTCAGGTCACCTGAGGCCAGGTGACAGATGCACACCGTTGGAGTCAAGAGTGCACCGCTAAGGTAGTGGACCCTACGACTGACTGCTGCTGATTGAAATCTGGGAGGTTCAGGAAGGCAGGTCCACTGGAGCACCAAGACGGATCCCACTGGGATCTGGAGCCTAAATTCCCCAGGGTGCGGAGTCTTAGAGCCAGCAGGTGTTAACCAGAGCCTCTAGTGGTGAGGATGGACTGCGCTGCAACTGGCTCCAGGTCGCGGCCCCCAGGGTCTCCCAGCTCACGCTCACGGTAGACTACAGGGAGGTAGAGTGGAAGCAGCAAACTGTGACAACAAAGGATAGTCAGGAGAAAGCCAAAGGTTGGGGCAACAAGCAGGTAAGGATAGTCAAGAACAAGCCAAGATTGGTAACTGGAATTAGATGTAGAAGCCAAGATCGGTAACTGGAATCAGACGTAGAAGGCACAGCAAGTCGCACACGAAAGCCAAACACACAATATTGATCAGCACAGCTGGCTTGCAGTGCACGAGTTATTATAGAGTTCCCTGATGGGGCTTGGGATGTGGCTATGCTTTGAGGAGAGATTACTTAAGCACCCAGGTGAGAGTGGCTGGCCTCTTAAGCAGAACACATGGAGACGTAAGCTGACAGACAAACATTACTGCATATCCATGACACTGTTTTACTCCATGTCAGGTTTACTTTAATGTACTGTAGCACCCCCTGGCCCCCAAAGCATGTGAAGTACATAAAAGGCAAGGTTTGGCTAGCATTTCCCCTCAGGGTTTAGTCTGCGGCAACAGATATGGAATAACGACAGATGGGGGCCACCATATTTCCATGCAAGAAATTAAGTTTATTGACTCGACACTCCTGGGACAGAGGGTTAGGGCACAGGACACCCATGGACTTGGCAGACTGCAGATGTGGGACAAAAGTACAGTCTTCACAGGAAGAGGACCTTTTATCCAACATGGCATTAGCCAAATCAGCTTCTTACTTCAAGACCTGTGTGTCCGCTCCATAGGGCAAGGGGGGTAGTTTGCCCCCCTGAATCGAGAAGGTGTTGGCCAAATTGGCAGTGTTCTACACCCTCTGCTGCCCTTACACCCACTTCCAGCCCCACACAGATCTGCACCACAGCATATGTACTCCCTCCTCCTCCCCCCGGGCCCATCACACCTCCCCGCCGCCGCTTTAAGGCGCCCGCTTCTTGTGGTTTGGCAGCGCTGGCTGGGCGGGGCCTCGCGCTGCAACCCGATTGGCCCCAGCTCTTCTCGTTCTCTCCGCCCCTGGCCCTTGGACTGTGCAGCGCGCCCGGGGAGAGAAGAAGAAAAAGAGCCAGGGGGAGATGGCGGAGCGGAGGGTGTCTCGAGTCGTGGTGGTAGTACCTCTGGGGCCTGGCCTCCTGCGGGGCAGCCTGCTGCATACACCCGCTGGACCTGCTGAAGGTGAGAAGGAAGGAGAGCCAGGCTGTGTGTGCGATATGGAGGGAGGAGGAGATGTCCTACAACACGTGTGTGTGTGTGTGTGACTGCAGAGACATGATGTCATAGGACACGTCATACATATGGTCAGTGTGGTCAGTGTGTAGTGTAGTGGTCAGAGTGTAGCGTGTGTAGTGTCCAGAGGTGTAAGGTGCTGTGTAATGTAAAGGGGTGCAGGGTGCTGTGTAATGTAAAGGGGTCCAGGGATGCAGGGTGCTGTGTAATGTAAAGGGGTCCAGAGCTGTGGGGTGCTGTGTAATGTAAAGGGGGCCAGTGATGCAGGGTGCTGTGTAATTTAAAGGGGTCCAGAGCTGCGGGGTGCTGTGTAATGTAAAGGGGTCCAGTGATGCAGGGTGCTGTGTAATGTAAAGGGGTCCAGAGCTGTGGGGTGCTGTGTAATGTAAAGGGGTCTAGTGATGCAGGGTGCTGTGTAATGTAAAGGGGTCAAGTGATGCAGGGTGCTGTGTAATGTAAAGGGGTCCAGAGCTGTGGGGTGCTGTGTAATGTAAAGGGGTCCAGAGGTGCAGTTGTGGAGAGGGGGTACACAGTAGTGACAAAGAGATATTTAAAGATGCAAGGGGCACAGTGGGGTGTTTTTACATTTTAACGTGGGGGGGGCACTTTTAACCCCCGCTAACGGTAGAAGAAAGGGTAAAATGTGACTGTGTATTGCCGCTGCCGAATTTCAGTGGAAGCCCATGCTTCAAGACACTCGATTTATCTTCTGACTCCTCAGGAAGAGGCCACCATAATTCAGTCAAGGGAAAAGCTTCTCTCAGCTTCTTAGGTTCCCCAATCAGGCCAAAGTTAATCCATTGTTGGAACCCGCATGTTCCATATACTAGGCCTCAGACCTAGGCTTCCATTCAGGCATATGGTCACCCTCCTCAGGCAAAAGGCCTTAGAGAGTCAGCTACATCCCTCCCCCCAGATAGGAGGTCTGGGGGAAAACTGACCTAGGTCACTCCTGAATATTTATACGCTCTTCTAGCCTGCACTACAAGCAATAAAACTCCTAGTGTTTGGCCAGAGAAATAAAAATATGCAGCAGGCAGAAGCAAACAATAACAAGAAACCAGAAGAAACCCAAAAAAGCAGAACAATCAATCGAGCTCAGGCTCACAACAGCCTACTAATCATAAATAAACACTTAATGAGTGGCTGGGGCAGTTGGCTACAGCACTAGAAGGAATATTAACTAGTAGTAGTTTGTCATATTCAAGTAGACTTGGTTGTGTAATCCTGGAGACATTTCACAGCCTCTCCAAGACACTTCTTAATTTCTAATGAATGTTAGGTACCCTAGCATTTATATACACATAGGTAGCACAGAGACCTTAATTCATTCAGAAGTGGGTTGAAAGTTTTTGCTGTCCAGACTAGACTTACATTAAAATATCCACAAGATCAAGCATAAAAAAAAACAAGACCATCAAACAAAGGGAGGGATCAGAACACACAGTAATATAGTCATCCCTTATGTAGCTGGGGTTTTGAAAAAACTCAAAAGGACATTTAACATCATATCCCTTTTTTTTTTTACGCCCAGCAATACACTGAGCCAGAAGCTTGTAAATCCAAAAGCTGTAACACCCAAACACAAGGGAAGTAACTTGGTATATGCAGTGCAATGTAGTGAGGAATGCAAAAACCTGTACATTGAATACAACCCCTCTCCACCAATCCCTAACTGGCTTCTGATTGCCCAGTGAATTAAGTTCAAAATACTAACACCAACATACAAAGCCATTCACAACTCTGCCCCCAGCTACATCACCAAACTTGCCACCAAATATCACCCAAACCATACTCGCCGCTCTTCTCAAGACATCCTGCTCTCAAGCTCCCTTGTCTCCTGCTCCCATGATCATCTTCAGGACTTCTGCAGAGCCCCTCCCATCTTCTGGAACTCTCTACCTCAATCTGTACGGCTATCTCCTACTCTGGCTGCCTTTAGGCAATCCCTGAAAACTCATGTCTTCAGGGAAGACTATCACGCCTCCAACTAATCTTTTATCACTTCTTTAGCCCATCCCCCACAGTTACAACCTTTTGTACAACTTTCCCCACCTTATTAGGTTGTAAGCTCTTATGAGCAGGCCCCTATTAACCCTTGTATTTGATTGTATTATAACTGTACTGTCTCCCTTTTAGGCCTCATGCCCACGGACGTTTTTACAGCCGCGTTTTTTACAGCTTAAAAACGCCTGTCCATGTTATTGTATAAATGTTTTGTCCTTTTGGCCTCATGCCCACGGACATTTTTACAGCCGCGTTTTTTACAGCTTAAAAACGCCTGTCCATGTTATTGTATACATTTTTTAACCTTTTGGCCTCATGCCCACGGACATTTTTACAGCCGTGTTTTTTACAGCTTAAAAAAGGCCTGTCCATGTTATTGTATACATTTTATGACCTTTTTTTTTTTCTAAAAAAACCGTTGTCGTCGCGGCGTTTTTGCGCGTTTTTTAACACTTCGCTTTTTTTTATGCCTAACGCCGATGCCGAGGAACGCACTGGTCCTGGGTTTTTTTTACAGCTTAAAAACGCCTATGCTATTTGCAGCTCAAAAACATCTAGGTGGGCATGAACCTATAGACTAACATGGAGAGGCGTTTTTAAGCTGTAAAAAACGCTCAAAAACGCGGCTGTAAATAGTCCGTGGCAATGACGGCCTTATATTGTAAAGTGCTGCGTAAACTGTTGGTTATATATAAATCCTGTAAAATATTAATAATTATAATAATAACCCCTTAATGTAAACTGCAAATTCTACAGGTCAAAACTTTTCCTACACATTAAGCAAAAAGAAAATATTCTTAAGAACAGTAAGGGTGTCATGTACCTGGTGGTAGTCTGATATGCAGAGGGAGGTCTCTCTTACACCTTTGACTCAAGGCCTCTGGTAGAGTAAATAGGAGGTGCGGGAGTGCAGAGTCGCACGAGTGCCTGGCAGAGTTGCTAGCAGTGGAGCTGGACCGGAACTGATGGTAGACCAGGGATGGAACCAATAACAACTGTCAGGCTGGAGACTGGAGTAGGCTGGAACTTGGAAGCCACGGGCTGGAACATGGATACAGCAGCTAGCAGGAACGATATCAGTATGGACTGGAACTCAGGCAGTTGCAGACAGGCTGGCTGGAGACACAGGTGAACAAGTCCAGAACAGACGTGGATACAGGAGTCAGGTGCAGGTAGGTTCGGCAACAGGCTGGCAGAAAGGTAGCAGAAGGAGCAGGCAGGAACGCAGTCAAAGACAAGCTGAGATCGGATGCAGGCAGATAGCAGGAATAGTCAGGGACAAGCCGAGTAAGTCAACTGGAACAGGTACAGGCAAACGGATATCAGGAATCATAGCAGAAGGAGCAGGCAGGAACGCAGTCAAAGACAAGCCGAGGTCGGATGCAGGCAGATAGCAGGAATAGTCAGGGACAAGCCGAGTAAGTCAACTGGAACAGGTACAGGCAAACGGATATCAGGAATCATAGGGAACGCTGTACACCAGACAGCACTGATCCTGGGGAATGAGTCAGTTTAAATAGTCTGTTTAGCGTCAAGAACTGTCACAGGGTGCATGCACGTGCACCCGTACGCGCACACTCGTTGGCATTCTGTTCTGCATTAGCACGCATGCTCGTGTGCATCGATGCACGCAAGCGTGCCCGCGAAGCCCTTCTCAGTGGGACATGCAGTACAGGGGAACTTCTGTGGCCGCCATCTTGAGTATTGGCATGCCCTTCCTGACAAAGGGGTACATTTTGGACAGAAAATACATTTTTTTGCAAGAGGCATGAAAGAGACCATCTAAGTCAAACTGGAACAACCATCATTGAACATGGGTGAGGGCCCTTTTCACTATCTGCCTTCCACATACAGTATATTGGCATTTTAACATCTCTACCCCAGTAATTTTGCAACAATTCACACCTTTAGCAACCTAAATCAAAGGACTATTATCTGTGGCAGACTTCCTGACACGAAGGATGTGAATATATAACTAGAACTTTCACACCTCCCATCCTGTTCTTGGACAGCCAACATCTACACATTGCATGGTGATTTGATTAGGTGTTGGAGCTACCTATGTGGGTATGCTGGGGTATCTTCCTGACATATTTTAGAACCAAGGTGGAACTTAGGATGGCGCAGGACTAATCTCTGCACCTCCCTAAATATTGTGCCCGGGGCAACCGTCCCGGCTGCCTCCCCCCCCCCCCCATGCTATACCACTGGGATAACCTAAAAAACATCTTCAACTTTACAGAACAAATCCGGTTGACTGTGACTAATTACTACTTACTATACTAGAACCAGGATAAATAAGAACCTTTACAACCATTTGGAATAATGTACATGAAGTAATAAAATGTGAACTAAATTATTTAAGATATTACGATCAGTTCTATGGCCTTCATAAAAAAAAAAAAAAAACCTACAGCCTTGGGTGTTTATCTCTTTACTTCTCAGTGAATTCTAATATCACTATCATTTACAGTGCAGAATACATTTTTCTGTAAGAAGCAATCTGGATGCTCATTGACCACATAACACGGGGCTAGTTCCTCGTCTCATGCTTGTGTACATCTACAGAGCTCTAATAGCATTCAAGTCCAAGTTGAACCCTATCAGCTATAAAACCTGTAAATAATTAGCAAAAAATAAAAAAGCAAAAGAAATCCAGTACAATGTGAAAGCCATCACAAATTCGTGTATCAACACATAGATTTTCTAATAGTAGAGAACTTTCTTCTCCCAACGCCTCTACCTTTTGTATATTTCATTTCTCACAAGCTGATTCTTTCTCCCGTATAACCTGGGAATTGTCAATTTGTTCCCTTTCCATTTTTCTCACCATCTCATATTCCCATCTAAGAGCCTTAATGGAAAGCTATGACTGAAGAACTGCTTTTTTTTTTTTGTACAATTTCCTCCTGCTCTGACAAGGCTGCAGCAAGCTGATTCAGTGACAGTAAACAAAAACCAGTCATTTCATCCCCAAGTACTAGTGTGATACGGAGAGAGATGCAATTTATACGGTGTATTTCTTTGTGTAAAACTAAAGAAATGGTGTCTGGAAAAGTTTCCTTTTCAAGAGGCAAACTTCTTCATCACATTCACCCTGTATAACCACTTCACGACAGCCCTATAGCAGTTTTACTGCTACAGGGTGGCCGCTGTGCACCGGATCACGTGTTTATATGTGATCCCGCACTTCCGGGTAGCGAGCATGAATGTACGCGCCCGGCGGCTCACTCCCGCTGTTATATGCATAGCGGGAGCCGATTAGTGGGTACTGCGGACTCTAGGCCTGCTGGCACCCGCTGATTGTTCGTTACAGAGGCAGAACCTTAGTCTGCCTATGTAAACAAGGCAGATTGTCATTCTGTCAGGAGGGAAGGCAGGGATCCTGTGTTCCTACAAAGCAGGGACGCAGATCCACGTCTTCCCTTAGTAAAAGCACCTTTCACACAGTACACAAACACTGGCTAGGCACACAGTTAACCTTTTGATCGCCCCTGACGTTAACCCCTTCCCTGCCAGTGTCATTAGTACAGTGACTGCATATTTTTAGCACTGATCACTGTATTCGTGTCACCAGAGAGCCGATCCGAAAATCGGCTGGGGTGCCGACATCACGGGAATGCTGGACAGGTAAGTGTCCTTATATTACAAGTCAGCAGCTACAATATTTGTAGATGCTGACTTTTAAATTTTTCCGTGGGGGCCTGGGACTCCTCTTTAAACATGAACTTTTCATTAAAATCTGCAGCTCCTGTAATTTTCTACAACTGTTAAAAAATGTAGTGCAATATGGCAACTTGGAGAAGTTCTATGCATACGAACCGCCCCCACAAATGTAATTTCTTGTTTGAATGATTGGCTCACTGATTTTCTCAGAAGTCTACATTAACCGCTTCCCGACCGCCGCACGCCAATATACTTTGGTAGAATGGCACGGGCAGGTAAATGGGCGTACCTGTAAAGCCCTTTGAATTTTCCGCCTAGCGGGCGTGCGCGCCATGCGCCCTGGGAGTGTGCTTGCGGGTCCCGCAAACTGGATGTTCGCCGGTGGCCACGATTACGGTGTGGAGAGGCAGAACGGGGAGATGCCTATGTAAACAAGGCATTTCCCTGTATTGCCTAGTGACATGTCCGGAATCTACTGCTCCCTGTCATCGGGAGCAGAGATCGCTATCATGTCAGTGGTAGCCCCCCCCCACAGTTAGAATCACTCCCTAGGACACACTTAACCCCTTGATCGCCCTCTAGTGTTTAACCCCTGCCAGTGTCATTTACACAGTAATCAGCACATTTTTATAGCACTAATAGCTGTATAAATGACAATGGTCCCAAAATAGTGTCAGGCCTCGTACACACGGCCGAGATTCTCGTCGAAAAAAACATGTCGTTTTTTTCGACGAGATTCTTGGACAAGAAAATTGTCCCGGCCGAGTGTACACACGCTCGATTCAAAGAACCCGCGGTTCTTTGAATGGAGCGTACGCGGTGACGTCATCGACTACGACGAGCATGCGCTCGTCACATTCGATGCCGTCGCCGCCATCTTGGTATACCCTATCTATGCCTAGGAAGCTACCGCGCATGCGTCGAAGTCATTTCGAGCATGCGCGGGCTTCCCGGCAAAAAGGTAAGTGTACACACACACAATTTTCTCATCGAGAAACAGGCTGACGAGAATCTCGACGGGAAAATAGAGAGCAGGATCTCTATTTTCTCGTCGAGATTCTTGTCGCTTTTCTTGACGAGAAACCATACACACGAACGAATTTCTCAGCAAAAAATCTTTGCCAGCAAGTTTCTTGCTAGTTTTTGCCGAGAAACTCGTTCGTGTGTACGAGGCTTCAAAAGTGTCCGGTCTGTCCGCCATAATATCGCAGTCCCAATAAAAATCGCAGATCGCCGCCATTACTAGTAAAAAAAATAATAATAATAAAAATGCCATAAAACTATCCCCTATTTTTTAGACGCTATAACTTTTGCGCAAACCAATCAATATACGCTTATTGCAATTTTTTTACCAAAAATTTGTAGAAGAATACATATCGGCCTAAACTGAGGGAAAAAAAAAATTGGGATAAAAAATGTGGAATATTTATTATAGCAAAAAGTAAAAGATAGTGTTTTTTTTTCAAAATTGTCGCTCTTCTTTTGTTTATAGAGCAAAAACTTAAAACCGCAGAGGTGATCAAATACAGTGGAACCTCCGATTACGAGCATAATTCGTTCCAGGAGAATGCTCGTAATCCAAAGTACTTGCATATCAAAGCGAGTTTCCCCATTGAAGTCAATGGAAACTAAAATAATTTGTTCTGCATTGACTTCAATAGCATGCAATACCACATGCGGCCAGAGGCGGGGGGGCCGGAGAGCCTCGGAAACGGCCGAAAAAGGCCCGAGGACACCTCAGCTGATCTCGGCAAACCTCGGAAAGACTTTGTTCCTGAGATTTGCAGAGGTCAGCCGTGCTGTCCTCGGGCCTTTCCGTGCATTTCCGAACGGCGCCGATCGCTGCAATCGGCGACGTTCGGCTCTGCTCGGCTCCGCCCCCCCACCTCAGGCCAAATGCGGTACTGCACACCTGCCATGAATCTTGCTCGTTTTGCGAGACAACACTCGCAAACTGAGTTACGATTTTTAAAAATAGAGTGCTCGTATTGCGAAACACTCGTTAACCGTGTTACTTGCAATCCGAGGTTCCACTGTGCCACAAAAAGAAAGCTCTATCTGTGGGAAAAAAAGGACGTCAATTTTGTTTGGGTACAGCGTCGCACGACCGCGCAATTGTCAGTTAAAGCAACGCAGTGCCGTAAGGGTTGGGGGGTGAGGAGTGGAGTAGAATTAAATAATAATTAACTTAACTGCATTGACTCTGTATGTATTAAATGTTGTACATATTGATAGATACTCTAATCATGTATATAACTGTTTTAATATGTTTAATTTTTGCAACACAAAAAATCATCTTAGTTATGTATTATAAATATATTTGCTACATGTAACTATTATCAACGTATTATGGTGCTATTTTGTCAGATTACTTTTATATGTTTTCTCTCTATTATTCCTGACAGAGTGGCTTTTGTCTACTCCCATAATATACTGTATATCACAATAACGTATTGTATTTATAGTTAATTATTTGGTATAATTATTTTTATTGTGGTCTTCTGTATTTTCTTAGACATAATGTATATTAATGGTAATTATGATTATGAATTTTAGTGGATATGATGTTGCTGTCTGTGACGGACCATACGACACCCAGCTTGAGTGCCTCCATCAAGATACAGCTTCCCCCAGTCTGGAACCAGAAACCCGATATTCTAGCTGAATATTTCACCCAAGATCTAGATGACACTAGCTTAGGTGCAAACAGGAACTCAAACTGACTTTATTGTAAATTCACACAGAATATATACCATGCAAGATCAGGTAAGAGCTTGATCACATTATCCTAGACAATCGGCACATCTAAGGAGCAGCCAACATAAACATACACACTACGCTAATTGACAACAAGCCTTGATTAGTCAGGGGGTGCTCAGACAATCTGGCAACAAGCCCACAACCCTGGATACACAAAGTACATTACACATTATCATAAGCATAAACACCTAAACATCCAACCAGTGTTCGATAACGAGGTAAAGTGGACACAATATTAACCACATCTCCAAGAGATGAGGAGACAGATAGAAACAATAAGTGACTCAGTTAACAATGGGAATTCACACCTAGGAGGCACACAATGGGGCAAAGACACTTAACATATAACACCTTAACCACTTAAGCCCCGGACCAATACGGGCCATTATGACCAGGCCCCTTTTTGCGATTCAGCACTGCGTCGCTTTAACTGACAATTGCGCGGTCGTGCGACGTAGCTCCCAAACAAAATTGGCGTCCTTTTTTTCCCACAAATAGAGCTTTCTTTTGGTGGTATTTGATCACCTCTGCGGTTTTTATTTTTTGCGCTATAAATAAAAATAGAGCGAACTTTTTGCTATAACAAATATCCCCAAAAAATTTATAACATTTTTTTTTTCCTCAGTTTAGGCCGATACGCATTCTTCTACATATTTTTGGTAAAAAAAATTGCAATCGGCGTTTATTGATTAGTTTGCGCAAAAATTATAGCGTTTACAAAATAGGGTATAGTTTTAAGGCATTTTTATAAAAAAAATATTTTTATTAGTAATGGCGGCGATCAGCAATTTTTTTCGTGACTGCGACATTATGGCGGACACATCGGACACTTTTGACACATTTTCGGGACCATTGTCATTTTCACAGCGATCAGTGCAATAAAAATGCACTGGTTACTGTGAAAATGACACTGGCAGTGAAGGGGTTAACCACTAGGGACGCTGGAGGGGTTAAGTGTGCCTAGGGGAGTGTTTACTACTGTGTGGGGGCGTGGCTACGACTGACACGTCACCGATCTCCGCTCTGATTACACAGAGCGGAGATCGCTGACATTGTCAGTAGAGGAGCGGGGAGATGTTGTGTTTACACACACATCTCCCCGCTCCGAGCCTCCGTGAGACGATCGCGGGGATGCCCGCGGCGATCGAGTCCGCGGGACCCGCGGTCCCACTCACGGGGAAGGCAGGGGGGTCGCGAGCGCGCCGCCGGTGGCGCGACCCCGACGTCGGCAGTTAAAGGGCCACGTACAGGTACGTGATTGTGCCTGTACGAGCCATTCTGCCGACGTATATATACCGTGAGCGGTCGGCAAGTGGATAAACAGATTATAGCAGGAGACCCCAGCATCAGGTTGTTTTGAGCTGATTATATTAACATCTATTCTGATGCCGCGTACACACGATCATTATTCACGGCGGTTTAAAAACCGCCGTGAATAATGACATTTTAAAACGAGGGAACAGCTTGTTCCCCACACACGGTCATTTTTCTCGTCATTTTTTAAAATGACGAGAAAAACGATCATCTATGGGCTCCGCGGCAGTGTTTCCCTATGGGAAACACTGCCGCGGAAGAAATGTCAGGAAAAACGACGAGAAAAATTAGAACATGTTCTAATTTTTCTCATCGTGATTAATGCCGTTTTTCCCGTCTGGAAAAACGGCAAAAAGCCCACAGACGATCGTTTTTCTCGTCCAAAGGAAAAAATGTCATTTTTCCCGACGGGAAAAATGATCGTGTGTACGCGGCATGAGTCTCACAGTCTAACGCAGTCATTGCTGATTTGGGCACAAAGGCCCCAAATCTGTATCCCGATCCTAGATTCCCAGAGTCTGTGTTTCGGGGAGACATGGACCCGAATCTGAAGCAAGACCACTCCAAGGGTCCCCCAAGCACACACTTCATAAGAATAGAGCCCCCTCAAAAGCCAGGGGCCATAGTCAGTAGGCAAGAGGCTAGCCTGCAGTCCCCTCTAAAAGCCCCTACCCTGGTTGGGTCTATCACACTGAGCATTTCAGCTATTTCAAATAATAAGACATAATGGGGCTGATTTACTAATAACAGTGCGCTGCGCTGCTTCTAACCTTAATTGGTGCGCCTGATAACTCCTTCACTGGGCGCAGGAAGCAGCGGCACACTGTTATAGTAAATAGAAATGTCAGCGGCGCTCTATTGAAAATGAATGGTTCCCTATGGGAGCCCATTGATTTGAATAGAGGTCGCCCGGGAAGTCGGATCCGACTTGCGGGCGACTCGTGTGCCGGATGACACAGCGACAGCGCGACTCTGCCAGGCGACCTGGACACGACCTGAGCGTGTGAAGCAGCCGCTCAAGTCGTGTCCTAGAGGAGACTAGCCGGCCGAGAATGTGTCCAGCGCGATGTCATCGCGCTGGTCCTCGGCAGCCTCGCTGTCCCATGTTTGGTATGAATCATGAAGGGGAACTCCACGCCGAATTTTAATGAAAAAACCGGCATGGGTTCCCCTCCAGGAGCATACCAGGCCCTTAGGTCTGGTCTGGATTTTAAGGTGAACCCCTTAAGCCGAAAAACGGCGTGGGGGTCCCCCCAAAATCCAAACCAGACCCTTAGGTCTGGTCTGGATTTTAAGGTGAACCCCTTAAGCCGAAAAAACGGTGTGGGGGTCCCCCAAAAATCCAAACCAGACCCTTATCCGAGCACGCAACCTGGCAGGCCGCAGGGGAAAAGGGGGGGACGAGAGCGGCCCTCCCTCCCTCCTGAACCGTACCAGGCCGCATGCCCTCAACATGGGGGGTTTGGTGCTTCGGGGCAGGGGGGCGACCTGCGGCCCCCCCACCCCAAAGCACCCTTCCCCCATGTTGATGGGGACAAGGGCCTCTTCCCGACAACCCTGGCCGTTGGTTGTCGGGGTCTGCGGGCGGGGGGCTTTTCGGAATCAGGGCGCCCCCTTTAAAAAGGGGGCCCCCGGATGCCGGCCCCCCACCCTATGTGAATGAGTATGGGGTACATCGTACCCCTACCCATTCACCTGGTGGCAAAATAAGTCAATAAAAAAAAGACAACACAGGTTTGAAAAGTAATTTATTGGGCAGCTCCGGGGGTCTTTCTGCCGGGCCCCCGCTATCTCCTGCTAACCCCCCATGTTGAGGGCATGCGGCCTGGTACGGTTCAGGAGGGAGGGGGGCCGCTCTCGTCCCCCCTTTTCCCCTGCGGCCTGCCAGGTTGTGTGCTCGGATAAGGGTCTGGTTTGGATTTTTGGGGGACCCCCACGCCGTTTTTCGGCTTAAGGGGTTCACCTTAAAATCCAGACCAGACCTAAGGGTCTGGTTTGGATTTTGGGGGGACCCCCACGCTGTTTTTCGGCTTAGGGGGTTCACCTTAAAATCCAGACCAGACCTAAGGGCCTGGTATGCTCCTGGAGGGGAACCCATGCCGGTTTTTTCATTAAAATTCAGCGTGGAGTTCCCCTTCATGATTCATACCAAACATGGGACAGTGAGGCTGCCGAGGACCAGCGCAATGACATCACGCTGGACACATTCTCGGCCGGCTAGTCTCCTCTAGGACACGACTTGAGCGGCTGCTTCACGCGCTCAGGTCATGTCCAGGTCGCCTGGCAGAGTTGCGCTGTCCCTGTGTCAGCCGGCACACGAGTCGCCCGCAAGTCGGATCCGACTTACCGGGCGACCTCTATTCAAATCAATGGGCTCCCATAGGGAACCATTCATTTTCAATAGAGCGCCGCTGACATTTCTATTCACTATAACAGTGCGCCGCTGCTTCCTGCGCCCAGTGAAGGAGTTATCAGGCGCACCAATTAGGGTTAGAAGCAGCGCAGCACACTGTTATTAGTAAATCAGCCCCATTGTGTCTGGGCCTATTCGCATCCACACCTCCTTTCCTGTTCTGTTTCTACAAGGGAGTTCAACTGATTGTGTTCATTCAAGAAGAATAAAGGAGTGTTGAACTTTAATGGTGTGGGGCTCATTTCCTGACAGACATTGTTCAAGGTAACTCTCGGTGGAGGCTCCAGGTGCACAGCACTGACCCGAAGGTAAAAGAACTTTGCTTACACCATACTGACACCTGTGGTGAAGGCTAGGCGTGGTGTCCCCGCTCCCTTCCCCTCAAAGGTACCCCTAGACAAGAGAAAAGACGAGCTGAAGATAAAGAGGGGAGTGAGGAGGGCGCTACACGTGGGGGCTCGGGTCCGGCATAGTGTTTGTGCACCACGGAATTGAACGTGTCTGCTGGAAGAGTTACGCGAGTAGGCAGGCCTTCATTGGCCGAAGTGCATCCCTGTGCTCGAAGTCGTGGACATGACCCATTGAAGGGAAAGGCCCGCGCAGAACAGCGAGGAGAGGGGGAAGCTCAGCCGTGTGAAGTACTACACGTGGGGGTTTCTATTTGCACTGCGCCACCAGGCACACTCCCATCGCTTAGTTCGTGGGCATGACTCAAAAAGGCAAAAAGAACAAAAGCCCGCGAACTGGAGCAAAGGGGAGGAGTCCAATACGTGTGAAGGACTACACGTGGGACGTTGGCGCAAAAACTTTGCAGTGTGCGATGGATCAGCAAAAGGTCACCATGTTCAGACATACATCGTGGATCCCAGTTCACCCTTCCACCACGACATTGACTGCTGCTGCTCCGGTAACAGATACGGGGATCCGGCTAAAGCCAAGGGGTCGATTCGCCCTGTATTCGTGCATGGACGTTGAGGCCCTGGGTGTGATTTGTCCCGGCGGTTCGGGACTGGTGTGCCAACTGAAGCCATTTGGGCGATGTGAGGCCTGTGGGGAGTTCCTGTTCGAAGCAGATCCGGCGGTTGAGAAGCCGAGAACCATCTACCCCGGCCGTGCTGCGGGCAACACCACTCAGAGAGGAGGAATCACTGCTGTGACAGCCATCCCTGCACACACTGCAGCGACCGCGGAGGAGGTCGTAAAAACTCAACGGGAGAAATCCGAGGATGCTGACTCGGTCACCACTGTCTCGCAGCGTCCACCGCCGAAGAGAAAGACCGGCATGGTAGCCCAGACCAGCGGTTGCGGTGGACCATCTCGCCCGCTTACGCCCAGCCCGGATGGATCCGTCGACAGGAGTTCCGGACGTCCCTTGTCAAGAAAAGGCCGAGGTAAGCCAGGCGGAGAGATTTGGTGTGTGGAAAGAGGTGAAAACTCAGTCTCCACTACAGGGTACCTGCCCGCGGAGTAGTGTGACACCTCTGACCTGGAGTCGCTCTCGGACATGGGAGACGACGTTGCTATAGACAAACTGTTTGCCGAAAAGGGCTGGGACAAAGTACCTCTCGCTTCATCCCGCAGAACCAGGGATCCACCCATGTCTACAGGGGAAAGTACACCCCGGGTGGAGGCACCAGTGCCTGAAGAGGGGTCCCGTCCCCAGCCTGCCTCTACAACCCCGGTACCATCTGTACCCAAGACCGGGGAAAAGAGACTGCTGTTGCGGGCACCAATGCCAAGACCAGATGTGGTCAAGGTCCCTCGCCACCCGGACTCAATAGTTTTACCTGGCGAAGGGGACAAAGCCACCATGCCTCCTTTGGTGAGACTACAACGCCTATTTGGCCAGAAGGTTGCTGCAGAGTACGGATGGGAGTACCCGTACTTGTCCAAGGAGCTGCTCTATGAGGTGGAAGTGTGGCGGGAGCACTGGTACAATGACTTTGTCTAGACCCACCTTCAGATTCCACACGCCCGCAGGTACCTGGCATGCTCTCCAAAGGCCTCTCAACGTTTTAAAGACTGCAAGGCAGAGTGGATGTTGGGACGGCACATCCATGCAGACAAAGTGCTGATCCGGCGCAAGGAAGGAGAAGATGTAGAGTATCATCTGGAGACCATGGATCAACACTTGAAGCCACTTGTTCTGCCGCATCCTCGCTTTTACCTGTAGGAGAGAAAAGACTCCGTTCTTGTTATGCTGCTGAACTTTCTGGGGCTCGTTGCTTTTGTGCCTGAAGGAATGAAGGACTGTTCCTGTTGTTCTTCACTTTCCTGCAAGAGATCATAGACTCTGGGGTAGATAGGGTCAAAGAGAAGAGGAAAGTTCCACGAGTGCAGTTACCGCGGTGCTGTCACCAGGTGGCAGTGTTGCGCAACGTTAAACACTTTTTACGCACTCACTCTTTGGAGAAAAGGGATTTCTTCCAGGAGAAGTTTCTTTTCTCTCACACGAATACATGTGTCAGGGTTATGTGTGCTAATCCCTTTTCTTTTCCCTCTGCAGGAGAGCATCCCATCAAGACCACTGAGTATGGGGTGGGTCTTAGTCAGGATGGGTGGGAAAAGTAAAATGTGAATATGTGATTCAAAGTTATGGTTTAATGCTATTGTTTTCTCCCTTCCTTCTTCCCTTTTCATTACAGGGTTTAGACACAATGTTTCAGTTGGGTAGTTTTTTTCTAAAGTGATTTTTTTGTACAATTGTTAGTCGGTTTCTGGATTGGATTATGTCAGCCGTTGAGGGCATGATTTACTCCAGACACTGGGGACCAGTGTCAAACCACCAGGGGGAGAGTGTAGCGTGTATGTACTTTCCCGCGTGTAATTTGAACTTGGCAGAGACATCAGTGATGTGTAATTCCCTGCAGCCCAGCAGGTGGCGCTGTCGCCCTGGGCTGGGGTTGAATCATTGCGGTGTGTCGTGCCTCCTTTTTGTCCTCCCTCGGCAGCGGTATGGTGGGGCGGGGAACCCGCTGTGCTTGCCGGGAGAGGGTATAAAGGGGCCGGCCATCTTGGTCACGGGGGTTGAGTCCCAGGCACCTTCAGCCTGTGGGCGGTGGTTCGTGTCGGTCCTCTAGGCGGGCCTAGGCCTAGAGGACAGCCGGAGGTTGTGTTCCATCCCAGGCACCTTTGGCCTGGGGTGAGGTACTCGGATGGAGGTCTGGAGCTCAGTGCCCAACACTGAGTTCCGCGAGGGAAGGAGATCCTAGGGAACCCCGGGAGTGGGTACCCGAATCCGGAAGGCGTAATGGACCGGGGGGAGCTCCTCACTTGAAGACCTGGTGCAGCAGATTGCCAGTGACGGGTGAGTCTCTCGTCGGAGACCGCCTGGAAGGAAATTCCCCCCTCGCTAGGAGACCGCAACCCACTTTCAGGGAGGAAAGTGGAGAACACATTGTGTCTGGGCCTATTCGCATCCACACCTCCCTTCCTGTTCTGTTTCTACAAGGGAGTTCAACTGATTGTGTTCATTCGAGAAGAATAAAGGAGTGTTGAACTTTAATGGTGTGGGGTTCATTTCCTGACAGACATTGTTCAAGGTAACTCTCGGTGGAGGCTCCAGGTGCACAGCACTGACCCAAAGGTAAAAGAACTTTGCTTACACCACACTGACACCTGTGGTGAAGGTCAGGCGTGGTGTCCCCGCTCCCTTCCCCTCAAAGGTACCCCTAGACAAGAGAAAAGACGAGCTGAAGATAAAGAGGGGAGTGAGGAGGGCGCTACACGTGGAACTGCGATATTGCGGCGGATTTAGTTATTTTTGGCTCCTTGGTCAATGGAACAGTTGTTGATTGTTTTTGTCTGTTCTGGGTCTCACAGACTGCAGGTTTGATTGCTCTCCCCTGTCTTCCAGAGGCTTCTGGAACATGGAGGGTTGAGCAAGGCAGATCTCAGCCTGAGTATTTATCATGCTCCAGCCAATCCCTGGGGAATTGTGCCCAGAAGGTGGCTGGAGGATCCTATAAATAGTCTGAGATTTAGAGAAGTCTTCCCTTCTGGGTGTGGGTGTCTACCCACCCCTGTAGCAGCTATTCTGAGTACAGCAGTTGTTCATTACAGTTCCAGGTGTGGCTGAGCTGGGGCGTGGGAGGGGGGTTATTTCTTAGGATCCCTTTTGGAGCTGGTCAAGGTATTCCTTACTTGGGAACCTGGTCTGGAGAGCTCCCTAAGGAGTTTCCACTGGATAATGGAAAGAGGCATCTGGCGATCCTGTGACATTGGGAGTACTGACCTGAGCTCAGGGTTTTAGTGACTGTGTGAAGTACTCCCCTAGGTAGACAAGTCTACAGAATTCCTGCATGGGAAAGTTTCCAAAGAAGGGACCTAGCAATGATATCTGTACTTGAGCCTGTATAGAGACTGCATAGAGAGACTAAGCTAGGAGAAGCGCCATCCTGCAAAGAATCAGGGAATCTGGAGTATCCTGTAATACCCCTCTTCCATCCCAAGTTCTTCAGAAATAAAAACCCCAAAAAAGGCACGCCTAGACCGGGGGTTAACAATCTGTAGATCGCTATCTACAAGTAGATCACGGACAGGTGACTGGTAGATCGCAGTCTGGGCTTGCTGACCCGTGACTCAACCACAGGGTTTTACCACCACACCATGTTTCCATTTGAACAAGTCCTAGGGGTGAGGCTGCCAAATGCAACTAAGGGCTCATTCCCAAGTGCAGCAGGCAGTGCTTCTCCTCTGAAAAGCAATCTGGGTGTATTTGACAGATGGTGGGGAGGCAATATGTTGTCTTCGCACCACCTGATTTAAACCCATGATTGCCGATTGCAACACATACGGCAATTAAAAGTTTTTTGATCAGGTGTGAGGAGGCAACACTGCCCGGTGATCTTTGACTTCTCCCATGTTGTTCAGATAGATCTCCCCCTCTTTAAGGTTGCCTACTCCTGCCCTAGACTGATTATTGAGCCAAAATTAGTAAAATGCTGCTGTGTGCCTGGCTTTCTCTGAACTAATCCTGGGTAAGATCCAGTTACTTAAAGCAGCTCCTGCTGGGATATCGCTACATAATAAAAACAGAAGGGCTTTATATGGAGAAAGGGGGAACCACAGAAGGAAATATACAAGAACATTAAACAGCCTTAACCGCTTGTCGACCGACTCGCGCTGATGTACGTCGGAAAAATGCGCGATCATGGGCACGAGAGTCAGCACGGGGATTTGTGTGTGTAAACACACAAATCCCTGTTCTGTCAGGGGAGAGGACATATTGTTTGTTCCTACTGACCCCAGTCAGTCCCATCCTCCCTACAGTTAGAACACACTGAGCTAACACACATTTAACACCTTGATCGCCCCCTAGTGTTAAACCCTTTCCATATTTTTTAGCCAAAGACCGTTCCTTTAAAAAATCGACTCAGGAATTTATTTTGCGACTTTTGCGATTCGCTATGGAACATAATTATTTTATTATGATGGGAAGTATTACTTACAAAGTACCGGAGTGGCGATGGGAGCGAAATACGCTCCCAGCGTCGCTAATCTCTTCATGTCACTATGGGAGATTGACAATTTATTGACTGGTAGCGACCCCAGATTACTTTTCTGGCGGCGCTACATAGACAATGCCTTCTTTCTATGGAAAGGGAATGAGGAATCATTGCACAAGTTCATGTCCAGTTTGAATAACAATCAGTGGGGCATTCAATTCACATATGAACATAGTGGTACATGAGTGAATTTTTTGGACTTGGTTATTTTCAAGGAACAGAACCAATTCCTAACCAAAAGTTATTTTAAACCCACAGATCGCAATGGGTACGTTCCCATTGGGAGTTGTCATCATCCCAATTGGTTGAGGGCAATCCCAAAGGGACAGTTTCAAAGAATGCGGAGGAATTGCTCATCACTTGATGAATACCACAGGCAGGATAATGTCCTTAGGGATCGCTTTAAAGAAAAGGTATATGATCTGACAATGCTGGAAAAAGAATTGTCGGATGTTTCTCTTGAATAGAACTAGCTTACTAACTCCCAAGAGTTAGTAAGAAAAGAAGGGGTGTCCAATAAATTTGAATGGCCTTTCTTCACCACATTCTCTTCCCAATATTGGTGGGTCAACGAAGTGTTTAAAAAACATTGGGAGGTCCTTAAAATTAAACACTGAAATGTTGTATCCGTCAAGGAGACCTCAGAATGAGATGGGCTTCCAAAAAACAAACAAAGGGAAAGCACATAGTGTAACCCAGTTTATTTCATAAAACAAACCCTCACAAACTTGGTCCCCTCATACATTAAACGTACATCAGTTAAAAGATCACATAAGCAAACATGGAGGGTGGTTTACTTCACCGTATCCGCCGTCCGGCGTGTATCAAAAAGAACCAAGGGCTGCAATGCCTTACTTCCTCTTCCTGGTTCTCTGAGCGGTGGAACGCAAACCAGCACTCCCAGCGTGTCGTGTAGGTCACGCCCTGACGCGTTTCGTCATTGGTTGACTTCAACAGAGGGCGTGCCCACACGACGCACACGCAGACTTATAATGCGTTCCAGTCCTCAACCTTAGCCAATCAGCCCGCGCCTGACAAAGCAATGGGTGCACATAACGATGACGGCTGATTACACTGAAGGCTTACTACAGGGAGAGGAATGGACCAAACAAAGTCTAACTGCATATCCTGTTATAAATCACCTGGATAGCTTCACAGGGGATTATACAAGAGATTAGGTATAATAATAATATTTAAAAGCTGAGTCTGATTCAATTAAATAAAATTAAATCAACAAAGCCTATAAATCAACAATCATAATGATAATGCATATTTATGCCGATACATATAGACAATGATTACCATAGTCATTTTAACCCATTAAGCACTATATGTAATAACTACTACATAGGTCAATACCATGGTATAGAAAAACTTTTTAGACAAAAATTTATATAATAAAAAATACTAAAAATTATATAAACATGCCATGTAGGAAGCTCCAATCTTATTTAGACAATAATAAAATAATTTAATTTTTTAAAATTTAATTTAAAAATCACTAATAAAACAATTAATATCTAATTCAACATTCAACCCTTTGGGCGACAAAGTATCTACAGAAAAAATCCATTGAGTTTCTCTCTTGGAAAGATCTCTGACCAAATTAGAGCCCCTCCATGCTGGCTTCAAATGGTCGACCCCCCAAAATTTAAGTCCCGAAGGATCCTGATTGTGAAATATTTTAAAATGAAGTGACACATTGTGGTCTTTAAAACCAATAATAATATTTGCAATGTGTTCTGACACTCTAACTTTAAGTTGGCGTTTAGTGCGGCCTATATAAATAAGCCCGCACGGGCATTGGAGGGCATACACAACATACGAAGTGTTACATGTGATGAATTCCCTGATAGTAAACTCCTTATCGTTTGAGGTAGATGTGAAGGTTTCAACAGCCCTTAATGGCCTGTTGACCTCTCTGCATGCACGACACCTTCTGCATGCAAAAAAACCATCTCTATCCCAAAAGGTAGAGGGTCTAGATGGGGGGTCCAAAACCTTCCTTACTATTTTATCAGCAAAACTCATAGCCCTTCTATAGATAAAACCAGGTTTTTGAGGCAATACTGTAGAGAGTACTTTATCCATACATAAAACATGCCAATGAGTATAAAAAATCTCTTCGACCTCCTTGTATTGGGAATGGAAGCTCGAGATAAAACTCCATTCTCTTCCTCTATCTATCTGTGCCGGTAATGGATCTCTAAGGAAATTATCCCTAGGTAATTCCGCCAACTCACAAATTAAAGAGTTTAATACCCTTTCTTTATAGCCTTTTTCTAGAAATTTATTTTTTACAATCTGGGCCTGTAGTAAAAAATCACTTCCCTCAGAGCAATTCCTTTTAACTCTGGTAATTTGTCCTTTAGGTATATTTTTCAGCCATAAAGGATGATGTCCACTGCTAACAGGTAAATAGCTATTAGAATCTGTGGCTTTAAAAAATACCTTCGTTCCCAACCTATTCTCACATCTATAAATGTGAACATCCAAGAAATGAATATCACTAGGGCTATATTCACTAGTCAATTTGATGTTATTCTTATTGTTATTAAGTTCACTTAAAAATTCTTGCAACGTGCTTAAAGGCCCCTCCCAGATAAAGAACAGATCATCAATGTATCTTTTATACATCAGGAGTTGTGGGCGTGTTATAGAGAAAATGAACTTATCCTCCCATTCCCCCATAAACAAATTTGCTATACTGGGGGCAAATTTAGCCCCCATAGCAACACCTCTTGATTGGGAATAGAAATCTCCATTGAACCAAAAAAAATTATGGTTCAAACAAAAATCAAGGGCATTCCTTAAAAAAACCTTCTGGTTGTGTGGTATATCATCACGTTTACACAATGCCCAATTCAAAGCCAGCAAGGCATCATCATGCTGGATAATGGTGTATAAGGCAGAAACATCTGCAGTTACCAAAAAAATCTCATCTTTCCCTGTAAGGTCTACTGCCTGTAACATTTGAAGTAAACTTTTGGTATCCCTCAAATAGGCACGAGTCTCTACCACACTTTTTTGGAGATAAATATCTAAATATTGTCCTAAACGGGATGTGATGGATCCAATCGCGTTGACAATAGGTCTTCCAGGGGGACATTTAACATCTTTATGGATTTTGGGGAGGGTGTAAATAGTGGGGATTCTACTACTACTAGGTACAAGATATGTCCTCTCACGATTAGTCAGAACCCCTGTAGAGTACCCCATTTCTATTAGACATTTTAAATTAATTTCATACTGGTTAGATGGATCTTTCTCCAACTTAGTATAGGTATTGGTGTCGTCTAACATCTCCATGAGTTGGTTAACATAAAATGTTTTATTCAAAATGACCACTCCTCCCCCTTTATCCGCGGGTCTAATGATTATATCTTTTCTCTCTTCAAGCATTGAGATTCCATCTAATATGTGGCGTGGATTCACCTCCTTTTTGGGTACTATGTGCTGTAAATCTCGTATCACAAGACCCTTAAATGTTTCCAATTGGTGGTTTGCGCCATTCAAAGGGTTGAAGAGAGACTTATTACGGAGCCCACTATCTAGTGCTACAGACGACAGATTAGTCGTTGGTTGGGAATTTTTGTTAAGAAAGTATTTCTTCACATTAATTTTACGTACATATTTATGTATGTCTATAAAGACATCAAACTTATTTATTGGCCTTTTCAGACCACACTTCAAACCCAAATGTAAAATATTAATTTCCTTGTGCGATAAAATTGTGTCACTCAGATTAAAAATACCACCTAATCTGGGCCTCTGCTTCTTTTTCTGGATTTTTGACCCCGCTCTGCATCCTCGCGTTCGTCTCTCCTCTGAGTGGAGTGTTGTACCTGATCCCTCTCCCAATAAGGTGGTTCTCTCCACTGAGGATCTCTGTGTTCCTGATTTTGTTGAGTATGAACCGGAGGCCTTCCCCTTCTTTGGGGATGTCCTCTGCCCCGTCTCTGCCACCCCCTCCCCCTCCCTAAAAAAGGACGGGGAGATCGATAATTAGTTCCATTTTCCCATAAAGGTTCAAACCTATTATGGCCTGGAACATGATATTGCTGATTATGGGGTGTATGATAATGGGCACTGCTAGGTCCCTCTCTCACTGAACTCCCTCTACCATAATCCCCATTAGATCTAATTGGCGTAGAGTGGTCCCTCGGTGGACGTGGTGGGATATCACTCCTCCTCATATCATTTATAATGGGGACATTGGTAATTAACTGAGGGGGTCTTACTGCAGGGTCATCAGAGTGAATATTCTCACCATTAATTTCCCTATTATCTGCAGTCCTATTTTGCTGCCAAAGATACACAGAATTAGAACGGAAGTCTCCCAAATCACGGTGAAACTTTTTTATTTTCTTTTTCTGGGTATCCTTGTCCACCTTTTCAAGTTTTTTCTTTATCCGAATATTAAAATCAGATACCTGCTGTGAATCTTTAATCGGATCTAACTGTAATTTAAGATCATTGATCCTGCTCTCAAGTTTAGACATTTTTTTCCTTTTACGTTTCAGGATAAGATCTTGAAGTTTAAAACCCATAGTATTAAAAAAATCATACCATTCATTCATGGATTCAGGATCATCAAGACCATCTTGGGGAACTACTTCCCAACGAAGACTTCTAATTATAATTTTTTCTTTTATATAATACTCTAATGTGCAAATGTCCCACCACGTGCGGACTTGCTTCTCAAGTACATTACCTAGTGCAGTCATTACACCATTAAAATTAACCTGTGCAGTGGTTTGCTCGTTAACTGAAAATACATTAGCAATATCAATCGTTCTACTACTTAAAAATTGCAAAACATCCATGGCTGCCAAGAAAAATGATCACTAGAATTTAAAAAGAGTGTATAAAAAGGCCTATAATACACCGCTCAGCGCCTATGGATAACACGTATTGCAATTTACCACAAAGATGAATGACCACAATAGTTATCCACAAGTGGGTAATGAATGTTGACAAAAATATTTTTAAAAAATAAATAATTAAAAATATATAAAACTAAGCTGCTGTTTAAAACATGGCAAAATATATATAACAATAGTAAAAATGAACACAGTAATCTGTATCAGTCAATACTACAAACAGCGCTAAATGTTGAGGAATGACAGTGGTCAACACCACCTAACAGTTCTTAAGACAGATTCAAGATAGTTTTCAGTGCTTCAAAAGAATGTCCATGGGTGATCCTAAAGAAATAAGTAGAGTGCACCTTCCACCAATCTTCCAGATCCACCTCGTGACACACACACCCCGTAGGGGTTCACACTCACCAGAGTAATATTGAATTAAAACCTTGAATAGAAATTGCTGTATCCAAGCCAAACACTGAAATGTTGTATCCGTCAAGGAGACCTCAGAATGAGATGGGCTTCCAAAAAACAAACAAAGGGAAAGCACATAGTGTAACCCAGTTTATTTCATAAAACAAACCCTCACAAACTTGGTCCCCTCATACATTAAACGTACATCAGTTAAAAGATCACATAAGCAAACATGGAGGGTGGTTTACTTCACCGTATCCGCCGTCCGGCGTGTATCAAAAAGAACCAAGGGCTGCAATGCCTTACTTCCTCTTCCTGGTTCTCTGAGCGGTGGAACGCAAACCAGCACTCCCAGCGTGTCGTGTAGGTCACGCCCTGACGCGTTTCGTCATTGGTTGACTTCAACAGAGGGCGTGACCACACGACGCACACGCAGACTTATAATGCGTTCCAGTCCTCAACCTTAGCCAATCAGCCCGCGCCTGACAAAGCAATGGGTGCACATAACGATGACGGCTGATTACACTGAAGGCTTACTACAGGGAGAGGAATGGACCAAACAAAGTCTAACTGCATATCCTGTTATAAATCACCTGGATAGCTTCACAGGGGATTATACAAGAGATTAGGTATAATAATAATATTTAAAAGCTGAGTCTGATTCAATTAAATAAAATTAAATCAACAGAGCCTATAAATCAACAATCATAATGATAATGCATATTTATGCCGATACATATAGACAATGATTACCATAGTCATTTTAACCCATTAAGCACTATATGTAATAACTACTACATAGGTCAATACCATGGTATAGAAAAACTTTTTAGACAAAAATTTATATAATAAAAAATACTAAAAATTATATAAACATGCCATGTAGGAAGCTCCAATCTTATTTAGACAATAATAAAATAATTTAATTTTTTAAAATGTAATTTAAAAATCACTAATAAAACAATTAATATCTAATTCAACATTCAACCCTTTGGGCGACAAAGTATCTACAGAAAAAATCCATTGAGTTTCTCTCTTGGAAAGATCTCTGACCAAATTAGAGCCCCTCCATGCTGGCTTCAAATGGTCGACCCCCCAAAATTTAAGTCCCGAAGGATCCTGATTGTGAAATATTTTAAAATGAAGTGACACATTGTGGTCTTTAAAACCAATAATAATATTTGCAATGTGTTCTGACACTCTAACTTTAAGTTGGCGTTTAGTGCGGCCTATATAAATAAGCCCGCACGGGCATTGGAGGGCATACACAACATACGAAGTGTTACATGTGATGAATTCCCTGATAGTAAACTCCTTATCGTTTGAGGTAGATGTGAAGGTTTCAACAGCCCTTAATGGCCTGTTGACCTCTCTGCATGCACGACACCTCCTGCATGCAAAAAAACCATCTCTATCCCAAAAGGTAGAGGGTCTAGATGGGGGGTCCAAAACCTTCCTTACTATTTTATCAGCAAAACTCATAGCCCTTCTATAGATAAAACCAGGTTTTTGAGGCAATACTGTAGAGAGTACTTTATCCATACATAAAACATGCCAATGAGTATAAAAAATCTCTTCGACCTCCTTGTATTGGGAATGGAAGCTCGAGATAAAACTCCATTCTCTTCCTCTATCTATCTGTGCCGGTAATGGATCTCTAAGGAAATTATCCCTAGGTAATTCCGCCAACTCACAAATTAAAGAGTTTAATACCCTTTCTTTATAGCCTTTTTCTAGAAATTTATTTTTTACAATCTGGGCCTGTAGTAAAAAATCACTTCCCTCAGAGCAATTCCTTTTAACTCTGGTAATTTGTCCTTTAGGTATATTTTTCAGCCATAAAGGATGATGTCCACTGCTAACAGGTAAATAGCTATTAGAATCTGTGGCTTTAAAAAATACCTTCGTTCCCAACCTATTCTCACATCTATAAATGTGAACATCCAAGAAATGAATATCACTAGGGCTATATTCACTAGTCAATTTGATGTTATTCTTATTGTTATTAAGTTCACTTAAAAATTCTTGCAACGTGCTTAAAGGCCCCTCCCAGATAAAGAACAGATCATCAATGTATCTTTTATACATCAGGAGTTGTGGGCGTGTTATAGAGAAAATGAACTTATCCTCCCATTCCCCCATAAACAAATTTGCTATACTGGGGGCAAATTTAGCCCCCATAGCAACACCTCTTGATTGGGAATAGAAATCTCCATTGAACCAAAAAAAATTATGGTTCAAACAAAAATCAAGGGCATTCCTTAAAAAAACCTTCTGGTTGTGTGGTATATCATCACGTTTACACAATGCCCAATTCAAAGCCAGCAAGGCATCATCATGCTGGATAATGGTGTATAAGGCAGAAACATCTGCAGTTACCAAAAAAATCTCATCTTTCCCTGTAAGGTCTACTGCCTGTAACATTTGAAGTAAACTTTTGGTATCCCTCAAATAGGCACGAGTCTCTACCACACTTTTTTGGAGATAAATATCTAAATATTGTCCTAAACGGGATGTGATGGATCCAATCCCGTTGACAATAGGTCTTCCAGGGGGACATTTAACATCTTTATGGATTTTGGGGAGGGTGTAAATAGTGGGGATTCTACTACTACTAGGTACAAGATATGTCCTCTCACGATTAGTCAGAACCCCTGTAGAGTACCCCATTTCTATTAGACATTTTAAATTAATTTCATACTGGTTAGATGGATCTTTCTCCAACTTAGTATAGGTATTGGTGTCGTCTAACATCTCCATGAGTTGGTTAACATAAAATGTTTTATTCAAAATGACCACTCCTCCCCCTTTATCCGCGGGTCTAATGATTATATCTTTTCTCTCTTCAAGCATTGAGATTCCATCTAATATGTGGCGTGGATTCACCTCCTTTTTGGGTACTATGTGCTGTAAATCTCGTATCACAAGACCCTTAAATGTTTCCAATTGGTGGTTTGCGCCATTCAAAGGGTTGAAGAGAGACTTATTACGGAGCCCACTATCTAGTGCTACAGACGACAGATTAGTCGTTGGTTGGGAATTTTTGTTAAGAAAGTATTTCTTCACATTAATTTTACGTACATATTTATGTATGTCTATAAAGACATCAAACTTATTTATTGGCCTTTTCAGACCACACTTCAAACCCAAATGTAAAATATTAATTTCCTTGTGCGATAAAATTGTGTCACTCAGATTAAAAATACCACCTAATCTGGGCCTCTGCTTCTTTTTCTGGATTTTTGACCCCGCTCTGCATCCTCGCGTTCGTCTCTCCTCTGAGTGGAGTGTTGTACCTGATCCCTCTCCCAATAAGGTGGTTCTCTCCACTGAGGATCTCTGTGTTCCTGATTTTGTTGAGTATGAACCGGAGGCCTTCCCCTTCTTTGGGGATGTCCTCTGCCCCGTCTCTGCCACCCCCTCCCCCTCCCTAAAAAAGGACGGGGAGATCGATAATTAGTTCCATTTTCCCATAAAGGTTCAAACCTATTATGGCCTGGAACATGATATTGCTGATTATGGGGTGTATGATAATGGGCACTGCTAGGTCCCTCTCTCACTGAACTCCCTCTACCATAATCCCCATTAGATCTAATTGGCGTAGAGTGGTCCCTCGGTGGACGTGGTGGGATATCACTCCTCCTCATATCATTTATAATGGGGACATTGGTAATTAACTGAGGGGGTCTTACTGCAGGGTCATCAGAGTGAATATTCTCACCATTAATTTCCCTATTATCTGCAGTCCTATTTTGCTGCCAAAGATACACAGAATTAGAACGGAAGTCTCCCAAATCACGGTGAAACTTTTTTATTTTCTTTTTCTGGGTATCCTTGTCCACCTTTTCAAGTTTTTTCTTTATCCGAATATTAAAATCAGATACCTGCTGTGAATCTTTAATCGGATCTAACTGTAATTTAAGATCATTGATCCTGCTCTCAAGTTTAGACATTTTTTTCCTTTTACGTTTCAGGATAAGATCTTGAAGTTTAAAACCCATAGTATTAAAAAAATCATACCATTCATTCATGGATTCAGGATCATCAAGACCATCTTGGGGAACTACTTCCCAACGAAGACTTCTAATTATAATTTTTTCTTTTATATAATACTCTAATGTGCAAATGTCCCACCACGTGCGGACTTGCTTCTCAAGTACATTACCTAGTGCAGTCATTACACCATTAAAATTAACCTGTGCAGTGGTTTGCTCGTTAACTGAAAATACATTAGCAATATCAATCGTTCTACTACTTAAAAATTGCAAAACATCCATGGCTGCCAAGAAAAATGATCACTAGAATTTAAAAAGAGTGTATAAAAAGGCCTATAATACACCGCTCAGCGCCTATGGATAACACGTATTGCAATTTACCACAAAGATGAATGACCACAATAGTTATCCACAAGTGGGTAATGAATGTTGACAAAAATATTTTTAAAAAATAAATAATTAAAAATATATAAAACTAAGCTGCTGTTTAAAACATGGCAAAATATATATAACAATAGTAAAAATGAACACAGTAATCTGTATCAGTCAATACTACAAACAGCGCTAAATGTTGAGGAATGACAGTGGTCAACACCACCTAACAGTTCTTAAGACAGATTCAAGATAGTTTTCAGTGCTTCAAAAGAATGTCCATGGGTGATCCTAAAGAAATAAGTAGAGTGCACCTTCCACCAATCTTCCAGATCCACCTCGTGACACACACACCCCGTAGGGGTTCACACTCACCAGAGTAATATTGAATTAAAACCTTGAATAGAAATTGCTGTATCCAAGCCAAACACTGAAATGTTGTATCCGTCAAGGAGACCTCAGAATGAGATGGGCTTCCAAAAAACAAACAAAGGGAAAGCACATAGTGTAACCCAGTTTATTTCATAAAACAAACCCTCACAAACTTGGTCCCCTCATACATTAAACGTACATCAGTTAAAAGATCACATAAGCAAACATGGAGGGTGGTTTACTTCACCGTATCCGCCGTCCGGCGTGTATCAAAAAGAACCAAGGGCTGCAATGCCTTACTTCCTCTTCCTGGTTCTCTGAGCGGTGGAACGCAAACCAGCACTCCCAGCGTGTCGTGTAGGTCACGCCCTGACGCGTTTCGTCATTGGTTGACTTCAACAGAGGGCGTGACCACACGACGCACACGCAGACTTATAATGCGTTCCAGTCCTCAACCTTAGCCAATCAGCCCGCGCCTGACAAAGCAATGGGTGCACATAACGATGACGGCTGATTACACTGAAGGCTTACTACAGGGAGAGGAATGGACCAAACAAAGTCTAACTGCATATCCTGTTATAAATCACCTGGATAGCTTCACAGGGGATTATACAAGAGATTAGGTATAATAATAATATTTAAAAGCTGAGTCTGATTCAATTAAATAAAATTAAATCAACAGAGCCTATAAATCAACAATCATAATGATAATGCATATTTATGCCGATACATATAGACAATGATTACCATAGTCATTTTAACCCATTAAGCACTATATGTAATAACTACTACATAGGTCAATACCATGGTATAGAAAAACTTTTTAGACAAAAATTTATATAATAAAAAATACTAAAAATTATATAAACATGCCATGTAGGAAGCTCCAATCTTATTTAGACAATAATAAAATAATTTAATTTTTTAAAATGTAATTTAAAAATCACTAATAAAACAATTAATATCTAATTCAACATTCAACCCTTTGGGCGACAAAGTATCTACAGAAAAAATCCATTGAGTTTCTCTCTTGGAAAGATCTCTGACCAAATTAGAGCCCCTCCATGCTGGCTTCAAATGGTCGACCCCCCAAAATTTAAGTCCCGAAGGATCCTGATTGTGAAATATTTTAAAATGAAGTGACACATTGTGGTCTTTAAAACCAATAATAATATTTGCAATGTGTTCTGACACTCTAACTTTAAGTTGGCGTTTAGTGCGGCCTATATAAATAAGCCCGCACGGGCATTGGAGGGCATACACAACATACGAAGTGTTACATGTGATGAATTCCCTGATAGTAAACTCCTTATCGTTTGAGGTAGATGTGAAGGTTTCAACAGCCCTTAATGGCCTGTTGACCTCTCTGCATGCACGACACCTCCTGCATGCAAAAAAACCATCTCTATCCCAAAAGGTAGAGGGTCTAGATGGGGGGTCCAAAACCTTCCTTACTATTTTATCAGCAAAACTCATAGCCCTTCTATAGATAAAACCAGGTTTTTGAGGCAATACTGTAGAGAGTACTTTATCCATACATAAAACATGCCAATGAGTATAAAAAATCTCTTCGACCTCCTTGTATTGGGAATGGAAGCTCGAGATAAAACTCCATTCTCTTCCTCTATCTATCTGTGCCGGTAATGGATCTCTAAGGAAATTATCCCTAGGTAATTCCGCCAACTCACAAATTAAAGAGTTTAATACCCTTTCTTTATAGCCTTTTTCTAGAAATTTATTTTTTACAATCTGGGCCTGTAGTAAAAAATCACTTCCCTCAGAGCAATTCCTTTTAACTCTGGTAATTTGTCCTTTAGGTATATTTTTCAGCCATAAAGGATGATGTCCACTGCTAACAGGTAAATAGCTATTAGAATCTGTGGCTTTAAAAAATACCTTCGTTCCCAACCTATTCTCACATCTATAAATGTGAACATCCAAGAAATGAATATCACTAGGGCTATATTCACTAGTCAATTTGATGTTATTCTTATTGTTATTAAGTTCACTTAAAAATTCTTGCAACGTGCTTAAAGGCCCCTCCCAGATAAAGAACAGATCATCAATGTATCTTTTATACATCAGGAGTTGTGGGCGTGTTATAGAGAAAATGAACTTATCCTCCCATTCCCCCATAAACAAATTTGCTATACTGGGGGCAAATTTAGCCCCCATAGCAACACCTCTTGATTGGGAATAGAAATCTCCATTGAACCAAAAAAAATTATGGTTCAAACAAAAATCAAGGGCATTCCTTAAAAAAACCTTCTGGTTGTGTGGTATATCATCACGTTTACACAATGCCCAATTCAAAGCCAGCAAGGCATCATCATGCTGGATAATGGTGTATAAGGCAGAAACATCTGCAGTTACCAAAAAAATCTCATCTTTCCCTGTAAGGTCTACTGCCTGTAACATTTGAAGTAAACTTTTGGTATCCCTCAAATAGGCACGAGTCTCTACCACACTTTTTTGGAGATAAATATCTAAATATTGTCCTAAACGGGATGTGATGGATCCAATCCCGTTGACAATAGGTCTTCCAGGGGGACATTTAACATCTTTATGGATTTTGGGGAGGGTGTAAATAGTGGGGATTCTACTACTACTAGGTACAAGATATGTCCTCTCACGATTAGTCAGAACCCCTGTAGAGTACCCCATTTCTATTAGACATTTTAAATTAATTTCATACTGGTTAGATGGATCTTTCTCCAACTTAGTATAGGTATTGGTGTCGTCTAACATCTCCATGAGTTGGTTAACATAAAATGTTTTATTCAAAATGACCACTCCTCCCCCTTTATCCGCGGGTCTAATGATTATATCTTTTCTCTCTTCAAGCATTGAGATTCCATCTAATATGTGGCGTGGATTCACCTCCTTTTTGGGTACTATGTGCTGTAAATCTCGTATCACAAGACCCTTAAATGTTTCCAATTGGTGGTTTGCGCCATTCAAAGGGTTGAAGAGAGACTTATTACGGAGCCCACTATCTAGTGCTACAGACGACAGATTAGTCGTTGGTTGGGAATTTTTGTTAAGAAAGTATTTCTTCACATTAATTTTACGTACATATTTATGTATGTCTATAAAGACATCAAACTTATTTATTGGCCTTTTCAGACCACACTTCAAACCCAAATGTAAAATATTAATTTCCTTGTGCGATAAAATTGTGTCACTCAGATTAAAAATACCACCTAATCTGGGCCTCTGCTTCTTTTTCTGGATTTTTGACCCCGCTCTGCATCCTCGCGTTCGTCTCTCCTCTGAGTGGAGTGTTGTACCTGATCCCTCTCCCAATAAGGTGGTTCTCTCCACTGAGGATCTCTGTGTTCCTGATTTTGTTGAGTATGAACCGGAGGCCTTCCCCTTCTTTGGGGATGTCCTCTGCCCCGTCTCTGCCACCCCCTCCCCCTCCCTAAAAAAGGACGGGACAGAACACAGAGATCCTCAGTGGAGAGAACCACCTTATTGGGAGAGGGATCAGGTACAACACTCCACTCAGAGGAGAGACGAACGCGAGGATGCAGAGCGGGGTCAAAAATCCAGAAAAAGAAGCAGAGGCCCAGATTAGGTGGTATTTTTAATCTGAGTGACACAATTTTATCGCACAAGGAAATTAATATTTTACATTTGGGTTTGAAGTGTGGTCTGAAAAGGCCAATAAATAAGTTTGATGTCTTTATAGACATACATAAATATGTACGTAAAATTAATGTGAAGAAATACTTTCTTAACAAAAATTCCCAACCAACGACTAATCTGTCGTCTGTAGCACTAGATAGTGGGCTCCGTAATAAGTCTCTCTTCAACCCTTTGAATGGCGCAAACCACCAATTGGAAACATTTAAGGGTCTTGTGATACGAGATTTACAGCACATAGTACCCAAAAAGGAGGTGAATCCACGCCACATATTAGATGGAATCTCAATGCTTGAAGAGAGAAAAGATATAATCATTAGACCCGCGGATAAAGGGGGAGGAGTGGTCATTTTGAATAAAACATTTTATGTTAACCAACTCATGGAGATGTTAGACGACACCAATACCTATACTAAGTTGGAGAAAGATCCATCTAACCAGTATGAAATTAATTTAAAATGTCTAATAGAAATGGGGTACTCTACAGGGGTTCTGACTAATCGTGAGAGGACATATCTTGTACCTAGTAGTAGTAGAATCCCCACTATTTACACCCTCCCCAAAATCCATAAAGATGTTAAATGTCCCCCTGGAAGACCTATTGTCAACGCGATTGGATCCATCACATCCCGTTTAGGACAATATTTAGATATTTATCTCCAAAAAAGTGTGGTAGAGACTCGTGCCTATTTGAGGGATACCAAAAGTTTACTTCAAATGTTACAGGCAGTAGACCTTACAGGGAAAGATGAGATTTTTTTGGTAACTGCAGATGTTTCTGCCTTATACACCATTATCCAGCATGATGATGCCTTGCTGGCTTTGAATTGGGCATTGTGTAAACGTGATGATATACCACACAACCAGAAGGTTTTTTTAAGGAATGCCCTTGATTTTTGTTTGAACCATAATTTTTTTTGGTTCAATGGAGATTTCTATTCCCAATCAAGAGGTGTTGCTATGGGGGCTAAATTTGCCCCCAGTATAGCAAATTTGTTTATGGGGGAATGGGAGGATAAGTTCATTTTCTCTATAACACGCCCACAACTCCTGATGTATAAAAGATACATTGATGATCTGTTCTTTATCTGGGAGGGGCCTTTAAGCACGTTGCAAGAATTTTTAAGTGAACTTAATAACAATAAGAATAACATCAAATTGACTAGTGAATATAGCCCTAGTGATATTCATTTCTTGGATGTTCACATTTATAGATGTGAGAATAGGTTGGGAACGAAGGTATTTTTTAAAGCCACAGATTCTAATAGCTATTTACCTGTTAGCAGTGGACATCATCCTTTATGGCTGAAAAATATACCTAAAGGACAAATTACCAGAGTTAAAAGGAATTGCTCTGAGGGAAGTGATTTTTTACTTCAGGCCCAGATTGTAAAAAATAAATTTCTAGAAAAAGGCTATAAAGAAAGGGTATTAAACTCTTTAATTTGTGAGTTGGCGGAATTACCTAGGGATAATTTCCTTAGAGATCCATTACCGGCACAGATAGATAGAGGAAGAGAATGGAGTTTTATCTCGAGCTTCCATTCCCAATACAAGGAGGTCGAAGAGATTTTTTATACTCATTGGCATGTTTTATGTATGGATAAAGTACTCTCTACAGTATTGCCTCAAAAACCTGGTTTTATCTATAGAAGGGCTATGAGTTTTGCTGATAAAATAGTAAGGAAGGTTTTGGACCCCCCATCTAGACCCTCTACCTTTTGGGATAGAGATGGTTTTTTTGCATGCAGGAGGTGTCGTGCATGCAGAGAGGTCAACAGGCCATTAAGGGCTGTTGAAACCTTCACATCTACCTCAAACGATAAGGAGTTTACTATCAGGGAATTCATCACATGTAACACTTCGTATGTTGTGTATGCCCTCCAATGCCCGTGCGGGCTTATTTATATAGGCCGCACTAAACGCCAACTTAAAGTTAGAGTGTCAGAACACATTGCAAATATTATTATTGGTTTTAAAGACCACAATGTGTCACTTCATTTTAAAATATTTCACAATCAGGATCCTTCGGGACTTAAATTTTGGGGGGTCGACCATTTGAAGCCAGCATGGAGGGGCTCTAATTTGGTCAGAGATCTTTCCAAGAGAGAAACTGAATGGATTTTTTCTGTAGATACTTTGTCGCCCAAAGGGTTGAATGTTGAATTAGATATTAATTGTTTTATTAGTGATTTTTAAATTAAATTTTAAAAAATTAAATTATTTTATTATTGTCTAAATAAGATTGGAGCTTCCTACATGGCATGTTTATATAATTTTTAGTATTTTTTATTATATAAATTTTTGTCTAAAAAGTTTTTCTATACCATGGTATTGACCTATGTAGTAGTTATTACATATAGTGCTTAATGGGTTAAAATGACTATGGTAATCATTGTCTATATGTATCGGCATAAATATGCATTATCATTATGATTGTTGATTTATAGGCTTTGTTGATTTAATTTTATTTAATTGAATCAGACTCAGCTTTTAAATATTATTATTATACCTAATCTCTTGTATAATCCCCTGTGAAGCTATCCAGGTGATTTATAACAGGATATGCAGTTAGACTTTGTTTGGTCCATTCCTCTCCCTGTAGTAAGCCTTCAGTGTAATCAGCCGTCATCGTTATGTGCACCCATTGCTTTGTCAGGCGCGGGCTGATTGGCTAAGGTTGAGGACTGGAACGCATTATAAGTCTGCGTGTGCGTCGTGTGGTCACGCCCTCTGTTGAAGTCAACCAATGACGAAACGCGTCAGGGCGTGACCTACACGACACGCTGGGAGTGCTGGTTTGCGTTCCACCGCTCAGAGAACCAGGAAGAGGAAGTAAGGCATTGCAGCCCTTGGTTCTTTTTGATACACGCCGGACGGCGGATACGGTGAAGTAAACCACCCTCCATGTTTGCTTATGTGATCTTTTAACTGATGTACGTTTAATGTATGAGGGGACCAAGTTTGTGAGGGTTTGTTTTATGAAATAAACTGGGTTACACTATGTGCTTTCCCTTTGTTTGTTTTTTGGAAGCCCATCTCATTCTGAGGTCTCCTTGACGGATACAACATTTCAGTGTTTGGCTTGGATACAGCAATTTCTATTCAAGGTTTTAATTCAATATTACTCTGGTGAGTGTGAACCCCTACGGGGTGTGTGTGTCACGAGGTGGATCTGGAAGATTGGTGGAAGGTGCACTCTACTTATTTCTTTAGGATCACCCATGGACATTCTTTTGAAGCACTGAAAACTATCTTGAATCTGTCTTAAGAACTGTTAGGTGGTGTTGACCACTGTCATTCCTCAACATTTAGCGCTGTTTGTAGTATTGACTGATACAGATTACTGTGTTCATTTTTACTATTGTTATATATATTTTGCCATGTTTTAAACAGCAGCTTAGTTTTATATATTTTTAATTATTTATTTTTTAAAAATATTTTTGTCAACATTCATTACCCACTTGTGGATAACTATTGTGGTCATTCATCTTTGTGGTAAATTGCAATACGTGTTATCCATAGGCGCTGAGCGGTGTATTATAGGCCTTTTTATACACTCTTTTTAAATTCTAGGTCCTTAAAATTGATAGGATTTTGGGACCAAAGTTACTAGACAGACCGAACATCATCTATAGGAAAAGCCAAACCCTGAAAGATACTCTGGCCCCAAGTATGGTTAAACCCCTGGAGAAATGTAATATGTTCTTAAATTTGAAAGGATATTTGAATATTTTCCCTGCAACACATACGGCAATTAAAAGTTTTGATCAGGTGTGAGGAGGCAAAACTGCCCGGTGATCTTTGACTTCTCCCATGTTGTTCAGATAGATCTTCCCCTCTTTAAGGTTGCCTACTCCTGCCCTAGACTGATTATTGAGCCGAAATGAGTAAAATGCTGCTGTGTGCCTGGCTTTCTCTGAATTAATCCTGGGTAAGATCCAGTTACTTAAAGCAGCTCCTGCTGGGGTATCGCTACATAATAAAAACAGAAGGGCTTTATATGGAGAATGGGAGAACCACAGAAGGAAATATACAAGAACATTAAACAGCCTTAACCGCTTGTCGACCGGCTCGCGCTGATGCAAAAGTGCAAAGTTTGCAGAACCTCGAAAACCATCAGGACTTCTTCCTTTTCCTCTCAAATAACATCAAAGGAGTACAAAATCAGTGATTTCATTACATGCAGCACAATAGAGGTCATCTACCTTTTGAGGTGTCCGTGCAGCCTCCAATATATTGGGAGGACCACTAGGGCACTTAACATAAGAATTGGGGAACATTTATCAAACATCAGGAGAGGTTTCGTAGGACACAGTGTGTCAAAGCATTTTCGTCTACACCATCATAGGGATCCTTCTCTTCTGGAGGTTATCGAAAAATATACTCCACATTGGAGGGGGAGCAATCTCAAAAGATAAATATCCCGCAGAGAAACGAGATGGATATATGACATTTAGTGTTACAGTCCTTGGGGACTCAACATTGAGTGGGACATTAACTGTTACATCGATAATCGATAAATATACCATCATCCCTCTCAGATAATTCTTCCCCTGTTTTTGGGAATGTGTCATCGTCTTATCATTATTAGTTTATGTGTAGAATTATTTGGATGTCGAGCATAATAATATGAGGAAGATAGTAGGTTGCACCTTTATCAGACTTGTTACAACATTCAATATTCCAATATATTATATATTATTTTCTATTTAAAATAAGTCCTCATATGTGGGTCCTGTATCGGATCTGTTCTAATGGCTGCATTGTGTGGTGATGTGATGAGGTTATGGTTTCCCTACCCATCCTTCACAATTAGTGCAGGGTTGTCCTTTCACCTGGCAAACCACATCAGATCCCTTCCTTTCCTGGTGTGTTTTTTCCGGTGAAACATACATCCCAGCATTGAGAACACAAATTTTTTTTACCCATTTTTAATTTAGTATTAATATCCTGATTTATTGCATGGATTTTCACAGCAATATGTTAATCTTATTTGCTGATTTTCATATAGACCATGCTTATGATAATTAACATTCATTCACATATATGAATTTGTTTATTTTTACTTTCACAGAAAAAAAAAATTTCATGTCATTTCCATTGATTATTATCATTTTTAGCCATCAATTTTTAAATATAGCATATTATGTTTTGGAAATGCATCATAGATCTCTTTGCCATGAAGTTATGTGCATTATATAGCATTTTATAAATTTTAAAACAAGGTTTAATAATTAGCGGTAGTAGTGACACAGAGAGATGCGGATCAACATCTGACTTCCGGTGTCCCTCCCGCATTAAGGGTATTTAAACATGGTGATAGACGTCCAGACTTCAGCCTCTATTCCCAGTAGAATCCCTATATGGGGAAACGCGTCGGGTGGAGCAATAGGTCTCTGACGTCATCACGTATCGGCCAGCTGGTGTGAACTGCGGCTGTTTTGAAAAATCATTTCTGTTTGTATGGATGTCAGCATACAATGAAGCTTGTGCAATAAATATTTTTACAAGGAAATTCTGCACCATGAGGTCTCTACTTCTTCTCCTTCCTTGGTAATTGACTGTGGGCTCGTGAGATACAGAGGTAAATCGTTTATGGTTGTGTGGAAATTGTAAACCGGTGAGTGGAGGGTACACCTACCTATCAAAAGTGATTACCTTATCCAGAGGAGTATCGAGTCGTAAGCAGAATTGGGAGTCATATCAACGGTGCTAAACTTCGGAGCCAACAGTCTATCTTTTCATGAGGTGCCTGGGGAGGAACACCTAAGGGCAGATTGGCCCAATATCGAGCCCAATGTTATCATCTGTCTGGTAAGCGGCCATTCTTTTATCAGCGTATCGGATGTGATTGTATGAAGTTAACCAATTCAATATTCCCGTTTTTATGCCACATGGGATCTTCTGCACTACATTTTTGTATTTTTATACCATATGGACTAGAATAATTCACAGTTTTTTTGGACTCATTTATTGTGTTATTCATCACAGTGGTATTGTGGTTAATAATGATTTGCAATTCATTTATCACTCAATGTCGTTAGTGTAACAGCATCGTATCATTTGTTCATTCATTTTTTTGTTTAGAAGCAATATTTATTTGATACACTTTCTTAGGTCGCGCAATTGATCTCTCTTTTCCAATACTTATGAGCCCCATTCAGGCTAATTAATTTGCAGCACCTACACATCTTAATAGTGAAGATTTAACCCTTCACCATATTTTCACAAACCTATAGTGTGTTTACTTCACATTTATTTAATATATATTTTGTTTAATTAGCAGGGGGCAGCGCGGATTTTTTTACCCTTATACAACCCCTTCCCTACAGTGACATTTACACAGTAATCAGTGCGTTTTTATAGCTCTGATCGCTGTATAAATGTCAATGGTACCAAAAATGTGTCAAAAGTGTCTGATCTGTCCGCCGCAATGTCACAGTACTGCTAAAAATCAAAGATCACTACCATTACTAGTAAAAAAAATAATAATATCATAAAATCATAAAAAATGCCATAAAAATGCCATAAATCTTTCCCAGTTTGTAGACGCTATAACTTTTGCGCAAACCAATCACTATACCAATCTTATTGTGATTTTTTTTAACCAAAAATATGTAGAAGAATATATATTGGCCTAAACTGATGAAGAATTTTTTTAAAAAAATAAACATTTTTGGGGATATTTATTATAGCAAAAAGTAAAAAATATATATTTTTTTCAAAATTGTCGATCTTTTTTTGTTTATAGCGCAGAAAATAAAAAACGCAGAGGTGATCAAATACCACCAAAAGACAGCTTTATTTGTGGGAAAAAAAGGACGCAAATTTTGTTTTGAGTGCAGCATCGCACGACTGCGCAATTGTCAGTTAAAGCAACGCAGTGCAAAATTTTAAAAAGTGCTCTGGTCAGGAAGGGGGTAAAATCTTCCGGGGCTAAAGTGGTTTAAAGAGAAGTATGGGGTTATTTTTTATTTTCAAAATCATACTTACCTACCGTGGCTGAATGCAGCATCAGTCCGATGCTGCTTCTGTCCCCCGCCAGCTCTAACACTGAGAACCAAGCGGTCTAACACCGTGGATCACTCGGTTCTCACAGCTCCATGAGCAGAGAACTGGAGACTGCCCCCTCCTCTCTCCCTCCTGGGCTGTGGATGGGGCGGGAGCAGCCGTCTCTGGCTCTCAGCGGCTCACTGAGAGGCTGAGCTGGGTGCCAGTCCAGGCATGCAGGCGAATCCCGACCCCAGTGTCACGATCCTGTTTGAGCCTGGACCGGCTCTGTGAAGTCAGCAGACAGCGGACTTCAGCCCGCTGTCTGCTGAAACCGGGTCGCAGGAGTAGACATGTGCATGCCGAAAAATGTTTTTCGTTTTGATTCAATAATCTAGTTGATTCAATTCGGTTGATTAGTTCAATTCGTTTTTGGAATTCATATTCGGAATTCATATTCGAAATTTTCTAATTTTCTTTGAATTTACCGATTTTTTTTTTTTGCTTCGAAAGTATCAAATCGATAAATTTTCGAATCGGTCATAACGAAAAATCTTCATCAAATGATTACAATGGCTCTTTAAATCACCTTTGGCTTAACAAAAACATAATTATTTCAAAATTGTACACTAACAACACACACAGTCTTTGATTTCAGCAATATGTGTAGTAAAAATTCGACTAGAGTTCAATGTAAAATTTGATTAGACTTTCAGTCCCAATTTCTGAAATTTGGATGAATCTCGTTACGTTATTCGGAGCATTCAGTAAAATGTATTTATATTGTAATTCGGGTATTCGGAGATATCCGAATAACGAAAAATTTGTCTGAATATTAATTCGGAAAGAAACGAACCGCACATGTCTACACAGGAGTGCAGAACGAACCTCCGATCCACAAACAAACTTTGGCTGTACTTCTCCTTTAGTAAAATCGGACTGTCAACATAGCAGAGGACTATTGAGTACAGGTCCACTATAAGGGCCGGTTCACACTGCTGCAAATTCTATTGCGAATTCGCAGGTCCTATAAATAACATTGTTTTACATTAGTGCCATTCACATCAATGCGAATCTAAGCTGCGGGAAAAAAAGAGTCCTGTGCGAGTTTGATCCGTGTGCGATACAAATTCAGCTCTATAGACAGGAATTCCCTGAAATCGCGGCCGCGAAATTGCGGTAAAATCGCACGATTTTGAAGTCGCAGTAGTGTGAACCGAGCCTTAATCTTTAGTAGTTATTTTTTTTTGATGGATAGACTCAATGAACTTCCTTTTGTGGTCCTGTCATTTCAATGCATCTCCTTACAAAAATTGAGCTTTTGAAATGTATGTTTTTTGTTTTTTTTTCTTGTAAAACAAAAATGTCATTTTTGAACATTCATGCCAGCAAAGCTGCATCTATAGCATTTCCCACTGGGACCCAATAAAATGAAAATCTTCTGTAAATGGAAGACAGAAGCAACAACAATATTACACGGATCCAGCATCATGTGGCAAGCATGAGAAGTAGAGCTAGAACAATATTTCCCTGTACTTAATATCCACCTATATATAAACATGCCGGGCAGACACATTCTATTCCTGATTCCTGAGTCAAATGGGATTTTTTTTTTTTACTTTGACAACGGTACAACTGAGGTTCAGAAATCACCGCATTTTTATGTTTAAAATGATGCATCATCTAGGGACTAGAGTTGAGCGTACACCTGGATGTTCGGGTTCGACGGGTTCGGCCGAACTTCGGAAAAAAGTTCGAGTTCGGGACTGAACTTGACCCGAACTTGACCCCGAACCCGAACCCCATTGAAGTCAATGGGGACCCGAACTTCTGAGGACTATTCACACTTGTTTCCCATGCTTAGAACTGTCCCTGCACAAAGTGTCATTTCTGAAGGAAAAAAAGTCATTTAAAACTCACTCGCGGCTATAATGAATTGTCGGCTCCCGGCAATACATAGAAAAGTAATTGATAAAAAAAAAAAAAAAAAAAAAAAAGCGTGGGGGTTCCCCCAAATTCAATTACCAGACCCTTCAGGTCTGGTATGGATATTAAAGGGAACCCTGCCGCAAATTTAAAAAAAAATGCATGGCGTTCCCCCAAATATCCATACCAGGCCCTTCAGGTCTGGTATGGATTTTAAGGGGAACTCCACCCCAAATTTAAAAAAAAATGGCATGGAGTCCCGCTAAAAATCCACACCAGACCCTTATCCGAGAACGCAACCTGGCAGGCCGCAGGAAAAGAGGGGGGGGCGAGAGAGCGCCCCCCCCCCTCCTGAACCGTACCAGGCCACATGCCCTCAACATGGGTAGGATGTCCCCATGTTGATGGGGACAAGGGCCTCATCCCCACAACCCTTGCCCGGTGGTTGTGGGGGTCAGCGGGCGGGGGGGCTTATCGGAATCTGGAAGACCCCTTTAACAAAGGGGACCCCCAGATCCCACCCCCCTATGTGAATTGGTAAGGAGTACATTGTACCCCTACCATTTCATGAAGAAAGTGCAAAAAAATGTACAAAAAACACACAGACACCTTGGAAAAGTCCTTTATTAAAAATAAAAAAATAAAAAATAAAAAAAAACATTCCAGCGATGAAATCCAGTGTCCCGCGGCGATCCCGATGTCCAGCGCTGTCCAAACGAGACGTCATTGGCTGAGCCTGAGCGGACCTGATGGGGAACTTCCTCCGCAGTGTATTAAATGAATAGACCCGCCCCTTCTAAAGTTCCCCATCAGGTCCGCTCTGCCAATGACGTAGGTGTAAGGCTAAGCGGACCAGATGCGGAACGTGAGAAGGGGTGGGTCTATTCATGTATTACACTGCGAGGCAGTTCCCCATCAGGTCCGCTCAGCCAATGACGTAGGCGGGGTCTGACATACAAGGGGGCGGACCTGATGGGGAACTTCCTCCACATTATAGCCGCGAGTGAGATTTAAATGACTTTTTTTCCTTCAGAAATGACACTTTGTGCAGGGACAGTTCTAAGCACGGGAAACAAGCGCGACTTTACATGCATATTGCCGAACACCGGACCCGAACCCGAACATACAATTGTTCGGGTCCGGGACCCAAAAACCCAAAAGTTCGGTAGCCGCGAGTGAGTTTTAAATGACTTTTTTTCCTTCAGAAATGACACTTTGTGCAGGGACAGTTCTAAGCACGGGAAACAAGCGCGACTTTACATGCATATTGCCGAACACCGGACCCGAACCCGAACATACAATTGTTCGGGTCCGGGACCCAAAAACCCAAAAGTTCGGTAGCCGCGAGTGAGTTTTAAATGACTTTTTTTCCTTCAGAAATGACACTTTGTGCAGGGACAGTTCTAAGCACGGGAAACAAGCGCGACTTTACATGCATATTGCCGAACACCGAACCCGAACATACAATTGTTCGGGTCCGGGACCCAAAAACCCAAAAGTTCGGTACGGACCCGAACTTTACAGTTCGGGTCCGCTCAACCCTACTAGGGACAAGTTTAACCCTTGGTTCATACCTTTGCATTTTACGTACAATTTGTGTTTTGCAGAAATGCACTACAGTCCATTTAACATGGTTTCCTATGGATCTAGTTCACATCTGTGAGTTTTTTCTGGAGAGGGTCAGGGACTTTTTTCCCACAGCAGATTGCATTTTGTGTGTAATAGACTTCAATGGACTCACACCAAAAAAAGTGTTGCGTTTTTTATGTGTTTTTTTTTTGGGAGGGGGGGGCTAATAGAAAAGTATGACAGTTCTGTTCATATAGTGCGACTTTGATGTGACTTTACACTCTCTGCCAAGTAGCATGAAAGTAGTGCAGGAACCTGTATCCAAAGTCACATGTTAGAGTTAGGGTTAAGCGGTAATGTTTAGGGTTAGTGGTAATTGTTAGGGTTAAGATGCTAACCCTAACACTGAAAACCCTAATGATTATCACTAACTGTCAGGACCTGGGCTTGAACCTGGGACCTCGTCGGTGTCTGGCGTTGACTCTTCCCACTGAGCTATCTGGGATGCTGGACAGCTCCCTGCCTGATCTGCTGGACAAACCTGATCCAATGGACAACCCTGCCTTGAGTCTTGATTACTGTTGAACCTTGAACTCCTTGCTCCTCCCATGAACTTCCTATAAAAGCCTTGTCTCAGCACTTCCTCTTTGCCAGGTTATTGTGCCTTCCCTGCCAGTGCCTTGCTGCTGTCTTTCCTGCTGCCGTCTGTACCTACAACCATGATGACCTCATGATTGACCCTTGGCTTGTTCCTGGACTTCTCTACTGCCTGATCCCAATCTGCAACCACCCGTGTTTGACCCTCGGCCTGTTCTTTGACCACTCCTTGGCTTGTTTTCTGACCACGCTGCTGTTTCATCCTTGTTTCATCCTTCATCCTTGTCTGTTTATCCGCTATTGGACCCCGGCTTGCTCACACCCTGGTGGGGCAAACTTGAGGACCGCGACCTGGTTGCAGCTAAATCCATCTCCACCATCAGGAGCTCTGGGGAAAACTAGCTAGTAGACTCCGCACCTCAGGTGAGCCTGTGTCATCTGCCAGAAGTGACTGCCTGTATACCTGTCCTGCAACTGCTATAGCAACTGGTCTTCAAGCCCGACGCCTGATCGTGACACTAACCTTAACTCCAACCCTAAAATTTAGCCCTTAACCCTAACATTTAACCCTAACCCTTAACACTAACATTAAACCCTATCCCTTAACCCTGACATTTAACCCTGTCCCTTAACCCTAACATTTAACCCTGTCCCTTAACCCTACCCTAGCCCTTAACCCTAACCCAAACATTTAACCCTAACCCTTAACACTAACATTTAACCCTGTCCCTTAACCCTACCCTAGCCCTTAACCCTAACCCTAACATGTAAACCTAACACTTAACACTGAAGTCCTGTACACACGATCGGTTTGACTGATGAAAACCGTCCGATGGATGGTTTTCATCAGACCAACCGATCGTGTATGGGACCCATCGGTCTTTTTTCCATCGGTTTTAAAAAATAGAACATGTTTTAAATTTTTCCGATGGATAAAAAACCGATCGAAAACTCCGATCGTCTATGGGCAAGTCCATCGGATCAAAAACCCACGCATGCTCAGAATCAAGTCGACGCATGCTCAGAAGCATTAAACTTCATTTTTCTCGGCTCATCGGAGTGTTTTACGTCACCGCGTTTGGAACGGTCGGTTTTTTGACTGATGGTGTGTGGGCAAGACTGATGAAAAACAGTTTCATCGGATTTCCGATGGACAAATCCATCAGACGAAAATCCATAGGTTATCCGATCGTGTGTACAGGGCTTGACATTATACCCTAACCCCAACACCTCTTTGATGTTACAAGAGTGCCAGAGAGTGTAACGTTACATCAAAGTCGCACTACATGAACAGAACTGTCATACTTGCTGATGCTATTTAATTTGTATCTGTTCATTCTTCTATTATTCTATCTTATTCATTATTGATTATTTTGGTTTTGAATATTGTATTTATATACTCTATACTATTTTGTTAATATATTGTTTTTTTGTAGAATCTACCCTTGTTGCAATACCTCCTGAAGAAGACAATAAATGTTGAAACATGTCCGGTGCATTTTCACACTAACACTAATGTAGCTCTCTGGGGTTTATATCTATCCATATATGGGACCTACTTGTATGAGGGATCTGTATGTTTTTAATCTTTGTATTTGTTTTTAATCATGATGTACAATAAACTTTTCCTATTTTATATAGCTGTAATGTTCTCTTGGTGCCATTAAAAGAAAAACCCCATCCATTATTTCCTGTATCTGCATTACTCTAAGGATGACAAGATAAAAAAGGACCTCACGCCAGATGGCACAGTCTAACCCCATAGAACTTTAGTAGACCAAGTGAGTAGTTAAAATAAGTACATTTTATTACAAAAATATCATAATATATTTAACATCATAAAATGCATACAACAAGTATATAATATGCCCAAATACATGTGTCTGTATGTCAAACAAGCTTCCCCTAGAGGGTGAGTGGGCCAGCAAAAATGCATACTGGCGGTAGCTCCTGACATGTTTCGGACCTTAAATAGTCCTTCTTCAGAGGTTTTTATGCCATTTGGGTCATAGGAATTCCTTTAATGTAGATATATAGTGTAGCGGCCTCCTCTCTCCCCTCTCTTCTATCAGCTCGTCTGTCTCTTGTCTAGGGGTACTTTACAGGAGAGAGAGCGGGGTCACCACGCCAAACCCTCACCGCAGATGTTTGTGTGGTGGAAGCAAAGTTCTTGTTTTACCTTCGGGTCAGTATTCTGCACCTGAAACCTCCAATGAGAGTTATCTTGAACAATGTCTGCCAGAAAATGAGCCCCACACCATTAAAGTCCAACACTCCTTTATTCTTCTTGAATGAACACAATCAGTTAGACTCCCTTGTAGAACAGAACAGAAAAGTAGGTGTGGATGCGAGTAGGCCCAGACACAATGAACTCTCCACTTTCCTCCCTGAAAGTGGGTTGCGGTCTCCGAGCGAGGGGGAATTTCCTTCCAGGCGGTCTCCGATGGGAGGCTCACCTGTCACTGGCAATATGCTGCACCGGGTCTTCAAGTAAGTATCTCCCACCGGTCCATTACGCCTTCCAGATTTGGGTACCCACTCCCGGGGTTCCCTAGGACCTCCTTCCCTCGCGGAACTCAGTGTTGGGCACTGAGCTCCAGACCTCCTCTCGAGTACCTCACCCCAGGCTAAAGGTGCCTGGGATGGAACACGACCTCCGAACGTCCTCTAGGCCTAGACCCGCCTAGGGGACCGACACGAACCATCGCCCTCAGGCTGAAGGTGCCTGGGCTCGACTCCCTCCACCAAAAATGGCCGCCCCCTTTATACCCCCTCCCAGCAAACACGGCGGGTTCCCCGCCCCACCATACAACCGCTGAGAGAGACCAAAAGAGGTACGCCACCGCAACGATGACTCAACCCCGGGCCCAAAGCGACAGTGCCACCTGGTGGGCCCCAGCAAACCATACATCACAGTTTTCCCCACCAGATTCAAAAAATAGAAAGCATATACCCGCTACAATAGTATGCATTAGTAAGGCATATATAAATTTCTCAAATAGATATGCATGTAATATCACAAATGCTTGATATTGACATTCAGCCTATTCTTACAAAAGATGCACAAGCGAGTGGGGTAGTCAGCCAGAGATGTGATGGTCAGTCGCCAGCAGGCCACAGCACGGTGAACCCGAGGTGGAATGTAAGGAATGCGGACACCAAGGCGGAAAGGCAGCGAATGTCTCAGCTGCAAGGACCCCTAGGCTTTGGAACATAGGTTCCTGCCTATAAATGACCAGCAATCAAGCAGGTGGTAAAAATGAAGGCACGATATTGTGGTGTTAATCTGTATGTATAAAAGTGAAGGAGGTGTGAATAGGAGTATGTCCATGGTGGTAAAGTTATTGCAGTAAATATATATATGTTTATAGGTGTCAGCATCACACATACATAGTCCATGACATGCAGGTGATGCTGGAAAGACGGGATGTCAGACTGTACAAATAGAACCTCCTAACATACCTAAAAGTGACACTAAAGGTTCCCGTTTAAAAAAAATAAAAATAACAAACATGTCATACAGTACTTACCTCCACTGTGCAGTTCGTTTTGCACAGAGTGGCCCCGATCCACCTGTTCTGGGGTCCCACGGGGGCTCTCACGGCTCCTCCCTGCATTAGATAACCCCCTCTGGGAAGCTCTCTCCTGAGGGGGTTACCTTGCGGGTGCGCTCCCTTGTCATACATTTGGCATCCATAGATGCCGAGTGTACGACTTGGCCCCGCCCCCCGGCGCCCAAGTCATTGGATTTGATTGACAGCAGCGGGAGTCAATAGCTGCGCTGCTATCAATCTATCCAATCAAAGCCGGGACTCCAAGGAGAGAAGGACGGCAGGGACGTGCCCACGGAAATTCGAGGCTCAGGTAAGTAAAATGGGGGGGGGGGGGCTGGGGGGCCGGACACTGCAAGGTGTTTTTTCACCTTAATGCATAGGATGCATTAAGGCGAAAAAACACAAAGGTTTACAACCCCTTTAAACTTTGTTGACAGCTATGCTATCCTCCTCTCCCGCCTCCCACCTCTCCCGCTGCCGATAAAAGTGATCTCGCAGCGAATCCACCGCGGAGACTACTTCTATCTTAAAGCAGACCAGCTGCCGTTTAAGAAAATATTGGGGCTATGGCAGCTATCTGCTGCCATAACCCCGTATTTAACATCAAAGTACCGACGTATAACGACGGCGGGCGGTCCGGAAGTGGTTAAAAACGCAACACGCATTAACCGCAACCTGCATAGATGTGCACCTAGCCTTTGTTAGTTTTGAATAAAGTGAAGAGGGATTAGAACTCCTGTCAGGTTTTTATTGCTGTCTGTGTCCCCAATAGGGAGACTCATCCACCCTATTTGTCATGTTTACCATCATCACCCAACGTAAAAGAAAATTCAAAATTTTGGGTTGTCACCAGAACAGGAATAGAGGGGAAACCTTCTTCTGGGGACAGGGGTTCTGCTGACACATATGCTGGGACACTGACACTTCCAGCGGTTTTGCCATCCCACTCTCACCGTATCTCACATTGGTTAGCATTGGCCCTCCACCTCACTAGAGGATACAGTAGTCAAAAAAAATTGTGATTTGAAAAAAAAAATTGGAGCAACAAAATAGCACTAATGAATAGTAAAAACAGGACTGAAAAATAATATATGCCTCGACTTTTGTGAAGTTGGATTATTATACTTCAGTTCTTTCTGTAATCTACAAATCACCGATCACATGTAACAGGTCATTATTGTTTTTAAGATGGAATTTGTCAAGCTTGATTACTACATTGTTCACTAATAATACAATTACATGATTTAAAAGGCTTCATTATTAATGAAGGGCTGTATTATAATTTAGCAGAAATAAAAAAAAAGACCTATTATTATTTACATGTCATATTAATCATTAGGGCCACATCTCCTAATCACATTATTATTTGAAGTACCTCTTGATGGCCATGAATAAATAAAAACCTTAGTGTAACCTACGGCCTACGCAGCGTAGATCACGTGGTCTCTGACTACCAGGAGTACTGCAAAGGTTTTATGTGATTAACCAACACATCTATTTAAAGTAGTTGTAAACCTCTGAAATTAAACATGAAGGAAGTACATCCTTCTATAATGTGTACTTGCCTCAACCCCAAGCACTCAGTGTGATTTCTGTCTGCTGTCTCCTTCTATCTGCATGAGTCCCTTTTTGAAAGGTTATGCTGCCTCTAAAGGATCCAGGAGGGCAGGGGAGGGGAGCCCCAGCACACAGCAGGTGATTGACAGCCTCGGCTGTGTATATTTACTTGTGAGATTGTGAGAGGGGGTGTGTCAATTCTCTCAACTCAAGTCTCAGATTACACTCAAGTCTCAGACATAAATTATACACAGATTGCACACACTTTCTGCTCAATGCTTCGGTGTGTTACATCAGATCGCCACCCCCTGCTTTCTGGAACTAAGGAATGCTGTGTGCTTTAGAAGGCTTTAGAGGAGAGAAGGCTGCAGATAAAGAGGTACAACTTACACTATATTGCCAAAAGTATTGGGACAACTGCCTGTTACTATTATTATTTTAAACAGACTCATTGCTATATCCCCATTTACATATGCACTTTGTGTTTGCGCTAACAGTTACCTTTTCCATTTAATATTGCGTTGGCCCACCCTTTGCAGCTATAACAGCTTCAACTTAAGAGTTCCAGTGAAGGGAACTCTTAAGGTGTCAGCATACCAAGACATTTTGGACAATTTCATGCTCCCAACTTTGTGGGAACAGTTTGGGAATGACCCCTTCCTGTTCAAACATGACTGTGCACCAGTGCACAAAGCAAGGTCCATAAAGACATGGATGAGCGAGTTTGGGGTGAAGGAACTTGACTGACCTGCACAGAGTCCTGACCTCAGCCCAATAGAACACTTTTGGGATGAATTAGAGTGGAGACTGCGAGCCAGGCCTTCTTGTCCATATCAGTGCCTGACCTCACAAATGTGCTTCTGGAAGAATGGTCAAACATTCCCTAAGACACATTCCTAAACCTTGTGGACAGCCTTCCCAGAAGAGTTGAAGCTGTTTTAATGCACAGGAAAACCTTGCAGAGGGCAGACTGTAAAAAGTTTGGAAATCTGTCTCTTTAATGTTCTGTTTCAAGCACCACTTTACCCACTGACCTACCACCTTTTGACCTCGGTCCTTCCGGTCAGTACGGTCACCTGCTGAATAAGCACCCTCCACAGACAGCTCAACTCTCCAATAAGACATGGAAGTTTAATCCAGCGTAGCTTTACAATATACTGGTTAAACTGCAGTCATTTGAAGCTTAAAGAGACAATAATCTTCCAAGCCTCTTGCCCACTAAGAAGGCTGGAACTTTACTAAGGGAACATGAAGAAAGAAGAGCACGTGACTAAACCAACCCAAACATGCAGGTAACCTGGATTGTACCACTACAGAGATACAATAATAAACAAGTTGTAGTTAGTTACACTGACTTGGAACTAGATGTCACCACCAAGACATTTATACATACATAATTAAATCCAATGCAACTGTGATAGATACACAATAAGAGTTCCACAACACAATGAAGGGAACGGGATAAGGGACTGTCAGGCTCCGGAGGAAAAAGCTAAATGAACCTGGATATCCTGAAGCCAGGAAATAATGTCTGAATGGCTGCATCTTTTAGCACACACCATGAGAAGCTCAATGTGTGCAGTGAAATCAGAATAAACAATTTCAGTACAGGAGAGGAGCCTGTATAACTGTGCAACTGAGATGAGATTTAGATAGTTATCCTGAAGTTATATTGAAGTATACGGCTATTTTTTTAAGCTAAGCCATTCGCTGGGGATTGTATCTTCTATTTGCATTCAGTTTTTAATGAGCCAGATGCAGGAAATCAGGTAACATTTATGCTGGAATGGGAACAATATGCAAACATAACTCACAGAAAACAAACTGATGTGCTGCTATTTTGTAGCCCTCATTAATTTCTTTTCTTGGTAAGGACGGAGATTTGGGACTTAAATGAACAACTTTTTCTGCAGTGGGCCTTGTGTGTGCGCAAGTGGGACACCCAGCTAAGAATGTCCCTATGTAGACTCACTTACCCAGAACCCTGTAGAAAGGCAGTAGAGTCTTTGGATGTCTTTTAATAATTTTATTTGGGGAACTTGTGAGGGAGAAAAGTAAGATGCAAAAAAGCTAGTAGCAGTACAACTTCTCTAGCTGGCTGTCCCTTGATGGAGCTCAGACTTCCAATGCACACAGCAAACTGGTGTAGCTTCCATTACAACAGACATCCCTGTGTTTTCTCTGCTCCTAATGGATGACTACAGCAGTCAGATCAGTGGAGATTCCCATGTGTAGGCAGGTGTAGGCTTCCCTTCGTCTTGTGGGTGGCACTGTGCCACTAATACAGATGGAGTGTAGTCTGTTGCGGGAATTGTCCCCCAGACGGTCAGGCTGTCAGAGAGATCAGCATCCACTTGGACTCTGTAATCTCAAGATTTCAGGCAGCCATCTTTTGTGTGGGACTTTATATAATAGGGTACCTGTGTCTTTCGAGAGAGTGGTAGGTCAGGGAAAAGAACCCCGCTGGGGATGGAAAGTGTATAGTGCATGGAGAGGTTTCTGATTAGGGATGAGCTTCGTGTTCGAGTCGAACATACGTTCGACTCGAACATCGGCTGTTCGATCGTTCGACGAAGATCGAACGATTTGGGCCGTTCGCGCCAAATTCGAGTGACGCGAACGGCCCACAATGCACTACGCCATCGCAGTGTCATCCAGGCGCTGTGATTGTCCAAGCATGCACTGTGACCCTGCATGCTTGGCCAATCACAGCGCCGGCAGCGAGGAGAGCAATGATTGGCCACAGGCAGGATGCCTGTGGCCAATTATTGCTGAGGGTGTTTAGTACACGCCCCACACTATAAAAGGCCGCCAGCACGGCGGCCTAGTGTAGTGTGTTCCGGAGCAGGGAAAGAGAAACATAGGCAGGGACAGTGACATTTTTTTTCTTGCTTAACCTGGATTCCTTTAGTTTAGGGAAAGAGAAGGATAGGTAGGGAGAGTGTCAGTGTGTTTTACTGTGCGAATCCTTGTTTCTAGGGACAGGGAAGGACAGTGAGGGAATTCTCCTTGTGCTATAGTGTGCTTTAAAAAAACATTTTTTCTAGGGACAGAAAACTATAGGTAGGGAGAGTGTCAGTTTCTTTCACTGTGATAATCCTTGTTTCTAGGGACAAAGAAGGAAAGTGAGTGAAATTCTCCTTGTGCTATAGTGTGCTTTAAAAAAACATTTTTTCTAGGGACAGAAAACTATAGGTAGGGAGAGTGTCAGTGTCTTTTACTGTGCGAATCCTTGTTTCTAGGGACAGGGAAGGACAGTGAGGGAATTCTCCTTGTGCTATAGTGTGCTTTAAAAAAACATTTTTTCTAGGGACAGAAAACTATAGGTAGGGAGAGTGTCAGTGTCTTTTACTGTGCGAATCCTTGTTTCTAGGGACAGGGAAGGACAGTGAGGGAATTCTCCTTGTGCTATAGTGTGCTTTAAAAAAACATTTTTTCTAGGGACAGAAAATTATAGGTAGGGAAAGTGTCAGTGTCTTTTACTGTGCAAATCCTTGTTTCTAGGGACAGGGAAGGACAGTGAGGGAATTCTCCTTGTGCTATAGTGTGCTTTAAAAAAACATTTTTTCTAGGGACAGAAAACTATAGGTAGGGAGAGTGTCAGTGTCTTTTACTGTGCGAATCCTTGTTTCTAGGGACAGGGAAGGACAGTGAGGGAATTCTCCTTGTGCTATAGTGTGCTTTAAAAAAACATTTTTTCTAGGGACAGAAAACTATAGGTAGGGAGAGTGTCAGTGTCTTTTACTGTGCGAATCCTTGTTTCTAGGGACAGGGAAGGACAGTGAGGGAATTCTCCTTGTGCTATAGTGTGCTTTAAAAAAACATTTTTTCTAGGGACAGAAAACTATAGGTAGGGAGAGTGTCAGTGTCTTTTACTGTGCGAATCCTTGTTTCTAGGGACAGGGAAGGACAGTGAGGGAATTCTCCTTGTGCTATAGTGTGCTTTAAAAAAACATTTTTTCTAGGGACAGAAAACTATAGGTAGGGAGAGTGTCAGTGTCTTTTACTGTGTGAATCCTTGTTTCTAGGGACAGGGAAGGACAGTGAGGGAATTCTCCTTGTGCTATAGTGTGCTTTAAAAAAACATTTTTTCTAGGGACAGAAAACTATAGGTAGGGAGAGTGTCAGTGTCTTTTACTGTGCGAATCCTTGTTTCTAGGGACAGGGAAGGACAGTGAGGGAATTCTCCTTGTGCTATAGTGTGCTTTAAAAAAACATTTTTTTCTAGGGACAGAAAACTATAGGAAGGAAGAGTGTCAGTTTCTTTCACTGTGATAAACCTTGTTTCTAGGGACAAAGAAGGAAAGTGAGTGAAATTCTCCTTGTGCTATAGTGTGCTTTAAAAAAACATTTTTTCTAGGGACAGAAAACTATAGGTAGGGAGAGTGTCAGTGTCTTTTACTGTGCGAATCCTTGTTTCTAGGGACAGGGAAGGACAGTGAGGGAATTCTCCTTGTGCTATAGTGTGCTTTAAAAAAACATTTTTTCTAGGGACAGAAAACTATAGGTAGGGAGAGTGTCAGTGTCTTTTACTGTGCGAATCCTTGTTTCTAGGGACAGGGAAGGACAGTGAGGGAATTCTCCTTGTGCTATAGTGTGCTTTAAAAAAACATTTTTTCTAGGGACAGAAAACTATAGGTAGGGAGAGTGTCAGTGTCTTTTACTGTGCGAATCCTTGTTTCTAGGGACAGGGAAGGACAGTGAGGGAATTCTCCTTGTGCTATAGTGTGCTTTAAAAAAACATTTTTTCTAGGGACAGAAAACTATAGGTAGGGAGAGTGTCAGTGTCTTTTACTGTGCGAATCCTTGTTTCTAGGGACAGGGAAGGACAGTGAGGGAATTCTCCTTGTGCTATAGTGTGCTTTAAAAAAACATTTTTTCTGGGGACAGAAAACTATAGGTAGGGAGAGTGTCAGTGTCTTTTACTGTGCGAATCCTTGTTTCTAGGGACAGGGAAGGACAGTGAGGGAATTCTCCTTGTGCTATAGTGTGCTTTAAAAAAACATTTTTTCTAGGGACAGAAAACTATAGGTAGGGAGAGTGTTAGTGTCTTTTACTGTGCAAATCCTTGTTTCTAGGGACAGGGAAGGACAGTGAGGGAATTCTCCTTGTGCTATAGTGTGCTTTAAAAAAACATTTTTTCTAGGGACAGAAAACTATAGGTAGGGAGAGTGTCAGTGTCTTTTACTGTGTGAATCCTTGTTTCTAGGGACAGGGAAGGACAGTGAGGGAATTCTCCTTGTGCTATAGTGTGCTTTAAAAAAACATTTTTTCTAGGGACAGAAAACTATAGGTAGGGAGAGTGTCAGTGTCGTTTACTGTGTGAATCCTTGTTTCTAGGGACAGGGAAGGACAGTGAGGGAATTCTCCTTGTGCTATAGTGTGCTTTAAAAAAACATTTTTTTCTAGGGACAGAAAACTATAGGAAGGAAGAGTGTCAGTTTCTTTCACTGTGATAATCCTTGTTTCTAGGGACAAAGAAGGAAAGTGAGTGAAATTCTCCTTGTGCTATAGTGTGCTTTAAAAAAACATTTTTTCTAGGGACAGAAAACTATAGGTAGGGAGAGTGTCAGTGTCTTTTACTGTGCGAATCCTTGTTTCTAGGGACAGGGAAGGACAGTGAGGGAATTCTCCTTGTGCTATAGTGTGCTAAAGCATTCCTCATCAACCATCTTTGAAATCCTTGTTTTTTTGGACAGTCAGGGAAATTGTCGTTGTGCTATTCTGTGCAAAAGCAATCATCCTCAACCATATTTAGAAATCCTTAAGTAAAGGGACAGAGAAGGACACCTGAAGGTAGCCCTTATTGCTTTTTTCCCATCTCCCTGCAGGCCATCTATTAGAATGTCTGGAAGGCAAACAAGGAGAGGCAGACAGTCAGGAGGCAATAAAAGAGGGCAAGCAGGCTCTGTGTCTGGGGGCAACAGTGCTGGTCGTGGACGCGGTGCATTGTCATCAGCACATGGCCATGGGACACGCTTGTCCTTCTTTTCGGCAGCTGGACATGTTGAGCCACATCATGCCGAAGACTTGGTAGAGTGGATGACCAAGCCCTCCTCCTCCTCCTCATCCTCTCTCACCCAGGCTCAGGGTACTGGAAAAGCAGCTGCCAAAGCGTCCTCTTCCCTGGTATCAATGTCAGACTCATCATCAGTCACTCCTTCCCTAGACCCACCATGTCCTCCTCCTGAGGAGTCCCCCGAACTGTTTGAGCACAGTGTTGGGTACATGCTCCAGGAGGATGCCCAGCGTTTCGAAGGGTCTGATGATGAAACCCAGCTAGAGGAAGGCAGTAGCGTGAGAGCAGACAGAGGGGATGCTCAAGAAGGACACCAATCTGGCAGTCATGTTCCAGCAGCTGCAGCATACTGCCAGATTGGCTCCAGTGATGAGGAGGGAGGTGATGATGAGGTCACTGACTCCACGTGGGTGCCTAATAGGAGAGAGGAGGAGGAGGAGGATGAGGAGGAGGCACATCTCCAACGAGGCAGGATGCCCTTTGGTGGCCAGCGTAAGGGCAGTACACCGACGGAATCACACCGCAGAGCTCCGCCTGTGCAGGGCGCTGCCTCTGCCCGTCATTCAAAAAGTTCTTTGGTGTGGGCCTTTTTTGAGGCTAGTGCATCAGATCGCACAGCTGCTGTTTGCAACATATGTCTCAAGCGTATATCGCGTGGCCAAAACATCAGCCGCTTGGGTACCACATGCCTGACCAGACATATGTTGACCTGCCATGCAGCTCGTTGGCAAGCCTACCTCAAAGACCCACACCAAAGAACAAAGCGGACCTCTCCTTGCACCGCATCAGCTGGGATCTCCAACCCCACTATAACTTCAGTCCTCTCTGAAACATGCACTGAGAGGAATGAAGGTGTAGAATTAGGTGTGTCACAGCCAAGTACTTGCGGCCACTCTGCTAGCAGTACACCGACGTCCGATTCTAGCAGGCAAATTTCCCTGCCCCAGCTGCTGGACCGAAAGAAGTTCACTCCCAGCCATCCACATGCCCAGCGGTTGAATGCTAGCTTGGCTAAATTGCTAGCGCTTCAACTGCTGCCTTTTCAGTTGGTAGACTCGGCCCCCTTCCGTGAGTTTGTGCAATGTGCGGTTCCTCAGTGGCAGGTTCCCAAACGCCACTTTTTCTCACGGAAGGCTATTCCGGCTCTCTACCGGCATGTGGAAGGCAATGTCTTGGCCTCGCTGGACAGGGCGGTCAGCGGTAAGGTGCATATTACCGCTGACTCATGGTCCAGCAGGCATGGACAGGGACGTTACCTTTCTTTCACGGCCCATTGGGTCACTCTTTTGGCAGCTGGGAAGGATGCAGGACAAGGTGCAGTAGTGTTGGAGGTTGTTCCACCGCCACGCCTCCAAAATGCTACTACTGGTTGTGACACACCTCTCTCCTCCACCCCCTCCTCTTCTTCTTCCTCCATGGCCTCTTCCTGTGGTTTGTCCTCGGAACCAGCGGTGCTCCGTAGGCGTTCAAGGGGCTACGCAAGTACGCAGGCAAAAAGATGCCATGCCGTGCTTGCGCTGGTGTGTTTGGGGGACAGAAGCCACACTGGGGCAGAGGTCCTGTCTGCTCTGTAGGGCCAGGCCGAGAGGTGGTTGACGCCACGCCAGCTTAAGCCAGGAATGGTGGTTTGCGACAATGGCACCAACCTCCTCTCCGCCCTCCGACAGGGACAACTGACCCATGTGCCCTGTGTGGCTCACGTCCTTAACCTGGTGGTGCAGCGGTTCTTGGGCAGGTACCCGGGCTTACAGGATGTCCTGAGGCAGGCCAGGAAAGTCTGTGTGCATTTCCGCAGATCTTATAATGCCAGTGCTCGCCTGGCTGAGCTGCAAAAGGAGTTGAACCTGCCCAAGAACCGCCTTATATGTGACATGCCCACCAGGTGGAACTCAACGTTGGCCATGCTGCAGCGGCTGCACACGCAGCAGAGGGCCATCAATGAGTACCTGTGCGACTACGGCACCAGGACAGGGTCAGGGGAGCTTGGTTTTTTTTCTCCACGCCAGTGGGGCATGATCAGGGATGCATGCACTGTCCTGGCACCATTTGAGGAGGCCACGAGGATGGTGAGCAGTGACAGTGCATGCATCAGTGACACTGTACCTCTTGTCCACCTGTTGGAGCACACGCTGCATGGAATAATGGACAGGGCACTTGAGGCAGAACAGAGGCAGGAAGAGGAGGACTTCCTTGCCTCTCAAGGCCCCCTTTACCCAGACAGTGTTCCTTCTGTCCCACCCATCGCACAGGAAGAGGACGAGGAGGAGGAGGAGGAGGAGGAGGAGGAGGATTGTGTCAGCATGGAGGTGGAGGCTGGCACTCAGCATCATCAGCAGCAGTCTTTTAGGGATGATTTACAGTCCCAAGAAACCAGTGGACTTGTACGTGGCTGGGAGGAGGTGGCTGCGGATCATGTCGTCCTTAGTGACCCAGAGGACTCCGGAGCGAATGCCTCAGCAAACCTACGCTGCATGGCCTCCCTGATCCTGCAAAGTCTGCGGAAGGATCCTCGTATTCTTCGGATCAAGGAGAGGGACCATTACTGGCTGGCCACTCTCCTTGATCCACGGTACAAGGGTAAGGTTGCGGACCTTATGTTACCGTCGCAGAGGGAGCAGAGGATGAGACAACTCCGGGAGGCCTTGCAGAAAGGTCTGTGCAATGCGTTCCCAGAGACTGGGAGGTTACAAACTCCTGGTCCTGGACAACGAGTTGCTGAGGCTTCGGCCAGTCAAAGAAGGAGCGGTGGGGAAGGTGGCCGTCTGACCGATGCGTTCAGACAATTCTTTAGTCCGCAGCCCCAAAGTATGATCGGTTCCAGCAACCATCGCCAGCGTCTGATAAACATGGTGCAGGAATATCTAGGGGCAAGGTCAGACTTGGACACCTTCCCCACCGAAAATCCTCTGGCTTACTGGGTCTTGAGGATGGATCACTGGCCAGAGCTTGCACAGTATGCAATTGAGCTACTGGCCTGTCCTGCATCCAGCGTTCTTTCGGAACGCACATTCAGTGCTGCTGGAGGATTTGTCACGGATCACAGGGTGCGCCTGTCCACCGACTCGGTTGATCGACTGACTTTCATCAAGATGAACCAGTCTTGGATCACCACCAGCTACCACACACCTGATGCTGATATAACAGACTAATTGATTTTAACATGTCACATCCCTTCAAGACTGATGCTGATGCTGAGTGCCTGTGCTGTTATGTTGACTGGCTATCCTCCTCCTCCGAGTCCTCAATGATACGATTGATGATGATAGCTTGGAAGATCATTTTTGTTTATGGGTGCCGCCACCAGTGGCTAAGGCCCAATTTTTCAGCCCCTGTTTTACAGGGGCGTGTAATTACGATTTTTTTAGCAATAATTTGCCATAGGGCTCATTGCTGTGCTCCAAGTACAGTATCTGTGAGGGGTTGGAGTGTTGTGGCACCAGTGCCTAAGGCCCAATTTTTCAGCCCCTGTTTAACAGGGGCGTGTCATTACAATTTTTGAAGCAATACTTTGCAACAGGGCTCATTGCTGTGCTCCAAGTACAGTATCTGTGAGGGGTTGTAGTGTTGTGCCACCAGTGCCTAAGGCCCAATTTTTCAGCCCCTGTTCAACAGGGGCATGCAATTACAATTCTTGATCTAATAATTCACAGCAGGGCCCATTGCTGCACCCACCAAGAGTAACTCTGAGGGCTTACAGTGTTGTGGCAACGCCACCACCACCACCACCACGAAAGGCCCAATTTTTCAGCCCCTGTTCAAAAGGGGCATGTAATTACAATTCTTGATCTAATAATTCACAGCAGGGCCCATTGCTGCACCCACCAAGAGTAACTCTGAGGGCTTACAGTGTTGTGGCAACACCACCACCACCACCACCACCACGAAAGGCCCAATTTTTCAGCCCCTGTTCAACAGGGGCATGCAATTACAATTCTTGATCTAATAATTCACAGCAGGGCCCATTGCTGCACCCACCAAGAGTAACTCTGAGGGCTTACAGTGTTGTGGCAATGCCACCACCACCACCACCACGAAAGGCCCAATTTTTCAGCCCCTGTTCAAAAGGGGCATGTAATTACAATTCTTGATCTAATAATTCACAGCAGGGCCCATTGCTGCACCCACAAGAGTAACTCTGAGGGCTTACAGTGTTGTGGCAACACCACCACCACCACCACCACCACGAAAGGCCCAATTTTTCAGCCCCTGTTCAACAGGGGCATGCAATTACAATTCTTGATCTAATAATTCACAGCAGGGCCCATTCCTGCACCCACCAAGAGTAACTCTGAGGGCTTACAGTGTTGTGGCAACACCACCACCACCACCACGAAAGGCCCAATTTTTCAGCCCCTGTTCAACAGGGGCATGCAATTACAATTCTTGATCTAATAATTCACAGCAGGGCCCATTGCTGCACCCACCAAGAGTAACTGTCAGGGCTTACAGTGTTGTGGCACCAGCACCACCATCAAAGGCCCGATTTTTACTACCACTGTTCAACAATTATATGTAATTAAAATTCCTGATATAATAGTTGACAGCAGGGCGTTCCAGCACCAACCAAGAGAAACTGTGAGTGCTTACAGTGTTGTGCCAACACCAACAACTAAGGGGCCTATTTCTGCAGAGTATATACGGCAGGTCCCTACTTTCAAACATCCAACTTACAAACGACTCCTACTTGCAAACGCAAGAAGACAACAGGAAGTGAGAGGAAATCTACCACTAGGAAGGAAAATTCTCTCCTGTAAGAATAAATATGGGAGAAAGGTGTCTCCTCTGTACTGATGCTTTATCAGCAATCCTTGTTTCAAGAAAAACACCACATTTCAAAAACAGTTGTCATTGGGACGGAAAGTGAGGTGAAATGTTCTGAACAGGGGCACAGACAGCAAAACAAATGTTACAGGGGTGATAACCCTTACCTATGTTTTCCAAAAAGTTTAAAAATAGATTTTTGGGCTGGAGCTACACTTCAACAATGTACCTGTTCAAAATTACAAACAGATTCTACATAAGAACAAACCTACAGTCCCTGTCTTGTATGCACCGCCTGTATACGGCTGTTCAGAGTATATAGGGCCTTTTTTATTTTATGTGCGGGGTTCCCCTTAATATCCATACAAGACCCAAAGGGGCTGGTAATGGGCTGGGGTAGGGGGGGGGGTCATGGGGTAGCTATGCCATTTTTCTTAAAGATTTTCATCCATATTACCGGGACCAGACATTACATTAAAGCCGCAAGCAGTTTTAAATGGCTTTTTTTCCTTTAGAAATGTAATTTTGTGCAGGGACAGTTCTAAACACGGGAAACACGTGGCACTTCACAGGCATACTTTAGACACCCCCCAGGTACGATATTTAAAGGAATATTTGACTTTTTTTTTTCACTTTATGCATCATTAAAATGACTGCTCCTGAAAAACGACCGTTTTTAAAACTTCTTTTTGCATTGATACATGTCCCCTGGTGCACAACCCGGGTTCCCAAACCCTTTTTAGGACAATAACATGCATAATAGTTGTTATAATTAGCACTTTAGAATTCGAACGTTCGCATCCATTGTATTTAATAGGGTTCTAATGTTCGTACGAACTTTCGGTCCGTTCGCGGGTTCTGGTGCGAACCGAACCCGGGGGTGTTCGGCTCATCACTATTTCTGATGTGTAGGGTCACAGGGGCAATGTCTGTCTAGTCTAGAGGAAACATCCTGATACCTGAAATAGTAACATGGGGCTCTTCCTACACACATCGGCATGTATGACCACCATAAAGTATTGGACAGCTTTGGCCTTTTACTTTTTCCTTAACCCAAAATAAAGTCAAAAACTGAGTGGCCCAGGATTTAATAGGTGACATTAGCCTATTTATTCACCCACAAGAAAACAACTTCATATATAACAGTAAACAGCCATACCCAGTGTGACGAACCCAGGACTATGTCCGCCATCAATGCTTCCTCTGTCCAGAACCAGCACTATCCAAGACTCTTTAGCCCACCCAGTCACCAGACAACACCAGTCTTTAGTGGCAAACAACAAACTCATTTAATATTACACATGGACACAACAGATAAAATAACTCAGAGACTCTTTCCCCCCACCCTTGGAAAACAGGGCAAACAGGGCGGGCTAAACTGTCCAATGACAATGGATACACAGGTCAGGTGTGTTCAAACTTCTCATCAGTAAACAGTCTTATCACAGAAAACACACTTACACATCCCATAATACTTGAGGCAGACAGCCACAATAGAACAATAGAATACAGACACACCTCAAACACTCACAGCAAATAGTACACAACAGCATGAGACAACACACACTATATACATATATACAACATTAAGTCTGACTAGCACAGATCATAGTGGGGTTCTCATTCACCCTGTGCCCCTTTAGAGACACAGGGTGATGTACACATAAGAGGGTCCGGAGAAGCTGAACACAGAGTTTCCAGAGCTCTCCAAGGTAAGCTGAGTTGCACAACCCCCACCCAAAGTGACCACTGTCACACCCATAAATACTGTATAGCATAAAAACTATCAGCATATGAAACAAGAGAGGTTTGGGTGGCCACTAACCATGGGCGTCCGCTGAAATGTTTTCGGGGGGGGGGGCGCTTCAGCAGCAGCGATACAGTCGTATTTTACCCTTTTTTCGACCGCTAGGGGGGGTTAAAAGCGCCCCCCCCACGTTAAAATGTAAAAACACCCCACTGTGCCCCCTGCATCTTTAAATATCTTTGTCACTACTGTGTACCCCCTCTCCACAACTGCACCTCTGGACCCCTTTTCATTACACAGAACCCCACAGCTCTGGACCCCTTTACATTACACAGCACCCTGCATCACTGACCCCCTTTACATTACACAGCACCCTGTCTCACTGGACCCCCGTATATTACACAGCACCCTGCATCTCTGGACCCCTTTACATTACACAGCACCCTGCATCACTGGACCCCTTTACATTACACAGCACCCTGTACCCCTTTACATTACACAGCAGCACCCTGCACCTCTGGACACTACACACACTACACACTGACCACTACACTGCACACTGACCACACTGACCATATGTTTGACGTGTCCTATGACGTCATGTCTCTGCAGTCACACACACACACACACGTGTTGTAGGACATCTCCTCCTCCATCCATACCCCACACACAGCCCAGCTCTCCTTCCTTCTCACCTTCAGCAGGTCCAGCGGGGCTGGAAGTGGGTGTAAGGGCGGCGGAGGGTGTAGAACACTGCCAATTTGGCCAACACTTTCTCGATTCCAGGGGGGGCAAACGACCCCCCTTGCCCTATGGAGCGGACGCCCATGCCACTAACATGAATACTTATTTAAGATCCACTCCTGTACCTAGCCACATGCCACTGAATCAAGGACAGTTCCAAATTGGGTACTTCTTACTTTCTTCAGGATATGAACACCTGGGAGAAAAAAGGGGCAAAGAAGAAGCGCCATACCACCAAATAGACCCACATTTTGTAGTTATCCCATCCTTTCCACTGACCCTCAAGGACCCCCTAACTTATCAATCTGCCATGACAAGTATACCACCAATCCATCCAGACCTCCTTCAAAATTAAATGAGAGCTGGACAGGCTGGTCAACCTCTCTCTTTGGTCATATTTTTTTAGAATGGATCCTATCTCTTCAGCTTCTCCATACCGATCACCCCCTAACCACTACACCACCTCATATCTTAACCTTCCCCTAGTCTGTTTCTTCCCCATGTCGTTTATCCCCTCTGTCCATTTCTCTTCTGCAGGCCTAACGTTAGAATTTTTTTTCCTGCATACACCCCTGCCAGTGTTTTGTTTTGTCCCAACACTTATTACTGGGATTTTTGATGGACAGTGTGACAGAACCCACTGTCACTGTGTGCTTTGGAAGGGACTGAGGGCGGGCCTCCTACCCACAGATTATGGCCCAGAAGAGACTGAGACTCGGGGAGAAGCTGGCATTGAGATAATGTAATGTAATGCTACATCCCTTCTCCCGCATCCCCCCCCCTCTTGTTGCTGTGTTTAGCTGTGTTGAGTCATGGCACATAGACAATGGTCTGGACTGCAGACATCTCTCCGCAGGGGATGTGTATTGAGGGGTTGCTTGCTTACCATAATCCCTTTATGTTTATCTGTAGTCTCTGTTTCAATGTACAAGTGTTCAGTTCCCATTGGTTCTTCCTTGTCCCCTACCCCCCCTCTATGACAAGGCTAAGGGGAGTGTCCCTAACTGTGTGTAAAAGTGTATGTTTTGTATTTAATAAAGGGTTGATGCTCTGCATGTTTAACCCTCAACACCTGTGTGGCTTGTCTCGTGATTGAGGGGTTAAGGGCTGGTTATGGCGAATCTGCAGGCTGCGGGTGTGTTTGGAGGACAGGAGACTCAAGTCTGGCGGATGTGCCCAGCTGGGGTATCTGAGATCCGTCACAGTGGTGGCAGCAGTGAGATGTCTCCTGCAGTCCGGGACATCCAAACCACCACCAGGATTCAAGATCCGGGCAGCCGCCGAGGAGCAATACGGGGACCAGCCAGCATGAGAGTGGAGTTCGGGAGGAGGCTGCAAGGCATGCGGAAGCAACATCGGGGACCAGCCACAGAGTGCACCATGCTCGGCTGGGAGGATGTGATCCGCTGGCAACTCTGGCATGAGACACTAAGCCACGAGCGGCACCATCAGGGGAAGATCCTTCCCTCCACCACAGAGATGTACTGGACGCAGTACCGTGCGCGAGAGCTGTTCCTGAGGGAACGACCGCGAGATGAGTGTAAGATAGAGCTCGGAAGATTGGTCCAGGAGGAGATGAGGCTGGACGCCAGCTACAGAGCCCTCCGGTGGTTCGCGGCTCAACTGTGGCCAAGTACAGCAGATGGCAGCCCGACAGAAGGCGTTGGCTACGGCAGCGTGGGGCTGCTCCATCAAAAAATTTATGGAGACCCAGACTTTGGGAGCGACGAAGAGTGGCGGCTGGAAGACATCCTGGACTTCCGAGATGAGGTGCTGGACCTTCCCGAAGAGGCGTGTGGCCTGGAGGAATTGGAGTTCCTGGTTGAGCAGGAATGGGAGCTCGAGATTGCCTACAAGCGGCTGTTTGACGGTGATCAGCAGCCTGGCATGGCTCCCGTTGCCTGGGACTGTCCTGGAGAAATAGCGGACAGTCGCGAAGATGCAGAGCAAATGGGGCCAGGAGTGCCCCTATGTTTTCCCATCCTAACCGCAATGGAAGAAGCGGCAATGATACAGAGGGCACTGCGAGTGCTAGAATGCCAGAATGCACCAGAGGTTTCCCAGGTAGCGAGACAAGATAAAAGCATAAAGGTCTCAGAAGGGGAAGTTGAGACGGGCGCTGCAAGGCTGGTAACTGGTGATCAGCAGCAAGTCCAGAGTATCGAATCCGGTGCCCCAGCAGAAGCGCTGGCTACAGGGCAGAGTGCCGCTGGCCTCTGCCCAGCATCAGAAAAAGAGTTGGACCCGGAGAGTCTGAGAGATGCTCTTCGTGAGCCGTTTCCCCAACAGCAGATATCCCCAATGGGAGTGGAGGAAGCAATTATCCCTCCCCAGCAATTGGACAGTACCCCAATGTTCATCCCCCCAGCAGAAGCGCTGGCTGCAGGGCAGAGTGCCGCTGGCCTCTGCCCACCCTCAGAGTTGGATCCAGGGAGTCCGAGGGATGACCTCAGTGAGCTGTTTCCCCGGCACTTGGACACTACCCCAGTGTTCATCCCCCCAGCAGAAGCGCTGGCTACGGGGCAGAGTGCCGCTGACCTCTGCCCACCCTCAGAGTTGGATCCAGGGAGTCCGAGGGATGACCTCAGTGAGCTGGTTGCCCAGCACTTGGACACTACCCCAGTGTTTATCCCCCAGCTGAAGCGCTGGCTGCATGGCAGAGTGCCACGGGCCCCTGCCCAGCCCTCAGTATGTCTTTGGAGGGTTTGGGAGACAGCCCCTGTCAGAAGTCGCCTCAGCAGCTGGTCACAGAACCAGGAGGGGGAAAAACCCTTCCCCCACTCCAGCGGCTGAACTCTACCGTTGTATATGTCCCCCTAGCAGAATCGCTGGCTACGGAGCAGAGCGCTGTTGGCCTCTGTCCAGCATCAGAAAAAGAGATGGAGAGTCTGGGAGATAGTCCCTGCAAGATACCTCCTCAGCGGCTGGTAACTACTCCAGGAGAAAAGCAAGAACCTTTTCCTCCCCAACTGCATAGCACTGCCAGCCTATGTTCCCTACAAGCTGAAGCGCTGGCATCGGGGCAGAGGATTATTCAGCTCCCCTCAATATCTGCAACCCAGCCCCGGATCACGGGAGTGCGGACAGCTGTTCCCACTCTGCAGCGGCTGTTTTTATTCACGGGAGACCGTATGTGCGATTTTGCTCCCCAGCGCCAGAGACGTACTTTTCCTTTTCCTGGTTGCCTGGGGTGGAAGTTTGTGACTAACGCAGGTCCAGACCAGTTGGGGGTCAGGAACCTGGTTAGTTTGTTTTTAAAAGGGGAGAAATGTGACAGAACCCACTGTCACTGTGTGCTTTGGAAGGGACTGAGGGCGGGCCTCCTACCCACAGATTATGGCCCAGAAGAGACTGAGACTCGGGGAGAAGCTGGCATTGAGATAATGTAATGTAATGCTACATCCCTTCTCCCACATCCCCCCCCCCCTCTTGTTGCTGTGTTTAGCTGTGTTGAGTCATGGCACATAGACAATGGTCTGGACTGCAGACATCTCTCCGCAGGGGATGTGTATTGAGGGGTTGCTTGCTTACCATAATCCCTTTATGTTTATCTGTAGTCTCTGTTTCAATGTACAAGTGTTCAGTTCCCATTGGTTCTTCCTTGTCCCCTACCCCCCCTCTATGACAAGGCTAAGGGGAGTGTCCCTAACTGTGTGTAAAAGTGTATGTTTTGTATTTAATAAAGGGTTGATGCTCTGCATGTTTAACCCTCAACACCTGTGTGGCTTGTCTCGTGATTGAGGGGTTAAGGGCTGGTTATGGCGAATCTGCAGGCTGCGGGTGTGTTTGGAGGACAGGAGACTCAAGTCTGGCGGATGTGCCCAGCTGGGGTATCTCAGATCCGTCACAGACAGCTTAGTCTGTATGTAAACATACGGAAGATCTAAGCATAATTAACCATGGACACACCATAAAACCAGATAAATGGGATTTTATTGGTGAGTAATCTCTCAAAGAAAATCAATTACGAGAACATTAAAATCGTACAGCTTTATTTACATGTAAGTTACATAGGGACACATCATCCCTTATTGCATACAATATGTCTAAAATATTATTCATACTTTACATATTGGTTGTATGTACAGTGCCTTGAAAAAGTATTCATACCCCTTGAAATTTTCCACATTTTGTCATGTTACAACCAAAAACATAAATGTATTTTATTGGGATTTTATGTGATAGACCAACACAAAGTGGTACATAATTGTGAAGTAGAAGGAAAATGATAAATGGTTTTCGAAATATTTTACTGATAAATATCTGAAAAGTGTGGCGTGCATTTGTATTCAGCCCCCTTTACTCTGATACCCCTAACTAAACTCTAGTGGAACTAATTGCCTTTAGAAATCACCAAATTCGTAAATAGAGTTCACCTGTGTGTAATTTAATGTCAGTATAAATACAGCTGTTCTGTGAAGCCCTCAGAGGTTTGTTCGAGAACCTTGGTTAACAAATAGAATATATCACTAAAGAGTTTGTTTCCTCTAAATAGGAATTATTCTGTAATTTAGGGATGTGGGTTAGCTGACTTCACGTGCCAAAAGGAAACACCATCCACTATATCTTGGTAAACAAACAGCATCATGAAGGCCAAGGAACACACCAGGCAGGTCAGGGATAAAGTTGTGGAGAAGTTTAAAACAGGGTTAGATTATATAAAAATATCCCAAGCTTTGAACATCTCACGAAGCTCTGTTCAATCCATCATCCAAAAATGGAAAGAGTATGGTACAACTGCAAACCTACCAAGACATGGCCGTCCACCTAAACTGACAGGCCGGGCAAGGAGAGAATTCAGAGAAGCAGCCAAGAGGCCCATGGTAACTCTGGAGGAGCTGCAGAGATCCACAGCTCAGGTGGGAGAATAAGTCCACAGGACAACTATTATGCCCTGTACACACGAGCGTAAATTCCACCAGCAAAAGTCTGATGTGAGCTTTTCATCGGAAATTCCAAACCGTGTGTATGCTCCATCAAACTTTTGCTGGCGGAATTTCCGCCAGCAAAAGTTTGAGAGCAGGTTTTCAATTTTTCCGACGGAAAAAATTCCTATCGGAAAATCCGTTCGTCTGTATGCAATTCCGACAGGAAAGAAAGCACGCATGCTCGGAAACAATTTGACGCATGCTCAGAAGCATTGAACTTCTTTTTCTCGCCTCGTTGTAGTGTTGTACGTCACCGCATTCTTAACACTCGAAAGTTCAGAGAACTTGTGTGACCGTGTGTATGCAAGCCAAGCTTGAGCGGAATTCCATCGGAAAAACCATCCAACTCTTTTTCCGACGGAAATTCCGCTCGTGTGTACAGGGCATAACTTGTACACTCCACAAATCTGGCCTTTTTGGAAGAGTGGCAAGAAGAAAGACATTGTTGAAAGAAAGCCATAAGAAGTGCCATTTGCAAACCCATGTGGAGGACACAGCAAACATGTGGAAAAGGTGCTCTGCTCAGAAGAGACCAAAATGTAGAAGAAAACTAACACTGCACATCACCCGGAACACATCACCCCCACCGTGAAACAAGGTGGTGGCAGCATGTTGTGGGGATGCTTTGCTTCAGCAGGGACAGGGAAGCTGGTCAGAGTTGATGGGAAGATGAATGGAGCCAAACACAGGGGAGCCAATGTATCTATTCAAATTTTATTTCAACAGATTTTTAAGGGCATATTTTAGACCATCTTTCAAAGTCACTGCAATATCATATGACCAGGAGGAGATAAGTATTAGAAACAGCAATTATTAAAAAGTCTAAATGTACTGCTCTCTCCAATGTGTAATGCCGCGTACACACGATCGTGATTCACGGCGGTGAAAACACCGCCGTGAATCACGGCATGAAAAAAAATGAAAAACGAGGGAACGGCATGTTCCCCCACACACGACCGTTTTTCCCGTCATTTTTTTCTTTGACGAGAAAAACGACCGTCTGTGGGCTCCGCGGCAGTGTCTCCCTATGGGAAAACTGCCGCGGAAAAAAATGATGGAAAAAACGATGAGAAAATTTAGAACATGTTCTAATTTTTCTCGTCGTTTTTCCTGCCGTTTTTCTTAACGAGAAAAACGGCATAAAGCCCACAGACGATCGTTTTTCTCGGCGAAAAAAAAAATGTCATTTTTCACGACGGGAAAAATGATCGTGTGTACGCGGCATTACAGTCTACCAGCCTGAGGATGTTAATAAGCATGACAATAGGAGCCTGCCATACATATAGAAAAAAGTTAGTTTGGCAACTTTAGGTGATGGGAAAGCCAATCAATGGAAAGGTCTAACTAGATCAAAAAACGATTGAAAGATGGCCCTAGTGAGAATAAGTGCTGGTTCACACAGGGGCAACCCGACTTACAGCGCGATTTTGCAAGGCGACTTCAGCGCGACTTGGAGCAACTTACAACGTGGCTTAAAGTTGCCTCCAGGACAGGCGACTTTGGCTGTGGCGAATCACAGAATAATCAGCTCTGTGGGAGGGAGGGGTTTGCCTGAGTAAACCATTTTCTTTTCCTGTAAAGTTGCTTCAGTTAAGATGGAGATCCGACTTTGGAGGCGACTTCCATTGATATCTAAGGGTACAGGTTGCCTAGAAGTCACCTTGAAGTAGTACAGGAACCTTTTCTGAAGTCGGAGCGACTTCAGTAGTGTACATTAAGATGGCTCTCATTGACTAACATGGGATTTCTGATGTCAAGCGACTTGGGGCGACTTGAGGTCTGACAAGTCGGATCCCAAGTCGCTGTAGTGTGAACCGGCACTTAAGCGAACATTTGTATACAATTGGCAACAAAGTAGAGAACCAGAGACCTACCCTTTGGTTAGGTACTTTTTTTCAAAACACTCCTCTGGGTCTGCACAATTAAAAAGGTTGAGGCCTCGTACACACGGCCGAGATTCTCGTTGAAAAAAACATGTCGTTTTTTTCAACGAGATTCTTGGACAAGAAACTTGTCCCGGCCGAGTGTACACACGCTCGTTTCAAAGAACCCGCGGTTCTTTGAAAGGAGCGTACGCGGTGACGTCATCGACTACGTTGAGCATGCGCTCGTCACATTCGATGCCGTCGCCGCCATCTTGGTATACCCTACGTATGCCTAGGAAGCTACCGCGCATGCGTCTAATTCATTTCGAACATGCGCGGGCTTCCGGGAGGACAGGTAAGTGTACACACACTCACTTTTCTCGTCGAGAAACATGCCGACGAGAATCTCGACGAGAAAATAGAGAGCAGGTTCTCTATTTTCTCGTCGAGGTTTCTTGTCGGTTTTCTCGACGAGAAACCCGATAGCAGCGTACACACGACCGAGAAAATCGGTCGTGTGTACGAGGCCTCAGTCCACAGATAGCTCCATCACTAACCTACAAATAAATCAAGAACCAAACAACGTAGGAAACGGAAGAGAGCAAGATGGGGACTGCTGAGTGTACCCCCCATCTTTCAGCCAACAGCACACAAATCCACATACCAGTGTCATGTCTATAACATAAATTGTGCTTCCAGTGTAGTGTGGTCCAAGCAGCAGATAATGTCCTCCTCCTGAATAGTGATGAGCCGAACACCCCCGGGTTCGGTTCGCACCAGAACCCGCGAACGGACCGAACGTTCGTACGAACATTAGAACCCTATTAAATACAATGGATGCGAACGTTCGAATTCTAAAGTGCTAATTATAACGACTATTATGCATGTTATTGTCCTAAAAAGGGTTTGGGAACCCGGGTTCTGCACCAGGGGACATGTATCAATGCAAAAAGAAGTTTTAAAAACGGTCGTTTTTCGGGAGCAGTCATTTTAATGATGCATAAAGTGAAAAAAAAAGTCAAATATTCCTTTAAATATCGTACCTGGGGGGTGTCTAAAGTATGCCTGTGAAGTGCCACGTGTTTCCCGTGTTTAGAACTGTCCCTGCACAAAATGACACTTCTAAAGGAAAAAAAAGCCATTTAAAACTGCATACGGCTTTAATGTAATGTCTGGTCCCGGTAATATGGATGAAAATCTTTAAGAAAAATGGCATAGCTACCCCATGACCCCCCCCCCCTACCCCAGCCCATTACCAGCCCCTTTGGGTCTTGTATGGATATTAAGGGGAACACCGCACACAAAATGAAAAAGGCCCTATATACTCTGAACAGCCGTATACAGGCGGTGCATACAAGACAGGGACTGTAGGTTTGTTCTTATGTAGAATGTGTTTGTAATTTTGAACAGGTACATTGTTTAAGTGTAGCTCCAGCCCAAAAATCTATTTTTAAACTTTTTGGAAAACATAGGTAAGGGCTATCACCCCTGTAACATTTGTTTTGCTGTCTGTGCCCCTGTTCAGAACATTTCACCTCACTTTCCGTCCCAATGACAACTGTTTTTGAAATGTGGTGTTTTTCTTGAAACAAGGATTGGTGATAAAGCATCAGTACAGAGGAGACACCTTTCTCCCATATTAATTCTTACAGGAGAGAATTTTCCTTCCTAGGGGTAGATTTCCTCTCACTTCCTGTTGTCTTCTTGCGTTTGCAAGTAGGAGTCGTTTGTAAGTTGGATGTTTGAAAGTAGGGACCTGCCATATATACTCTGTGGAAATAGGCCCCTTAGTTGTTGGTGTTGGCACAACACTGTAAGCACTCACAGTTACTCTTGGTTGGTGCTGGAACGCCCTGCTGTCAACTATTATATCAGGAATTGTAATTACATATAATTGTTGAACAGTGGTAGTAAAAATTGGGCCTTTGGTGGTGGTGGTGGTGGTGATGGTGGTGCTGGTGCCACAACACTGTAAGCCCTGACAGTTACTCTTGGTGGGTGCAGCAATGGGCCCTGCTGTGAATTATTAGATCAAGAATTGTAATTGCATGCCCCTGTTGAACAGGGGCTGAAAAATTGGGCCTTTCGTGGTGGTGGTGGTGGTGGTGGTGTTGCCACAACACTGTAAGCCCTCAGAGTTACTCTTGGTGGGTGCAGGAATGGGCCCTGCTGTGAATTATTAGATCAAGAATTGTAATTACATGCCCCTGTTGAACAGGGGCTGAAAAATTGGGCCTTAGGCACTGGTGGCACAACACTGCAACCCCTCACAGATACTGTACTTGGAGCACAGCAATGAGCCCTGTTGCAAAGTATTGCTTCAAAAATTGTAATTACACGCCCCTGTTAAACAGGGGCTGAAAAATTGGGCCTTAGCCACTGGTGGCGGCACCCATAAACAAAAATGATCTTCCAAGCTATCATCATCAATCGTATCATTGAGGACTCGGAGGAGGAGGATAGCCAGTCAACATAACAGCACAGGCACTCAGCATCAGCATCAGTCTTGAAGGGATGTGACATGTTAAAATCAATTAGTCTGTTATATCAGCATCAGGTGTGTGGTAGCTGGTGGTGATCCAAGACTGGTTCATCTTGATGAAAGTCAGTCGATCAACCGATTCGGTGGACAGGCGCACCCTGTGATCCGTGACAAATCCTCCAGCAGCACTGAATGTGCGTTCCGAAAGAACGCTGGATGCAGGACAGGCCAGTAGCTCAATTGCATACTGTGCAAGCTCTGGCCAGTGATCCATCCTCAAGACCCAGTAAGCCAGAGGATTTTCGGTGGGGAAGGTGTCCAAGTCTGACCTTGCCCCTAGATATTCCTGCACCATGTTTATCAGACGCTGGCGATGGTTGCTGGAACCGATCATACTTTGGGGCTGCGGACTAAAGAATTGTCTGAACGCATCGGTCAGACGGCCACCTTCCCCACCGCTCCTTCTTTGACTGGCCGAAGCCTCAGCAACTCGTTGTCCAGGACCAGGAGTTTGTAACCTCCCAGTCTCTGGGAACGCGTTGCACAGACCTTTCTGCAAGGCCTCCCGGAGTTGTCTCATCCTCTGCTCCCTCTGCGACGGTAACATAAGGTCCGCAACCTTACCCTTGTACCGTGGATCAAGGAGAGTGGCCAGCCAGTAATGGTCCCTCTCCTTGATCCGAAGAATACGAGGATCCTTCCGCAGACTTTGCAGGATCAGGGAGGCCATGCAGCGTAGGTTAGCTGAGGCATTCGGTCCGGAGTCCTCTGGGTCACTAAGGACGACATGATCCGCAGCCACCTCCTCCCAGCCACGTACAAGTCCACTGGTTTCTTGGGACTGTAAATCATCCCTAAAAGACTGCTGCTGATGATGCTGAGTGCCAGCCTCCACCTCCATGCTGACACAATCCTCCTCCTCTTCCTGTGCGATGGGTGGGACAGAAGGAACACTGTCTGGGTAAAGGGGGCCTTGAGAGGCAAGGAAGTCCTCCTCTTCCTGCCTCTGTTCTGCCTCAAGTGCCCTGTCCATTATTCCACGCAGCGTGTGCTCCAACAGGTGGACAAGAGGTACAGTGTCACTGATGCATGCACTGTCACTGCTCACCATCCTCGTGGCCTCCTCAAATGGTGCCAGGACAGTGCATGCATCCCTGATCATGCCCCACTGGCGTGGAGAAAAAAAACAAGCTCCCCTGACCCTGTCCTGGTGCCGTAGTCGCACAGGTACTCATTGATGGCCCTCTGCTGCGTGTGCAGCCGCTGCAGCATGGCCAACGTTGAGTTCCACCTGGTGGGCATGTCACATATAAGGCGGTTCTTGGGCAGGTTCAACTCCTTTTGCAGCTCAGCCAGGCGAGCACTGGCATTATAAGATCTGCGGAAATGCACACAGACTTTCCTGGCCTGCCTCAGGACATCCTGTAAGCCCGGGTACCTGCCCAAGAACCGCTGCACCACCAGGTTAAGGACGTGAGCCACACAGGGCACATGGGTCAGTTGTCCCTGTCGGAGGGCGGAGAGGAGGTTGGTGCCATTGTCGCAAACCACCATTCCTGGCTTAAGCTGGCGTGGCGTCAACCACCCCTCGGCCTGGCCCTGCAGAGCAGACAGGACCTCTACCCCAGTGTGGCTTCTGTCCCCCAAACACACCAGCGCAAACACGGCATGGCATCTTTTTGCCTGCGTACTTGCGTAGCCCCTTGAACGGCTACGGAGCACCGCTGGTTCAGAGGACAAACCACAGGAAGAGGCCATGGAGGAAGAAGAAGAGGAGGGGGTGGAGGAGAGAGGTGTGTCACAACCAGTAGTAGCATTTTGGAGGCGTGGCGGTGGAACAACCTCCAACACTACTGCACCTTGTCCTGCATCCTTCTCAGCTGCCAAAAGAGTGACCCAATGGGCCGTGAAAGAAAGGTAACGTCCCTGTCCATGCCTGCTGGACCATGAGTCAGCGGTAATATGCACCTTACCGCTGACCGCCCTGTCCAGCGAGGCCAAGACATTGCCTTCCACATGCCGGTAGAGAGCCGGAATAGCCTTCCGTGAGAAAAAGTGGCGTTTGGGAACCTGCCACTGAGGAACCGCACATTGCACAAACTCACGGAAGGGGGCCGAGTCTACCAACTGAAAAGGCAGCAGTTGAAGCGCTAGCAATTTAGCCAAGCTAGCATTCAACCGCTGGGCATGTGGATGGCTGGGAGTGAACTTCTTTCGACGGTCCAGCAGCTGGGGCAGGGAAATTTGCCTGCTAGAATCGGACGTCGGTGTACTGCTAGCAGAGTGGCCGCAAGTACTTGGCTGTGACACACCTAATTCTACACCTTCATTCCTCTCAGTGCATGTTTCAGAGAGGACTGAAGTTATAGTGGGGTTGGAGATCCCAGCTGATGCGGTGCAAGGAGAGGTCCGCTTTGTTCTTTGGTGTGGGTCTTTGAGGTAGGCTTGCCAACGAGCTGCATGGCAGGTCAACATATGTCTGGTCAGGCATGTGGTACCCAAGCGGCTGATGTTTTGGCCACGCGATATACGCTTGAGACATATGTTGCAAACAGCAGCTGTGCGATCTGATGCACTAGCCTCAAAAAAGGCTCACACCAAAGAACTTTTTGAATGACGGGCAGAGGCAGCGCCCTGCACAGGCGGAGCTCTGCGGTGTGATTCCATCGGTGTACTGCCCTTACGCTGGCCACCAAAGGGCATCCTGCCTCGTTGGAGATGTGCCTCCTCCTCATCCTCCTCCTCCTCCTCTCTCCTATTAGGCACCCACGTGGAGTCAGTGACCTCATCATCCCCTCCCTCCTCATCACTGGAGCCAATCTGGCAGTATGCTGCAGCTGCTGGAACATGACTGCCAGATTGGTGTCCTTCTTGAGCATCCCCTCTGTCTGCTCTCACGCTACTGCCTTCCTATAGCTGGGTTTCATCATCAGACCCTTCAAAACGCTGGGCATCCTCCTGGAGCATGTACCCAACACTGTGCTCAAACAGTTCGGGGGACTCCTCAGGAGGAGGACATGGTGGGTCTAGGGAAGGAGTGACTGATGATGAGTCTGACATTGATACCAGGGAAGAGGACGCTTTGGCAGCTGCTTTGCCAGTACCCTGAGCCTGGGTGAGAGAGGATGAGGAGGAGGAGGAGGGCTTGGTCATCCACTCTACCAAGTTTTCGGCATGATGTGGCTCAACATGTCCAGCTGCCGAAAAGAAGGACAAGCGTGTCCCATGGCCATGTGCTGATGACAATGCACCGCGTCCACGACCAGCACTGTTGCCCCCAGACACAGAGCCTGCTTGCCCTCTTTCATTGCCTCCTGACTGTCTGCCTCTCCTTGTTTGCCTTCCAGACATTCTAATGGATGGCCTGCAGGGAGATGGGAAAAAAGCAATAAGGGCTACCTTCAGGAGTCCTTCTCTGTCCCTTTACTTAAGGATTTCTAAATATGGTTGAGGATGATTGCTTTCGCACAGAATAGCACAATGACAATTTCCCTGACTGTCCAAAAAACAAGGATTTCAAAGATGGTTGATGATCAATGCTTTAGCACAGTATAGCACAAGGAGAATTTCCCTCACTGTCCTTCCCTGTCCCTACAAACAAGGATTAGCACAGTAAAACACACTGACACTCTCCCTACCTATAGTTTTCTGTCCCTAGAAAAAATGTTTTTTTAAAGATGGTTGATGATCAATGCTTTAGCACAGTATAGCACAAGGAGAATTTCCCTCACTGTCCTTCCCTGTCCCTACAAACAAGGATTAGCACAGTAAAACACACTGACACTCTCCCTACCTATAGTTTTCTGTCCCTAGAAAAAATGTTTTTTTAAAGATGGTTGATGATCAATGCTTTAGCACAGTATAGCACAAGGAGAATTTCCCTCACTGTCCTTCCCTGTCCCTACAAACAAGGATTAGCACAGTAAAACACACTGACACTCTCCCTACCTATAGTTTTCTGTCCCTAGAAAAAATGTTTTTTTAAAGATGGTTGATGATCAATGCTTTAGCACAGTATAGCACAAGGAGAATTTCCCTCACTGTCCTTCCCTGTCCCTACAAACAAGGATTAGCACAGTAAAACACACTGACACTCTCCCTACCTATAGTTTTCTGTCCCTAGAAAAAATGTTTTTTTAAAGATGGTTGATGATCAATGCTTTAGCACAGTATAGCACAAGGAGAATTTCCCTCACTGTCCTTCCCTGTCCCTACAAACAAGGATTAGCACAGTAAAACACACTGACACTCTCCCTACCTATAGTTTTCTGTCCCTAGAAAAAATGTTTTTTTAAAGATGGTTGATGATCAATGCTTTAGCACAGTATAGCACAAGGAGAATTTCCCTCACTGTCCTTCCCTGTCCCTACAAACAAGGATTAGCACAGTAAAACACACTGACACTCTCCCTACCTATAGTTTTCTGTCCCTAGAAAAAATGTTTTTTTAAAGATGGTTGATGATCAATGCTTTAGCACAGTATAGCACAAGGAGAATTTCCCTCACTGTCCTTCCCTGTCCCTACAAACAAGGATTAGCACAGTAAAACACACTGACACTCTCCCTACCTATAGTTTTCTGTCCCTAGAAAAAATGTTTTTTTAAAGATGGTTGATGATCAATGCTTTAGCACAGTATAGCACAAGGAGAATTTCCCTCACTGTCCTTCCCTGTCCCTACAAACAAGGATTAGCACAGTAAAACACACTGACACTCTCCCTACCTATAGTTTTCTGTCCCTAGAAAAAATGTTTTTTTAAAGATGGTTGATGATCAATGCTTTAGCACAGTATAGCACAAGGAGAATTTCCCTCACTGTCCTTCCCTGTCCCTACAAACAAGGATTAGCACAGTAAAACACACTGACACTCTCCCTACCTATAGTTTTCTGTCCCTAGAAAAAATGTTTTTTTAAAGATGGTTGATGATCAATGCTTTAGCACAGTATAGCACAAGGAGAATTTCCCTCACTGTCCTTCCCTGTCCCTACAAACAAGGATTAGCACAGTAAAACACACTGACACTCTCCCTACCTATAGTTTTCTGTCCCTAGAAAAAATGTTTTTTTAAAGATGGTTGATGATCAATGCTTTAGCACAGTATAGCACAAGGAGAATTTCCCTCACTGTCCTTCCCTGTCCCTACAAACAAGGATTAGCACAGTAAAACACACTGACACTCTCCCTACCTATAGTTTTCTGTCCCTAGAAAAAATGTTTTTTTAAAGATGGTTGATGATCAATGCTTTAGCACAGTATAGCACAAGGAGAATTTCCCTCACTGTCCTTCCCTGTCCCTACAAACAAGGATTAGCACAGTAAAACACACTGACACTCTCCCTACCTATAGTTTTCTGTCCCTAGAAAAAATGTTTTTTTAAAGATGGTTGATGATCAATTCTTTAGCACAGTATAGCACAAGGAGAATTTCCCTCACTGTCCTTCCCTGTCCCTACAAACAAGGATTAGCACAGTAAAACACACTGACACTCTCCCTACCTATAGTTTTCTGTCCCTAGAAAAAATGTTTTTTTAAAGATGGTTGATGATCAATGCTTTAGCACAGTATAGCACAAGGAGAATTTCCCTCACTGTCCTTCCCTGTCCCTACAAACAAGGATTAGCACAGTAAAACACACTGACACTCTCCCTACCTATAGTTTTCTGTCCCTAGAAAAAATGTTTTTTTAAAGATGGTTGATGATCAATGCTTTAGCACAGTATAGCACAAGGAGAATTTCCCTCACTGTCCTTCCCTGTCCCTACAAACAAGGATTAGCACAGTAAAACACACTGACACTCTCCCTACCTATAGTTTTCTGTCCCTAGAAAAAATGTTTTTTTAAAGATGGTTGATGATCAATGCTTTAGCACAGTATAGCACAAGGAGAATTTCCCTCACTGTCCTTCCCTGTCCCTACAAACAAGGATTAGCACAGTAAAACACACTGACACTCTCCCTACCTATAGTTTTCTGTCCCTAGAAAAAATGTTTTTTTAAAGATGGTTGATGATCAATGCTTTAGCACAGTATAGCACAAGGAGAATTTCCCTCACTGTCCTTCCCTGTCCCTACAAACAAGGATTAGCACAGTAAAACACACTGACACTCTCCCTACCTATAGTTTTCTGTCCCTAGAAAAAATGTTTTTTTAAAGATGGTTGATGATCAATGCTTTAGCACAGTATAGCACAAGGAGAATTTCCCTCACTGTCCTTCCCTGTCCCTACAAACAAGGATTAGCACAGTAAAACACACTGACACTCTCCCTACCTATAGTTTTCTGTCCCTAGAAAAAATGTTTTTTTAAAGATGGTTGATGATCAATGCTTTAGCACAGTATAGCACAAGGAGAATTTCCCTCACTGTCCCTCCCTGTCCCTACAAACAAGGATTAGCACAGTAAAACACACTGACACTCTCCCTACCTATAGTTTTCTGTCCCTAGAAAAAATGTTTTTTTAAAGATGGTTGATGATCAATGCTTTAGCACAGTATAGCACAAGGAGAATTTCCCTCACTGTCCTTCCCTGTCCCTACAAACAAGGATTAGCACAGTAAAACACACTGACACTCTCCCTACCTATAGTTTTCTGTCCCTAGAAAAAATGTTTTTTTAAAGATGGTTGATGATCAATGCTTTAGCACAGTATAGCACAAGGAGAATTTCCCTCACTGTCCTTCCCTGTCCCTACAAACAAGGATTAGCACAGTAAAACACACTGACACTCTCCCTACCTATAGTTTTCTGTCCCTAGAAAAAATGTTTTTTTAAAGATGGTTGATGATCAATGCTTTAGCACAGTATAGCACAAGGAGAATTTCCCTCACTGTCCTTCCCTGTCCCTACAAACAAGGATTATCACAGTAAAACACACTGACACTCTCCCTACCTATAGTTTTCTGTCCCTAGAAAAAATGTTTTTTAAAAGATGGTTGATGATCAATGCTTTAGCACAGTATAGCACAAGGAGAATTTCCCTCACTGTCCTTCCCTGTCCCTACAAACAAGGATTAGAACAGTAAAACACACTGACACTCTCCCTACCTATAGTTTTCTGTCCCTAGAAAAAATGTTTTTTTAAAGATGGTTGATGATCAATGCTTTAGCACAGTATAGCACAAGGAGAATTTCCCTCACTGTCCTTCCCTGTCCCTACAAACAAGGATTAGCACAGTAAAACACACTGACACTCTCCCTACCTATAGTTTTCTGTCCCTAGAAAAAATGTTTTTTTAAAGATGGTTGATGATCAATGCTTTAGCACAGTATAGCACAAGGAGAATTTCCCTCACTGTCCTTCCCTGTCCCTACAAACAAGGATTAGCACAGTAAAACACACTGACACTCTCCCTACCTATAGTTTTCTGTCCCTAGAAAAAATGTTTTTTCAAAGATGGTTGATGATCAATGCTTTAGCACAGTATAGCACAAGGAGAATTTCCCTCACTGTCCTTCCCTGTCCCTACAAACAAGGATTAGCACAGTAAAACACACTGACACTCTCCCTACCTATCCTTCTCTTTCCCTAAACTAAAGGCATCCAGGTTAAGCAAGAAAAAAAAATGTCACTGTCCCTGCCTAAGCTTCTCTTTCCCTGCTCCGGAACACACTACACTAGGCCGCCGTGCTGGCGGCCTTTTATAGTGTGGGGCGTGTACTAAACACCCTCAGCAATAATTGGCCACAGGCATCCTGCCTGTGGCCAATCATTGCTCTCCTCGCTGCCGGCGCTGTGATTGGCCAAGCATGCGGGGTCACAGTGCATGCTTGGCCAATCACAGCGCCTGGATGACACTGCGATGGCGTAGTGCATTGTGGGCCGCGAATTAGGCGCGAACGGCCCAAATCGTTCGTTGTTCGGCGAACGATCGAACAGCCGATGTTCGAGTCGAACGTATGTTCGACTCGAACACCGAGCTCATCCCTACTCCTGAACCTGGGCTTTTATATGCTCAGGCTCACACACCCTCTGGAGCGGCATTTACCCTTTGGGGAAAACCCAAGATGGCTGCTACGATTTCGGCATGTCAATGGTTTATGACTTACAGAAAATCATATAGAAATACCATCATTACTATTCACTGCATACGGTTATCAGACTGCAATATTTTTTGTAATAGAGCCTTTTTCGCACTGGCTGGTAATACCCATTTAACAAGACTCTAGAGTACCTATTAATGCTAAATGTTCATATTTGACTGTAGTGTACCTTTTGCAGATTTAGCAATAAGAAAATTAATGGACCGGGTCTAGTTGGGATCTCTTAAAATCTGGAAATATCGGAGTCTAAACGATTCAGACAGAGGAGAAAGTCTCCAGTGTAAGCTCCCATGATGTAGTGAAGGACATCACTGCTTGAGTTTTTCCTGTCGCTGCTGATTGTCTACAGATAACTGATCTGTAAAAAGGGAGTAAATAAAACGGAAATCTGAAATGGGAATTTCATGCTTGAAGTTCTGTTAAGTATCGCTGTTAAAATTCCATTATCCATAGACATTCATTTATGTTTTTTTATTCTTTTCTTCCTACTGTGACAGAAGTGAAATGCGTTAGCGGTCATCTGAAGACAAGCAGAACTCCCACTCTGCACAAGAATGAAGGAAGCCATGGCAGTCGAATGGAACTGTTTGAATTAATTTGGAGATCCTACACCCTCCACTCTTTGCTGAGAGTAATTAACTGCTAAAAGGAAGCCACGGGACATTTTACAATATGCGTACCTTGAAGGATTATATATGTAGGTCCTTATCTCAACGTAGTCAGATGTTAATAATTTTTGGCTCATTGGCTCTTCATTTTGTTGGTGTGTTTTCATATTTCACTAATAGACAATAGTATCTCATCCTATTCTGCTGGTGTGCTCAGTTCATTTATACCTCATTAGCATAAATCTGTTCAAAGGAAGCTCAAGGTGGTGCCAATTTTGTTGCAAAGAAAAAAATATTTATTAATGCAGTTTTATAGAAGTTAAAAATACTATTACAGTTAACTTCTAGCTTGGGTAAAAAAAGGAAACATCAGTCAGCACAGTGGCTTAAGCCCCTTTCACACTGGGGCAGGAGCGGCGTCGGCGGTAAAGTGCCGCTATTTTTAGCAGTGCTTTACCGCTAATTTCATGGTGCTATTCGGCCACTAGCGGGGCGGTTTTACCCCCCGCTAGCGGCCGAAAAAGGGTTGAAAACCACAGCAAAGCGCCTCTGCAGAGGCGCTTTGCCGGCGGTATAGCCACGGTGCCCCATTGCTTTCAATGGGCAGGAGCAGTGGAGGAGCGGTAAACACACATCTCCTTCACCCCTCCAAAGATGTGGCTAGCAGGACTTTTTTTTCCGTCCTGCTAGCGCACCGCTCCAGTGTGAAAGCCCTCGGGCTTTCACACTGGAGAAACAGTAGCCGCTGTTTCAGGTCGGTTTGCAGGCACTATTTTTAGCGCAATAGCACCTGCAAACCACCCCAGTGTGAAAGGGGTCGAAGTTAGCATTTTTGCCTTGCTGCAGTTGGGTACCCGATGACGTCAAGCTGACGAAACGCGTAGGGTGAAGTCAAGGCACGTTGGTTTATCACTTCCGGTCTGGCCTGCAAGCAAAGATTACAGCGCCAGCACAAAGTTTTTTTCTTTTGCCTAAAACTGTCTGATACAATGTGAGTATCCATTCCCCTTTTTTTTTACAATAAACCTTTTTAAACGGGTTTCACGCTATGGGCATCCTTTCTTTCCTTACATAAAAACACGTCTTGGAGGATCGCAAGGGACACCTGGAGCCATTCCCGTTTCCCCAGGCTGCTACACAGTGGTACTTATACTGTGACTGCGTTACACCCCCAGAGGGTAAGAAGTTTCTGGTGAGTGCATTTTTGTAAAGAGCACGGATTACCACGCACAAGCATGCTTTTATTGTCAAGCACTACAGCACAAGTCACCATCATCCCTTTTATTTATCTCATCTACGGACTGTTTTAAAACAATTTGTGAACTAAATATTGGTTCATCTATCAATGTTATAATAAAGTGTATATACTGCGCTGTCTATATGTGAATATTGAACATTATAAGTGACACAAAAATAAAAAATGCTGCAACTTAAATATGTGAGACACACACAATAGACAAAGATAAGAAAAAAAAAATCAAGCTGTGCAAAAACGTGAAATTTCACGTTTTTGCGCAGCTTGATTTTTTTTTTATTATCAATGTTATGAGTTGTGGTTTATAAGCACACTTATCACATCATTACAGGATTTATAGCACAAACACTATTGTTCTCCTAAACACCCGGGCCGAGGGTGCAACACTCTTACCTAGCTCCCGGTAGGGGGTTCACACATCCCATACACGTTATTATTCTGGAGCACCAGCTAAACCTTGATGTCAACACTTTGTAATAACATTTGAATTTTAGTAAACACCCGGCTGGGACACCACCCGGTTTTAGTTTTAATTTCTTCATTTTGTTTTTTTGGACATTTGGTTTTTGCTTTGGTCTCCTAAGCACACCACACTTTAATAGAACAGCGCCACAACTACACCTCTCACCCTTTTCATTCCTTGCTCCACCTAGTGGTAGCAATCAGTAGGGGCAGCAGTTCTGCATACTGTGTAGTATTTGGTTTTCTTTTGCGCAGAGTCACCCCCATTTTTTTCCCTTTTTTACCCGAATTATAGCCCAGGTAGGACTTTGATATAACAAAAGAAAACATTGGGTATAAGATAGCCCAAAGGTCAGACTTTAACCAACTCCCTACCGTGCACGAAAACCCCCTTCCTGCCCAAGCCATTTTTCAGCTTTCATCGCTGTCACACTTTGAATGACAATTGCGCGGTCGTGCGATGTGGCTCCCAAACGAAATTTGCGTCCTTTTTTTCCCACAAATAGAGCTTCCTTTTGGTGGTATTTGATCACCTCTGCGGTTTTTATTTTTTGCGCTATAAACAAAAGAACAGCGTCCAGTTTGGAAAAAAAAACACTATTTTTTACTTTTTGCTATAATAAATACCCAGGTCTCACTATCTTGCAAAGGAGTCCATGAAAGATAGTCTCACCAATTAGGCTTCAAGTATTCTTATATATATTATTTCAAGTCCTTGGGTATTTATAGCAGAAAGCCAATAGCTCAGAGTGCCACGTGGCCTCTGTTTTATCAATATTAGCAAACGGAAAAACAAAACCAGATGAGAGGAAAAAAGGGTAGTGGTAAGTGGTGGTGGTAAGGACTTGGACACTGAGAGCCAAAAGGCATAGTAATATGAGCATATATTTAAGGCCAGTTCCATATACATATACATGAACACTGAAACACACAGCCCAAACTGCAATCAACAAAGCAGAAGTCAAATTAAACCAGGTTCAACAGTCCCTCAGGGCCATCATGGCTACAAGTCCGTTCAGCATACCCCCCAGAGACCCAAAAGTTCACCAGCCCGGTTAGGACCCTACCTGCATGGATTTTGCATGTTCTCCCTTAGATTGTAAGCTCCTTGAGGGCAGAGATGGCTGTGTATGGACAATATGGAAAAACACTGCATAACTCGTTGGCGTTATATATAAATACCTATAACCAATGCAGCTTTGGCGGTTTTATTCACCCAATTTCCTGGCTGACCCCTTTTGGAATCACCAATCCAGGGCCCCATAGAACCTACCTGACAGGGTCCCCCTCCCCCCCTCCGAAAATATCAAATTATATTTTTACTCAAATGCACATGTGGCGAAGCAAACAGCAGGGGGGGAGGGGTGGCACAGATACCGATCCCCCTGTGCTACAGGGTGAGCCACAAGAGTCGGCAATAAGGAAGTACAGCTGGCCCTCCTGCTCAGCAGGTGCCGGGCCCTCCGCTTTTGAACTGATGGGGCCGGGCCCAGTACATTAGGGCTGGCTGTACTGCCTTATCAGTGGCCCTGTCCAGTCCAACTGACTCAAATGTAGATTTGGAGGGGCTGGAAGGGTGCTGTACATAACTTACTGAATACATCACAGCACCCAGCCTTAGTATACCTCTCAAGAGCTCTCGTCCTGATGAAGCAGTGGGCTGGCTCTTGGGAGGATTATGCAAATATCAAAATGCCTCGATGGACAGGTGTCAGTCTGGAAGAGTGGTCATTCCTAGGCAGACTGCATTTGTATGCAGATCACCCTAGGTAACCCTCACAAGTAATTCTGAGCCTCCCAATAGCAGAGTCCCCGCATCACACAGTCCCCCATTACAGAGCCTGCCAATCACACACTCCCCTCTTCACATCAGTGCACTACCTTTTGTCAGCAGAGGTCAGGAGGTGGATCAGTTCTGGAGGAGGCGGGCTTACATCCTCGAATGCTATGGATGGCCTGCATGCCACCTGCCCTGGTTTAGCTTTATGTACTGGTTCGGGGAGGCTATGTCATGATCAGTGTCATTGCCTGGGTCACCTGCTGGTGGTGCTATTGCTTTCAGCACCAAAGGGTGCAGTTCTGGTGGCCACCAGCGGGTGTCTCCCATTTGTCTGGAGCCGAAATCATCTCCTGCAATCAGGCGTCACCTGAGACTGATTGCAGGAGGTGTGTATAAATACCCAGCAGACACTAAAGCATTTGCTCTGGTATTGTCTTGGAACCCAGACCTGTATGCCTGAACCTGAACCTGAACCTGAACCTGAACCTGAACCTGAACCTGAACCTGAACCTGAACCTGAACCTGAACCTGAACCTGAACCTGAACCTTGTGACCTGTTATCTGTTACCTTGTATCCTGTGTTCCTGAACCCTGCATCCATCCCTGGACCCCTGCCTCTGTACCTTGTATCCTGTGTTCCTGAACCCTGCATCCATCCCTGGACCCCTGTCTTGCAGACTCATCCCTTCCTCCTGTTGTCCCTTCCGGCTCCCTGTTCAATCGGACTGATCTCTCGTGTATGACCCTGGCTTGATTACATTTACGCTTTAATCTCTAAACTGTATTCACGTTGGTGTAGGGAGTTGTTTTGTGTGTCACTGTGGTTGTTTGCTGGTTGCCTTTATTGTTTTAGGAATTATCCTTTCAATAAACTCATATATATATTTATTTACCTTGTGCCTAGTTCCTTTAGTGCAGCCCACTGATCTGCGTACCCTGTGCTGGATGCCGTGTTAGGCATCCGTGACATAATACCAGAGCCATTCAAGCAGATCGGCTGCACTTGGGAATTGGGTCTGGGCACTGCTATTGCTTTAAAAATGCAGCTTGACGATATTCTGTATTTTTCGCTACTAGCAACAGAGGACAGGGAGTTTTGTTCTCAAACATTAAGTGAACACACTAGAGAGCAGTTGTTGGAATGCATCCACATAGCCCATGTTTTTGTGGATCTGGGCAGTTTTGTGTTTGAGGATGTGCAAGATCTGATCTGTATCTGTACAGAGTTGGCCCTGTCTGATGCCTCCAGTGGAGACGATGACTATACACCCCCTTTTAGTGCAGCTCAGGTAGAGTCCTTGGTGTGGCTGTTGGAAGATGACTCAGTCTTTTTCCTTGAGCAGTACTCAACTTGTCCTACACAGGTGCTTGCAGCGTGTATTGAGTCAGTGCAGTCTCTGGTCAGACAAGCAGTATGCAAACCTAACTTTGTGCAATCATTACTACAGGCCTGGTCAAGTTTATTGTACTCAGCCCCTGTCGGTTCCCTGCCACCCATTCCTGTGTCTAGACACCAGCCTGCTGGGATGTCTGCGTCTCCTTTACTCCCAACTACCACAGTGGCCAACCAATACACCCTCCTACCAATGAAGTACCAGTACCCTGTTTCCCCCTGCTGCACTTACCCTGCCTTTAACCCTCCTGCTTCGTCTCGGCTGCCTCCATCAGTTCCCCTAAGACCCCCTTCAAAATCCGCACCCTCTGCTTCACCATCCTTCCGCTCTTCGCCTCTACCAGCTGCATCCACCACCTACAGCCCTGTATACATATACAAATCTTCGGTGGCTAAACCAAAGAAAAAACGGAAGTTCTTTCCAACTCACACGATCCTGCCAGTAACCCAGCCTGTTTCCACACCAGCCGACCTGTTGCAGCCTGTCTCCGCACCAGCAGACCTGTTGCAGCCTGTCTCCGCACCAGCCGACCTGTTGCAGCCTGTCTCCGCACCAGCCGACCTGTTGCAGCCTGTCTCCGCACCAGCCGACCTGTTGCAGCCTGTCTCCGCGCCAGCCGACCTGTTGCAGCCTGTCTCCGCGCCAGCCGACCTGTTGCAGCCTGTCTCCGCGCCAGCCGACCTGTTGCAGCCTGTCTCCGCACCAGCCGACCTGTTGCAGCCTGTCTCCGCACCAGCCGACCTGTTGCAGCCTGTCTCCGCACCAGCCGACCTGTTGCAGCCTGTCTCCGCACCAGCCGACCTGTTGCAGCCTGTCTCCGCACCAGCCGACCTGTTGCAGCCTGTCTCCGCACCAGCCGACCTGTTGCAGCCTGTCTCCGCACCAGCCGACCTGTTGCAGCCTGTCTCCGCACCAGCCGACCTGTTGCAGCCTGTCTCCGCACCAAGCGACCTGTTGCAGCCTGTTTCCAAACCAAGCGACCTGTTGCAGCCTGTTTCCAAACCAAGCGACCTGTTGCAGCCTGTTTCCAAACCAAGCGACCTGTTGCAGCCTGTTTCCAAACCAAGCGACCTGTTGCAGCCTGTTTCCAAACCAAGCGACCTGTTGCAGCCTGTTTCCAAACCAAGTGACCTGTTGCAGCCTGTTTCCAAACCAAGCGACCTGTTGTAGCCTGTTTCCAAACCAAGCGACCTGTTGCAGCCTGTTTCCACACCAGCCGATCCGCTCCAGCCTGTTTCCACACCAGCTGATCCGCTCCAGCCTGCTTCTACACCAGCCGATCCGCTCCAGCCTGCTTCCACACCAGCCGACCTGTTCCAGCCTGCTTCCACACCAGCCGACCTGTTCCAGCCTGCTTCCACACCAGCCGACCTGTTCCAGCCTGCTTCCACACCAGCCGACCTGTTCCAGCCTGCTTCCACACCAGCCGACCTGTTCCAGCCTGCTTCCACACCAGCCGACCTGTTCCAGCCTGTTTCCACACCAACCGACCTGTTCCAGCCTGTTTCCACACCAGCCGACCTGTTCCAGCCTGTTTCCACACCAGCCGACCTGTTCCAGCCTGTTTCCACACCAGCCGACCTGTTCCAGCCTGTTTCCACACCAGCCGACCTGTTCCAGCCTGTTTCCACACCAGCCAACCTGTTCCAGCCTGTTTCCACACCAGCCAACCTGTTCCAGCCTGTTTCCACACCAGCCAAACTGTTCCAGCCTGTTTCCACACCAGCCAACCTGTTCCAGCCTGTTTCCACACCAGCCAACCTGTTCCAGCCTGTTTCCACACCAGCCAACCTGTTCCAGCCTGTTTCCACACCAGCCAACCTGTTCCAGCCTGTTTCCACACCAGCCAACCTGTTCCAGCCTGTTTCCACACCAGCCAACCTGTTCCAGCCTGGATTTTCGGTGCCCGTCACCCAGCCTGACGTTTTGGTGCCCGTCTTTCAGCCCGCTGAACCAGTGCCTGCCATCTGGTTTGCTGAACCTCTGCCCGGTGGCCAGTTTGAAGTGCCTCTGCCCGGTGGCCAGCTTGAAGACCCAGCGCCATTTGCCCAGCCCGCTGACATGGTGCCTGCTAAACCAGTTCTCGATGCCCGGCTTGCCGCTGATTTTGCCCTGCTTGATTCCCAGCCTGACTGTGATGCCCTTGTGTTGTTCGCCTCCGTTAGGTTCATGCACATTGCCCTGCCTGTTTTCATTTCCAGATCCCAACTTCCAGACCCTGGTGGTGGGGTGCGTGTTCCATTGCCGGACTCAGGTGCCACGCCTCCCAGTAAGTTTAAGGACTCTGGCCGGAGGAGCACAAGTAGTCCGCAGACACAGGGGAGACTTTTTGGGACCTTTCCGCACCTACCAGCACTGCCAGATCAAGGGCAGAATGGAGCGTCCGGAGGCCACTCCTTGGGAGGGGGAACTGTCATGATCAGTGTCATTGCCTGGGTCACCTGCTGGTGGTGCTATTGCTTTCAGCACCAAAGGGTGCAGTTCTGGTGGCCACCAGCGGGTGTCTCCCATTTGTCTGGAGCCGAAATCATCTCCTGCAATCAGGCGTCACCTGAGACTGATTGCAGGAGGTGTGTATAAATACCCAGCAGACACTAAAGCATTTGCTCTGGTATTGTCTTGGAACCCAGACCTGTATGCCTGAACCTGAACCTGAACCTGAACCTTGTGACCTGTTATCTGTTACCTTGTATCCTGTGTTCCTGAACCCTGCATCCATCCCTGGACCCCTGCCTCTGTACCTTGTATCCTGTGTTCCTGAACCCTGCATCCATCCCTGGACCCCTGTCTTGCAGACTCATCCCTTCCTCCTGTTGTCCCTTCCGGCTCCCTGTTCAATCGGACTGATCTCTCGTGTATGACCCTGGCTTGATTACATTTACGCTTTAATCTCTAAACTGTATTCACGTTGGTGTAGGGAGTTGTTTTGTGTGTCACTGTGGTTGTTTGCTGGTTGCCTTTATTGTTTTAGGAATTATCATTTCAATAAACTCATATATATATTTATTTACCTTGTGCCTAGTTCCTTTAGTGCAGCCCACTGATCTGCGTACCCTGTGCTGGATGCCGTGTTAGGCATCCGTGACAGGCTAGCTTCTAAAACCATAAAAATGAATGATGATGCCCATCCTGCCCTGGAGCGTCATTGGTTGTTATGGTGCTGACGGTCAGCCCGCCCACACCATGGCAACTCATGAGGCTGATCCAGAGCAAACTGGTGTAGCGGGGTGTTCCCTTTAAGACTTGAGAGACTACATTACCCAGAACCCCATTCGGCAATGTTTCCACCGCAGAGACTCATGGGAGGGGCTATAAGAGGAGGAGGCGAGGCTGGGCTCGCTCTCTTTGGGACACGAGACTTCAGAGACTGATCCTCCTGTGCGGATGTGTCGGAGTGCAAGGCCTGAAGCCTGAGGCCTTGCGCAGCACCAAAGAGCCTTCCACCCCACTTCGAGCCTGGGTGGCATCGGACTTCGCTTGTCTACAGCCTTGACCGGATCGGGGACCCGATCGCTGGAGACACTGTGTGTGTGTGACACAGTCGGTGGAAGTTCCCGGACTGGGACCGCGTCCGGATGGGTGAGAGGGCGTATGCCCAGACCATATACTGTTGTTGCTAATGTGCCTATAGACTGCCGTGGCCCACAAGTTATTTCTGATACTCTCACTGGAGAACCTTATCAGAGCTGAACTCAGAGTTCACATAGCAAAGTGTTTATCTCATCTCTACCTTCCCATTGGATTACAAATGGTATTCTGTTAATGTGCACCACCTTTAAAGACTTGCCGGTGAAGAAAATCATCATCCCCTATAGACTGAGTTGTAGATATCTGAGCCAGGCCTGGCCAGCTAGTTAGTTCATTTGGTTACTGCGTCACAGGACGCCTAGTTAACGGTCACCCTTGTGGCGCACCTTAACTGTTTATTCTATATGCATAGTGTATTATTGCTGCAGGGCTCTGCACTTTATTATCTGTGAGCTGTTATCACTGTTAACCTTTCTTACCAAAAGCCTAAGTAAATTTGATACCCTTTTTCATTATTGTCTTGGTGTCTGGGTTTACTCATAAAGTATAAGAATATATATTGCAATCAATCCTAACTGTGCCAGTAGGGGGTCGAGTACGTTGCCGGGGGTTGGCGGAGCTGTTTTCAGGGCCCAAACTAAACTTGCGGCCTTCTTAGTTGAAGGTATCGCTACACGTGGGGGTTCTCGTCTGGGATCCTGATACAGCAGGTGAACGCCAGAAGTGCCGGCATGGACCCTATGGATCCACAAGCGATAGAAGAGTGGTGAAAAGCCGTTAGGGCAGAGCCAAGCAACTCAATAGTCATCAGCCTTCCAGGGGAGGAATGGAAGACCGAGACGGTAGAGGAGTTGATGAAGTCAGTGTCCCCAGATCACACACCGTGGGTGATAGATATAAAGGCAGACCCAGTCACTTCATATCAGTATGCAGTGGTGGAATACGGAGACGGGATACCAGAGGCTTGCAAGTACAAGTGTGTAAAGACGCCAGATAATAGAACCTATAGGTTGGCGCCTGCTGTAACTATAAAGAAGGAACCATCACCGATGGGATCACCGCAGGCTACGGCCCGTACCTCACCAGTAAAAGGAGATGGGGTGACGCCCCCGGCAACAACCGCACCTGCCACTGCTATATCACCAGAATTGATAAAGGCAATAGGGGATCTGCTAATCAAATGTCAGAAGACAAGCACGGTGCATGTTGAGACTAGCTACCGGAGACTGAAGACATTCTCAGGAAAGCTCCCTGTCCCTGCAGGGGAAGAAGATTTTGATACCTGGGTGGAGCAGGCATTGCAGGCAGTAGAGGCATGGGAGGTGCCCGAAGCGCAGAAGAGGCAACGAGTGATAGAAAGTCTAAAAGGCGCAGCAGCAGAAGCAGTGAAAAGTTTTCGGTTTGGGAATGCAGGTTGCACGGCTCAAGACTGTCTAGCCATGCTACAGGAAGAGTTTGGTCAATTGGATAAGGTGACAGAGATGGTATACCAATTTGAACATACTTTCCAACAACCAAGGGAGAAACTGTCAGAGTATGTTAGGAGACTAAACAGGTTGCTGTGCAAGATTGTGTTGAAGAAGGGAATGAAGCCCCAAGATACAGACGCGGCAAGAATGAAGCAAGTCTTAAAGGGAGCGCTACGCTCGGATCCAGTCTGGCTGCACCTGAAAACCTCGGGAGGAGGAACATTGCTGACTTATGCTGACATGATAAAAATCATCAGAGATGAGGAGGCGCTACAACAGGACCAGCAAATGATTAAGGCAAATGTTGTCCCAGCACAGGTGCTAGTCAATCCAGTGATGACCCCTGAAAGAGACTCAGAGGTAGATACTTTAAAAGCACAGATGTCCAAGGTGTTAGAAATGTTGACCTCTCTGATGGCAAAAGATCCAGAGGGTCCCAGGAGGGAAGTACCACGGAAGGAACTATTCCCAATTTCTTCGGCACCTGCATCTTTACAAGAATGGGGAGATATAGTCTGCTTTAACTGTGGAGGAATTGGCCATATTGCAGCTACATGTTCCAGTCCCAAGAAGAAGAAAACGGACAACCGCAAGCCGGCGGGAAACTCCAGAGGGCCCCGGTAAAGGAGTCAACCGGGTGCCCATCACCTTCAGTGAGCTCCAAGCTGAAAGCGAAGCAGAAGGAAAGAGGAGATAAAACACCTCGGAGGAAACACAACATTCCTCAACAGAGATACACCCCAGAGAAAGGGGGCAAAACCCCTCAGAAGAGGCACAGCACTCCCCAGAGGGGGTGCACACCTAAGAAAAATAATAGTGTCCCTCAGCGGGTTTGTACGCCCATCAAAAGGAGGGAAATGAATGCATACCAGGCTCAAGAAAAATTTAAGTCTAAAGGGAGTTGGACGAGAGAGAGTCCGAGGGGAAAGGGCCAGAAGAAGGCGACCCCTGCCAGGCCATATACAGAGAAACTGGTAGGCCCATCTCCTATAGTGCCCATCCAGGTAGAGGAAGTTTATACTAAAGCCATCCTGGATACTGGGGCACAAGTGACCCTACTGTATCGAGATTTCTACGATAAGCACTTGAGTCATCTGCCTATCCAGAAGATAGAGGAGCTGGAAATATGTGGGATCGGAACCCAGAATTTCCCCTTGCGATGGCTATATACCCGTCAAGATGACCTTTGACCCATCCGTGGCTGGGAAGGCTGAAGTGTTTGACACTCTGGCAGTTGTGTGCCCTCGGCCGCCAGGAGCTAACAGGAGTTCCCTTATAATAGGGACAAACACGGATCTAGTCCGAAGACTCCTGACCCCTCTAATGAAAGAGAAAGGGTCAGCGGCCACCAGGATCCACCCCATGCTGAAGATGGCCTACCAACGGCTGGTCCTAGAGCAGAAGACCCCTGTGGAGGGAATAGGGAAGGTGTGGAGACTTGGAAGAGAAGGGGTAGTGTTACAGCCCAGCGAGGTAACCTGTCTCAAAGCCACTGTGAAGCTTACTTGGGAACAACCTGGACCCTTGTCATGCTGGAGTCCGACCCAAGGGAAGAGACCTCCGGTCTGGAGGTGATACCAGAAGTGATTCCACTGAAGACCCTGAAGAAGGCCCATTGTAGAGTTCCGGTGAGCATTAGGAACACTACAGGTGGCCCCATGGCAATCCCAGCCAGGATGCTGTTGGGCCAGGTGAGCCCTGCTGCCCCCATTACCCTGTCAGAAGTCAAGGGGACGGGTGAAGGAGGAGACGTTTGGGAGAAGCTGTCCATGGAAAACCCGAATCTGCCCAGGGCTTGGAAAGAGAGAGCCAAGGCCCAGTTGACCAGATGGGAGAAGATCTTCTCAAAAGATGAGTTTGATGTGGGGTGTGCAAGGAGTGCCACCCATCGAATCCGCCTCCAAGAAGACAGATCTTTCAGAGAGAGGGTCAGGCGGGTCCCACTAGCAGATCTGGAGGATCTAAGGGAACAACTCGCAGAACTTAAGAGGACTGGTGTGATCCGGGAATCTATAAGCTCCTATGCCTCCCCGATAGTGGTGGTCAGGAAGAAGAATGGGTCGTTGAGGCTCTGTATCGACTACAGGACTCTTAACAGGAGAACCATACCAGACCAGTACACCACCCCGAGGATAGAAGATGCCCTACAGAGCTTGTCTGGGGCCAAGTGGTTCAGCATTATGGATCTCAAGAGTGGGTACTATCAGATCCCTATGCACCCAGAAGACAAGGAAAAGACAGCTTTCATAACCCCAGTGGGGTTCTTTGAATTTGACCGGATGCCCCAAGGTCTGTCTGGAGCCCCAGCTACCTTCCAACGCCTCATGGAGAAGACATTCGGGGACATGAACCTTATTGAAGTCCTTGTGTACCTGGACAATGTCATTGTCTTTGGAAGAACAATGGAAGAACACGAGGAGAGGCTGGAAAAAGTCTTGAGGAGACTCAGTGAGGAGGGACTCAAGCTTTCGCCTGAGAAGTGTCGGTTCTACTATCTGGGGCACATAGTGTCTGAAGAAGGGGTGGCCACAGACCCTGAGAAATTGGAGGCAGTTACCTCCTGGCCACGACCCACCACAGTAACAGAACTCAGGTCCTTCTTAGGGTTCTGCTCCTATAACGGGAGGTTTGTGGAAGGATTCGCCCGAATTGCTAGACCATTGAATGAACTGCTCAAGACTGAGGGAGAAGAGGACGACTCAGGGCCCAGGAAGCCGGGAGAGTGAGAGTCAGTCAAAGATCAGTGGAACCAGAAATGTGAAGAGGCCTTCCAGGCATTGAAGGAGAGCCTAACCACTGCCCCAGTCTTGGCCTACGCAGACCCAACCAAACCCTATGAACTACATGTAGATGCTAGTCATGAAGGTCTGGGAGGAGTACTTTATCAAGAACACGAAGGACAACTGCGGTCTGTTGCCTACTTGAGTAGGAGCCTGACCCCCTCTGAGAAGAACTACCCCACTCACAAGCTGGAGTTCCTGGCCCTTAAGTGGGCGGTAGTAGACAAGCTCAAAGACTACCTGTATGAGGCGGAGTTCACTGTGAAGACTGACAACAACCCCCTTACCTACCTTTTCACCACGGCCAAGCTGGACGCCACTGGACACAGGTGGCTGGCCGCACTGTCTGGGTTCAACTTCAGCCTAAAGTACAGGCCAGGGGCTGGGAATCGAGATGCAGACGCTCTGTCCAGGAGATCTCATGCCCCCACCAGTGACATAGAAGATTGGACCCAAGTGGCACCGGACGGGGTGCGGGCCCTTTGTCAAGGAGCTGAATTCCAAGCCAGAGGAGGCTCCAGAGCAGAGGAAATAGGAGTTACCATGGTAGGAGTCCCCAAACAACTGTGGAGTAACTCAACTAGAAGAAGACAACCTGCCGAGACTGTCCAAGAAGGAGTTGAGGTGTGACCAATTGGAAGACCCCATAAGGAGATTGGTCCTGGAGGCCCTGGAGAATCAGGATCCAAACAGACTCCAGCGTCATCCCTCAAAGGAAGCTCGCCTGTTGAGGAAAGAGTGGGACAGGTTGCAGGTACATCAGGGAGTGGTCTACCGAAGGGGCCCCTCTGATGACTCAGAAGATAAATGGCAACTGTTTCTTCCAGAAAAACATCGAGAGACTGTTCTGATTGCCCTACATGACAATCACGGCCATCTAGGGGCGGAGAGGACCTTTCAACTTTTCAGAAGTCGGTTCTATTGGCCCTGCATGAGGGCAGAAGTACAAGAGTACTGCCACTCATGTGCACGTTGCATCCAGAGGAAGACTTTACCTCATCAAGCTGCCCCAATGGGCCATCTACAAAGTCAAGGCCCAATGGATCTGGTATGCATTGATTTCCTCTGCCTCGAACCCGACCTGAGTGGACTGGGAAATGTTCTGGTGATAACCGATCATTTCACTCGGTATGCCCAAGCTTTTCCAGCCAAAGACCAGAAGGCTTCCACTGTAGCCAAGATACTTATGGAGAAGTATTTTGTCCATTATGGGCTGCCCCAGCGACTTCATTCAGATCAAGGAAGGGACTTTGAAAGTCGGCTGATCCGGAAGCTCTTATGCTGCGTACACACGGCCGTTTTTCTCGTCGAGAAAAACGACATTTTTCCCATTCGACGAGAAAAACGATAGTCTGTGGGCTTTCTGTCGTTTTTTTTGACGAGAAAAACGGCATTAAAAACGACGAGAAAAATTAGAACATGTTCTAATTTTTCTCGTCGTTTTTTTCGACATGTTTTCCGCGCCGCGAAGCCCACACACGGTCGTTTTTTTTGACCAAAAAAAAAATGACATTTAAAACGGCCGTGTGTGGGGGGAACAAGCTGTTCCTTGTTTTTAACGTCGATTTTCTCGACGGTGTTTTCACCGTCGAAAAAATCGATCGTGTGTACGCGGCATTAGATTCGTTGGGAATCAAGAAGACTCGAACTACACCTTACCACCCACAGGGAGATGGTCAGCCGGAGAGGTTTAACCGAACCTTGCTCAACATGTTGGGGACTCTGGAAAGTGAGAAGAAGCAAAATTGGAGCAAACACATAGCAGCCATAGTACATGCTTACAACTGCACCACCAGTGATGTCACAGGCTACTCCCCATATCGACTCATGTTTGGGAGAGAAGCGAGACTACCTGTAGACTTGGCCTTTGGCACCTCTCTGGACCATTCCTCAGTCACATCCCATAAAGGATATGTGGACAGGCTCAGACACAGCCTGAAAGTAGCCTATGAACAAGCTCAAGCGGCCTCCGATCAAAGGGGAGCTCGAAACAAAAGAAACTTCGACTTGAAGGTCCGGGTACAAGACCTACAGCCTGGGGATCGAGTACTGTTACGCAATCTGGGGGTCCCTGGGAAACATAAACTTGCAGACAGATGGAGATCTGAACCCTATGTCATCTGTAGGAAGTTGCCGGGCCTGCCTGTCTACAGGTTGAAGCCAGAAGGAAAGGTAGGCCCACTGAAGACCTGGCAACGAAACCACCTGCTCCCACTTGCTGAGGCAGTCAGGATACCTCCCGTGAGAGACTCCCCTGAACCGGTCTCTATTCTGGATACTCCCAGGCCGAACACTCGGTCACAGACCTCACGAGCTGAAGATGGAGAGGGCTCTCAACTTAGCGATAATGAAGAAAGAGAACTTGATTGGCTGTGGCCTTCCTCAACTCCAGGAACCTCTACTATAGATCTTCCGACCACTGAGGACACTCCAGATGGGACACTGAACCCAGAAGCCACAGAGTTCATCCCATCTAGCCCTTCATCAGATTACTGGGAAGATGCCGTGATAGGTACTCAGAGGAAGAGGAGCCTGTGGCATCAGAGCCAGAAATCCCAAGAGAGCAAAGGGCTCGAAGAGTCATCCGGCCTCCTAAAAAGCTGACCAACCCACAAATGGGGATTAGCTCAGAAGACTGTGTAATTACTGCTAGGAGGAGTGTGGAAAATCCGGATCCCTCCACTGTCCATTTGGTGGAGGGCAACCCCTACTCACTCTCTGGCACAGTTAGGCAGGCCACCCATGATAATGTGACCTGTGGGCGAGGGAGTTCTACTCCTCAGTTTTGGTGGGAATTCCCTATGCCAACTTCGTTCCCAGAATTGTCTAGAGTTGTACATAGTCTTTGTTAAGGTTTATCTTTGGGGACCAAAGAGTTCAAGTGGGGGGAGTGTGTAGCGGGGTGTTCCCTTTAAGACTTGAGAGACTACATTACCCAGAACCCCATTCGGCAATGTTTCCACCGCAGAGACTCATGGGAGGGGCTATAAGAGGAGGAGGCGAGGCCGGGCTCGCTCTCTTTGGGACACGAGACTTCAGAGACTGATCCTCCTGTGCGGATGCGTCGGAGTGCAAGGCCTGAAGCCTGAGACCTTGCGCAGCACCAAAGAGCCTTCCACCCCACTTCGAGCCTGGGTGGCATCGGACTTCGCTTGTCTACAGCCTTGACCGGATCGGGGACCCGATCGCTGGAGACACTGTTTGTGTGTGACACAGTCGGTGGAAGTTCCCGGACTGGGACCGTGTCCGGATGGGTGAGAGGGCGTATGCCCAGACCATATACTGTTGTTGCTAATGTGCCTATAGACTGCCGTGGCCCACAAGTTATTTCTGATACTCTCACTGGAGAACCTTATCAGAGCTGAACTCAGAGTTCACATAGCAAAGTGTTTATCTCATCTCTACCTTCCCATTGGATTACAAATGGTATTCTGTTAATGTGCACCACCTTTAACCACTTGTCCCCCGCCCACTGTCAATTGACGGTGGGCGGAGGACACTCTCGTTCTGGGAGGACGTCATATGACGTCCTCCCTTTAAAACGAGCTAGGGGGCGCGCGCCCGCCGCGTTCCCAAGGCCCCGATGCGCGTGCCCGGCGGCCGCGATTGCCGCCGGGCACCCGCGATTGCCCGGGAAACGAGCAGGAAAGTGGATCTCTGTGTGTAAACACAAAGATCCACGTCCTGTGAGGGAGAGGGGACCGATGGTGTGTCCCTTGTACATAGGGACAACCATCGGTCACCTCCCCCAGTCAGTCACCTCCCCCCACAGTTAGAACACATTGAGGGAACATATTTAACCCCTTCCCGCCCCCTAGTGGTTAACCCCTTCCCTGCCAGTCACATTTATACAGTAATCAATGCATTTTTATAGCAGGGATCGCTGTATAAATGTGAATGGTCCCAAAAATGTGTCAAAAGTGTCCGATGTGTCCGCCGCAATATCACAGTCACAATAAAAATCGCAGATCGCTGCCATTACTAATAAAAAATAAATAAAAAATGCTATAAATCTATCCCCTATTTTGTAGACGCTATAACTTTTGCGCAAACCAATCAATACGCGCTTATTGCGATTTTTTTTTTTTACCAAAAATATGTAGAAGAATACGTATTGGCCTAAACTGAGGAAAATGTTATTTGAAAAATAAAAATGGGTATTTATTATAGCAAAAAGTAAAAAATAGTGTTTTTTTTTCCAAACACGCTCTTCTTTTGTTTATAGCGCAAAAAATAAAAACCGCAGAGGTGATCAAATACCACCAAAAGAAAGCTCTATTTGTGGGGAAAAAAGGACGCAAATTTCATTGGGGAGCCACGTCGCACGACCGCGCAATTGTCATTCAAAGTGTGACAGCGCTGAAAGCTGAAAAATGGCTTGGGCAGGAAGGGGGTTTTCGTGCACAGTAGGGAAGTGGTTAAAGACTTGCCGGTGAAGAAAACCATCATCCCCTATAGACTGAGTTGTAGATATCTGAGCCAGGCCTGGCCAGCTAGTTAGTTCATTTGGTTACTGCGTCACAGGACGCCTAGTTAAACGGTCACCCTTGTGGCGCACCTTTACTGTTTATTCTATATGCATAGTGTATTATTGCTGCAGGGCTCTGCACTTTATTATCTGTGAACTGTTATCACTGTTAACCTTTCTTACCAAAAGCCTAAGTAAATTTGATACCCTTTTTTAATTTTTGTCTTGGTGTCTGGGTTTACTCATAAAGTATAAGAATATATATTGCAATCAATCCGAACTGTGCCAGTAGGGGGTCGAGTACGTTGCCGGGGGTTGGCGGAGCTGTTTTCAGGGCCCAAACTAAACTTGCGGCCCTCTTAGTTGCAGGTATCGCTACACTGGGTCCCATGCTCACAGCACCCCAGGGTAAACCAAATGGTTAAGAAAAACTGGGATAGATGATGCTGGACGTACTCCAGCCAGGACGTGAGACAGGTTCTATCTGACTTGCCGTGGCTTCTAATGCACACTGTCAGAAGCTCACAGTGTGCAATGAAATCAAAGAAAGTTGTTTTTGTACAGTATTGGAACCTGTACAACAGGTAAGGCTCAGCCTTAAAAGCTAAGTTCACCTTTTTTTCTAAATTCTAGCTTCCCTCTGTACCAATATACCATTACAAGTACTTCTGTTGCCGAAAAGAAAAAGCTTGTACAAGAAGGATGTTGTTCAATCAGATTTTATAGTGTATAGTGAGCTTTACAGACTTCAAGGGACACAATTCTGTTTTCAACACTACTGCCTGCATGTCAGTATAGAGGTGGGTGGGAGAAATCTCCTGGAGGAGGAGGGCAGGTCCCCACAACATGATGCTGTCACCACCATGTTTCACGGTGGGGATGGTGTGTTCAGGATGATGTGCAGTGTTAGTTTTCCGCCACACATAGCATTTGCTTTTAGGCCAAAAAAGTCAATTTTGGTCTCACCTGACCAGAGCACCTTCTTCCACTGTGTCCCCCACATGGCTTCTCGCAAATAGCAAACAAGACTTCTTATGGCTTTCTTTCAACAATGGCTTTCTTCTTGCCACTCTTCTATAAAGGCCAGATTTGTGGAGTGCACGACTATTGGTTGTCCTGTGGACAGATTCTCCCACCTGAGCTGTGGATCTCTGCAGCTCCTCCAGAGTTACCATGGACCTCTTGGCTGCTTCTCTGATTAATGATCTCCTTGTCTGTCAGTTTAGGTGGACGGCCATGTCTTGGTAGGTTTGCAGTTGTGCCATACTCTTTCCATTTTCCGATGATGGATTGAACAGTGCTCTGTGAGATGTTCAAAGCTTGGGATATTTTTTTATAACCTAACCCTGCTTTAAACTTCTCCACAACTTTATCCCTGACCTGTCTGGTGTTTTCCTTGGCCTTCATGTTTTCCTTGGCCTTCATGATGCTGTTTGTGCACTCAGGATCTCTAACAAACCTCTGAGGGCTTTACAGAAAAGCTTTATTTATACTGAGATTAAATTACACACAGATGGACTCTATTTTCTAATCTAAAGGAAATTGGTTCCACTAGATTTTAGTTAGGGGTATCAGAGTAAAGGGGGCTGAATACAAATGCACGCCGCACTTTTTAGATATTGATTTATAAAAAAAAAATTGAAAACCATTTATAATTTTCCTTCCACTTCACAATTATGTGCCACTTTGTGTTCGTCTATACATAAACCCCCAATACAATACATTTACATTTTTGGTTGTAACATGACAAAATGTGGAAAATTTCAAGGGGTAGGAATACTTTTTCAAGGCACTGTAACCAGATTTTTTTTTCTCCACCTGTGTCCCATTGGAGAAATTCTCCTTCACTTCCTGTCCCATAGCCAAGACAGGAAGTAAAAGAAAATCCCTGGAAATTAAGGAAATAACTTGGGGAGCCCAGGTCACCAGAATTAGTGTCCCTATTGGAAGATTTCCTCTCTATTGATTTCTGGGGACACCCTAAAACTTGGTATTTTCTGTTACTTTCAATGATAATGGTAAACAGGAGAAATATAGAGGGGGAATCTCCATTACGGGGGCACAGACAGCAATAAAAACTGACAGGTAGGGATGAGCCGAACACCCCCGGGTTCGGTTCGCACCAGAACCCGCAAACGGACCGAAAGTTCGCACGAAGGTTAGAACCCTATTAAATACAATGGATGCGAGCGTTCGAAATCTAAAGTGCTAATTATAATGATGCATAAAGTGAAAAAAAAAAAGTCAAATATTCCTTTAAATATCGTACCTGGGGGGTGTCTAAAGTATGCCTGTGAAGTGCCACGTGTTTCCCGTGTTTAGAACTGTCCCTGCAAAAAATGACATTTCTAAAGGAAAAAAAAGCCATTTAAAACTGCTTGCGGCTTTAATGTCATGTCTGGTCCCGGTAATATGGATGAAAATCTTTAAGAAAAATGGCATAGCTACCCCATCACCCCCCCTCCCCCAGCCCATTACCAGCCCATTTGGGTCTTGTATGGATATTAAGGGGAACCCTGCACACAAAATAAAAAAGGCCCTATATACTCTGAACAGCCGTATACAGGCGGTGCATACAAGACAGGGACTGTAGGTTTGTTCTTATGTAGAATCTGTTTGTAATTTTGAACAAGTACATTGTTGAAGTGTAGCTCCAGCCAAAAAAATCTATTTTTAAGCTTTTTGGAAAACATAGGGAAGGGCTATCACCCCTGTAACATTTGTTTTGCTGTCTGTGCAGTGTGCACCTGTTCAGAACAGTTCACCTCACTTTCCGTCCCAATGACAAATGTTTTTGAAAAGTGGGGTTTTTATTGAAACAAGGATTGGTGATAAAGCATCAGTAGAGAGGAGACACCTTTTTCCCATATTAACTCTTACAGGAGAGAATTTCCCTTCCTAGGGGTAGATTTCCTCTCACTTCCTGTTGTCTCCTTCCGTTTGCAAGTAGGAGTCGTTTGTAAGTTGGATGTTTGAAAGTAGGGGCCTGCCCTATATACTCTGCTGAAATTTGCCCCTTACATGTTGGTGTTGCCACATAACTGTAAGCCCTCACAGTTACTCTTGGTGGGCGCATGAATGGGCCCTGCTGTGAATTATTAGATCAAGAATTGTAATTGCATGCCCCTGTTGAACAGGGGCTGAAAAATTGGGCCTTTGGTGGTGGTGTTGACACAACACTGTAAGCCCTCACAGTTACTCTTTGTGGGCGCATGAATGGGCCCTGCTGTGAATTATTAGATCAAGAATTGTAATTGCATGCCCCTGTTGAACAGGGGCTGAAAAATTGGGCCTTTGGTGGTGGTGGTGGTGGTGTTGACACAACACTATAAGCCCTCACAGTTACTCTTGGTGGGCGCATGAATGGGCCCTGCTGTGAATTATTAGATGAAGAATTGTAATTGCATGCCCCTGTTAAACAGGGGCAGAAAAATTGGGCCTTAGGCACTGGTGCCACAACACTGCAACCCCTCACAGATACTGTACTTGTACAGGGGCTGAAAAATTGGGCCTTTGGTGGTGGTGGTGGTGGTGTTGACACAACACTATAAGCCCTCACAGTTACTCTTGGTGGGTGCATGAATGGGCCCTGCTGTGAATTATTAGATCAAGAATTGTAATTACACGCCCCTGTTAAACAGAGGCTGAAAAATTGGGCCTTAGGCACTGGTGCTGGTGCCACGACACTGCAACCTCTCCCAGATACTTTAGTTGGAGTGCAGGAATGAGCCCTGCTGCAAAGCATTGCATAAAAAATTGTAATTACATGCCCCTGTTAAACAGAGGCTGAAAAATTGGGCCTTAGGCACTGGTGCTGGTGCCACGACAGTGCAACCTCTCCCAGATACTCTAGTTGGAGTTAAGGAATGAGCCCTGCTGCAAAGCATTGCATAAAAAATTGTAATTACATGCCCCTGTTAAACAGGGGCTGAAAAATTGGGCCTTAGGCACTGGTGGCGGCACCCAGAAACAAAAATGTTCTTCCAAGCTATCATCATCAATCGGAACATTGAGGAGGAGGAGGATAGTCAGTCAACATTACAAGGACAGTCACTCAGCATCAGCATCAGTCTTGAAGGGATGTGACATTTGAAAATAAATTAGTCTGTTATATCAGCTTCAGGTGTTTGGTAGCTGGTGGTGATCCAAGACTGGTTCATCTTTATGAAAGTCAGTCGATCAACAGAGTCGGTGGACAGGCGCACCCTGTGATCTGTGACAAATCCTCCAGCAGCACTGAATGTGCGTTCTGAAAGAACGCTGGATGCAGGACAGGCCAGTAGCTCAATTGCATACTGTGCAAGCTCTGGCCAGTGATCCATCCTCAAGACCCAGTAAGCCAGAGGATTTTCGGTGGGGAAGGTGTCCAAGTCTGACCTTGCCCCTAGGTAGGGATGAGCTTCGTGTTCGAGTCGAACATACGTTCGACTCGAACATCGGCTGTTCGAACGTTCGACGAAGATCGAACGATTTGGGCCGTTCGCGCCAAATTCGAGTGACGCGAACGGCCCACAATGCACTACGCCATCGCAGTGTCATCCAGGCGCTGTGATTGGCCAAGCATGCACTGTGACCCCGCATGCTTGGCCAATCACAGCGCCGGCAGCGAGGAGAGCAATGATTGGCCACAGGCAGGATGCCTGTGGCCAATTATTGCTGAGGGTGTTTAGTACACGCCCCACACTATAAAAGGCCGCCAGCACGGCGGCCTAGTGTAGTGTGTTCCGGAGCAGGGAAAGAGCAGCATAGGCAGGGAAAGTGACTTTTATTTCTTTCTTGCTTAACCTGGATTCCTTTAGTTTAGGGAAAGAGAAGGATAGGTAGGGAGAGTGTCAGTGTGTTTTGTGCTTGTGCTATAGTGTGCTTTAAAAAAACATTTTTTCTAGGGACAGAAAACTCTAGGTAGGGAGAGTGTCAGTTTCTTTCACTGTGCAAGTCCTTGTTTCCAGGGACAGGGAAGGACAGTGAGTGAATTCTCCTTGTGCTCTAGTGTGCTTAAAAAAAACATTTTTTCTAGGGACAGAAAACTCTAGGTAGGGAGAGTGTCAGTTTCTTTCACTGTGCAAGTCCTTGTTTCCAGGGACAGGGAAGGACAGTGAGTGAATTCTCCTTGTGCTATAGTGTGCTTAAAAAAAACATTTTTTATAGGGACAGAAAACTCTAGGTAGGGAGAGTGTCAGTTTCTTTCACTGTGCAAGTCCTTGTTTCCAGGGACAGGGAAGGACAGTGAGTGAATTCTCCTTGTGCTCTAGTGTGCTTAAAAAAAACATTTTTTCTAGGGACAGAAAACTCTAGGTAGGGAGAGTGTCAGTTTCTTTCACTGTGCAAGTCCTTGTTTCCAGGGACAGGGAAGGACAGTGAGTGAATTCTCCTTGTGCTATAGTGTGCTTAAAAAAAAACATTTTTTCTAGGGACAGAAAACTCTAGGTAGGGAGAGTGTCAGTTTCTTTCACTGTGCAAGTCCTTGTTTCCAGGGACAGGGAAGGACAGTGAGTGAATTCTCCTTGTGCTCTAGTGTGCTTAAAAAAAACATTTTTTCTAGGGACAGAAAACTCTAGGTAGGGAGAGTGTCAGTTTCTTTCACTGTGCAAGTCCTTGTTTCCAGGGACAGGGAAGGACAGTGAGTGAATTCTCCTTGTGCTCTAGTGTGCTTAAAAAAAACATTTTTTCTAGGGACAGAAAACTCTAGGTAGGGAGAGTGTCAGTTTCTTTCACTGTGCAAGTCCTTGTTTCCAGGGACAGGGAAGGACAGTGAGTGAATTCTCCTTGTGCTCTAGTGTGCTTAAAAAAAACATTTTTTCTAGCGACAGAAAACTCTAGGTAGGGAGAGTGTCAGTTTCTTTCACTGTGCAAGTCCTTGTTTCCAGGGACAGGGAAGGACAGTGAGTGAATTCTCCTTGTGCTCTAGTGTGCTTAAAAAAAACATTTTTTCTAGGGACAGAAAACTCTAGGTAGGGAGAGTGTCAGTTTCTTTCACTGTGCAAGTCCTTGTTTCCAGGGACAGGGAAGGACAGTGAGTGAATTCTCCTTGTGCTATAGTGTGCTTAAAAAAAACATTTTTTCTAGGGACAGAAAACTCTAGGTAGGGAGAGTGTCAGTTTCTTTCACTGTGCAAGTCCTTGTTTCCAGGGACAGGGAAGGACAGTGAGTGAATTCTCCTTGTGCTATAGTGTGCTTAAAAAAAACATTTTTTCTAGGGACAGAAAACTCTAGGTAGGGAGAGTGTCAGTTTCTTTCACTGTGCAAGTCCTTGTTTCCAGGGACAGGGAAGGACAGTGAGTGAATTCTCCTTGTGCTCTAGTGTGCTTAAAAAAAACATTTTTTCTAGGGACAGAAAACTCTAGGTAGGGAGAGTGTCAGTTTCTTTCACTGTGCAAGTCCTTGTTTCCAGGGACAGGGAAGGACAGTGAGTGAATTCTCCTTGTGCTCTAGTGTGCTTAAAAAAAACATTTTTTCTAGGGACAGAAAACTCTAGGTAGGGAGAGTGTCAGTTTCTTTCACTGTGCAAGTCCTTGTTTCCAGGGACAGGGAAGGACAGTGAGTGAATTCTCCTTGTGCTATAGTGTGCTTAAAAAAAACATTTTTTCTAGGGACAGAAAACTCTAGGTAGGGAGAGTGTCAGTTTCTTTCACTGTGCAAGTCCTTGTTTCCAGGGACAGGGAAGGACAGTGAGTGAATTCTCCTTGTGCTCTAGTGTGCTTAAAAAAAACATTTTTTCTAGGGACAGAAAACTCTAGGTAGGGAGAGTGTCAGTTTATTTCACTGTGCAAGTCCTTGTTTCCAGGGACAGGGAAGGACAGTGAGTGAATTCTCCTTGTGCTCTAGTGTGCTTAAAAAAAAACATTTTTTCTAGGGACAGAAAACTCTAGGTAGGGAGAGTGTCAGTTTCTTTCACTGTGCAAGTCCTTGTTTCCAGGGACAGGGAAGGACAGTGAGTGAATTCTCCTTGTGCTCTAGTGTGCTTAAAAAAAACATTTTTTCTAGGGACAGAAAACTCTAGGTAGGGAGAGTGTCAGTTTCTTTCACTGTGCGAGTCCTTGTTTCTAGGGACAAAGAAGGAAAGTGAGGGGAATTCTCCTTGTGCTATAGTGTGCTAAAGCATTCCTCATCAACCATCTTTGAAATCCTTGATTTTTGGACAGTCAGGGAAATTGTCGTTGTGCTATTCTGTGCAAAAGCAATCATCCTCAACCATATTTAGAAATCCTTAAAGGAGTTGTAAAGGTACATTTTTTATTTTCTAAATAGGTTCCTTTAAGCTAGTGCATTGTTGCTTCACTTACCTTTTCCTTAGATTTCCCTTCTAAATATTTTTTTTCTTTGTTTTCTTTGTCTGAATTTCTCACTTCCTGTTTATCCTCAGTAAGCTGTTCAGTAAGCTGTTCTGGATGACTACACACCACTCGGATGATGGTGTGGAGTTCAGTGAGGAGAAACAGGAAGTGAGAAATTCTGACAAAGAAAACAAACCTTTAGAAGGTAAATCAAAGGAAAAGGTAAGTGAAGCAACAATGCACTAGCTTAAAGGAACCTATTTAGAAAATAAAAAATGTACCTTTACAACTCCTTTAAGTAAAGGGACAGAGAAGGACACCTGAAGGTAGCCCTTATTGCTTTTTTCCCATCTCCCTGCAGGCCATCTATTAGAATGTCTGGAAGGCAAACAAGGAGAGGCAGACAGTCAGGAGGCAATAAAAGAGGGCAAGCAGGCTCTGTGTCTGGGGGCAACAGTGCTGGTCGTGGACGCGGTGCATTGTCATCAGCACATGGCCATGGGACACGCTTGTCCTTCTTTTCGGCAGCTGGACATGTTGAGCCACATCATGCCGAAGACTTGGTAGAGTGGATGACCAAGCCCTCCTCCTCCTCCTCATCCTCTCTCACCCAGGCTCAGGGTACTGGCAAAGCAGCTGCCAAAGCGTCCTCTTCCCTGTTATCAATGTCAGACTCATCATCAGTCACTCCTTCCCTAGACCCACCATGTCCTCCTCCTGAGGAGTCCCCCGAACTGTTTGAGCACAGTGTTGGGTACATGCTCCAGGAGGATGCCCAGCGTTTCGAAGGGTCTGATGATGAAACCCAGCTACAGGAAGGCAGTAGGGTGAGAGCAGACAGAGGGGATGCTCAAGAAGGACACCAATCTGGCAGTCATGTTCCAGCAGCTGCAGCATACTGCCAGATTGGCTCCAGTGATGAGGAGGGAGGGGATGATGAGGTCACTGACTCCACGTGGGTGCCTAATAGGAGAGAGGAGGAGGAGGATGAGGAGGAGGCACATCTCCAACGAGGCAGGATGCCCTTTGGTGGCCAGCGTAAGGGCAGTACACCGACGGAATCACACCGCAGAGCTCCGCCTGTGCAGGGCGCTGCCTCTGCCCGTCATTCAAAAAGTTCCTTGGTGTGGGCCTTTTTTGAGGCTAGTGCATCAGATCGCACAGCTGCTGTTTGCAACATATGTCTCAAGCGTATATCGCGTGGCCAAAACATCAGCCGCTTGGGTACCACATGCCTGACCAGACATATGTTGACCTGCCATGCAGCTCGTTGGCAAGCCTACCTCAAAGACCCACACCAAAGAACAAAGCGGACCTCTCCTTGCACCGCATCAGCTGGGATCTCCAACCCCACTATAACTTCAGTCCTCTCTGAAACATGCACTGAGAGGAATGAAGGTGTAGAATTAGGTGTGTCACAGCCAAGTACTTGCGGCCACTCTGCTAGCAGTACACCGACGTCCGATTCTAGCAGGCAAATTTCCCTGCCCCAGCTGCTGGACCGTCAAAAGAAGTTCACTCCCAGCCATCCACATGCCCAGCGGTTGAATGCTAGCTTGGCTAAATTGCTAGCGCTTCAACTGCTGCCTTTTCAGTTGGTAGACTCGGCCACCTTCCGTGAGTTTGTGCAATGTGCGGTTCCTCAGTGGCAGGTTCCCAAACGCCACTTTTTCTCACGGAAGGCTATTCCGGCTCTCTACCGGCATGTGGAAGGCAATGTCTTGGCCTCGCTGGACAGGGCGGTCAGCGGTAAGGTGCATATTACCGCTGACTCATGGTCCAGCAGGCATGGACAGGGACGTTACCTTTCTTTCACGGCCCATTGGGTCACTCTTTTGGCAGCTGGGAAGGATGCAGGACAAGGTGCAGTAGTGTTGGAGGTTGTCCCACCGCCACGCCTCCAAAATGCTACTACTGGTTGTGACACACCTCTCTCCTCCACCCCCTCCTCTTCTTCTTCCTCCATGGCCTCTTTCTGTGGTTTGTCCTATGAACCAGCGGTGCTCCGTAGCCGTTCACGGGGCTACGCAAGTACGCAGGCAAAAAGATGCCATGCCGTGCTTGCGCTGGTGTGTTTGGGGGACAGAAGCCACACTGGGGCAGAGGTCCTGTCTGCTCTGCAGGGCCAGGCCGAGAGGTGGTTGACGCCACGCCAGCTTAAGCCAGGAATGGTGGTTTGCGACAATGGCACCAACCTCCTCTCCGCCCTTCGACAGGGACAACTGACCCATGTGCCCTGTGTGGCTCACGTCCTTAACCTGGTGGTGCAGCGGTTCTTGGGCAGGTACCCGGGCTTACAGGATGTCCTGAGGCAGGCCAGGAAAGTCTGTGTGCATTTCCGCAGATCTTATAATGCCAGTGCTCGCCTGGCTGAGCTGCAAAAGGAGTTGAACCTGCCCAAGAACCGCCTTATATGTGACATGCCCACCAGGTGGAACTCAACGTTGGCCATGCTGCAGCGGCTGCACACGCAGCAGAGGGCCATCAATGAGTACCTGTGCGACTACGGCACCAGGACAGGGTCAGGGGAGCTTGTTTTTTTTTCTCCACGCCAGTGGGGCATGATCAGGGATGCATGCACTGTCCTGGCACCATTTGAGGAGGCCACGAGGATGGTGAGCAGTGACAGTGCATGCATCAGTGACACTGTACCTCTTGTCCACCTGTTGGAGCACACGCTGCGTGGAATAATGGACAGGGCACTTGAGGCAGAACAGAGGCAGGAAGAGGAGGACTTCCTTGCCTCTCAAGGCCCCCTTTACCCAGACAGTGTTCCTTCTGTCCCACCCATCGCACAGGAAGAGGAAGAGGAGGAGGAGGAGGAGGAGGAGGAGGAGGAGGATTGTGTCAGCATGGAGGTGGAGGCTGGCACTCAGCATCATCAGCAGCAGTCTTTTAGGGATGATTTACAGTCCCAAGAAACCAGTGGACTTGTACGTGGCTGGGAGGAGGTGACTGCGGATCATGTCGTCCTTAGTGACCCAGAGGACTCCGGAGCGAATGCCTCAGCAAACCTACGCTGCATGGCCTCCCTGATCCTGCAAAGTCTGCGGAAGGATCCTCGTATTCTTCGGATCAAGGAGAGGGACCATTACTGGCTGGCCACTCTCCTTGATCCACGGTACAAGGGTAAGGTTGCGGAACTTATGTTACCGTCGCAGAGGGAGCAGAGGATGAGACAACTCCGGGAGGCCTTGCAGAAAGGTCTGTGCAACGCGTTCCCAGAGACTGGGAGGTTACAAACTCCTGGTCCTGGACAACGAGTTGCTGAGGCTTCGGCCAGTCAAAGAAGGAGCGGTGGGGAAGGTGGCCGTCTGACCGATGCGTTCAGACAATTCTTTAGTCCGCAGCCCCAAAGTATGATCGGTTCCAGCAACCATCGCCAGCGTCTGATAAACATGGTGCAGGAATATCTAGGGGCAAGGTCAGACTTGGACACCTTCCCCACCGAAAATCCTCTGGCTTACTGGGTCTTGAGGATGGATCACTGGCCAGAGCTTGCACAGTATGCAATTGAGCTACTGGCCTGTCCTGCATCCAGCGTTCTTTCGGAACGCACATTCAGTGCTGCTGGAGGATTTGTCACGGATCACAGGGTGCGCCTGTCCACCGACTCGGTTGATCGACTGACTTTCATCAAGATGAACCAGTCTTGGATCACCACCAGCTACCACACACCTGATGCTGATATAACAGACTAATTGATTTTAACATGTCACATCCCTTCAAGACTGATGCTGATGCTGAGTGCCTGTGCTGTTATGTTGACTGGCTATCCTCCTCCTCCGAGTCCTCAATGATACGATTGATGATGATAGCTTGGAAGATCATTTTTGTTTATGGGTGCCGCCACCAGTGGCTAAGGCCCAATTTTTCAGCCCCTGTTTTACAGGGGCGTGTACTTACAATTTTTTTAGCAATAATTTGCCATAGGGCTCATTGCTGTGCTCCAAGTACAGTATCTGTGAGGGGTTGGAGTGTTGTGGCACCAGTGCCTAAGGCCCAATTTTTCAGCCCCTGTTTAACAGGGGCGTGTCATTACAATTTTTGAAGCAATACTTTGCAACAGGGCTCATTGCTGTGCTCCAAGTACAGTATCTGTGAGGGGTTGTAGTGTTGTGCCACCAGTGCCTAAGGCCCAATTTTTCAGCCCCTGTTTAACAGGGGCGTGTCATTACAATTTTTGAAGCAATACTTTGCAACAGGGCTCATTGCTGTGCTTCAAGTACAGTATCTGTGAGGGGTTGTAGTGTTGTGCCACCAGTGCCTAAGGCCCAATTTTTCAGCCCCTGTTCAACAGGGGCATGCAATTACAATTCTTGATGTAATAATTCACAGCAGGGCCCATTCCTGCACCCACCAAGAGTAAGTCTGAGGGCTTACAGTGTTGTGGCAACGCCACCACCACCACCACGAAAGGCCCAATTTTTCAGCCCCTGTTCAAAAGGGGCATGTAATTACAATTCTTGATCTAATAATTCACAGCAGGGCCCATTGCTGCACCCACCAAGAGTAACTGTCAGGGCTTACAGTGTTGTGGCACCAGCACCACCATCAAAGCCCCAATTTTTACTACCACTGTTCAACAATTATATGTAATTAAAATTCCTGATATAATAGTTGACAGCAGGGCGTTCCAGCACCAACCAAGAGTAACTGTGAGTGCTTACAGTGTTGTGCCAACACCAACAACTAAGGGGCCTATTTCTGCAGAGTATATACGGCAGGTCCCTACTTTCAAACATCCAACTTACAAACGACTCCTACTTGCAAACGCAAGAAGACAACAGGAAGTGAGAGGAAATCTACCCCTAGGAAGGAAAATTCTCTCCTGTAAGAATAAATTTGGGAGAAAGGTGTCTCCTCTGTACTGATGCTTTATCAGCAATCCTTGTTTCAAGAAAAACACCACATTTCAAAAACAGTTGTCATTGGGACGGAAAGTGAGGTGAAATGTTCTGAACAGGGGCACAGACAGCAAAACAAATGTTACAGGGGTGATAACCCTTACCTATGTTTTCCAAAAAGTTTAAAAATAGATTTTTGGGCTGGAGCTACACTTCAACAATGTACCTGTTCAAAATTACAAACACATTCTACATAAGAACAAACCTACAGTCCCTGTCTTGTATGCACCGCCTGTATACGGCTGTTCAGAGTATATAGGGCCTTTTTTATTTTATGTGCGGTGTTCCCCTTAATATCCATACAAGACCCAAAGGGGCTGGTAATGGGCTGGGGTAGGGGGGGGGGGTCATGGGGTAGCTATGCCATTTTTCTTAAAGATTTTCATCCATATTACCGGGACCAGACATTACATTAAAGCCGCGAGCAGTTTTAAATGGCTTTTTTTTCCTTTAGAAGTGTCATTTTGTGCAGGGACAGTTCTAAACACGGGAAACACGTGGCACTTCACAGGCATACTTTAGACACCCCCCAGGTACGATATTTAAAGGAATATTTGACTTTTTTTTTTTCACTTTATGCATCATTAAAATGACTGCTCCCGAAAAACGACCGTTTTTAAAACTTCTTTTTGCATTGATACATGTCCCCTGGTGCAGAACCCGGGTTCCCAAACCCTTTTTAGGACAATAACATGCATAATAGTTGTTATAATTAGCACTTTAGAATTCGAACGTTCGCATCCATTGTATTTAATAGGGTTCTAATGTTCGTACGAACTTTCGGTCCGTTCGCGGGTTCTGGTGCGAACCGAACCCGGGGGTGTTCGGCTCATCACTACCCCTAGGTATTCCTGCACCATGTATATCAGACGCTGGCGATGGTTGCTGGAATCGATCATACCTTGGGGCTGCGGACTAAAGAATTGTCTGAACGCATCAGTCAGACGGCCACCTTCCCCACCGCTCCTTCTTTGACTGACCGAAGCCTCAGCAACTCGTTGTCCAGGACCAGGAGTTTGTAACCTCCCAGTCTCTGGGAACACGTTGCACAGACCTTTCTGCAAGGCCTCCCGGAGTTGTCTCATCCTCTGCTCCCTCTGCGACGGTAAGATAAGGTCCGCAATCTTACCCTTGTACTGTGGATCAAGGAGAGTGGCCAGCCAGTAATGGTCCCTCTCCTTGATCCGAAGAATACGAGGATCCTTCCGCAGACTTTGCAGGATCAGGGATGCCATGCAGCGTAGGTTAGCTGAGGCATTCGGTCCGGAGTCCTCTGGGTCACTAAGGACGACATGATCCGCAGCCACCTCCTCCCAGCCACGTACAAGTCCACGGGTTTCTTGGGACTGTAAATCATCCCTAAAAGACTGCTGCTGATGATGCTGAGTGCCAGGCTCCACCTCCATGCTGACACAATCCTCCTCCTCCTCCTCTTCCTGTGCGATGGGTGGGACAGAAGGAACACTGTCTGGGTAAAGGGGGCCTTGAGAGGCAAGGAAGTCCTCCTCTTCCTGCCTCTGTTCTGCCTCAAGTGCCCTGTCCATTATTCCACGCAGCGTATGTTCCAACAGGTGGACAAGAGGTACAGTGTCACTGATGCATGCACTGTCACTGCTCACCATCCTCATGGCCTCCTCAAATGGTGCCAGGACAGTGCATGCATCCCTGATCATGCCCCACTGGCGTGGTGAAAAAAACCTGAGCTCCCCTGACCCTGTCCTGGTGCCGTAGTCGCACAGGTACTCATTGATGGCCCTCTGCTGCGTGTGCAGCCGCTGCAGCATGGCCAACGTTGAGTTCCACCTGGTGGGCATGTCACATATAAGGCGGTTCTTGGGCAGGTTCAACTCCTTTTGCAGCTCAGCCAGGCGAGCACTGGCATTATAAGATCTGCAGAAATGCACACAGACTTTCCTGGCCTGCCTCAGGACATCCTGTAAGCCCGGGTACCTGCCCAAGAATCGCTGCACCAACAGGTTAAGGATGTGAGCCACACAGGGCACATGGGTCAGTTGTCCCTGTCGGAGGGCGGAGAGGAGGTTGGTGCCATTGTCGCAAACCACCATTCCTGGCTTAAGCTGGCGTGGCGTCAACCACCTCTCGGCCTGCCCCTGCAGAGCAGACAGAACCTCTGCCCCAGTGTGGCTCCTGTCCCCCAAACACACCAGCGCAAGCACGGCATGGCATATTTTTGCCTGCGTACTTGCGTAGCCCCTTGAACGCCTACGGAGCACCGCTGGTTCCGAGGACAAAGCACAGGAAGAGGCCATGGAGGAAGAAGAGGAGGGGGTGGAGGAGAGAGGTGTGTCACAACCAGTAGTAGCATTTTGGAGGTGTGGTCAAGCATGTGGTGCCCAAGCGGCTGATGTTTTGGCCACGCGATATACGCTTGAGACATATGTTGCAAACAGCAGCTGTGCGATCTGATGCACTCGACTCAAAAAAGGCCCACACCAAAGAACTTTTTGAATAACGGGCAGAGGCAGCGCCCTGCACAGGCTGAGCTCTGCGGTGTGATTCCGTCGGTGTGCTGCCCTTACGCTGGCCCCCCGAGGGCATCCTGCCTCGTTGGAGATGTGCCTCCTCCTCCTCCTCTCTCCTATTAGGCACCCACGTGGAGTCAGTGACCTCATCATCCCCTCCCTCCTCATCACTGGAGACAATCTGGCAGTATGCTGCAGCTGCTGGAACATGACTGCCAGATTGGTGTCCTTCTTGAGCATCCCCTCTCTCTGCTCTCACGCTACTGCCTTCCTCTAGCTGGGTATCATCATCAGACCCTTCGAAACGCTGGGCATCCTCCTGGAGCATGTACCCAACACTGTGCTCAAACAGTTCGGGGGACTCCTCAGGAGGACATGGTGGGTCTAGGGAAGGAGTGACTGATGATGACATTGATACCAGGGAAGAGGACGCTTTGACAGCTGCTTTGCCAGTACCCTGAGCCTGGGTGAGAGAGGATGAGGAGGATGAGGAGGGCTTGGTCATCCACTCTACCAATTCTTCGGCATGATGCGGCTCAACATGTCCAGCTGCCGAAAAGAAGGACAAGCGTGTCCCATGGCCACGTGCTGATGGCGATGCACCGCGTCCACGACCAGCACTGTTGTCTCTAGACACAGAGCCTGCTTGCCCTCTTTTATTTGCTCCTGACTGTCTGCCTCTCCTTGTTTGCCGTCCAGACATTCTAATGGCCTGCAGGGAGATGGGAAAACCAGCAATAAGGCCTAGCTTCAGGAGTATATTTTGCAGGAATCACACTACACCTGCTGTAAGTGCTGCAAATGCCTGTTGGTGTAACACACTAGGAAAACACAGCAATAAGGCGTAGCTTCAGGAGTATATTTTGCAGTAATCACACTACGCCTGCTGTAAGTGCTGCAAATGCCTGTTGGTGTAACACACCAGGAAAACACAGCAATACGGGCTAGCTTCAGGTGTATATTTTGCAGGAATCACACTACGCCTGCTGTAAGTGCTGCAAATGCCTGTTGGTGTAACACACTAGGAAAACACAGCAATAAGGCGTAGCTTCAGGAGTATATTTTGCAGGAATCACACTACGCCTGCTGTAAGTGCTGCAAATGCCTGTTGGTGTAACACACCAGGAAAACACAGCAATAAGGGCTAGCTTCAGGTGTATACTGTGCAGGAGGCTTAGCAACAATGACACTGTCCCCTGCCTATCCTTCTCTCTCCCTGCACACAAGGTTTATCAAAGAATATGACACTGACACTCTCCCTGCCTATCCTTCTCTCTCCCTGCACACAAGGTTTAGAAAAGAATGTGACACTGACACTGTCCCCTGCCTATCCTTCTCTCTCCCTGCACACAAGGTTTAGCAAAGAATATGACACTGACACTGTCCCCTGCCTATCCTTCTCTCTCCCTGCACACAAGGTTTAGCAAAGAATATGACACCGACACTGTCCCCTGCCTATCCTTCTCTCTCCCTGCACACAAGGTTTAGCAAAGAATATGACACAGACACTTTCCCTGCCTATCCTTCTCTCTCACTGCACACAAGGTTTAGCAAAGAATATGACACTGACACTCTCCCTGCCTATCCTTCTCTCTCCCTACACACAAGTTTGAGGTACAAATAGCACTGACACTGTCCCTGCCTATGTAACTCTTTCCCTGCGCCGGAACACACTACACAAGGCCGCCGCGCTGGCGGCCTTTTATAGTGTGGAGCGTGTGCTAAACCCCCTGAGCTATAATTGGCCACAGGCAACCTGCCTGTGGCCAATTATGGCTCTCCTAGCTGCCGGCGCTGTGATTGGCCAAGCATGCGGGGTCACAGTGCATGCTTGGCCAATCACAGCGCCGGGATTGCACTGCGATGTCGCAGTGTATTGTGGGCCGTTCACGTCACTCGAATTTGGCGCGAACGGCCCAAATAGTTCGATGTTCGCCGAACGATCGAACAGCCGATGTTCGAGTCGAACGTATGTTCGAGTCGAACACAGAGCTCATCCCTACTGACAGGTGTTGTAATCCCTCTTATACTCTATCCATATGTAGCGGCCTCACCCCATCTCTTTTGTCTAGGGGTATCACGTACGACAGGGTGAGATGCGCTACGGCCCATGTCCTCCCCATAGCTGTGGGCGAGGTGAAGGCCAGTACCAGATATTTCCTCGGGCCTGTGTGTTTTAGTTAAGGGTTAAGTCCTGATGTGCCAACTCTTCCCTTTGCTCCCATTAACCAGAGTTCCAAACACCGATCACAGTCCAACTCTTGTTTTATTGCATAGCTCACAATAAACAGTGCTTCAGTAGCCAACTGGTTGAGACCAAATAACAGTTTGATACGGTGGGATGAGCAGGTCGAGGCACTATCCTGATTGTACGCTAAACCACTGTAATTTCACCAGCGGTTACTATAGCCTTTGCTAGAGAGAACTTAGAATTTGAGAGTCTCTTCCATCGACTCAAAAGAACATAGATAGGAGTACCTTCGCTGCGTTGCGGCCCCTGTCAGGGGAAGATGTCCCTCCAAGGGAGTTACCAGAGGCCCATCCGTCACCGGGTTGATGCTGCTCTGGACTCTGCAAATGGGTAACCTCCCCAGCCTCCTCACCTCAGACATGGGCCCCATCCACCTCAGGGACCCTCGGACTTCTCCACTCTTGCGGGACCCAGTCGAAGTCACTGGGCCCCAGGCCTCCGGTTTAGTACCTCACCCCAGGCTGAAGGTGCCTGGGATGGACTCCAACTCCATTTCGGTCAGGCCTAGGGCACCTGAGCCGAAATGCCGAACCGCCCGCACCCAGGCCTAAAGGTGCCTGGGCGCGTGATGAAGGAGCTCCAGAAGACCTCGTGGCTAGGGCGTCTCCCCCTTTTATCCCCTCCCCCGATGTCACGGCAGGTTCCCCGCCCTTGCCGTACCATCTGTCACGAGGATGCTATACACAGACATCCAATACAGGTGGTCAGATCATTGGGCTGCACATTAAGGAATCGGGAACAGAGTAAGTGACAAATATATATATTTATTAAAGATAAAGACACACGTGTAAACAAACCCACAGCAAACCATAAGCAAGAAACGAATACAAAGGAACACAACAAACCCCAAAAACAACCTAATCTAACTAGCTAACTAATATGTACAAAAGAGAACACACATACATGAACAAGGCAGGGGATGAGAGACAAGGGGAGCAGAAGGCCAGGTACTGGGAGCAGTCAGCAAGGGGGAGCTGGTATCAGGGGACAGGTATCAGGGGACAGGTCTCAGGGGACAGGGTACAAGGATCAGAGTCCAGGACAAGGCAGGGAACAGATCAGGATCAGGTTCAGGACCAGGTAACGGATCAGGTTCAGGCAGGGACCAGGCTTACAGAAGGAATTCTGGAGCCCTGAGCTTTGTTAAGGGCGGGTTTATATAGTCCAGCAGACCCAGATCAGGTGTGCTTGATGGCTGGTGGAAAGTCTTGGTGAGGAGACACCCGCTGGTGGTCACCAGAACTACACCCACTGCTGCCGAATGCAACAGTGCCACCAGCAGGTGAGCCCAGTAATGACACCATTCCTGACAGTTCCCCCCCCTTAAGGAGTGGCCTCCGGACACTCCATTCAGCCCTTGGTTGGACAGTCCGAGTGGATGCGGAAACACCCAAAAAAGTCTCCATACTATGTCTGCGGACTTCTTCGCACTTCCTAGGCCAGAGTCCTTTAGTTCACTGGGGGACGTGCCACTAGAGTCTGAAAATAGGGCGCGCATCCCACCACCAGGGTCAGGAAGTTTAGATTTAGAAGTAAAAATTAGCAGGGCAATGGGCAAGAACCCATCGGAGGCAGACCACGCAGGGGCATTACATTCAGGCTGGGTGACCATCAGGATTAAAATAGTGGAAAAAAGGGCATCCATCAGGAAGACGTCAGCGGCCAGCTGGGCATCAGGAACAGGTCTTAGCAGGGACCATACCCTCAGGCTGGACAGCGGGCTCCGAGTCATCAGGCTAGGCAGCGGTAAAGGAACCACCAGGAAGAGTATCAGGAATGGAACCATCAGGAACTGGATCGTGAGGCTGGATACCAGGTACAGGGTCACCAAGCAAGACAGTAGGCTCTGGAACATCAGACTGGGCAGCGGGCAACGGAGCAGCAGACAGGAACATCTCCGGCTGGGCAACAGACGGAACATCTCAGGCTGGGCAGCAGGCGGGGTCATCTCAGGCTGGGCAGCAGGCGGGGTCATCTCAGGCTGGGCAGCAGGCGGGGTCATCTCAGGCTGGGCAGCAGGCGGGGTCATCTCAGGCTGGGCAGCAGACGGGGTCATCTCAGGCTGGGCAGCAGACGGGGTCATCTCAGGCTGGGCAGCAGACGGGGTCATCTCAGGCTGGGCAGCAGACAGGAACACGTCAGGCTGGGCAGTAGGCTCCACAGACTGAGAAACGGGCATCATAACCTCAGGCCAGGAAACGGGCACCGGATCTTCAGGCGGGGTCTCATGCATCGAATCTTTCGACTGGGACACTGGATCTTCCGACTGGGACACCGTCATCAGAACTTCTGTTCGGAAGACAGGAACTTCAAGTTGGCAGGCTAGCACAGGAACTTCAAGTTGGCAGGCTGGCACAGGAACCTCAGGCTGGCAGGCTGGCACAGGAACTGCAGGCTGAAAGGCTGGCCCTGGCACTGCAGGCTGAAAGGCTGGCCCTGGCACTGCAGGCTGAAAGGCTGGCACAGGAACCTCGGGCTGGCAAACTGGCACAGGAACCTCGGGCTGGCAAACTGGCACGGGAACCTCGGGCTGGCAAACTGGCACGGGAACCTCAGGCTGGCAAACTGGCACGGGAACCTCAGGCTGGCAAACTGGCACGGGAACCTCAGGCTGGCACAGGGTCTTCAGGCTGGCAGGCTGGTACAGGGTCTTCAGGCTGGCAGGCTGGTACAGGGTCCTCAGGCTGGCAGGCTGGTACAGGGTCCTCAGGCTGGCAGGCTGGTACAGGGTCCTCAGGCTGGCAGGCTGGTACAGGGTCCTCAGGCTGGCAGGCTGGTACAGGGTCCTCAGGCTGACAGGCTGGTACAGGAACCTCAGGCTGGAAGGCTGGCACGGGAACCTCAGGCTGGAACAGGTTGGTGGGTGTGGAGGCAGGTTGAGATATCGGTAAGATTGTGTGGGTTGGAAAGTACTTCCGCTTCTTTTTGGGCTTAGTCACTGCAGGTTTGCAAGTACCGGGGGGAATATATGAAAAGGTTGGGATTGGGCAAATGGAAGAAAATGGCAGAGGTGCAGGGACAGTGGCTGGAGGAGGTTCTTGTGGATTGGCTACGGATAGGAGGGAAGAAGCAGGTGGATTGAAGGCAGGGTAAGTGCAGCAGGAGGAGACAGGGTACTGATACTTCATTGTTAGCTGGGTGAATTGTTCAGAAAAAGTGGGAATTGTGGGAAAAGGAGAGGAAGACATCCCAGCAGGTTGGTATCTAGACATACAAATGGATGGTTGGGAGCTGACAGGGGCTGAGTACAACAAACTTGACCAGGCCTGTAATAAGGATTTCACAAAATCAGGTTTGCACACTGCTTGTCTGACCAGAGACTGCACTGAATCAATACATGCTGCAAGCACCTGTTCAGGACAAGCTGAGTACTGCTCATGGAAAAAGGCTAAGGCCTCGTACACACGACCGATTTTCTCGTCCAAAACAGTCAAGAAAAGTGCCGCGAGAGTTTTTTTGTCTAGAAAAACGTTCGTGTGTATGGTTTTACGACGAGAAACTTGACGAGAATCTCGACGAGAAAATAGAGAACCTGCTCTCTATTTTCTCGTCAGGATTCCAGATTTCCTCGTCGTGTTTCTCGTCGGCCTGTTTTGTGACGAGAAAATGGTTCGTGTGTATGCTTTTACGACTCTTCAAAAAGCGCGCATGCTCAGAATCAAGTATGAGACGGGAGCGCATCTTCTGGTAAAACAAGCCTTCGTAATGGAAATAGCACATTCGTCACGCTAAAACGAACTGAAAGCACGAAGACTGAAAAGCGAGAATCGTATCTTCCCAAACTTTTACTTCACACGCGGTAACACGAGATCAGCAAAAGCAGCCCAAGGGGTGGCGCCAAGAAAAAAGATCTTCCCCTTTATAGTGCCGTCGTACGTGCTGGACGTGAGCGCAGAGAACCACGAGGAAATTGGAAAATGACAGTGTGTACGCATAGAAAGCTTGACGAGAAAATCGACAAGCTTAACAAGAATCTCGTCGAAAAAAACGACGTGTTTTTTACGACGAGAAAATCGGTCGTGTGTACGAGGCCTGAGTCATCCTCCAACAGCCACACCAAAGATACTACTTGAGCGGCATTAAAAGGAGGTGTATAATCGTCAGTTCCAATAGAGGCATCAGACAGGGCCAACTCTGTACAGATACAAATCAAAGCTTGTACATCCTCAAACACAAAATTGCCCTGATCCACAAAAACGTGAGCTATGCGGATGCATTCTAATAACTGCTCTCTGGTATATTCTCTTAGTGTCTGATAACAGAAATCTCTGTCATCTGTTGCCAGGAGCGAAAGATAAAAAATATCGTCCACCTCCATCTCAGTAATTTTAACAAGTGCTCAGACCCAATTCCCAGGTGCAGCCGATCTGATTGTATGGCTCCAGAATTCTGTCACGAGGATGCTATACACAGACATCCAAAACAGGTGGTCAGATCATTGGGCTGCACATTAAGGAATCGGGAACAGAGTAAGTGACAAATATATATATATTTATTAAAGATAAAGACACACGTGTAAACAAACCCACAGCAAACCATAAGCAAGAAACGAATACAAAGGAACACAACAAACCCCAAAAACAACCTAATCTAACTAGCTAACTAATATGTACAAAAGAGAACACACATACATGAACAAGGCAGGGGATGAGAGACAAGGGGAGCAGAAGGCCAGGTACTGGGAGCAGTCAGCAAGGGGGAGCTGGTATCAGGGGTCAGGTATCAGGGGACAGGTCTCAGGGGACAGGGTACAAGGATCAGAGTCCAGGACAAGGCAGGGAACAGATCAGGATCAGGTTCAGGACCAGGTAACGGATCAGGTTCAGGCAGGGACCAGGCTTACAGAAGGAATTCTGGAGCCCTGAGCTTTGTTAAGGGCGGGTTTATATAGTCCAGCAGACCCAGATCAGGTGTGCTTGATGGCTGGTGGAAAGTCTTGGTGAGGAGACACCCGCTGGTGGTCACCAGAACTACACCCACTGCTGCCGAATGCAACAGTGCCACCAGCAGGTGAGCCCAGTAATGACACCATTCCTGACACCATCTCCGGAAAGGGACAAAAAGGACAGCACTGCGGCAGCGATTCTATCTTGGACCTATGGGCACAGCGCCACCCCCAGGCCAAGTAGAATAATACACCACCCAATCCTCCACGAACACAAAATGGTCCAAAACCTCTCATGATTTACACACCTGGGTCATATTAGTACCCAGTGCATCCCAACTAAATTTAAAGACCCCGCTACACACTCCCCCCTGTGATTTGATGCTGGTCCCCAGCGTCTGGTGCAAACCCATGTCCCCCAAGGAGTGGTGACATAAGCCTGACCCCAGAGGCTATCCCTCGAATTTTGAATCTCAAGTGTGCCAAGACCTACTCAAGGGAAAGGGAAATATAAAACTTTTCCATAAAACCATCTAAGCATGTACACATATACAATCCCTCCCTTTTCTGTCTAAGAACCACCCCATACTCAGTAGTCTTGACAGACGAATCTCCTGCAGAAGGGAAACAAAAACAAAAAAAACACAACATCCTGACATTTTGTGTTAATTTGGAATGAATGGGTCTATCAGCCGAGAGACCCACCCGCTCCAATGAGTAAAGTGATGCAAGTGTAAAAAAACAACAGCCGTTGCGCAACACCGCCACCTGGTGACAGTGCCGTGGTAATGACACTTGGTGAAATCTTCATTCTTCCAGCGTCCCTACTCTGATTCTACCCCTAAAGTCTCTGTCTTTGAATTGTGAAAGAAGAGAGAACAAAACAAAACTGCTCTCATTCCTCCAAGGAGTAAAAACAAAAACCCAAATAAAAAACTAGGGTACAGTTCGGATGTTCTGGCAAGAACACTTCCAGAAAGTTGCTGCATGAAAAGAAAACACACAAGTGAGTCTCTTCTCACAAGTATAACTTCGGGTCAGGCAAGAACAAGGGCTTCAGATGCTTATCGAAAACCTCATTCGAATAGTCAACGTCCTCTCCATCTTTCCGGCAGATAAGCACCCTGTCCGCATGAATGTGGCGCCCCAACATCCAGTCTGCTCTGCAGTCTCTGAACTTTTTCAAAACAGGTGGCAAACAGGACAAGTATCGCCGGGCATGAGGCACTTTAAGTTTTTCCCAGACGAACTCATCGTACCATCTTTGTCGCAGGACTTCAACTTCAAACAGCAAGTCCCTGGGCAGGTAAGGATATTCCCATCCATACTCTTGAGCGACCCTCTGAGAGAAGAGTCGTTGCAATCGGGCCAAAGGAGGCATTGTGGCCCGCTCACCTTCTCCTGGTTGAACGATGGCCTCCGGGTGCCGAGGTACTTTCACTACCTCTGATGGCTTTGCTCTTGGCGCCCGTAATGATGCTCGTTGTACTTCCGCCAACCCGGCGGGTGATGCTGTGGATTGTGGAAGGACAATTGAAGGACTCAGCTTCTTCGTAAGCTCCGGGGCTTGCGCCCGGGGCGTGCTATCTCCTATAGACATAGGCGAATCTTGCGGTGGACGTAACACAGGTAGTGGGCGTTTGTCCCAACCCTTCTAGTGAAATAGTTTGTCTATCTCACCATCGTCTCCACAGTCCGACAGTGACTCTAGGTCGGAGGTGTCATACATCTCTGCGGGAAGGTAGTCTTTAGTAGACACGGAACTACCCTCCCTTGCGGGCTCCACCGACTGTGGACTCCCGACACCTCCAACCACCACCACAGTCCCAGCCTCTGGCTCACCTGGACCTTTCGAAGCACAGGGATGTCCAGGACTCTTCCAACCGGATCCATCCAGGTCCGGCAAGCGACGGGGTGAAGCTCTTCCACGACCATAGGAGGCCTGCACCAGGCCGACTTTCCTCTTCGGAGGTGGGAGCAGTGAGTCTGTGGTGACCGAAGCAGCATCCTCTGATTTTTCTTTCTCAGTCTCTGATTGGGCAGTCACATCGCCCTGGTCAGGGCGTACGGGAACCTCCGCAAAGGCCTGGATCTCCCCTTCCGGAGTAGCGGTACCTGTGAGGCTGTTGAGGCGAAGGGCCCGGGGCCTAACTGTGGATGGCTCCACCTCAAACAAGAACTCTTTGCATGCCTCGCAACGCCCGAATGGCTTCAGGTGGACCACCAGTCCCGAACATCCGGGACAGATCATACCGAGGGTCTCCGTGTCTCTGCATGTGTACAGAGCCAACTGCCCTCGGGGCCAGAGTCTTATCCCCGTGTCTGTAAGGGGAGCAGCAAAGGTAGTCATCTTCGTGGGGTAGGGAACCGGAATCCACGGGGAGCTTGAGGCCATCCTGACTGTCTGCTGCTCCATCACGCACTGACCACGTGCCGGAGTCTCCACGTGTATCTCCTCACATGACCAGACTCCTCCCACAACTTGCACGTTTTCGCGGGCTTCCACCAGCCTCCGCCCATGAATTGCGCAGTCACGGGGTGCCTTGTGGCGCAGTGCAATAAAAGCCCCCACATGTAGTACGTCACACGGCTGGACTTCTCCCTCTTCTCGCTCTTCTGCATGGGCCTTTCCTGTCTTAGGGTCATGTCCACGACTTTGAGCAGGGATGCACTTTGGCCGATCACATGGCCGACCCGCCCGGAACTCCTCCGGGCAGCAAAGTCCAGACACAGCCGTTCTCAGCTCCAAAGTCAAAACACACATCATCCCGGACTCACGAGCCCCCACGTGTAGCGGCCTCACCCCATCTCTTTTGTCTAAGGGTATCACGTACGACAGGGTGAGATGCGCTACGGCCCATGTCCTCCCCATAGCTGTGGGTGAGGTGAAGGCCAGTACCAGATATTTCCTCGGGCCTGTGTGTTTTAGTTAAGGGTTAAGTCCTGTTGTGCCAACTCTTCCCTTTGCTCCCATTAACTGGAGTTCCAAACACCGATCACAGTCCAACTCTTGTTTTATTGCATATCTCACAATAAACAGTGCTTCAGTAGCCAACTGGTTGAGACCAAATAACAGTTTGATACGGTGGGATGAGCAGGTCGAGGCACTATCCTGATTGTACGCTAAACCACTGTGATTTCACCAGCGGTTACTATAGCCTTTGCTAGAGAGAACTTAGAATTTGAGAGTCTCTTCGCTGCGTTGCGGCCCCTGTCAGGGGAAGATGTCCCTCCAAGGGAGTTACCAGAGGCCCATCCGTCACCGGGTTGATGCTGCTCCGGACTCTCTGAATGGGTAACCTCCCCAGCCTCCTCACCTCAGACATGGGCCCCATCCACCTCAGGGACCCTCGGACTTCTCCACCCTTGCGGGACCCAGTCGAAGTCACTGGGCCCTAGGCCTCCGGTTTAGTACCTCACCCCAGGCTGAAGGTGCCTGGGATGGACTCCAACTCCATTTCGGTCAGGCCTAGGGCACCTGAGCCAAAATGCCGAACCGCCCGCACCCAGGCCTAAGGTGCCTGGGCACGTGATGAAGGAGTTTCAGAAGACCTTGTGGCTAGGGCGTCTCCCCCTTTTATCCCCTCCCCTGACATCACGGCAGGTTCCCCGCCCTTGCCGTACCATCTCCGGAAAGGGACAAAAAGGACAGCACTGCGGCAGCGATTCTATCTTGGACCTGTGGGCACAGCGCCACCCCCAGGCCAAGTAGAATAATACACCACCCAATCCTCCACGAACACAAAATGGTCCAAAACCTCTCATGATTTACACACCTGGGTCATATTAGTACCCAGTGCATCCCAACTAAATTTAAAGACCCCGCTACACATAAGTAAACAAAAAGTTTTGTCTTTAGTTATACTTTAACAGTTTTCATGTCCTAAATCTTCATACCAGGAAGTCATGAACTTTTTCTATGGAACAAGCTGGAGGCCGAGGTAAGACCTGTCCTAAAATACATAGAAAACTTTTTCTTTTCTGGAACAGAAGTACATTAATAGCATATTGCTACATAGGGAAGCTGGAATTTAGAAAAAAAAAGGTGGACATAGCCTTTAACCACATTAATACTGAGCACTTTCGCCCCCTTCCTTCCCAGACCAATTTTCAGCTTTCAGCGCTCTCGCACTTTCAATGAGAATTGCGCGGTCATGCAATGCTGTACCCAAATGAAATTTTTATCATTTTGTTCACACAAATAAAGCTTTGTTTTGGTGGTATTTATTCACGACTCCGTTTTTAATTTTTTGCGATATAAGCGAAAAAATTGCGGAAATTTGGAAAAAAATACAATATTTTCTTCTTTCTATTTTAAAAGAAATCCAATAAAATCTAATTTTGTCATAAATGTAATCCAAAATGTATTCTGCTACATGTTTTTGGTATAAAAAATCCGTTAAGTGTATAATAATTGGTTTGTGTGATCACAGACATATATACGCAGATGATCATGTACAGATGTGCGCAGGTGATCACGGACATATGTGTGCAGATGATCATTGGGACATGTAATTTTACTTTTACATATGTGGGGGAAATGTGTTTTTACTATCTGGGGACATGTGTGGGGACATGTGTTTTGGGGACATGTGTTTTGGGGACACGTGTTTTGGGGACACGTGTGTTAACATTGTGTGTTTACACTGTGGGGACACTAGACTGGTGATCAGTGTGTAAAAAGCTGTAAAAAAACAGCTCATACACACTGATCACCAGCCGGCTGCAGCGATCCACTCTCCTCTCCTCACTGACAACTTCCGTGTGAGGAGAGGAGAGCCGTTCGCCTAGCAACTGGCTCTGTATTTACATCACATGACGGCTGTAAATGGACACGGTCGTCATGTGATCAGGAGGGCCAATCACAGAGCCCTCCTGCCGATCGGAGATGCGCGGTGTCCGGGTGACTCAAGCGCATCGGGATCGTGCCGCTGCGCGTGCCTGTCTACTCAGAAGGAGAGAGCGCCCACCCGGCCGTATATATACAGTGGCCGGGTGGGAAGTAATTAACTATGAAACTGCTTACACTAGAAACAGTCACTTGCAACTCTCCCGCCATATTACATTTCTATTTTCCTAAGACTTTTTTTTTATCTGGAATAAAAGAGAAGGGTCACTCTGAGATAAGGAAGACACAAGCACAAAAGATGTTCATCAGCTGCGATGCCACACCATCGAACAGCAAAGTTTGACGATATTTTATGTTTCACTTCATTGTGTTGAAAGATAAATTGCCGGTTGAAAGCAACAGCAGCTGTCTTGCATATTAAAATCTGGAAATAGCTTTAGAGAATGGAAAGGGATGAGCAGATATATTGAACGCTCTCCAAGAAGACAGCAAGAAAATTGCCTGGCAATCCTACAGAGGCCATACACAGCCAGAGCTGCGCAAACACAATAAGTTGCAAGGCCCTCGTATTATGAATATCAACACGTCTGAGGTCATGTCTTCTGCTAAATCCTTCCATTTCCATTCCACCGGGAGCTGATGAATTTCACTTTCCTCCGGCGTTCTGAACCTGTGCAAAAGTCAAACATGGCAAGCTTTAAATTGGAATGAAAAAAATTTCAAATGACACAATAAGGTCTTAAAACATGTTTATGTTTCACTTATGCCCCATACACACGATCATTTTTCATGCCATTAAAAATGGCATTAAAAAAAAATGGCCATTAAAAATGATCGTGTGTATGCTCCAGAGCATTTTTAACGACGTGAAAAACGGCCATTAAAAATTTCGAACATGCTCTCTTTTTTCACGTCGTTTTTCACGTCGTTTTTTTTAACGACGTGAAAAACGATAGTGTGTATGCTTTAACGACGTGAAAAAAAACGCACATGCTCAGAATCAAGTATGAGACGGGAGCGCTCGTTCTGGTAAAACTAGCGTTCGTAATGGAGATAGCACATTCATTACACAGTAACGGACTGAAAAGCACAGGACTGAAAAGAGCGAATCGTCTCTCAACAAACTTTACTAACATGAAGGGTGGCGCCATTCGAACGGAACTTCCCCTTTATAGTGCCGTCGTACGTGCTGTACGTCACTGCGCTTTGCTTGAACATTTTTTAAAATGATGGTGTGTACGCAAGACAGGCTTGAGAGGAAACAAGAAAAAAAATGACAAGAAAAACGTCAGTTTTAAAAATGACATTAAAAATGATCGTGTGTATGGGGCATGAGAATACATTAAAGAGAATGCGCTTTCTTCAAAATGAAACGCATCTTTTGTTTTGGGGTGGGGAGGGGGGGGGAATCAGCAGTTCACTCTGTCAGTGGCTTTCTTTGCAGATTCTTACCTGCTGCTGTTCTGTAGGTATGTGCTGAAATATCTTAAAGTGGTTGTAAACCCACTATGACAACTTGCACCTACAGGTAAGCCTAGATTAAGGCTTACCTGTAGGTGCAAGAAATATCTCCTTAACCTACACGGTTAGGGAGATATTTTCAGAAAACCCTGCACCGATGTCTACAGCGCATGCGCGCCGTACACAACGGCGCAGGCGCACTGAGTGTTGCCGGTTTTCTCAGTGGAGACTGCCGGTTTTCTCAATGGAGAATGACGGCCCCGCGCGCATGCGTGTGATGTCATTGGCGCTCCGGCCAATCACAGCGCCGGAGTGGCAATAACAGGAAGACGGTCGGAGTGGACATGGCGGCGGAGGGAGACAAGGAGCGCTTCGGTGGCTTCGATCTGAAGTAAGTGCCAGATAATGAGCTAGTATGCATAGCATACTAGCTCATTATGCCTTTTTCTTGCAGTTGTTATTTTTACATTTTTTTTGAAAAGTGGGTTTACAACCTATTTAACCGCTTCCCATCCAGTCCCGGTGTGCCTTTAGGGTCTGTACATCCAGGGGCGGGAAGGATTGACACTCATGTGACCACTGATTCGATTAGCTGACCAGCGCGCAGAATGTGAACCTTGGTGGATGTTATTACCAACAGGAGAGCCATATGGGTCGGGACACAGCTGAGCGGTCTATACATCTACCCACTTGGAAGGGAACAGGAACGCAGGACGGAGTACACTTGACACCACCACCCGGGAGTTTGTTACATATGACTGTACCAGGTCGAGCTTACCTTTTATCTTGGGGATCTCTCTGTTTCAGACAAATGTCCCGGGCATTTGTTGTCCTACATGTACAGAGATGAGTCCACAATCTAGGATTCATCTTCTTGCACTTTACACCACTCCATCTCCTGTCATCACATCATACCCCTACATGGACAACCCGCTCTGGCTACAAGCAGTCTGGATAGTCATGGCTAGTGATGAGCCGAACACCCCCGGGTTCGGTTCGCACCAGAACCCGCGAACGGACCGAAAGTTCGTACGAACATTAGAACCCTATTAAATACAATGGATGCGAACGTTCGAATTCTAAAGTGCTAATTATAACAACTATTATGCATGTTATTGTCCTAAAAAGGGTTTGGGAACCCGGGTTGTGCACCAGGGGACATATATCAATGCAAAAAGAAGTTTTAAAAACTGTCGTTTTTCGGGAGCAGTCATTTTAATGATGCATGAAGTGAAAAAAAAAAGTCAAATATTCCTTTAAATATCGTACCTGGGGGGTGTCTAAAGTATGCCTGTGAAGTGCCACGTGTTTCCCGTGTGTAGAACTGTCCCTGCACAAAATGACACTTCTAAAGGAAAAAAAAGCCATTTAAAACTGCTTGCGGCTTTAATGTAATGTCTGGTCCCGGTAATATGGATGAAAATCTTTAAGAAAAATGGCATAGCTACCCCATGACCCCCCCCCCCCCTACCCCAGCCCATTACCAGCCCCTTTGGGTCTTGTATGGATATTAAGGGGAACCCCGCACATAAAATAAAAAAGGCCCTATATACTCTGAACAGCCGTATACAGGCGGTGCATACAAGACAGGGACTGTAGGTTTGTTCTTATGTAGAATCTGTTTGTAATTTTGAACAGGTACATTGTTGAAGTGTAGCTCCAGCCCAAAAATCTATTTTTAAACTTTTTGGAAAACATAGGTAAGGGTTATCACCCCTGTAACATTTGTTTTCCTGTCTGTGCCCCTGTTCAGAACATTTCACCTCACTTTCCGTCCCAATGACAACTGTTTTTGAAATGTGGTGTTTTTCTTGAAACAAGGATTGCTGATAAAGCATCAGTACAGAGGAGACACCTTTCTCCCATATTTATTCTTACAGGAGAGAATTTTCCTTCCTAGTGGTAGATTTCCTCTCACTTCCTGTTGTCTTCTTGCGTTTGCAAGTAGGAGTCGTTTGTAAGTTGGATGTTTGAAAGTAGGGACCTGCCGTATATACTCTGCAGAAATAGGCCCCTTAGTTGTTGGTGTTGGCACAACACTGTAAGCACTCACAGTTACTCTTGGTTGGTGCTGGAACGCCCTGCTGTCAACTATTATATCAGGAATTTTAATTACATATAATTGTTGAACAGTGGTAGTAAAAATTGGGCCTTTGATGGTGGTGCTGGTGCCACAACACTGTAAGCCCTGACAGTTACTCTTGGTGGGTGCAGCAATGGGCCCTGCTGTGAATTATTAGATCAAGAATTGTAATTGCATGCCCCTGTTGAACAGGGGCTGAAAAATTGGGCCTTTCGTGGTGGTGGTGGTGGTGGTGGTGTTGCCACAACACTGTAAGCCCTCAGAGTTACTCTTGGTGGGTGCAGGAATGGGCCCTGGTGTGAATTATTAGATCAAGAATTGTAATTACATGCCCCTTTTGAACAGGGGCTGAAAAATTGGGCCTTTCGTGGTGGTGGTGGTGGTGGCGTTGCCACAACACTGTAAGCCCTCAGAGTTACTCTTGGTGGGTGCAGCAATGGGCCCTGCTGTGAATTATTAGATCAAGAATTGTAATTGCATGCCCCTGTTGAACAGGGGCTGATAAATTGGGCCTTTCGTGGTGGTGGTGGTGGTGGTGGTGTTGCCACAACACTGTAAGCCCTCAGAGTTACTCTTGGTGGGTGCAGCAATGGGCCCTGCTGTGAATTATTAGATCAAGAATTGTAATTACATGCCCCTTTTGAACAGGGGCTGAAAAATTGGGCCTTTCATGGTGGTGGTGGTGGTGGCGTTGCCACAACACTGTAAGCCCTCAGAGTTACTCTTGGTGGGTGCAGCAATGGTCCCTGCTGTGAATTATTAGATCAAGAATTGTAATTGCATGCCCCTGTTGAACAGGGGCTGAAAAATTGGGCCTTTCGTGGTGGTGGTGGTGGTGGTGGTGTTGCCACAACACTGTAAGCCCTCAGAGTTACTCTTGGTGGGTGCAGCAATGGGCCCTGCTGTGAATTATTAGATCAAGAATTGTAATTGCATGCCCCTGTTGAACAGGGGCTGAAAAATTGGGCCTTTCGTGGTGGTGGTGGTGGTGGTGGTGTTGCCACAACACTGTAAGCCCTCAGAGTTACTCTTGGTGGGTGCAGCAATGGGCCCTGCTGTGAATTATTAGATCAAGAATTGTAATTACATGCCCCTTTTGAACAGGGGCTGAAAAATTGGGCCTTTCGTGGTGGTGGTGGTGGTGGCGTTGCCACAACACTGTAAGCCCTCAGAGTTACTCTTGGTGGGTGCAGCAATGGGCCCTGCTGTGAATTATTAGATCAAGAATTGTAATTGCATGCCCCTGTTGAACAGGGGCTGAAAAATTGGGCCTTTCGTGGTGGTGGTGGTGGTGGTGGTGTTGCCACAACACTGTAAGCCCTCAGAGTTACTCTTGGTGGGTGCAGCAATGGGCCCTGCTGTGAATTATTAGATCAAGAATTGTAATTGCATGCCCCTGTTGAACAGGGGCTGAAAAATTGGGCCTTTCGTGGTGGTGGTGGTGGTGGTGGTGTTGCCACAACACTGTAAGCCCTCAGAGTTACTCTTGGTGGGTGCAGCAATGGGCCCTGCTGTGAATTATTAGATCAAGAATTGTAATTACATGCCCCTTTTGAACAGGGGCTGAAAAATTGGGCCTTTCGTGGTGGTGGTGGTGGTGGCGTTGCCACAACACTGTAAGCCCTCAGAGTTACTCTTGGTGGGTGCAGCAATGGGCCCTGCTGTGAATTATTAGATCAAGAATTGTAATTGCATGCCCCTGTTGAACAGAGGCTGAAAAATTGGGCCTTAGGCACTGGTGGCACAACACTACAACCCCTCACAGATACTGTACTTGGAGCACAGCAATGAGCCCTGTTGCAAAGTATTGCTTCAAAAATTGTAATGACACGCCCCTGTTAAACAGGGGCTGAAAAATTGGGCCTTAGGCACTGGTGCCACAACACTCCAACCCCTCACAGATACTGTACTTGGAGCACAGCAATGAGCCCTATGGCAAATTATTGCTAAAAAAATTGTAATTACACGCCCCTGTAAAACAGGGGCTGAAAAATTGGGCCTTAGCCACTAGTGGCGGCACCCATAAACAAAAATGATCGTCCAAGCTATCATCATCAATCGTATCATTGAGGACTCGGAGGAGGAGGATAGCCAGTCAACATAACAGCACAGGCACTCAGCATCAGCATCAGTCTTGAAGGGATGTGACATGTTAAAATCAATTAGTCTGTTATATCAGCATCAGGTGTGTGGTAGCTGGTGGTGATCCAAGACTGGTTCATCTTGATGAAAGTCAGTCGATCAACCGAGTCGGTGGACAGGCGCACCCTGTGATCCGTGACAAATCCTCCAGCAGCACTGAATGTGCGTTCCGAAAGAACGCTGGATGCAGGACAGGCCAGTAGCTCAATTGCATACTGTGCAAGCTCTGGCCAGTGATCCATCCTCAAGACCCAGTAAGCCAGAGGATTTTCGGTGGGGAAGGTGTCCAAGTCTGACCTTGCCCCTAGATATTCCTGCACCATGTTTATCAGACGCTGGCGATGGTTGCTGGAACCGATCATACTTTGGGGCTGCGGACTAAAGAATTGTCTGAACGCATCGGTCAGACGGCCACCTTCCCCACCGCTCCTTCTTTGACTGGCCGAAGCCTCAGCAACTCGTTGTCCAGGACCAGGAGTTTGTAACCTCCCAGTCTCTGGGAACGCGTTGCACAGACCTTTCTGCAAGGCCTCCCGGAGTTGTCTCATCCTCTGCTCCCTCTGCGACGGTAACATAAGTTCCGCAACCTTACCCTTGTACCGTGGATCAAGGAGAGTGGCCAGCCAGTAATGGTCCCTCTCCTTGATCCGAAGAATACGAGGATCCTTCCGCAGACTTTGCAGGATCAGGGAGGCCATGCAGCGTAGGTTTGCTGAGGCATTCGCTCCGGAGTCCTCTGGGTCACTAAGGACGACATGATCCGCAGCCACCTCCTCCCAGCCACGTACAAGTCCACTGGTTTCTTGGGACTGTAAATCATCCCTAAAAGACTGCTGCTGATGATGCTGAGTGCCAGCCTCCACCTCCATGCTGACACAATCCTCCTCCTCCTCCTCCTCCTCGTCCTCTTCCTGTGCGATGGGTGGGACAGAAGGAACACTGTCTGGGTAAAGGGGGCCTTGAGAGGCAAGGAAGTCCTCCTCTTCCTGCCTCTGTTCTGCCTCAAGTGCCCTGTCCATTATTCCACGCAGCGTGTGCTCCAACAGGTGGACAAGAGGTACAGTGTCACTGATGCATGCACTGTCACTGCTCACCATCCTCGTGGCCTCCTCAAATGGTGCCAGGACAGTGCATGCATCCCTGATCATGCCCCACTGGCGTGGAGAAAAAAAAACAAGCTCCCCTGACCCTGTCCTGGTGCCGTAGTCGCACAGGTACTCATTGATGGCCCTCTGCTGCGTGTGCAGCCGCTGCAGCATGGCCAACGTTGAGTTCCACCTGGTGGGCATGTCACATATAAGGCGGTTCTTGGGCAGGTTCAACTCCTTTTGCAGCTCAGCCAGGCGAGCACTGGCATTATAAGATCTGCGGAAATGCACACAGACTTTCCTGGCCTGCCTCAGGACATCCTGTAAGCCCGGGTACCTGCCCAAGAACCGCTGCACCACCAGGTTAAGGACGTGAGCCACACAGGGCACATGGGTCAGTTGTCCCTGTCGGAGGGCGGAGAGGAGGTTGGTGCCATTGTCGCAAACCACCATTCCTGGCTTAAGCTGGCGTGGCGTCAACCACCTCTCGGCCTGGCCCTGCAGAGCAGACAGGACCTCTGCCCCAGTGTGGCTTCTGTCCCCCAAACACACCAGCGCAAGCACGGCATGGCATCTTTTTGCCTGCGTACTTGCGTAGCCCCTTGAACGCCTACGGAGCACCGCTGGTTCCGAGGACAAACCACAGGAAGAGGCCATGGAGGAAGAAGAAGAGGAGGGGGTGGAGGAGAGAGGTGTGTCACAACCAGTAGTAGCATTTTGGAGGCGTGGCGGTGGAACAACCTCCAACACTACTGCACCTTGTCCTGCATCCTTCCCAGCTGCCAAAAGAGTGACCCAATGGGCCGTGAAAGAAAGGTAACGTCCCTGTCCATGCCTGCTGGACCATGAGTCAGCGGTAATATGCACCTTACCGCTGACCGCCCTGTCCAGCGAGGCCAAGACATTGCCTTCCACATGCCGGTAGAGAGCCGGAATAGCCTTCCGTGAGAAAAAGTGGCGTTTGGGAACCTGCCACTGAGGAACCGCACATTGCACAAACTCACGGAAGGGGGCCGAGTCTACCAACTGAAAAGGCAGCAGTTGAAGCGCTAGCAATTTAGCCAAGCTAGCATTCAACCGCTGGGCATGTGGATGGCTGGGAGTGAACTTCTTTCGACGGTCCAGCAGCTGGGGCAGGGAAATTTGCCTGCTAGAATCGGACGTCGGTGTACTGCTAGCAGAGTGGCCGCAAGTAATTGGCTGTGACACACCTAATTCTACACCTTCATTCCTCTCAGTGCATGTTTCAGAGAGGACTGAAGTTATAGTGGGGTTGGAGATCCCAGCTGATGCGGTGCAAGGAGAGGTCCGCTTTGTTCTTTGGTGTGGGTCTTTGAGGTAGGCTTGCCAACGAGCTGCATGGCAGGTCAACATATGTCTGGTCAGGCATGTGGTACCCAAGCGGCTGATGTTTTGGCCACGCGATATACGCTTGAGACATATGTTGCAAACAGCAGCTGTGCGATCTGATGCACTAGCCTCAAAAAAGGCCCACACCAAAGAACTTTTTGAATGACGGGCAGAGGCAGCGCCCTGCACAGGCGGAGCTCTGCGGTGTGATTCCGTCGGTGTACTGCCCTTACGCTGGCCACCAAAGGGCATCCTGCCTCGTTGGAGATGTGCCTCCTCCTCATCCTCCTCCTCCTCCTCTCTCCTATTAGGCACCCACGTGGAGTCAGTGACCTCATCATCACCTCCCTCCTCATCACTGGAGCCAATCTGGCAGTATGCTGCAGCTGCTGGAACATGAATGCCAGATTGGTGTCCTTCTTGAGCATCCCCTCTGTCTCCTCTCACGCTACTGCCTTCCTCTAGCTGGGTTTCATCATCAGACCCTTCGAAACGCTGGGCATCCTCCTGGAGCATGTACCCAACACTGTGCTCAAACAGTTCGGGGGACTCCTCAGGAGGAGGACATGGTGGGTCTAGGGAAGGAGTGACTGATGATGAGTCTGACATTGATACCAGGGAAGAGGACGCTTTGGCAGCTGCTTTTCCAGTACCCTGAGCCTGGGTGAGAGAGGATGAGGAGGAGGAGGAGGGCTTGGTCATCCACTCTACCAAGTCTTCGGCATGATGTGGCTCAACATGTCCAGCTGCCGAAAAGAAGGACAAGCGTGTCCCATGGCCATGTGCTGATGACAATGCACCGCGTCCACGACCAGCACTGTTGCCCCCAGACACAGAGCCTGCTTGCCCTCTTTTATTGCCTCCTGACTGTCTGCCTCTCCTTGTTTGCCTTCCAGACATTCTAATAGATGGCCTGCAGGGAGATGGGAAAAAAGCAATAAGGGCTACCTTCAGGTGTCCTTCTCTGTCCCTTTACTTAAGGATTTCTAAATATGGTTGAGGATGATTGCTTTTGCACAGAATAGCACAACGACAATTTCCCTGACTGTCCAAAAAAACAAGGATTTCAAAGATGGTTGATGAGGAATGCTTTAGCACACTATAGCACAAGGAGAATTCCCTCACTGTCCTTCCCTGTCCCTAGAAACAAGGATTCGCACAGTAAAACACACTGACACTCTCCCTACCTATAGTTTTCTGTCCCTAGAAAAAATGTTTTTTTAAAGCACACTATAGCACAAGGAGAATTCCCTCACTGTCCTTCCATGTCCCTAGAAACAAGGATTCGCACAGTAAAAGACACTGACACTCTCCCTACCTATAGTTTTCTGTCCCCATAAAAAATGTTTTTTTAAAGCACACTATAGCACAAGGAGAATTTCACTCACTTTCCTTCTTTGTCCCTAGAAACAAGGTTTATCACAGTGAAAGAAACTGACACTCTTCCTTCCTATAGTTTTCTGTCCCTAGAAAAAAATGTTTTTTTAAAGCACACTATAGCACAAGGAGAATTCCCTCACTGTCCTTCCCTGTCCCTAGAAACAAGGATTCGCACAGTAAAAGACACTGACACTCTCCCTACCTATAGTTTTCTGTCCCTAGAAAAAATGTTTTTTTTAAAGCACACTATAGCACAAGGAGAATTCCCTCACTGTCCTTCCCTGTCCCTAGAAACAAGGATTCGCACAGTAAAAGACACTGACACTCTCCCTACCTATAGTTTTCTGTCCCTAGAAAAAATGTTTTTTTAAAGCACACTATAGCACAAGGAGAATTCCCTCACTGTCCTTCCCTGTCCCTAGAAACAAGGATTCGCACAGTAAAAGACACTGACACTCTCCCTACCTATAGTTTTCTGTCCCTAGAAAAAATGTTTTTTTTAAAGCACACTATAGCACAAGGAGAATTCCCTCACTGTCCTTCCCTGTCCCTAGAAACAAGGATTCGCACAGTAAAAGACACTGACACTCTCCCTACCTATAGTTTTCTGTCCCTAGAAAAAATGTTTTTTTAAAGCACACTATAGCACAAGGAGAATTTCACTCACTTTCCTTCTTTGTCCCTAGAAACAAGGTTTATCACAGTGAAAGAAACTGACACTCTTCCTTCCTATAGTTTTCTGTCCCTAGAAAAAAATGTTTTTTTAAAGCACACTATAGCACAAGGAGAATTCCCTCACTGTCCTTCCCTGTCCCTAGAAACAAGGATTCGCACAGTAAAAGACACTGACACTCTCCCTACCTATAGTTTTCTGTCCCTAGAAAAAATGTTTTTTTAAAGCACACTATAGCACAAGGAGAATTCCCTCACTGTCCTTCCCTGTCCCTAGAAACAAGGATTCGCACAGTAAAAGACACTGACACTCTCCCTACCTATAGTTTTCTGTCCCTAGAAAAAATGTTTTTTTAAAGCACACTATAGCACAAGGAGAATTCCCTCACTGTCCTTCCCTGTCCCTAGAAACAAGGATTCGCACAGTAAAAGACACTGACACTCTCCCTACCTATAGTTTTCTGTCCCTAGAAAAAATGTTTTTTTAACCACTTAACGACCGCCCACCGCCGATTTACGTCGGCAGAATGGCACGGACAGGCAGAATCACGTAGATCTACGTGATCGCCTTTGTGCAGTTGGGGGGTCCATCCGGACCCCCCTTCACTGCAGTGAGCGGCCGTTAAGTGTTCGGGAGCGATCAGGCATGAGGGGGCAGCCGCTCGATTCCGCCCCCCCCCTCGCGATCGCTCCCGGCCAATGAAATTGCTTCCTCCGCCATGTGATGTAAACACAGGCTGGAGGAAGTGATGTCATCTCCCTCGCCGCGGTCTTTTCGTTCCCGGCGCCGAGGAGTGAAGACAGAGGTTAGTGCTCCAACAGTCCACTGACACGTAGGTACACATAGGCACACAAATCACCCCCCAGTCACCCCCAGATCACCCCCCAGGTCACCCCAAAGCCCCCAATCACAGTGTCACTGATTGCAGTGATCATTTATTTTACTGATCACTGCATTTAGTGTCATCTGTGATTGTAAAAAGTTGCAGGGCAGTTAGGATTAGGCCCCTTTAGGTCCAGGGTAGCCCCCTAACCCCCCCTAATAAAGGTTTAACCCCTTGATCACCCCCCAGGTAACCCTTTCACCCCCTAACTTCAGCGTCACTAAGCGATTGTTTTTCCGATCGCTGTATTCGTGTCGCTGGTGTTTTAGATAGGCAGTTATTTTTTTTTTAGGTTCGCCGCAGGTTTTTATTGGTGTCAGGTACCCCCATATTTAACCTAATAAAGGTTTTAACCCCCTGATTGCCCCTAGTTAACCCTTTCACCAGTGATCACCATATAAAGGTTACGGGTGACGCTGGTTGATTAGTTTGCTTTTTATAGCATCAGGGCACCCGCCGTATATAACCCAATAAAGGTTTAACCCCCCTGATCGCCCGGCGGGTGAGATCAATTAGGTTTTAGCGCCAGAGAGGGTCTGCGTCGCCCCAGGCAGTGTTAGGTTAGTGCCAGTAACGCTAACACCCACGCGCAAAGCATACACCCCCCTTAGTGGTATAGTATCTGATCAGATCTATACTAGCATCCCCAGCGGTTTAGGGTTCCCAAAAACGCAGTGTTAGCGGGATCAGCCCAGATACCTGCTAGTACCTGCGTTTAGCCCCTCCGCCCAGCCCAGCCCAGCCCACCCATGTGCAGTATCGATCGATCACTGTCACTTACCAAACACAACACACATAACTGCAGCGTTCGCAGAGACAGGCCTGATCCCTGCGATCGCTAACAGTTTTTTTGTAGCGTTTGATATATTTGCTGACGACAGTCAGGTGCTTTTTTTCCTGTGAATCTTACTAGTGTACCCCTAAATTTAGAGCCCAAAATGGCAAGTCGAAGGTACACTAGTAAAGAGGCCTACGAGATTCTGAGCATGACAGATAGTGAAGAGGAGGTCACGTATCTGTCAGATTCAGGCTCAGAATATCTTCCCGTAGAAGACAGTGACGTCAGCGGCCCCACGTCAGATAGCTCTGACGACGAAGTTGAGGTCCCTGCTAAGGTCAGGCGTACCCGATCCCGATCTTCTGAGGTTGTTGAGGAGCAAGAACCGCAGGTCTCTCGTATCATGGAGCAGAGTAGTACTAGCGCCGCTATTCCTTCTGGTGAACTGGCAAGCACCAGCGGCCTAGTACAGCCTGGACGTACATCCAGCACTGCAGTAACACTTGGTGACGTGGCGAGTCCCATAAGTGCAGTTCAAGCTGGCGAGGTGGCAAGCACAAGTAGTGTCCCGCTGCCACCAAGAAGACAAAGGCAGGCCCGTCGTGCCCATACTGCCCTTCCTGCAGAATTCGCCTATCCTGATTGGGTCCCCACCACTTCTGCAGAACCCGTACTTCCCCCATTCACTGCCCAACCCGGTATTCAGGTGGAAACAGCTGATTTTATGCCAATCGATTTTTATTCGCTGTTTTTCACGGAAGATCTCTATAGATCTATTGTGGACCAGAGTAATTTATATGCTGGTCAATTTATCGCCGCTAACCCCCAGTTGCCTAAAATTGCCAGAAATTGGAAACCAATTACGGTTTCCGAATTTAAGACCTTTCTGGGCCTTTCCCTCAACATGGGCACACATAAATTTCCGTCATTGCGTGCTTATTGGTCCACGCACCCAATTGACCACATGCCCGTGTTCTCTGCCTCCATGTCCAGGGCACGATACGAGCAGATTTTGCGGTTCATGCACTTCAACGACAATGAACTTTGTCGTCCACGTGGGGACCCTGAATACGACCGGCTCTATAAAATTCGGCCCCTCATAAACCACTTCAACGAACGTTTTGCAGCCTTGTTTACTCCCGATCAAGTTGTCTGCGTTGATGAGTCCCTGATTAAATTTTCTGGCCGCTTGGCTTTCAAGCAGTACCTTCCCAGCAAGCGTGCCAGATACGGGGTCAAGCTCTACAAGTTCTGTGACAGGGCAACAGGCTATGTAGTGAACTTTACGGTTTATGAGGGAAAAGACAGTCAGATTGAGTCGGTCAACTGCCCGGATTACATAGGGAGCGCTGGCAAGATAGTGTGGAACTTGGTGTCACCCTTATTCGGAAAGGGGTACCACTTGTATGTGGACAATTATTACACGAGCGTGCCACTGTTTAGTCACTTGTTTGATCATAAGATTGGAGCATGTGGCACCGTGCGACCTAATCGCCGGGGCTTTCCCCAGCGGCTTGTAGATGCCCGTCTTAGGCTGGGGGAGAGAGCCTGCTTGAAGTGTAATAACTTGCTCGCTATGAAGTGGAGGGACAATAAGAATGTTTTCCTTCTTACCTCCCTTCATGCAGACACGACAGTCCAAATTCGTACGGCGACTGGTGTTGTGGAGAAACCCCTCTGTGTCCACGAATATAACCAAAATATGGGAGGGGTGGACCTCAACGACCAGTTGATGGCGCCGTATCTAATTGACCGTAAGGCGAGACGCTGGTACAAAAAAGTGTCTCTATCATTATTCCAATTGGCTTTGCTGAACGCTCATGTGCTATACAGAGCTTCAGGCGGGACGTTATCTCTTCTAAAATTCCAGAATGAGATAGTCACAGAACTCCTGTATCCAGGCGGTTCTGCACCTCACCATCCCCAACCAAATGCAGTAAGCCGGCTGCATGAGAGGCATTATTCGTATGTCCTCCCGAGTACCCCTACCCAAAGCCACCCCCAAAAAAGATGTCGTGTCTGTAGCAAGCGCGGATTTAGGCGTGACACCCGTAGTTTTTGTCCACTCTGTCCTGACAAGCCTGGTCTTTGCCAAGGTGAATGTTTTGAACGCTACCACTCAAAAGTGAAGTTTTAGCGTAGGGTACAGCATTTCACAGACTAGGACACACTTACACAGGGTCTCCCAAGATGCCATTACATTTTGAGAGACCCGAACCATTACAGTTGTAAAGTTACAAAAAAAAGTGTAAAAAAGAAAAAGAAAACGTAAAAAACAAAACACAAAAAAAATATAAAATAAAAAAACCAAAAATAGTTGTCGTTTTATTGTTCTCTCTCTCTCTATTTTCTCTCTATTGTTCTGCTCTTTTTTTACTGTATTCTATTCTGCAATGTTTTATCATGCTTGCTTTTCAGGTATGTAATTTTTTGTTTTCAGGTGCGCCATTCAACTGCAGCGCGGAATTATTTATCTTGACAGCAACAGCGTTTGCTCCCACGATACATAAAGCCGTGACTCCAGTGCTGTAGGAGGTGATTTCACCACCACAGTTAAAAAAAAGAGCATATATGCCGAAGCATGGGGGCAGCAGGGGCGGAGGAGCGATTTTGCTCCTAATGCCGCGTACATACGGTCAAAATTCCGACCGTGTGTACGCGGCATAACTTTTTTGCGGGAGGATGCCCCCATGCTTCGGCATATATATATTTTAGGCACAGGTTGCGTTAAAACATTTTTTTATTTTTTACTAGGTTTTGTTTTGGTATTTGCTTTGCAGGTATGGCATGGTAAGGTCTTACTGTTGTACTGTAATGTTACTTTGTTTTAATGATAACCACCATTTGCTTAGCAGGTACGCCATTCAGTTGCAGCGCGGATCTATTTATCTTGACAGCAACAGCGTTTGCTCCCACGATACATAAAGCCGTGACTCCAACGCTGTAGGAGGTGATTTCACCACCACAGTTAAAAAAAAGAGCATATATGCCGAAGCATGGGGGCAGCAGGGGCGGAGGAGCGATTTTGCTCCTAATGCCGCGTATATACGGTCGAAATTCCAACGGAGGCTTATCCGTGGAAAAGTCCGACCGTGTGTACGCGGCATAACCTTTTATGCCGCGTACATACGGTCGAAATTCCGACGAAGGCTTGACCGTGTGTACGCGGCATAACTTTTTTGCGGGAGGATGCCCCCATGCTTCGGCATATATGCCCATCATTAGAAGTGGGTGGATGAAGGGAGGTATTCTAATGGTGGGCATACCCACCAATCAATCTCTTTTTTTCGTTCAGCCAATAGGCTGTATGAAAAAAAAGATTACAATACATGTCCAACAAGGACCAGCAACGTACTGGTATGTTGCTGGACTTTGAATGTTTATACCAGAATGATGCCTGCGGGTTTAGGTATCATCTTGGTATCATTCTTTTCAGCCAGCAGCCGGCTTTCATGTAAAAGCAATTCTAGCAGATAATTAGCCTCTAGACTGCTTTTACAAGCAGTGGGAGGGAATGTCCCCCCCCGGATATAAAAAGCGCCATTGGGAAATTGGGAAAGCATTTTATCACACCGATCTTGGTGTGGCCAGATGCTTTGAGGGCAGAGGAAAGATCTAGGGTCTAACCCCCCAATTTTTTTCAAAAAAAGAGTACCTGTCACTACCTATTGCTATCATAGGGGATATTTACATTCCCTGAGATAACGATAAAAATGGTAAAAAAATAAAATATGGAAGGCACAGTTTAAAAATAAAATAAAAAAGCCAAATAAATAATAAAAAAAAAGCACCGCTGTCCCCCCCTGCTATTGCGCAAAGGCGAACGCACGCGTCGGTCTAGCGTCATATGTAAACAGCAATTGCATCATGCATGTGAGGTATCACCGCGAAGGTCAGATCGAGGGCAGTCATTTTAGCAGTAGATCTCCTCTGTAAATCTAACGTGGTAACCTGTAAAGGCTTTTAAATGCTTTTAAAAATGAATGTAGTTTTGTCGCCGTTGCGCGTTTGTGCGCAATTTTAAAGCATGTCGTGTTTGGTATCCATGTACTCGGCCTATGATCATCTTTTTTATTTCATCAAACATTTGGGCAATATAGTGTTTTTTAGTGCATTAAAAATAAAAAAAGTGTGTTTTTCCCCCAAAAAATGCGTTTGAAAAATCGCTGCGCAAATACTGTGTGGAAAAAAAAAATGCAACACCCACTATTTTAATCTGTAGGGCCTTTGCTTTAAAAAAATATATAATGTTTGGGGGTTCAACATAATTTTCTTGCAAAAAAAAATTTTCTTTCATGTAAACAAAAAGTGTCAGAAAGGGCTTTGTCTTCAAGTGGTTAGAAGAGTGGATGATGTGTGACATAAGCTTCATAATGTTGTGCATAAAATGCCAGGACAGTTCAAAACCCCCCCAAATGACCCCATTTTGTAAAGTAGACACCTCAAGCTATTTGCTGAGAGGCATGTTGAGCCCATTGAATATTTTTTTTTTTTGTGCCAAGTGATTGAATAATGACCAAAAAAAAAAAAAATGTACAAAAAGTTGTCACTAAATTATATATTGCTCAAACATGCCATGGGCATATGTGGAATTACACCCCAAAATACATTCTGTTGCTTCTCCTGAGTACGGGGATACCACATGTGTGGGACTTTTTGGGAGCCTAGTCGCGTACGGGACCCCAAAAACCAAGCACCGCCTTCAGGATTTCTATGGGTGTAAATTTTTGATTTCACTCCTCACTGCCTATCACAGTTTCGGAGGCCATGGAATGCCCAGATGGCACAAAACCCCCCCCCAAATGACCCCATTTTGGAAAGTAGACACCCCAAGCTATTTGCTGAGAGGTATGTTGAGTATTTTGCAGATCTCGCTTTTTGTCACAAAGTTTTGAAAATGTAAAAAAAAGAAAAAAAAAAAGAAAAAAAAATGTCTTTCTTAATTTTCAAAAACAAATGAGAGCTGTAAAATACTCACCATGCCTCTCAGCAAATAGCTTGGGGTGTCTACTTTCCAAAATGGGGTCATTTGTGGGGGTTTTGGGCTATTTTGACATTTTATGGCCTTCAAAACTGTGATAGGTAGTGAGGAGTGAAATCAAAAATTTATGCCCTTAGAAACCTTGAAGGCGGTGCTTGGTTTTTGGGGTCCCGTACGCGGCTAGGCTCCCAAAAAGTCCCACACATGTGGTATCCCCGTACTCAGGAGAAGCAGCAGAATGTATTTTGGGGTGTAATTTCACATATAACCATGGCATGTGTGAGCAATATATCATTTAGTGACAACTTTTTGTACATTTTTTTTTTCTTTTTGTCATTATTCAATCATTTGGGACAAAAAAAAAAAATATTCAATGGGCTCAACATGCCTCTCAGCAAATAGCTTGGGGTGTCTACTTTCCAAAATGGGGTCATTTGGGGGGGTTTTGTGCCATCTTGGCATTTTATGGCCTTCAAAACTGTGATAGGTAGTGAGGAGCGAAATCAAAAATGTATGCCCTTAGAAACCTTGAAGGCGGTGCTTGGTTTTTGGGGTCCCGTACGCGGCTAGGCTCCCAAAAAGTCCCACACATGTGGTATCCCCGTACTCAGGAGAAGCAGCAGAATGTATTTTGGGGTGTAATTTCACATATGCCCATGGCATGTGTGAGCAATATATCATTTAGTGACAACTTTGTGCAAAAAAAAAACAGTTTGTCATATTCCCGCAACCTGTGGCAAAATATAAAATATTCCATGGACTCAACATGCCTCTCAGCAAATAGCTTGGGGTGTCTACTTTCCAAAATGGGGTAATTTGGGGGGGTTTTGTGCTATTTTGGCATTTTATGGCCTTCAAAACTGTGATAGGTAGTGAGGAGTGAAATCAAAAATTTACGCCCTTAGAAATCCTGAAGGCGGTGCTTGGTTTTTGGGGCCCTGTACGCGGCTAGGCTCCCAAAAAGTCCCACACATGTGGTATCCCCGTACTCAGGAAAAGCAGCAGAATGTATTTTGGGGTGCAATTCCACATATAACCATGGCATGTGTGAGCAATATATCATTTAGTGACAACTTTTTGTAAATTATTTTTTTTTTCTTTTTGTCATTATTCAATCATTTGGGACAAAAAAAAAAATATTCAATGGGGTCAACATGCCTCTCAGCAAATAGCTTGGGGTGTCTACTTTCCAAAATGGTGTCATTTGGGGGGGTTTTGTGCCATCTTGGCATTTTATGGCCTTCAAAACTGTGATAGGTAGTGAGGAGTGAAATCAAAAATTTATGCCCTTAGAAACCTTGAAGGCGGTGCTTGGTTTTTGGGGTCCCGTACGCGGCTAGGCTCCCAAAAAGTCCCACACATGTGGTATCCCCGTACTCAGGAGAAGCAGCAGAATGTATTTTGGGGTGTAATTTCACATATGCCCATGGCATGTGTGAGCAATATATCATTTAGTGACAACTTTGTGCAAAAAAAAAAAAGTTTGTCATATTCCCGCAACTTGTGGCAAAATATAAAATATTCCATGGACTGAACATGCCTCTCAGTAAATAGCTTGGGGTGTCTACTTTCCAAAATGGGGTCATTTTGGGGGGTTTTGTGCTATTTTGGCATTTTATGGCCTTCGAAACTGTGATAGGTAGTGAGGAGTGAAATCAAAAATTTGCGCCCTTAGAAATCCTGAAGGCGGTGCTTGGTTTCCGGGGTCCCGTACGTGGCTAGGCTCCTAAAAAGTCCCACACATGTGGTATCCCCGTACTCAGGAGAAGCAGCAGAATGTATTTTGGGGTGCAATTCCACATATAACCATGGCATGTGTGAGCAATATATCATTTAGTGACAACTTTTTGTAATTTTTTTTTTTTTTTTGTCATTATTCAATCACTTGGGACGAAAAAAAAAAATATTCAATGGGCTCAACATGCCTCTCAGCAATTTCCTTGGGGTGTCTACTTTCCAAAATGGGGTCATTTGGGGGGGTTTTGTACTGCCCTGCCATTTTAGCACCTCAAGAAATGAGATAGGCAGTCATAAATTTAAAGCTGTGTAAATTTCAGAAAATGTACCCTAGTTTGTAAACGCTATAACTTTTGCGCAAACCAATAAATATACGCTTATTGACATTTTTTTTACTAAAGACATGTGGCTGAATACATTTTGGCCTAAATGTATGACAAAAATTGAGTTTATTCGATTTTTCTTATAACAAAAAGTAGAAAATATCATTTTTTTTCAAAATTTTCGGTCTTTTTCTGTTTATATCGCAAAAAATAAAAATCGCAGAGGCAATCAAATACCATTAAAAGAAAGCTCTATTTGTGGGAAGAAAAGGACGCAAATTTCATTTGGGTACAACATTGTATGTCCGCACAATTTACAGTTAAAGCAGCGCAGTGCCGAATCCCAAAAACAGGCTTGGTCCTAATGGCCCGAAATGGTCCGGGGCTTAAGTGGTTAAAGCACACTATAGCACAAGGAGAATTTCACTCACTTTCCTTCTTTGTCCCTAGAAACAAGGATTATCACAGTGAAAGAAACTGACACTCTTCCTTCCTATAGTTTTCTGTCCCTAGAAAAAAATGTTTTTTTAAAGCACACTATAGCACAAGGAGAATTCCCTCACTGTCCTTCCCTGTCCCTAGAAACAAGGATTCGCACAGTAAAAGACACTGACACTCTCCCTACCTATAGTTTTCTGTCCCTAGAAAAAATGTTTTTTTAAAGCACACTATAGCACAAGGAGAATTCCCTCACTGTCCTTCCCTGTCCCTAGAAACAAGGATTCGCACAGTAAAAGACACTGACACTCTCCCTACCTATAGTTTTCTGTCCCTAGAAAAAATGTTTTTTTAAAGCACACTATAGCACAAGGAGAATTCCCTCACTGTCCTTCCCTGTCCCTAGAAACAAGGATTCGCACAGTAAAAGACACTGACACTCTCCCTACCTATAGTTTTCTGTCCCTAGAAAAAATGTTTTTTTAAAGCACACTATAGCACAAGGAGAATTTCACTCACTTTCCTTCTTTGTCCCTAGAAACAAGGATTATCACAGTGAAAGAAACTGACACTCTCCCTACCTATAGTTTTCTGTCCCTAGAAAAAATGTTTTTTTAAAGCACACTATAGCACAAGGAGAATTCCCTCACTGTCCTTCCCTGTCCCTAGAAACAAGGATTCGCACAGTAAAACACACTGACACTCTCCCTACCTATAGTTTTCTGTCCCTAGAAAAAATGTTTTTTTTAAAGCACACTATAGCACAAGGAGAATTCCCTCACTGTCCTTCCCTGTCCCTAGAAACAAGGATTCGAACAGTAAAACACACTGACACTCTCCCTACCTATCCTTCTCTCTCCCTAAACTAAAGGAATCCAGGTTAAGCAAGAAAAAAATAAATGTCACTGTCCCTGCCTATGTTTCTCTTTCCCTGCTCCAGAACACACTACACTAGGCCGCCGTGCTGGCGGCCTTTTATAGTGTGGGGCGTGTACTAAACACCCTCAGCAATAATTGGCCACAGGCATCCTGCCTGTGGCCAATCATTGCTCTCCTCGCTGCCGGCGCTGTGATTGGCCAAGCATGCGGGGTCACAGTGCATGCTTGGCCAATCACAGCGCCTGGATGACACTGCGATGGCGTAGTGCATTGTGGGCCGTTCGCGTCACTCGAATTTGGCGCGAACGGCCCAAATCGTTCGATCTTCGTCGAACGATCGAACAGCCGATGTTCGAGTCGAACGTATGTTCGACTCGAACACGAAGCTCATCCCTAGTCATGGCTGATTCACTCACCCTTTGTTACCAGCATTAACCAGCTGGACACTGGAGGACTTTTTGAGTTTGCCAATTATGACCATATGGGTTTTACCCATAGCCACTGACTGATATCCTCCATTTTTGAATGACTTTGGACTGTGCGTGTTTTTAATAGGGACACCAGTAGGTTTTCTGTTATCTTTGGGCTTATGCACCCTTGCTCCATTACGGGGCAGTGCCTCATTCACCCATTGTGGCTTTAAGGTGGAGCACTTCCCCCAGTGAGAGCGGGTACATACTTGGTCCCTGGTTGAGCCTGTTTGCGGGGGGTGCTTGTTTGGGGAGGGTGGGCTCCGCTCCCTGGTGGGACTGCATCCCCAATTCCTCATTTGACCTGCGAGGGATGGTGTATTCTGGTCCCAGTTTATGGTGGGGTACTTGGGTGCGTTCAGGTGTTTTTCGGGTGGATCACGGGAATTTGAGGGGTTATCACTATGCTTGTATACATCCTTTCGTGATTTATGCTTAATAAATTTGTAGTTAACTCCTTTTGGTGGTGTATAGTCTTCCTGTTTTTTGTTTTTACTTTTCTTGGTATAATTAGATTACACCCCCTGTTACACAGGGTAAGTACTACATTCTTACTTTGCGGGATTCCCATGTTTCTTTTCTTGGATCAAAATATCCAGTGAGCGGCAGTTGTGTGGAGGAAAATGCCTTGTTGATGTCAGAGGTCAGAGGAGAATGGGCAGAGGGGTTTGAGATGATAGAAAGACAACAGTAACTCAAATAACCACTCAATACAACCAAGGTATGCAGAATACCATCTCTGAACGCACAACACATCGAACCTTGAAGCAGATGGGCTACAGCAGCAGAAGACCACAACATACACACATATATATATATACACACACACACTATATATATATATATATATATATATATATATATATATATATATTTATGGTCGGAGCCCTCTGTATGAAGAGATATGGATCACATAGACACGCCACAAGACTAACGACACAAATAGACCTGAAGTGTGGCCTGGCCTGCTGTATGGTATGCCGAAGAAGGGGCCATACCTGAGATAGATGTTGTGGGAATTCTGTTGAGAATTGTATGTAGAGGAGTGCCCTATAAAGGGGGATATGGGTGGGAGGGTTCCGCGCACTAGAGCCGACACTGACCGTCGTGGACGGTCTGTTTAAGTACCCTTCGAACTCCTCCCATAACTTCAGGCTAGCTTTGCCAGCCTTCCTATTTATGGTCGGAGCCCTCTGTATGAAGAGATATGGATCTTATAAACACGCCACAAGACTAACGACACAAATAGACCTGAAGTGTGGCCTGGCCTGCTGTATGGTATGCCGAAGAAGGGGCCAAAAGTCACACGAGGTTTAGGGAGAAATTGTTTTATTATGACAAGAAATGATTACATGGCGAGACTGTTAAAGGCTCGTGCTACTTCTGCCTGTGGATCGGGCACGTATCGTGCGAAGCACGAAGATTTCCACCTGCCCATGGTTTTGATGACGTGGTCCGGGACACCGTTTCGTGATGCAGCTGAGGCTGCTCCTATGCGAAAGGAATGCCCTGAGTATCTTCCCGGGTCATGTCCTAAAGTGTTCAAAAGTGTCCTGACGTGACTGACGAACTGGTTCCCAGATAGGGGCTCGATGGGAAAAGGTAACAGTGGGCTGTCTCCGGGTAGGCCGGATAGTGTTGATACTAAACGGTCTAGTACGTCCACGGGGCACCAGATATTACGGGTCTGGAAGATTTTAATCTCTACCCCGGGACCGCTTTGTTGGGTTTTCGACACTGCTAGGTGCAGGACGAAATGACTCTGGTGGCGAGTCAGGTGGTGCTTCCGTAGAACCTGGCCATTAGGGCCGGAGACCGTGAATTCGCTGGGGCGGAGGAAGCCGTAGAAGGCTAAATACATGGCTGCCTGGATAACCAGGCTAGGTCATACACCGAAAGGGGAACGTGCGAGGATAGTGGACATGCCCCGGAACATGGCGCTGGTAATAGGTAAGGGCTTAGTGCAGGTATGCGGTTGCTGCTTGTGGACGCCCCCTAAAATTCCTTTGACTGCATGGGCGGCGAACAAGGATGGTGTGGTAGGATCTTGCAGGGACGTGAAGTGCTGGATACCAGCTAGGTACAGCCTGATGGTGTTGGGTGACAGTTTGAGAAGGGTGTGGCAGTGCGAAACGAAGGCCAGGACGCGGCTGAGGTTACCTGGGAGTGCCCCAGGGTTGGTGGCTAGAAATCTGTTATAGCTTTTCCAGGCGGATCGGTAGGCTTTTAGCGTGTTGGGAGCCAAAGACGAATTGATGAGGGCGGAAGCCCCCTGGAGGTGCTGTTTTAACCCAGGGTTAGCTGCGACCAGTGCGGGATGTGTGACATGGTCGGGTCGGCTCCAGGCTCCTGCGAAAAGAACGTATGAAAATTAAATCGAGACAGAGCGTCGGCTGAAGTATTGCAATGACCGGGGATGTGGACACAGAGAACGTTAAATTGATGGTGAAGGGAGAGAAGCACCAGCCTGTGGAGGAAGGACATGATGGCCAACGATTTGGACCTACCCTTGTTGATAATAGCGGCCGTGGCTTGATTGTCGGTGACAAAGGTGACGGTTTGACCCGCCCAGGCGCTGCCCCAAACTTGGGCTGCGGCAAGTATGGGGTAGATCTCGAACAGAGAGGAGGACTGGCTGAACCCGGGGATGGCGAGTATCTCCGGCGGCCATGGTCCCGCAAACCAGTGATGGCCAAAAATTGCCGCGAAGCCTGTGGAGGCTGCTGCGTCAGTGATTACTTGTGGGGAAGAAGGGGACGCTGCGGGAATGAACATGGACCTGCCGTTCCAGTCCTCGAGGAACTGGTCCCACATATTCAAATCTGCGATGGCGGCTGCGTCAAGTCTGACGGGTTGGTCGGGATCTTGTGCCTGGGAGAGGAACACTAGAAGACGAGAAATGAAAGAACGCCCTTGGGGGATGATCCTCATCGCGAAGTTCAGCATCCCTAACAGGGATTGCAGCTGTCTTTTGGTGCACCCTTGTGTGATAGTGAACATGTGAACGACTGACCTAATGCGGTTCAATTTATCGAGTGGTAGACTAGCCTGCATGGTGCGAGTGTCGAGGTTGATACCCAGGAAAGTGATAAGTTGTGCCGGACCTTCTACTTTGCTCTCTGCTATAGGCACATTGAGGTTCTTGAAGACCTCTCTTAGACTTCCTAGGTCTACGGGGGGCTTGCTGGGTGACTCAATGAGTAGGAAGTCGTCTAAATAATGGATAACTTCCTGGCAGTGTGCGTGGTGCACGAGGATCCAGGATAGGGATTGGGCGAACGTGTTGAAGAGCCAGGGGCTGCTTTTGGAGCCGAAGGTCAGTTTAGTTGCGAAGTAGTAGAGACCCTTCCACTTTATCCCGTGCCACCTCCATAGGTATGGTTCAATGGGCAGTAGTTTGAAGGCATCGGAGATGTCGGCTTTGGAAAGCCAGGCCCCAACCCCTGTTCTTATGATGGATTGGATAGCCAGGTCGACGGAGGAGTATTTGAGGGAGAACTCCTCTGAGGGTATGAGTGAGTTTAGGCTGGGTGTGGTGGAGGAATGAGGCGCGGACAAGTCATAGATCAACCGAAGTTTATTGGAGAATTTGCCCTTGACAAGCCCAATAGGGCTGACTCTCCATACAGAAAATGGGGACTGAGAAAAGGGGCCGATCATATATCCACGGTCTAACTCAATCTGCAGAAGGGAGGAGATGGCTTCCTCATCGGCGGCAGCCGAGAGTAGGTTTCTGCACTCGTACGTGGAGTCGGGTATCGTGATAAGTCCGGTGTGAAACCCTGTGCTGAACCCTTGTACCAGGAAGGCTGCTAGGGATGGGGTCGGGTGTGTGGAAAGGTAGAAGCCAAGCCACCCGACGTGCACCTGGCCTAGTCAGGACGGGCCCGGTTGTTTGAGGTTGCAGGTGGTCTTCGGATGAGCCTTCTGGCATAGGAGGCAGATGTGCAGTAGTCTGCATTGGGAGAAGAAGCAACCTTTGGTATTAAAATTGTTGCAGATGGCTGCGCCCCCTAACGCCCGGACGGGACGTCCTAGCCTGTCAGACTGGGACGACTGTATGGCTGTTGGCCAATTCTGGGGTGTGTAGGAGGTGGAAGGGAAGGTAGGGGGGCGTCTGCCGCTAGTCTCGGAGCACCAATTTGCCGTGTGGGAGGCCGATTGGCAGGTGGAACACAGAGGGGAGCGGAGGCCCGCAAAGTGGTGGCAAAACAGCTCGGTGTCCATAGCACTCCAGTTGGTGGAGAGCTGGAACTGGGCCAGCCTGGCTGCGGCTTTTGCCGAAAAGGAGCAATGGTAATCGTAGAACGAGCACCCGCCGTACTTGTGTCCTAGATCTACTAGCGCGTGGAGGTAGAGGTCCAGTTCTTCCCTCCTGTCGGGGTTGGCTGAGCACACCACGTCTCTGAACAGGCCGAAGGCCAAGACGAACTCCGCGATCGAAAGTTTGCGGTTAAGCCTAGGGTCTTTGGCCTTCAGGATGACGGAGACGTCCCCCCAAGAATAGGACCTGTTTTCTGCCCCATCGTGGACGGAGATGAGTAAGGACGCCAGGTTTACGTCCTTACCATCTAGGATGTCCTTCCTAATGCCCGCTGGGACGAAGTGGGCGGGAAAGATGGGGGTAGTGGCATCGGGCATACCTGAGGTTGTTGGGGGTATGGCGACGAGCGTGGCGATTGGGGTTGCTGGTGGCATGGCTGGGCGTGTTTCTAGCGCCCCTACTCTGGACTGGACGTCCGTAATGGATGTAGCCAGTGCAGCCACTATGTCGTGCAGCTGAGTGATGGCAGATGATATAGACTGCAGGGACGCCTGGGGTTCTGGAGGAGTTGCTGGTGGTGTTGGAAACAGAAGGCGGAAGAGTTCGGCTTTCCTGGCCGTGGCCGGGTAGGGGATATCCCTACGGCGAAGTTCGGCCGTAAGCCTGGGGATGGTCCAAGCCCTGAGGGACTGTGTGGAGTCGTCCGCTGAACCCGAACGGGGTGATGGAGGGACGAAGGTGAAGTCATCACCATCGATTTGCGACATGTTGGGGGCTGGAGAAAAACGAGAAAGAAAAAGAGGGGGGGGGAGTATGTTTATAGAGTGAGATGCCAGGTATGGAGGGGATAGAGGAGGTACGAAGTGGGTAGAGAGAAGGAAGGGAGAATGGACAGAATAAGGAATGACAGGCGCAGAGGATAGCCAAGTTTTGCGTACGAGCGCTTGTTCAGTGAAATTTAGAAAACTCAAAAGAGTGCGTGGCAACTGAGGTGAGCCAGGAGGTGACTGGCTAGGTAACCGATAGCTCGGGTGCCGTCTGTGCTTGGCACGGACTGACGAACCAGAGCCCCCAGGGCGTACTGGGGCGGGTAGCTTAAAGTCTGGTACACTAAGTAGGAATGTTTCGATCTGTAGTTCAATGACGTGTGGTCGGTCTGCCAACTCCTGCACTGCCAGCAAGGTGGATGTTGGCGACCTTGTCTGCGTAGTGAAGGATCTCGGATCGGCTTCGAAAACAGAGTGTCGTGCGTAGAGGTATGTGACAGTTGCTAGCGCCTGGTGAGCGGTCGAATTGTGTATGTGAAGACAAATATATTGTGAAAGAGTGCGGAGAGAAAGCAAGGAGGGGCCTTGCGTTTACGCACCTGTCTTGAGCCCTGGTAGCTGAAGTCTAGGTTGAGGTCGAGACGGGGGTCGACCGGGACCTGTGAGGAGGGTGACATAGATACACGTGTGTATATTATTTTTTTATTTTATTTTATTTTTTTTGTGCTTTTTTTTTTTGTTTTTTTTTTGTTTGTTTTTTTGGGTAAGTGTGAGGAGTTGAAGGAGCGGTAGGTAGCTCCCAGGTGAAGAAGTGTGTAAGACCCCGTTTCCCCATTTTTTTTTTTTTTTTTTTTTACCTGTGGAAAATATCGTCCGACCTGGATTGCAGGGTGGACGGGGTGGAAACTCGATCTGACCTGACCTGCGTGGGGGAAAGGGATAGAGAAATCGGTGAGTAGCCGTGTTGACTACTGGAGGTGATGAGTGGCTGGTGTGCAACCACTCGTCGAACGCTCGCAGTGCTTGCGAGGAACAAATGCCTTAAGGAGGCGAAAGAAGAAGAGTTTGTGACTTTCGAGTGTGTGGGGATGGCCGATTCGTAGTGAAACGGGAGTGGTGGTAAGGCGTGTGTGTAGCGACTCGGTCCGAATCATTGTGGCCGATGTTACGGCTGGTTCGTGACTTCTGAGATATTCGTCGTTGTATTGGAGGTGCGAGTCGAAGCTGCTGGAGCCGGGTATGCGACTGCGTACGGATTGGTTGTTGCGACCAAGGATCCGAATCTTGGAGCCGATGCTACGACTGGATTCGGATGGTGTAGATGTGGTGTGGTTTATGGGGTTATTGATGCGCCGGGATCCGAATCACGTCACCGGAGCTGCGGCTGGACTCGGATCGACTGTCTGGTGTTTCGAAGGTGAGGGGACTTGTGATTGCCGAGGGTCCGAACTGTAGTGCCGCTGTTTCTGCGACCAGCTTCGGGCCGGACTGTTCGGTGTATGGTGTGTGTAGTAGGAGGTGTGAGGCATCAGTTGGGTGAAGGGAGAGTATCGTAGGAGGTGTAGTGCATCAGTGTGGATTGTTAGGAACGAATACTGCAACATGCGGAAACAGGTAATTACTTCGCAAACTAGAAACGAATGCCGGCGCTACAATTCGTTCGAATGGTAACGCCGGTCCTACCTGCGACAGCGAGTGACGACGAGAACCAACGAACGACTGCGAGCGACCTGGAACTCTCGATTGAAACTTCGCGGATCGTTGTGAGTTGGGAAGCGTCGGACAGTGACGACGTAATTCCGCGCACTAGAGCCGACACTGACCGTCGTGGACGGTCTGTTTAAGTACCCTTCGAACTCCTCCCATAACTTCAGGCTAGCTTTGCCAGCCTTCCTATATATATATATATATATATATATATATATATATATATATATATATATATATGCACATATACACACACACATGCACACATATATATATACATATATACATATATACACACACACACATATATATGTAGCGGGTATGTACTTTCCCGGGTGTAAATTTGAATTTGGCAGAGACATCAGTGATGTGTAATTCCCTGCGGCCCTGTGGGTGGCGCTGTCGCCCTGGGCTGAGGTTGAATCATTGTTGTGTGCCGTACCTCCTTTTTGTCCTCCCTCGGTAGCGATATGGTGGGGCGGGGAACCCGCCGTGCTTGCTGGGAGAGGGTATAAAGGGGCCGGCCATCTTTGTCACGGGGTCGGAGTCCCAGGCACCTTCAGCTTGTGGACGGTGGTTCGTGTCGGTCCTCTGGGCGGCCTAGGCCTAGAGGACAGCCGGAGGTCATGTTCCATCCCAGGCACCTTTAGCCTGGGGTGAGGTACTCAGATGGAGGTCCGGAGCTCAGTACCCAACACTGAGTTCCGCGAGGGAAGGAGATCCTAGGGAACCCCGGGAGTGGGTTCCCGAATCCGGAAGGTGCAATGGACCAGGGGGAGCTTCTCACTTGAAGACCCGGTGCAGCACATTGCCGGTGACAGGTGAGCCTCTCGTCGGAGACCGCCTGGAAGGAAATTCCCCCTTGTGCGGAGACCGTAACCCACTTTCAGGAAGGAAAGTGGAGAACCAAATTGTGTCTGGGCCTATTCGCATCCACACCTCCTTTCCTGTTCTGTAACCAAGGGAGTTCAACTGATTGTGTTCATTCGCAGAAGAATAAAGGAGTGTTGAACTTTAATGGTGTGTGGCTCATTTCCTAGCAGACATTGTTCAAGGTGACTCTTGGAGGGAGGTCCCAAGGTGCACAGCACTGACCCGAAGGTAATACAAGAACGTTGCTTATACCGCACTGACACATGTGGTGGAAGCCAGGCGTGGTGTCCCCGCTCCCTCCCCTCTAAGATACCCCTAGACAAGAAAAAGACGAGACGAGAGAAAGAGGGGAGTGAGGAGGCCGCTACATATATATATGTAGCGACCTCACCCCATCTCTTTCGTCTAGGGGTATCACACACGGCAGAGTGAGATGCGCTACGGCCCATGTCCTCCCCATAACTGTGGGTGAGGTGAAGGCCAGTACCAGATATTTCCTCGGGCCTGTGTGCTTCTGTCTAGAATTAAGTCCTGCTGTGCCAACACTTCCCTTTGCTCCCATTAACCAGAGTTCCACACACCGATCACAGTCCAACTCTTGTTTTATTGCATCTCTCACAATAAACAGTGCTTCAGTAGCCAACTGGTTGCGACTTGATAACATTTTGATACAAGGGGATGAGCAGGTCGAGGCACTGTCCTGATTGTTAGCTAAACCACTGCGATCTCGCCAGCGGTTACTATAGCCTTTGCTAGAAAGAACTTAGAGCTTGAGAGTCTCTACCAGCGACTCAAGAGAACATAGATAGGAGTACCTTCGCTGCGTTGTGGCCCCTGTCAGGGGAAGATGTCCCTCCAAGAGAGTTACCAGAGGCCCATCCGTCACTGGGTTGATGCTGCTCCAGACTCTCCGAATGGGTAACCTCCCCGGCCTCCTCACCTCAGACATGGGCCCCATCCACTTCAGGGACCCTCGGACTTCTCCACCCTCGCGGGACCCAGTCGAAGTGGTTTAGTACCTCACCCCAGGCTGAAGGTGCCTGGGATGGACTCCAACTCCATTCCGGTCAGGCCTAGGGCACCTGAGACGGAATTTAGAACCGCCCGCACCCAGGCCTAAGGTGCCTGGGCGCGTGATGATCGACCTCCAGAAGAGCAAGACCCCGTGACCAGGACGTCTCCCCCTTTTATCCCCTCCATTGACGCCACGGCAGGTTCCCCGCCCTCGCCGTACCATCTCCGAGAAGGGACAAAAAGGACAGCACTATGGCAGCAAATCTACCTCGAGCCTGCGGGCACCTGCCACCCACAGGCCAAGGAGATTATTACACCGCCCAATCCTCCACGAATACAAATGGTCCATTACTCCCATACTTACACACCTGGACTTCCACCCAGGTGTACCTCACCTGAATTTAGAGACCCCGCTACATATATATATGTAGCGGCCTCACCCCATCTCTTTTGTCTAGGGGTATCACGTACGACAGGGTGAGATGCGCTACGGCCCATGTCCTCCCCATAGCTGTGGGTGAGGTGAAGGCCAGTACCAGTTATTTTCCTCGGGCCTGTGTGTTTTAGTTAAGGATCAAGTCCTGCCGTGCCAACACTCCCCTTTTCTCCCATTAACTAGAGTTCCACACACCGATCACAGTCCAACTCTTGTTTTATTGCATAGCTCACAATAAACAGTGCTTCAGTAGCCAACTGGTTGAGACCCAATAACAGTTTGATACGGTGGGATGAGCAGGTCGAGGCACTATCCTGATTGTATGCTAAACCACTGTGGTTTCACCAGCGGTTACTATAGCCTTAGCTAGAGAGAACTTAGAACTTGAGAGTCTCTACCAGCGACTCAAGAGAACGTAGATAGGAGTACCTTCGCTGAGTTGCGGCCCCTGTCAGGGGAAGATGTCCTTCCAAGGAAGTTACCGGAGGGCCATCCGTCACCGGGTTGATGCTGCTCCGGACTCTCCGGACGGGTAACCTCCCCAGCCTCCTCGCCTCAGACATGGGCCCCATCCACCTCAGGGACCCTTGGACTTCTCCACCCTCGCGGGACCCAGTCGAAGTCACTGGGCCCCAGGCCTCCGGTTTAGTACCTCACCCCAGGCTGAAGGTGCCTGGCATGGACTCCAACTCCATTCCGGTCAGGCCTAGGGCACTTGAGCCGGAACTTCGAACCACCCGCACCCAGGCCTAAGGTGCCTGGGCGCGTCCAGAAGAGACTCCAGAAGAAGACCCCATGGCTAGGGAGTCTCCCCCTTTTATCCCCTCCCTCGACGTCACGGCAGGTTCCCCGCCCTCGCCGTACCATCTCCGGAAAGGGACAAAAAGAACAGCACTGCGGCAGTAATTCTACCTTGAACCTGCGGGGCACAGCGCCACCCACAGACCAAGGAGAATAATACACCACCCAGTCCTCCACGAACACAAATGGTCCAAAACCTCTCCTGATTTACACACCTGGGTCATACTATTACCCAGGTGCATCCCAACTAAATTTAAAGACCCTGCTACACATATACAGTATATATATATATATATATATATATATATATATATATATATATATATATATACACATACACACACACACACATACACACATATCCTATAATCTGGCAAATTAATTTAAAAACAATTGACCCATAACCATTATAATTTTTCTTTAGGGATTAATAATAGTTAACATTTTTCTTTAAAGGTAAGATGAAGTTCAGCTAATCAGGCCCTGGTGAATGGTGGAGACTCTCGCAGATTTCCACTATTACACAACCCTGCCATGAATCAGAATGATGCTTCTCTTTGCTGTTGTGTCTCAGAAAGGTATGGATAGTAATTGTCCAACTTTCAGGGACATATTAACCTCCTCAATTGTCCAGACAATTGCGTTATGTGGTGCTGTAGCAGTTGCTATGAAATTGAAAGGTCTCAATTCAATTCATTTCAATTTTCCCACACAACTTCTTTCTCTAGAAGAGAACATAATTTTACTGAAATGGCATTCTACTCTTCCAATTGTTCTTTTCTTCTAAATGCAACGTGATTTTGACATACTTATATATTTATCGGTCAGGCTAGATATTTTTGGGGCTTTATCTATTTTGCTACATTTGCCTTAACCACTTAAGGACCGGAAGATTAACTGACAATTGTGCGGTCGTGCAACGATGTACCCAAACCAAATTGACAATCTTTTTTTCCCCACAAATAAAGCTTTCTTTTGGTGGTATTTGATCACCTCTGCGGTTTTTATTTTTTGCGCTATAAACAAAAAAACACTAACAATTTTGAGAAAAAAATAAAAATATTTTTTACTTTTTGCAATAATAAATATCCCCCTCCAAAAAAAAATGTCTTCATCAATTTAGGCCAATATGTATTCTTCTACATATTTTTGTTAAAAAAAAAAAAATACGCAATAAACATATATTAATTGGTTTGCGCAAAAGTTATAGCGTCTACAAAATAGAGGATAGATTTATGGCATTTTTATTATTAAAGTGTTTGTTAACTAAAAAAAAAAAAAAATACACATCCTTGTCCTTTAAAGCAGATTAAACAGCATAGTGCTTGTGCTGTGTAATCTGCCCCTCTCTAAACTTTAAAAAAAACCTCCCTGAACCTGCCACTTTCTGTATCCCCTCTCTGTACGGACCACGATAACCAGGGCTACTCAGCTCTGACCACCGTGGTCAGAGTACATCCCTCCGTCATACGCTGCCCTGCTCTGCTCTCCTCTCTCCCCCCTCACCCCCTCCTTCCTGCCTGTCAGCACACTCTCTGTGTCTGTCACCGCTCCGCCCCCTGCCGCTATTAAAAAAAAAACTACATTGGTCTCTTTTAGAGGCTGGCATACCACACTTGTAAATCATTTCTAAAAACGAGCGTTCTAAATAGCTATTTAGAGCTGTCTTCCGGCCAGTCACGTGACTCTTGGCCGCTTTACAGCTCCGAGACAGGGCTTCTGCAGGAGGAGCCGAGTGACCACATGCTCTCCCGGCTGACATCAGAGGGAGATCATGGTCCCTCCTGCAGTAGCCGAGTATTTGAGCATGAAAAGCGTCCGCAAGTCACATGACCGGCCTGAAGACAGCTCCAAATACCTATTTAGAACGCTCATTTTTAAAAAGGATTTACACAGTGGGGTATGCCAGACTCTAATAGAGCGGCTGGCAGTTTTTAAGAAATAGGTTTAACAAACACTTTAAACATTTTTTTTACTAGTAATGGTGGTGATCAGCGATTTTTAGCAGTACTGCGACATTGCGGTGGACAGATCGGACAATGCACCGATTAGTGTATAAATGACACTGGCACAGAGGGGGTTAACACTAGTGGTGATCAAGGGGTTAAATGTGTTCCCTGGGAGTTGTTTCTAACTGTGGGGGGAGGGGACTGACTGGGAGTACAGAGAAAGATCGCTGTTCCTAATCACCAGGAACAGACGATCACTCTGTACTTCCCAGTCAGAGCGGGGATCTGTTTGTTTACATTGACAGTTCTAGCTCTCTGTGGAGCGATCGCGGGTGACCGGTGGACATCGCGGGCGCCGGCCACGCACATCAGTTCCCCCGCCATTCCTGCTATGGTTTAAAACGGACCAACTTACAGCTACAGCGATTTGCGGGCAGGGCCGGACTGGGCATAAAAACCAGCCCTGGAAATAATTTCATACCAGCCCCACAGCATTATTATACCAGCCCAAAAGCATAACACCATTATTTTCTTGTTCACAAAAGGGAAAACCATACATTATAAAGCACATTTGAAGAGCGTATTATATATAGATAAGACAGATATGAAAGCACATAGGGCTAGGGATATAGAGATATATATCTGCAAATTCCAGGTAAATGTGGAGCAATCATCAAGGGGGACACCTGGGAATGTGGGGGGACGCTGGTGACCAGAGACCACCTTCCACAGAAAGAATACACTAAGGTAGGGGGTTACTGATATAAGGGGGAAACCTTCATATCAGTGCCCCCTTACATTATTGTATTCACTCCCCCCTTACATCAGTGACCCCCCCCCCTCAGACTGGCCTGGCGGCGCTGTCACTGACCTCCTCTCAGGTGCACCTTGCAGGGCTCAGTCAGTTGGCTCCAGGTTGGTGGCTCTGGTTTTCTTATAGTCTCCTCTCCACACATGTCTGACTTCTCCCATGATCCCCATCCCAGCAGCGCTCTTACTCTTGATTCCTCCCCTGACTCCCTGAGAGAGAGAGGGGGGGTGCAATGGTGGGAGAGAGAGTGGGGGTGCAATGGTGTGAGAGAGAGAGAGGGGGTGCAATGGTGAGTGAGAGGGGCTGCAGTGGTGTGAGAGAGAGGCTGCAATGGTGAGAGAGAGAGAGGCTGCAATGGTGAGAGAGAGAGAGGCTGCAATGGTGAGAGAGAGAGAGGCTGCAATGGTGAGAGAGAGAGACTGCAATGGTGAGAGAGAGAGAGAGGCTGCAATGGTGAGAGAGAGAGGCTGCAATGGTGAGAGAGAGAGAGAGGCTGTAATGGTGAGAGAGAGAGAAGCTGCAATGGTGAGAGAGAGAGGGGGTGCAATGGTGAGAGATTGGGGGGGGGGCTACAATGGTGAGAGGGGCTGCAATGGTGAGAGAGAGGGGGCTACAATGGTGAGAGAGAGAGAGAGGGGCTGCAATGGTGAGAGAGAGAGAGAGGGGCTGCAATGGTGAGAGAGAGAGAGAGAGAGGGGCTGCAATGGTGAGAGAGAGAGGGGGGGCTGCAATGGTGAGAGAGAGAGGGGCTGCGATGGTGAGAGAGAGAGGGGCTGCAATGGTGAGAGAGAGGGGCTGCAATGCTCTGCAGGCCAAAACAATTATAAATGCAAATTTTTTTTACCTGAAAAAAAGTTTGCTTTTAAAAAAAAAGAAAGAAATCCATGAAAGAGCCAGAGAGGGGCCGGGCTGCAATGGTGAGAGAGAGAGATGGGGGGCTGCAATGGTGAGAGAGATGGGGGGCTGCAACAGTGAGAGAGAGAGATGGGGGGCTGCCTTGTGTGTGAGAGAGAGATGGGGGGCTGCCTTGTGTGTGAGAGAGAAATGGGGGGCTGCCTTGTGTGTGAGAGAGAGATGGGGGCTGCCTTGTGTGAGAGAGAGAGATGGGGGCTGCCTTGTGTGTGTGAGAGAGATGGGGGGGCTGCCGTGTGAGAGAGAGATGAGGGGGCTGCCGTGTGAGAGAGAGATGGGGGGCTGCCTTGTGTGAGAGAGAGATGGGGGGCTGCCTTGTGTGAGAGAGAGATGGGGGGCTGCCTTGTGTGAGAGAGAGATGGGGGGCTGCCTTGTGTGAGAGAGAGGTGGGGGGCTGCCTTGTGTGTGAGAGAGATGGGGGCTGCCTTGTGTGTGAGAGAGAGATGGGGGGCTGCCTTGTGTGAGAGAGAGAGATGGGGGCTGCCTTGTGTGAGAGAGAGATGGGGGGCTGCCTTGTGTGAGAGAGAGATGGGGGCTGCCTTGTGTGAGAGAGAGATGGGGGGCTGCCTTGTGTGAGAGAGAGATGGGGGACTGCCTTGTGTGAGAGAGAGATGGGGGGCTTCCTTGTGTGTGAGAGAGAGATGGTGGGCCGCCTTCTGTGTGAGAGAGATGGGGGGCTGCATTGTGTGTGAGAGAATGAGATGGGGGGCTGCCTTGTGTGAGAGAGAGAGAGAGAGATGGGGGGCTGCCTTGTGTGAGAGAGAGAGAGATGGGGGTCTGCAATGGTGAGAGAGAGAGAGGGTCTGCAATGGTGAGAGAGAGGGGCTGCAATGGTGAGAGAGAGAGAGGGGCTGCAATGGTGAGAGAGAGAGAGAGGGGCTGCAATGCTCTGCAGGCCAAAACAATTATAAATGCACATTTTTTTACCTGAAAAAAAGTTTGCTTTTAAAAAAAAGAAAGAAATCCATGAAAGAGCCAGAGAGGGGCCGGGCTGCAATGGTGAGAGAGAGAGAGATGGGGCTGCAATGGTGAGAGAGATGGGGGCTGCAATGGTGAGAGAGAGAGATGGGGGGGCTGCTATGTGTGAGAGGGAGATAGGGGGCTGCCTTGTGTGTGAGAGAGAGATGGGGGCTGCCTTGTGTGTGAGAGAGAGATGGGGGGCTGCCTTGTGTGTGAGAGAGAGATGGGGGCTGCCTTGTGTGAGAGAGAGATGGGGGGCTGCCTTGTGTGAGAGAGAGATGGGGGGCTGCCTTGTGTGAGAGAGAGATGGGGGGCTGCCTTGTGTGAGAGAGAAATGGGGGGCTGCCTTGTGTGAGAGAGATGGGGGGCTGCCTTGTGTGTGAGAGAGATGGGGGGCTGCCTTGTGTGACAGAGAGATGGGGGCTGCCTTGTGAGAGAGAGAGAGAGATGGGGGGCTGCCTTGTATGAGAGAGAGATGGGGGGCTGCCTTGTGTGTGAGAGAGAGAGATGGGGGGCTGCCTTGTGTGAGAGAGAGATGGGGGGCTGCCTTGTGTGTGAGAGAGAGAGAGAGATGGGGGCTGCCTTGTGTGAGAGAGAGAGAGATGGCAGGCTGCCTTGTGTGAGAGAGAGATGGGGGGCTGCCTTGTGTGAGAGAGAGATGGGGGACTGCCTTGTGTGAGAGAGAGATGGGGGGCTGCCTTGTGTGAGAGAGAGAGATGGGGGGCTGCCTTGTGTGTGAGAGAGATGGGGGGCTGCCTTGTGTGTGAGAGAGGGTGGCGCCATCCGAATGTAACTTCCACTGACAAGAGAGTGATGGAGGTTCATCAGAATGCCAATGGTGAGAGATAGAGAGAGAGACAGAGCAGCAGCAAAGGTGACAGAGAAGGGGGGGGTGCTGGCCGTGCTGCACCGTGCAATCAATGGTGAGAGATTATTCAGATTGCAGACAGCAATTTCATTCTTCTGCTCCACGGCGGGCAGCCATTCACTTCTCCTATGCCCTCACTCGTGACAGGACTCTTCAAAGTTCATGCAGAGTGAGACTAGTGGGCGGTGCTGGCGCGGCACCGCACGGGCCAGATGGAAGGGGAAATAAAGCAGCACCACGGCAATCTGACGTTCCCCTGCTCCTCCCCTTAAGCACATCACTCCACACAGGCTCCAGATCAGAAGTGAAAAAGGAGGGCGGCGGCATTGCATTGGAAAGTGCGGCGGCGCTGGCGGCCGGTGGCCCGCCGCTGCTCTTTATTTTACTGTGACAGGCAAAAGCAGCCCCAGGGCACGGAGTGCAGACAGCCTACCGGAAAATTTCCCGGTATACCGGTAGACCAGTCCGGCCCTGTTTGCGGGAATGAGCCAACCTGCCGCAGTATAATGACGGCAGCTGGTCGGCAAGTGGTGAAAGGATACCAGTGATGAGTAATGCAGCTGAGCCGCCATCCTTGACCTCCTTCTTAAAATGCTAGTTGTCTGGCTGTCATGGTGTTTTACTACTTTGAGTCACTGACCTGAATGAAATATACATTTCACAAGCCTTGACTTTATATTCACTTGCTGCCTTCTTGTTTATGGCCTGTGACTCGAAAAGTATTGAAGCCAGAGAATTCAACGGATATAATTGCAACTAGCATTTTAAAGAAAGATAGCAATGGCAGCCTAAAGTTGTGTAACCCTGCAGTGTATTTTAGCGTGTAGCACTGAGCACTATAAAATAAACATTCCTCACTAAACTATTTGTTAAAGTGGAGCTTCACCCTAAAATTAAACTTTATTGCACTAGCTTCTTTTTAATGAGTTAAAAAATGTGTGCAAAATTTTTTTTTACTTGCCTTTAACACCCTGTTGCTAGGCAGAATTGCTAATCTGACTTCTTCCTGGACCGCAGTGGTTCTCCTATCCTACTTAAGCCGCACAGACTCCTGGGAAATGAGTGTCATCATTTCCCAGGAGACTGTGCGCTTTTCTCTGCCGAAAACCCATTCTACTGCGCATGCGCGAGATCTGTTATCTGCGTTGTCATAACAACGAGGCGGGACGTTCCTCCGTCGCCGCCCGTTGTCATGACAACGAAACAAACTAACGGCGCTACGAGCGCCGTTCTTCTGCGCATGCACGAGATTGCGAGGTGCATGCTGGTTATCCAGCATGCACCTGAGCATGATAACCAGGAAGGGAAACAAACTGGGCTTCAAATGCCCACCCACAACATGGATACGTCCAGATCTGGAGAGAAAAAAACGAAGGCAAGTGTGCACAAAGATTACTTTCGGGGCTGGGGAGATAGTGCTATGTTTTGGGGACTATGTTATCTGACAATTACGATTGTGCAAAAAATAAATAAAAAATAAATAAATTTTGACCGGAGCTCTGCTTTAAAGGGGTTGTAAAGGTACATGTTTTTTCACCTTAATGCATCCTATGCATTAAGGTGAAAAAACATTTGACAATACCGCCCCCCCCCCGAGCCCCCGTTTTACTTACCTGGCCCCTCGAAAGTCCTGCGCTCGCTCCCGACATCCTCCGAGTTCCTGAGTCTGGCCATTGATTGGCTACACTGGATGGATTGAAAGCAGCGCAGCCATTGGCTGGTGCTGCTGTCAATCACATCCAATGACGCGGCGCGCCGGGGGGTGGGGCCGAGTGATACAGTCGGCGGCTTTGGCCGCCGCTGTATCACGGGAGCGTGCCCGCAGTAACTCCACACCGAGCTCGCATTATGGTGTGGAGTCCTTGCAGGGAGGAGCTGAAACAGCCGCCGAGGGACCCCAGAAGACCAGGATCGGGGCCACTGTGTGCAAAACGAGCTGCACAGTGGAGGTAAGTATAATGCCACATACACACAACCATTTTTCTCGTCGGGAAAAATTTCATTTTTTCTCTTTGACGAGAAAAACGCCCGTCTGTGGGCTTTTGGTCATTTTTCCAGACGAGAAAAACGGCATTAATCACAACGAGAAAAATTAGAACATGCTCTAATTTTTCTCGTCGTGATTCATGGCATTTTTTTCCGCAGCAGTTTTCCCATAGGGAAACACTGCCGGGGAGCCTACACACGGTCGTTTTTCTCGACCAAGAGAAAAAATGACGGGAAAAACGGCCGTGTGTAGGGGAACAAGCCGTTCCTCGTTTTTCCCGTCGATTTTCTCGACGGTGTTTTCACCGTCGAGAAAATCGATCGTGTGTACGCGGCATAACATGTTTGTTATTTAAAAAAAAAAAACGGGAACCTTTAGTGTTTCTTTAAACTTGCAGTTTACAACTTTCAATGCTGCTGGCTTCTGCTCTCTCATTGCTGCTTCCCTGAACTTCCAGTCTTCACTGTAGAAGTAGAAGTTCATCTAAAGATGGATACACACTATATAATTTTCCTTTAGATTTACCAAAACCATATAATACGGAGGTCAAACCTAAACACTTTCAATTTGTATGCAATCAGGCAGGCCCTTGCACTACATAGCTGAAGGTAAATCTAAAGGAAATCAAACAAAAAAAGTTGTATAGTGTGTATCCAGCTTAAGAAAAAACACTCATCTTCCCTTTCTTATCAGGTTTCTGTTTTTGTCTGGGACTTATCTTCTAGTCGTAGTAGTTCTAGTATCTTCTAACGTCTAGTAGATAGAAATTACCTCCAGGATTAATTTTCTGTATAGCATAGGAGAAGTATTGACATTACAGTACATTGAAAAAGGCCTGGATTCTTTCCTAGGGTTGCCACCTGTCCGGGATTCACCCGGACAGTCCGGTTTTGACATCCTCTGCCCGGGTTTCTCACTGCCTGTCACCCGGACACTAGAGCACCCCCAAAATCTCTTCCAACACCCCCCTAGCAACCCCATTAAAGCTTAATTAAAATCTTGCTTCCATAACATGTATCAAATGTTCACATATCTTCACATATTTGTAGTTGTTTAGATGGAAACAGCCCTAATTACAAGGGACTTGTTTCTCTCTGTGGAGGGATACAGAGCCTCCTGGCCGCATTTGCCGATGCTCTGCTTCTAGTTCCGGTGATCTGCCGACAAACGTCCCCCCGGCGGATTCTGCCCCCAACTGTACTGCGCAGGCGCGGCACTTGCGCAGTACGAACGTCAATGAGCTTCCGAAAATAGCCGAACGTGTAGAGCTGAGAGTCAGCTCTACACGGCGCCTGCGTGGACCTAGATGTAAGTGGCCAGTCGGCCTCACGTTTTAACATCCTCCATGTCCACGGGGATGGTAAAGAAAGAGCCTGGATGTCAGCAGTGTAGCACAATTTGGTGTGCGCAGGCGCCATGTAGAGCTGACTCTCAGCTCTACATGTTCGGCTATTTTCGGAAAAAGCGCCGCGCCTGCGCAGTACAGAGCGGGCAGAATGCGCTGGGGGGCAATGCTCGGCAGTACACCGGCTACTGGAGCCCTCTCAGGACTGCTCACTCTGCCAGACCGAGAGGAGCTGTGTGTGTGTGTGGGCGGGAAGAGGAATGAGCTGCAAGTGAGCTGTGAGTGAGGAAAGAGGGGGACAGAGAGGGGAGGAGAGAAGCTGGCTGCCCATTACTAGACTACATATGTAAGTTTTCATCTCACAGTATGTTGTGGTTATGTCTAGTGTTTGTATTTATACCTGTTTGTTTGTTTGTTTGTATCTGAGGGTGTAAATGTATGTGTGTTGTGTGCATGTATATAACTGAGCATGTGTACTGTACTTAGGGTGCCCACGTATTCCGGATTGCCCGGGACAGTCCCTGATTGGTGATTTTTGTCCTGTGTCCCGGCTAGTTCATTCCGGGACAATACAGAAGTCCCGGAATGAACAAAAACCACAGTGACCAGTCCACACCAGTCCGCTCCGCCAACTCTGCCCACCTGCCGCCACCACCTTAGAAAGTTTAAGGCATCTCTCACTTGATTATACAGTCTGGTTGCTAGGCTAGGGGCCGCTCCGCGTCTAGCAACCAGTGACGTCAGCTGAAGCCTGTCTGGCTGTCCTCTCCTTCCAGCCCCGCCCCCTCCCCATTCAGAGGCCCCGTGTGTCACATGGCAGTCTGCATAGTGTTGGCGCGGAACTGCAAAATGAAGGGACCTCAGTGCTGGATCGGGGATGATTGGCTGAGCAGCATGTCTTTTGTCCACACAGCCGACCAGGAACAGATGCTGCAGGACTCAGGAGACCAGCCACAGTAAGAGAAACGCCGACCTGAGGAGGAGAAGGGGGGGAGTTCTGAGGATTCTCTGATCTGTGTTGTGGTGTGAGATGATTTTGTCAGTCAGGGCTGGTGCCAGCATAAGACAGAGTGCCCTGCACATGAGGGAGAATAGTGTCCACTCCACATGTCCTCCACCTGTCACACTGTCTCCCCCCTTGTCACACTGTCTCCCCCCCCAATGTTTCTATGACCCCCCCTTGTCACACTGTCTCCCCCCAATGTTTCTATGACCCCCCTTGTCACACTGTCTCCCCCCCAATGTTTCTATGACCCCCCTTGTCACATTGCCCCCCCCGATGTTTCTATGACCCCCCCTTGTCACACTGTCTACCCCCCCCATACACTCAGCACTCCTCTCATATACATACTACTCACCGCCATACACTGCACTCCTCTCCTGTACATGTTACTCACCACCATACACTCCGAACTCCTCTCCTGTACATATTACCCCCCCCGCCATACACTCCGCACTCCTCTCCTGTACATGTTACCCCCCGCCATACACTCCGCACTCCTCTCCTGTACATACTACCCCCCGCCATACACTCCGCACTCCTCTCCTGTACATATTACCCCCCCGCCATACACTCCGCACTCCTCTCCAGTACATGTTACCCCCCGCCATACACTCCGCACTCCTCTCCTGTACATATTACCCCCCGCCATACACTCCGCACTCCTCTCCTGTACATATTACCCCCCCGCCATACACTCCGCACTCTTCACCTGTACATATTACCCCCCCGCCATACACTCCGCACTCTTCACCTGTACATATTACCCCCCGCCATACACTCCACACTCCTCTCCTGTACATATTACCCCCCGCCATACACTCCACACTCCTCTCCTGTACATATTACCCCCCGCCATACACTCCACACTCCTCACCTGTACATATTACCCCCCACCATACACTTTGCACTCCTCTCCTGTACATATTACCCCCCTCCATACATTCCGCACTCCTCTCCTGTACATATTACCCCCCCGCCATACACTCCACACTCCTCTCCTGTACATATTACCCCTCGCCATACACTCCACACTCCTCTCCTGTACATATTACCCCCCGCCATACACTTTGCACTCCTCTCCTGTACATATTACCCCCGCCATACACTTTGCACTCCTCTCCTGTACATATTACCCCCCGCCATACACTTTGCACTCCTCTCCTGTACATATTACCCCCCCATACACTTTGCACTCCTCTCCTGTACATATTACCCCCCGCCATACACTTTGCACTCCTCTCCTGTACATATTACCCCCCCCCCATACACTTTGCACTCCTCTCCTGTACATATTACCCTCCGCCATACACTTTGCACTCCTCTCCTGTACATATTACCCCCCGCCATACACTCCGCACTCCTCTCCTGTACATATTACCCCCCCCCCCCCATACACTCCGCACTCCTCTCCTGTACATACTACTCACCACCATACACTCTGCATTCCCTATTTAACATTATCACATTTTGCACTATATAAGTCATCTCAGACTCTTTAACAACACCCCCTTTAAGCCAATATTTAACGCAATTTAAGACATGTCCACTGTTCACCACGATGCGCTTTCCGCACTATATTTTTGTTCTTCTTGATGCCTAGGGAGCACTTTTGATCTTGCACACGGGCCCGCTGATTTCATGATACGCCCCTGCCCCAAAAATCTGCATTTTTTTGGTCAAAAATCATCATTTTTTTTTGGGGGGGGGGGTGTCCCTGAATGGCAGTTTGGAAATGTGGTCACCCTAACTGTACTGTATATATCTGTGTATGTATGTATCTATCTGATTGTATATATCTGTGTATGTATGTATCTATCTGATTGTATATATCTGTGTATGTATGTATCTATCTGATTGTATATATCTGAGTGTGTATGTATGTATCTGATTGTATATATCTGAGTGTGTATGTATGTATCTGATTGTGTGTGTGTGTGTGTGTGTATATATGTATGTATGTGTGTGTGTGTGCATCTACTGTATGTAATTGAGCATATGTTTTATCTCAGTATCTATATGCATTTAAGTGTGTGTGTTTATACATGTGATTAACTAAACATATTTATATATCTGAGTACTTAATTTATTATCCTCCATTGATGTGAACATTTGATAATTCATACAATTAATTACTAATATTTTCCCTATATACAAAAACCTAAAGGACATAACACTACCAGAAGAAGAGAAGAGAAGACATCGAGGACGGAAGAAGGACGGCGCTGACCCAAGGAAGGTAAGTGGAGGGCTGGGGGGGACAAACTGGCTGCATTTGGGGGACAAACTGGCTGTATTATGGGGACAAACTGGCTGTATTATGGGGACAAACTGGCTGTATTATGGGGACAAACTGGCTGCATATGGGGACAAACTGGCTGTATATTGGGGGACAAACTGGCTGTATATTGGGGGACAAACTGGCTGCATTTGGGGGACAAACTAGCTGTATTATGGGGACAAACTGGCTGTATTATGGGGACAAACTGGCTGTATTATGGGGACAAACTGGCTGCATTTGGGGGACAAACTGGCTGCATTTGGGGGACAAACTGGCTGTATATTGGGGGACAAACTGGCTGTATATTGGGGGACAAACTGGCTGCATTTGGGGGACAAACTGGCTGCATTTGGGGGACAAACTGGCTGTATATTGGGAGACAAACTGGCTGTATATTGGGGGACAAACTGGCTGCATTTGGGGGACAAACTGGCTGCACATGGGACAAACTGGCTGCATATGGGGGAGAAACTAGCTGTATATTGGGGGACAAACTGGCTGCATATGGGGGACAAACTGGCTGCATATTGGGGGACAAACTGGCTGTATATTGGGGGATAAACTGGCTGTATATTGGGGGACAAACTGGCTGTATATTGGGGGACAAACTGGCTGTATTATGGGGGACAAACTGTCTGTATTATGGGGGACAAACTGGCTGTATATTGGGGGACAAACTGGCTGCATATGGGGGACAAACTGGCTGCATATGGGGGACAAACTGGCTGCATATGGGGGACAAACTGGCTGCATATGGGGACAAACTGGCTGCATATGGGGGACAAACTGGCTGTATATTGGGGGACAAACTGGCTGTATATTGGGGGACAAACTGGCTGTATATTGGGGGACAAACTGGCTGCATTTGGGGGACAAACTGGCTGTATTATGGGGACAAACTGGCTGTATTATGGGGACAAACTGGCTGTATTATGGGGACAAACTGGCTGCATATGGGGACAAACTGGCTGTATATTGGGGGACAAACTGGCTGTATATTGGGGGACAAACTGGCTGCATTTGGGGGACAAACTGGCTGTATTATGGGGACAAACTGGCTGTATTATGGGGACAAACTGGCTGCATTTGGGGGACAAACTGGCTGCATTTGGGGGACAAACTGGCTGTATATTGGGGGACAAACTGGCTGTATATTGGGGGACAAACTGGCTGCATTTGGGGGACAAACTGGCTGCATTTGGGGGACAAACTGGCTGTATATTGGGAGACAAACTGGCTGTATATTGGGGGACAAACTGGCTGCATTTGGGGGACAAACTGGCTGCATATGGGACAAACTGGCTGCATATGGGGGAGAAACTGGCTGTATATTGGGGGACAAACTGGCTGCATATGGGGGACAAACTGGCTGCATATTGGGGGACAAACTGGCTGTATATTGGGGGACAAACTGGCTGTATATTGGGGGACAAACTGGCTGTATTATGGGGGACAAACTGTCTGTATTATGGGGGACAAACTGGCTGTATATTGGGGGACAAACTGGCTGCATATGGGGGACAAACTGGCTGCATATGGGGGACAAACTGGCTGCATATGGGGGACAAACTGGCTGCATATGGGGGACAAACTGGCTGCATATGGGGACAAACTGGCTGCATATGGGGACAAACTGGCTGCATATGGGGGACAAACTGGCTGTATATTGGGGGACAAACTGGCTGTATATTGGGGGACAAACTGGCTGTATATTGGGGGACAAACTGGCTGTATATTGGTGGAAAAACTGGCTGTATATTGGGGGAAAAACTGGCTGCATTTGAGGGACAAACTGGCTGCATTTGGGGGACAAACTGGCTGCATTTGGGGGACATATTTTATTTTTCCAATTAAGAAGGGTTCAGTGAATGCGCATATGAAACTGGTGGGGGTCAGTACCTCCAACAAGGTTAAGAACCACTGGTCTATAGTGTATACTAAAAAAAAAATGCCGTGTGCCTGTAAAGTGTTCGGGTTTGGCTTGAAGAAAAGGTGGCAACCCTAAATGTACATGTAGCACACGGATCCCTGGCCTTACCTCCTCAAGGCGGGACACACCATACCACAATGCCCAGGCTCCTTCTTGAATAAGATGGTGAGCGGTGTTCAGAAATTGTTGGGTCCCGCAGCGAGTTACCTTCCCTCGGCTGGTTTTCACCCCTAGAGTGTAGGGAAGAGTCTGTTGTAGGTGCACCAATAAGGCCAATGTCCAGACAAGGTTAAACCTTAATGAAGGAAGGTTTATTTTCTTTATGCTGAAAACTGGATGGAAAAGTTGGAGTTGAAGAATAAAAGAACAGGAAGGCAGGTTCAGGCACTTAATATCACCACTCAATCCCAAGTGGACTCTGCTCACCCGGATAGTCCCCTCTCACGAGCCTAGCAGCCGGAGTGATACACAAACTTTACTTCACTTAAGTTTTCCTTGGTTATACGATCGGGAAATTCTCTGCCACAGAATCTCTGAGCCCCGAACCTCTCAGCGCTTGTAATTCAATAACAGGTGCAAGTTGCTGCACATTACAAGGCCTCAGATGAATAGTGGAATCCCTCTAGAAGTTTACCGGGCCTCTCTTTCACCGTGAACTCTCACCGGTCCATCAGAAAGGTCCTCCCCCGGTCTCCTTTTTAGAGCGGGTCCCCTCTCAGGGGCACCCTGGGATTCCTCCTTTTAGAGCTGAGCCCCAGCTTAACCACTTAAGCCCCGGACCATTTTGTAGCTAAAGGACCAGAGATGTTTTCAGAATTTGGCACTGCGCTGCTTTAACTGTAAATTGTGCGGACATGCAATGTTGTACCCAAACGAAATTTGCATCCTTTTCTTCCCACAAATAGAGATTTCTTTTAATGGTATTTGATTGCCTCTGCGATTTTTATTTTTTGCGATATAAACGGAAAAAGACTGAAAATTTGGAAAAAAAATGATATTTTCTACTTTTTGTTATAAGAAAAATCGAATAAACTCAATTTTAGTCATACATTTAGGCCAAAATGTATTCAGCCACATGTCTTTAGTAAAAAAAATGTCAATAAGCGTATATTTATTGGTTTGCGCAAAAGTTATAGCGTCTACAAACTAGGGCACATTTTCTGGAATTTACACAGCTTTTAATTTATGACTGCCTATCTCATTTCTTGAGGTGCTAAAATGGCAGGGCAGTACAAACCCCCCCCCCCCAAATGACCCCATTTTGTAAAGTAGACATCCCAAGGAAATTGCTGAGAGGCATGTTGAGCCCATTGAATATTTTATTTTTTTTGTCTCAAGTGATTGAATAATGACAAAAACAAAAAAATTACAAAAAGTTGTCACTAAATGATATATTGCTCACACATGCCATGGTTATATGTGGAATTGCACCCCAAAATACATTTTGCTGCTTCTCCTGAGTACGGGGATACTACATGTGTGGGACTTTTTGGGAGCCTAGCTGCGTACGGGCCCCAGAAAACCAAGCACCGCCTTCGGGATTTCTAAGGGCGCAAATTTTTGATTTCACTCCTCACTACCTATCACAGTTTCGAAGGTCATAAAATACCAAAATAGCACAAAACCCCCCCAAATGACCCCATTTTAGAAAGTAGACACCCCAAGGAAATTGCTGAGAGGCATGTTGAGCCCATTGAATATTTATTTTTTTTGGTCCCAAGTGATTGAATAATGACAAAAAAAAAAAAAATACAAAAAGTTATCACTAAATGATATTTCTTTCTCGTACATCACGGGACACAGAGCGACTTAGTCATTACTAATGGGTTATATAGTTTACCTTCAGGTGCTGGCACTGGCAACTTCCAAACCGGAAGTACCCTCCCCTATATAAGCCCCTTCCATCCGGGAGCACCTCAGTTTTTTTTGCCAGTGTCTAAGGTGTTGGCCAAAGAGTAACATGTGTTTTCACTGGGCTTGCGTACAGGTTCTTTTGGGCCTTAGTAAGCTGTTCCGGATCCCACCAAAAAAGCTTCATAGCTAAACGGTCGGTACCCGGGCCTTGCAGCAGAAGAGCAAGGTTTTGCCTGTAATGCCTCTCTTAGGAGGGCTGGACCCTGGGATCCAGAGCTCTGGTCATACCCACGACCAAGATGTTGTCTGTGCAGGGTGCTATACAGGTCCAGGGGAGTGGAATCCTTGGGAACCCGGTCCCTGAAGGTTTAATTACAATGCCTGCCGTGATAGGTGAAGTTTGGGCTTCTGTGGACCAAACAGAGTCCTGCGCGGGGAACAGGTAAGTGGGGGCCCCCAGGAACTTGGTTCTATTGGGGGACCCCCAAGCCTAATTTGTCTTTCTGTCTGTTACCTAACGGTATTCCCGCTAATATCTGTGTATGCCTGTAACTACTGAAAATGTAAAATTTTAATAGTAGTCAAGAAAAAAAAAAAAAAAAAAGAGGACCGCGGTACCTGTGTTAAACCACTAGAGGCCGCTGTGGTCCATTTTTCTTGTCATGTGGATCTTTGGTTTTCTCAAGTCAAAAGATCCAGGCAGTTGGTAAGTTTCTCTGTGGGAATCCACTTCCTCTGCCCTGTTGCTGCGCTCATCCACCGCACAGGCCCTCCGGCAAAAAGGGCCCTGGCTCCTAGTCCCTGTTTGATTTTCGAAAAGGGCGCCAATGGCGCACGGGCGCGCGCGCGGGCGCGTGCACGCGCCTCCTATGAAAAAAAAGGGGCGGGGCGGGTGGATGACGCTCGATGCGCGCCACGGCGCTTCTGCGCATGTGCAGGCATCCCAGCTTGTATAAAGACACAGTACAAGTGTCAGCTGGATGCAAACAGAGCTAGCAACAAACAGTGGCACACAGAGGCGGTTGATGCAGGCATCCCCATAGAAAGGCACTTTAGTGGACACCAGCTGGTATATAGCAGCAACTGTGTTAGACTATTACCAGCAAAATTGGTGTATGACGACGGGAATACCTCAGCTTTGTGCTTAAAGGATATGTCGTCCAGACGCTCCGGAAATAAGTCTTCCAGGAAGCCAAAGGGGTCTCCATCGGGCTCTGAGGATATTGGGCATGCTTGTACTGCACCAATCTCCCCTGAGAATTCAGAGGTCAGTAGCCGTAGAAACCCCGCAGGAGTGCCTGGTGCTGCGGCTGTCCCCAGTCCACCTGCTCCTGTATATATAACAGAGGAGGTTTTATCCTCAACTCTGGGAGGATTGGAAGAGAGATTAACAGCATTGATCGCTGCTTCCCTGTCACAGGGAAAGCGCGTCCGATCTCCGTCTCCTCCTTCAGAGTGCCTGTTAGTGGAGGAACAGCCCCACACAGAGATCGACCTACCTGAAGGGGATCAGGATGAGGTTGATTCAGTTATGGAGGAATCAACAGTGGAAGAACCTTTCTCAGCATCTCAGGCTGAAAGATTATGGGTTCAGTCTCTGACTAACATGGTCCGATCAGCATTTAAAATGCCTCTGGCGGAACCACCAACCACTACGGTTTCCTCGCTGGGGTCGCTAAAAGCTCCCCAGGCTGTCTGTTCCTTCCCAATCCACCCTTTATTAGAAGGGCTTATTTACCAGGATTGGGAGCATCCTGATAAAATATTTGCTCCCCCCAAGAGATTTCCGGTGATCTATCCCATGGAGGATAAGTTCATAAAAAAATGGAGGGTCCCTACAGTGGACGCAGCCATCTCTTCTGTGAACAAATCACTGACATGTCCAGTAGATAATGTTCCAATGTTCAAAGACCCAATAGATAAAAAATTGGAGTCTTTACTAAAATCTGCTTTCTCTACAGCAAGCATGGTGACACAACCTGCGGTAGCAGCGATTGGAGTCTGCCAAGCAGTGAAAGATCAGTTGAAACAAGTCTTAAGGGACTTACCAGATCAGCAGGCTCTTGCCCTAGCTGACCTGCCTAGAGCCTTGTGTTTTGCGGTGGACGCCATAAAGGATACAATCCAACAGGCCTCCCGCTTTACGCTGTCTGTAGTACATATGCGTAGGCTTCTGTGGCTCAAAAACTGGTCTGCTGAAGCTCCCTGTAAGAAATTGCTGATTAGCTTCCCATTTCATGGAGAACGCTTATTTGGAGAAGATCTGGACAAATATATCCAGAAAATTTCTGCCGGTAAAAGTTCACTCTTACCGGTTAAGAACAAGAGTAGAAGTCCTTCTTTTAAGAGGCCTACTTCTCCAGTCCCGGGCACATCGGCTGTGAAGCAGCTCCCACGGCCTCCGCGGTCAAATTCAGGGGGCAGAAATCAGGGACAATCACAGGGTAACAAGAAGCCCTGGATCAAGAGAGGTACAAAACCTCCCCCCAAGTCATGAAGCGTTGCCCCCACTCAATCGGGTGGGGGGAAGGCTTCAGTTGTTCACAGAGACCTGGCGGGACACCATCAGAGACAGATGGGTGCTCTCCGCAGTAAGTCTGGGATACAAGCTGGAGTTAAAAGGCACTCCTCCTGCCCAATTTATGAGGTCAAACGTGCCAAGAGATCCCCAGAAGAGAGGATCCCTCCTTCTGGCACTAGAACAACTATTGTTCCAAGGTGTAATCATGAAGGTTCCCCTGGAAGAAAGCGGATTCGGGTTTTACTCGAACCTTTTCACAGTCCCCAAACCAAATGGGGACGTGAGGCCCATATTAAATCTAAAAGGGCTAAACAAGTTCCTAAATATCAGGACTTTTCGGATGGAGTCGATCCGATCGGTGGCCACCGCCCTACAAGGGCAGGAATGGTTAGCCTCGATCGACATAAGGGATGCTTATCTGCATATTCCCATCTTTCCGGCCCACCAGAAATTTCTACGCTTTGCAGTAGAAGGGCGCCATTTTCAGTTCAGAGCCTTACCTTTCGGTCTGGCCACAGCACCACGAGTGTTCACAAAGGTTCTGGCCCCACTATTGGCCAATCTAAGAACACAAGGTGTAACGATAATGGCATATCTAGACGACCTGCTACTAATAGACCACTCAGTGGAAAAGCTGGAAGTAGCTATTCACAAGACAATCAAGTATCTGGAATATCACGGTTGGATTATCAACCGGGACAAGTCAGCTCTAAGACCAGTCAAAAGTCTGGAATACTTAGGGCTAAGGCTGGATTCAAATCAGAGAAAGATTTTCTTACCTCCAGAGAAGGTGTCGTCTTTAAAAGATTTGACCCACTTAGTGGGTACAAAAAGAAAACCATCCATACGCCTGTGCATGAGGCTGCTGGGAAAAATGGTGGCTTCATTCGAAGCAGTACCCTACGGTCAATTCCATTCAAGGAATTTGCAAAGGGCCATACTGTCAGCCTGGAACAAAAAAGTTCAGGCTTTAGACTTACCAATGTCCCTGTCCCCTTCCGTTCGCAAGAGCCTCCATTGGTGGTTGGTGCCCCAGAATCTGGAAAAACGGAAACCCTTCAGTCCGGTTTCTTGGAAGGTGGTCACTACAGATGCCAGCCTCATAGGCTGGGGGGCAGTACTGGAGCAATGGTCTCTCCAGGGCAAGTGGTCAGAAGCAGAGAAGGCCCTGCCCATCAATCTCTTAGAGATACGAGCAGCCCGGTATGCCCTAGTAGCATGGACATCCAAACTCCAAGGGTCCCCTGTCAGAATTCAATCAGACAATGCCACAGCAGTGGCATATATCAATCACCAGGGTGGCACCAGGAGTCGTGCAGCCCAGAGGGAAGCAAATTGCATCCTGGAGTGGGCAGAAAGATATGTCCCAGCCATATCCGCGGTTTTCATCCCAGGAGTGGAAAATTGGAGAGCGGACATTTTAAGTCGCCAACAATTATGCCCGGGGGGAATGGTCTCTTCACCCCGAGGTTTTCCAGGCAATATGCCAGCGGTGGGGAACACCGGATGTAGATCTGCTAGCATCCAGATTCAACGCAAAGGTGGACAGATTTGTGTCTCGCACAAGGGATCCCCTAGCTTGCGGCTCGGATGCCCTAGTGTTCCCTTGGGATCAGTTCAAGCTGATATATGCATTCCCACCGCCACAATTGTTACCGCGATTAATCCGCAGAATCAGGGTAGAAAAGAAACCAGTGATTCTGGTGGCTCCAGCGTGGCCCCGAAGGGCATGGTACGCGGAGATTGTAAAAATGTCAGTGAGGAGTCCTTGGACCCTCCCACATCGTCCGGACCTGCTGTCGCAAGGACCGATATACCACCCTTCCTTACCAGCCCTAGGTTTGACGGCCTGGCTATTGAAGCCCACATTCTGAAAAAGAGAGGGCTCTCTAATTCTGTGGTATCTACCATGATCAATGCCAGGAAGCCGGTATCCAGGCAGATCTATTATAGGATCTGGAAGGCGTACATTACGTGGTGTGAGGCCAAGAAATGGCATCCACGTAAGTACGTGATAGGTAGGATTTTGGACTTCCTACAGTGGGCTGTAGATAGGAAGCTGGCCTTGAGTACTATCAAGGGTCAGATTTCGGCCTTGTCAATATTTTTTCAAAGGCCCTTGGCTTCGCATTCACTAGTCAAAGCTTTCATACAAGGAGTGATGCGTATTAGCCCTCCGGTTAGTATTCCCATATGTCCATGGGACTTAAACCTGGTTCTGTCGGTTCTACAGAAACAACCGTTTGAACCATTGCAACACATTTCCTTGGTTCTTCTCACCAGGAAATTGATTTTCTTAGTAGCCATTTGTTCGGCTAAAAGAGTATCGGAATTAGCCGCCTTGTCCTGTAGGGAGCCATATCTGGTTGTCCATAAGGACAGAGTAGTATTACGTCCTCATCCAGCCTTTCTTCCCAAGGTGGTATCGAGGTTTCATTTGAACCAAGATGTGGTTCTTCCTTCTTTTTTCCCCAAACCTAGTTCGGTAGAGGAAAAGTTATTACATTCTTTGGATGTAGTAAGAGCAGTTAAAGCTTATCTAAAAGCCACTGCTCAGATTCGCAGAACGGATACTTTGTTTATTCTGCCGGAAGGCAGCATCAAAATCTACTTTAGCCAAGTGGATTCGACAGGTCATAATACAAGCCTATGGCTTGAGAAGGAGACCGCCTCCGTTCAAAGTTAGGGCGCACTCCACAAGAGCAGTTGGAACTTCATGGGCAGTGCATCACCAGGCCTCCCTGGCTCAGATCTGTAAGGCCGCAACATGGTCTTCAGTACACACGTTTACTAGGTTCTACCAGGTAGACGTTAGAAGTCAGGAGGATGTCGCCTTTGGGCGCAGTGTGTTGCAGGCCGCAAAAGAGCCTCATGCCTGATGGCGCCCAGCTTATGTATAGTGTATCCCTCCCCTCATTTGGCATTGCTTTGGGACGTCCCATTAGTAATGACTAAGTCGCTCTGTGTCCCGTGATGTACGAGAAAGAAAAAGGGATTTTTATAACAGCTTACCTGTAAAATCCTTTTCTTGGAGTACATCACGGGACACAGAGCTCCCACCCCTCTTTTTGGGACACTTATTGCTTTGCTACAAAACTGAGGTGCTCCCGGATGGGAGGGGCTTATATAGGGGAGGGTACTTCCGGTTTGGAAGTTGCCAGTGCCAGCACCTGAAGGTAAACTATATAACCCATTAGTAATGACTAAGTCGCTCTGTGTCCCGTGATGTACTCCAAGAAAAGGATTTTACAGGTAAGCTGTTATAAAAATCCCTTTATTGCTCACACATGCCATGGTTATATGTAAAATTGCACCCCAAAATACATTTTGCTGCTTCTCCTGAGTACGGGGATACCACATGTGTGGGACTTTTTAGGAGCCTAGCCGCGTACAGGACCCCGAAAACCAAGCACCGCCTTCAGGATTTCTAAGAGCACAAATTTTTGATTTCACTCCTTACTACCTATCACAGTTTCGAAGGTCATAAAATGCCAAAATAGCACAAAACCCCCCCAAATGACCCCATTTTGGAAAGTAGACACCCCAAGCTATTTGCTGAGAGGCATGGTGAGTATTTTACAGCTCTCATTTGTTTTTGAAAATTAAGAAAGAAAATATATATTTTTTTTTTCAATTTTCAAAACTTTGTGACAAAAGCGAGATCTGAAAAATACTCACCATACCTCTCAGCAAATAGCTTGGGGTGTCTACTTTCCAAAATGGGGTCATTTGGGGGGGTTTTGTGCCATCTGGGCATTCCATGGCCTCCGAAACTGTGATAGGCAGTGAGGAGTGAAATCAAAAATTTACACCCATAGAAATCCTGAAGGCGGTGCTTGGTTTTTGGGGTCCCGTACGCGACTAGGCTCCCAAAAAGTCCCACACATGTGGTATCCCCGTACTCAGGAGAAGCAACAGAATGTATTTTGGGGTGTAATTCCACATATGCCCATGGCATGTTTGAGCAATATATCATTTAGTGACAACTTTGTGCAAAAAAATTAAAATAAAATAATAAATTGTCTTTTTTCCGCAACTTGTGTCAACATATAAAATATTCAATGGACTCGACATGCCTCTCAGTATATAGCTTGGGGTGTCTACTTTCCAAAATGGGGTCATTTGGGGGGGGGGGTTTGAACTGTCCTGGCATTTTATACACAACATTAGGAAGCTTACATCCACTCTTCTAATCACTCGAAGACAAAGCCCTTTCTGACACTTTTTGTTTACATGAAAACATATTTTTTTTTTGCAAGAAAATTATGTTGAACCCCCAAACATTATATATTTTTTAAAGGCAAAGGCCCTACAGATTAAAATGGTGGGTGTTGCATTTTTTTTTCCACACAGTATTTGTGCAGCGATTTTTCAAACGCATTTTTTGGGGAAAAAATACACTTTTTTTAATTTTAATGCACTAAAACACACTATATTGCCCAAATGTTTGATGAAATAAAAAAGATGATCTTAGACCGAGTACATAGATACCAAACACGACATGCTTTAAAATTTTGCACAAACGCGCATTGGCGACAAACTACATACATTTTTAAAAGCCTTTAAAAGCCTTTACAGGTTACCACATTAGATTTACAGAGGAGGTCTACTGCTAAAATGACTGCCCTCGATCTGACCTTTGCGGTGATACCTCACATGCATGGTGCAATTGCTGTTTACATATGACGCCAGACCGACGCTTGCGTTCGCCATTGCGCAAGAGCAGGGCAGGACAGGGGTGCTTTTTTTTTTATTATTAATTTTGCTTTTTTATTTTATTTTTAAACTGTTCCTTCTATATTTTTTTTTTTTTTTTTTATCATTTTTATTGTTATCTCAGGGAATGTAAATATCCCCTATGATAGCAATAGGTAGTGACAGGTACTCTTTTTTTGAAAAAACTGGGGTCTATTAGACCCTAGATCTTTCCTCTGCCCTCAAAGCATCTGACCACACCAAGATCGGTGTGATAAAATGCTTTCCCAATTTCCCAATGGCGCTTTTTATATCCGGGGGGGGGGGACATTCCCTCCCACTGCTTGTAAAAGCAGTCCAGAGGCTAATTAGCCACTAGGATTGCTTTTACATGAAAGCCAGCCGCTGGCTAAAAAGAATGATACCAAGATGATACCTAAACCCGCAGGCATCAATCTGGTATAACCATTCAAAGTCCAGCAACATACCAGTACGTTGCTGGTCCTTGTTGGACATGTATTGTAATCTTTTTTTTCATGCAGCCTGTTGGCTGAACGAAAAAAAGAGATTGATCGGTGGGTATGCCCACCATTAGAATACCGCCCTTCATCCACCCACTTCTAATGATGGGCATACATGCACCATTTATATATGCCGAAGCATGGGGGCATCCTCCCGCCAAAGTTATGCCGCACACACATGGTCGGACTTTTCCACGGGCAAGCCTCCGTCGGAATTTCTACCGTATGTACGCGGCATTAGGAGCAAAATCGCTCCTCCGCTCCTCCGCCCCTGCTGCCCCAATGCTTCGGCATATATGCTTTTTTTTTTTAACTGTTGTGGTGAAATCACCTCCTACAGCACTGGAGTCGCAGGGATCAGGCCTGTCTCTGCGAACGCTGCAGTTATGTGTGTTGTGTTTTGTAAGTGACAGTGATCGATCGATACTGCACTTGGGTGGCCTGGGCTGGACGGAGGGGCAAAACGCAGGTGCTAGCAGGTATCAGGGCTGATCCCACTAACACTGCATTTTTGGGAACCCTAAATTGCTGGGGACACTAGTATAGATCAGATCAGATATTGATCTGTTCAGATACTATACCACTAAGGGAGGTGTATGCTTCACGCGTGGGTGTTAGCATTACTGGCACTAACCTGACGCTGCCTGGGGCGACGCAGACTCTCTCTGATGCTAAAACCTAATTGATATCACCCGCCGTGCGATCAGGGGTTAAACCTTTATTGGGTTATATACGGTGGGTGCCCTGACACTATAAAAAGCAAACTAACTAACCAGCGTCACCTGTAACACTTATATGGTGATCACTGGTGAAAGGGTTAACTAGGGGCAATCAGGGGGTTAAACCTTTATTAGGTAATATATGGGGGTACCTGACGCTATAAAAACCTGCGGCGAACCTAAAAAAAATAACTGGCTACCTATCGGCATCACCGACACTAAGACAGCGATCAGAAAAACGATCGCTTAGTAACACGGGTGAAAGGGTTACCTGGGGGGGCAATCAAGTGGTTAAACCTTTATTAGGAGGGGGTTAGGGGGCTACACTGGACCTAAAACTAACTGCCCTGACACTTTTACAGTCACAAATGTCACTGATTGCAGTGATCAGTAAATAAATGGTCACTGCAATCAGTGACACTGTGACTGGGGGCTGGGGGGGCGATTTATGTACCTATGTGTGCTGGTGTTAGTGTAGTGTTTGTGCACTAACCTGTGTGTCTTCTCTTGTACGGCGCTCGGTATATGTGAGCGCCGCATGAGGAATGACATCACTTCCTCCTGCCTGTGTAAACATTACACTGGCAGAGGAAGCATTTGATTCGCAGGGAGCGATCGCGAGGGGGTGGCCAGAATCGAATGGCGGCCCCCTCATCTCGGATCGCTCCCGAAGCGATCCCGGCCACTCACTGTACCGGAGGGGGGTCTGATTGGACCCCCCACCCATACGAAGGCAGGCACGTACAGGTACGTGATTGTGCCTGTCCGTGCCATTCTGCCGACGTATATTTACAGTGGGCGGTCGTTAAGTGGTTAAGGTGCTGGGCCCAATGGCGAAGCTGCAGCCCCAGGCTAAAGGTGCCTGGGACCGATGCACTCGCGCACACCTGGCCTGGAGGGCCAGGTCACGCGACCCGAACTCCGGAAATCGGGAACTCTCCAACCACAATCCCCTCCAGGCGGCGTCTGCCCCTTATGTATTCTCTCCCGGCATGCACAGCAGGTTGACCACGCCCACTGTACTACCTCCGAGAGAGGACACCCTGAGGCACAGCACTGTTACCAGTGGTTCAACCCTGACCTGTCATGGCAGTGCCACCTACAGGCCACAATGAACTGCACACCAGTACAACACCTATCAATAAAAGCGGTCTGAGCCTGGCTACTAGCTCAGACCAACCCCTAAATTTAGGCACACAGCACCCCTCAAAGTAGAGGGGCGCTACATACATAATATAACTGGATACTAACATTTATAGGTAAAGTTGATCCAGAGAATATCAGATTGCCTCTCAGAGGATCAGGAAGGAATTTTGTCCCCTGCTGAAGCAAATTGGATCATGCTTTTCTGGGGTTTTTCACCTTCGTCTGGATCAACTGTGGGTATAGGATTGTGTATATAGCAGGGTTTCACAACCTTTTTTGAGTCAAGGCACCCCATTCTCACGGCACCCCATTCTAAAATTAAAAAAAAATAAACGAATATTCTTACATTCACAGCACGCACAAAGGACACCCAACATTAGAGGTGATTTATTCTTACAAAGCAAATACACCTTTGCACGCTGAGCAAAAAATAATTCTGTTTGGCCGCACATCCAGTAAAATCACCTTTTATTTCAGCAAGTCCATAAAAACATGTGTAGCGCCCTTCCCAAATGGTTGGGATGCTATGTGTAAATTTAGGGGTATGTCTGAGCCATAGTTGGGCTCAGATCGGTTGATTGTTCTAAAATTGCTTCTGCTCTAGGTGTGATACTGCCTGGCAGTAGTGTTCCCTGTTCGCCTGTAGGTGGCACTGCCACCACTGGCCCAGGTTGAACTACAGGGGTATCACAACACATTGGGTGTCCTTTCTCGGCAGCCGTGCAGTGGGCGTGGTTAACCCGCTGTTCATGCTGGGAGAGGGTACATAAGGGGCAGACGCCATAGATTTTCATTCAATCCTGGAAGCCCATTGGGTCTGTTCCTGTGTGCGCACCTCGGGGTGCACGGGGTACGTGTGTGTTCTAGCCTCGGGCTGAAGGTGCCCGGGACTAGAACATCGCTACCTGGTAGGCCCCGCTGGCTGGGGCCTATACCTTCGGAAGGGATCCCAGGCTACCCACCTGCGGGAAGCCTGCTCTTTGGAAAGGAGGCCAGGGGAGGATCTGCCCCAGAGGAGACTGGCAACGGTACTGCTGTCTCGGGAGGAGGCCTGGAAACTCACCTAAGGAGGGATCCATTGCTTTAAGCCCTGCAATATGCCGATCTGGCATAAAGGTTCTCTCTATTGCTTGGCTGGGAGGTTCGGGACTTTGACAATCCTGTGGCAGAGGATTCCTGATCGCATCCATAAGTTTTCTCAGATTACATTGATCTGTGCATCATCCCGGCTGCTAGGACCAGTGAAAGGGACTATCCGGGTGAGCAATACCCACTCAGGCTTGAGTGGCGACATTGTGTCTCTAGTGCTGCGTGCCTGAACCTTCCCCTCTACTTCTCTTGTTTCCTACTTTCCTCTCAAGTTCCCTCAGCAAAGTAAATAAAGCCTGACTGTTTGGGTTTTACATTGTGTGGACATTGGCCTTTCTGAAGACTTTTTATACCCTGACAACGGAAGCCTTGGAGGTAGTTTGCATGACCCAAAACAAAACCAGCAGCCCGGTCTCAGAGAGAGGGGGGTATCACTATACATGTCCAAAAACCCAAATAGAGGGGAACAGCATCACCAGCTAATGCGTTTCATGCTTCCTTAGCACTTAGCCATAGCTCCTTTGCACGCTGGAGCTGACTAGTATTTAGAGTTTCTTTTCTCTCTCAGTTTCTCTCCCTCACTCAGCTAACTTGTCCCCAGTGCTGAAAGAGAGGAGCAGAGGAGGGGAAAACTAGGGTGTCCTCAGGCAACTGTCATTGGTTCTTAGACACTGGCATCTGGTCCACACAGTGCCCAAGGTTCTAGTGCTGCACAATAAAAACCTGTGGCTTTGTTTAACAAAAAGTCAGACCTGATCCACCATTTGTTGACAGTTTAGGACAATTTAGGGCAATTTGTAGGCATTTTGTCAAGGCACCCCTAAATAAACCCAGAAGGCACCCTGGTTGAAAAAGGCTGGTATATAGGATTGTATGATTTGTTTTTTCTTCGTTTTTTTCCCTTTTATTGGTTGAACTAGAAGGACTTGTGTCTTTTTTCAGCCAAACTAACTATATAACTATTGGAAAAGGAAGTATGGGAAATGGGGATTTTAATGTGCCAGAGACAAGATAATTATTCAAAAACATTCCATATAAAATTAATACATTTTATTTGTACAAAGCCTTAAAAACAAGAAAGGTATAAATCATCTAAAAGACATGTTGTGTTTTATACATTGACATACAGTACATAAATTCACATAGGGATAAATCCCAAGAGGTTTATGGATCGAAGTGTTTCGCCTGAGACGTAGGCTTCCTCAGGATCCATGTTTGAAATGTTTTTAGAGCTAGTAGCTTGCAGATAAAACACAAACAAAAAAAAACGTGATAGGTGTTAGGTACATGCAAACTATACAGTCTAAAGTGTGCCCAGATTCACAACAGTCATACTGTATGTATCAAAAAAGAAAACAAAGGAATGGCCATCAAGTGGAAAACATCTGATAGAGGTACAAGTAAGTGCAAGATAGGTGTAGAAAAGGGAACGAGAGAAAAATTATGTGAAGCTTCCGAGTCCCTTCCTACAGAGGGTCCCAACAATAGGTTGGAACCACAATCCAATTATCAAAGACCAGTCATTCCAGTATAAAAACAGGCTTTCAGGGACAGACAAGAAGGCCAAAACAGATCCTAGAAAATATGGGCTACTAAACGCAAATGGCGGTGTAACTATATAACTATGTATATTCACTTTTTTTTTTTTTTTTTTCATTTCTGTATTTGTCTATTTTTATGAGACTTTCCCTTACTTTCTTCCACTGTGACAACTTTACGAAAAAAATAGTGAAAGCCTCGTACACACGGACGGTTTTCTCGGCAAGAAAACAGCTGGGAGAGCTTTTTGCCGAGAAAACCGTTCATGTGTATGGTTTCTCGTCGGGAAAACTGCCGGGAATCTCAATGAGAAAAATAGAGAACCTGCTCTCTATTTTCTCGTTGGGATTCTCGTCGGCCTGTTTCCCGATGAGAAAACCGTGCGTATGTATGCTTACCTGTCTCCAGGTAAACCCCCGCATACTCGATGAGACTTCGACGCATGCGCGGTAGCTTACAAGGGTAGTGTAGGGTGAAGCAAGATGGCAGCGACGGCATAGAATGTGACGAGCGCATGCTCGTCGTAGTCGATTACGTCACTGTGTTCTTGCCATTCAAAAGAACGGCGGTTCTTTTCAATGTGCGTGTGTACACTCGGCGAGCAAGAAAAGCTTGCCAGGAATCTCGTCGGGAAAACCAAAGTTTTTTTTTCCAGACGAGATTCCCGCCCGTGTGTACAGGGCTGAAGAGTTGTCACCAGGACAGGAAGGCACACAAAGAAAACAAAAACACTGTAAGAAGTTCTAACTCTTCCACACTCCACTAAAATGGGTTTCTCTTTTTGTTTCCATGTTGTAACGATTTACCATCACTTCATTTCTTGACGGGAAATTAGGTGAAATTTTCCAACAGATGGTAATAAAAAAGACAGAGAATTCTTTCATGCTTCATCCAAAACATAAAATGCTTTGGCTGGTTTTAAGGGTCAGTATTATATGTTTAGTTTTTTTAATTCATATAGTACTTTTAAAACTTTTTTTTTTTTTTGGATAGATTGGAGAGGGATTAGAATACTTTCATTGCTGTCTGTGTCCCCGTTAGGGAGATTCCTCCTCTCTTTATCCTAAGTGAAGGTAAAAAAAATCCCAAATTTGGAGTTGTTCCCAGAACAAGAATAGAGGGGAAATCTTCCATAGGGGACACTAGTTCTGGTGACAGCCTGGGATTCCTTCACTTTGGAGGGATTTCCTCTTGCTTCCTGTTTTGGCTATGGGACAGGAAGTGAAGGGAAGTCTCCCCAAGGGTACACCAATGGCAAAATAAACCTGACAGGGGTTATAACCCTTACTTACTCTAACCAATATAAAAAAAAAAGTTTGCCTTTAGTTCCACTTAAAATTTCTTTCTTTGTGGAGGTCAAAGCTTTTTTGATCAGGTCAGGGGGAGCCTAAGCACTCCAGCTATACTATCTTTTGTTAGTTACAAAAATTGTAACAGTACAAAAGTTTCTTATACTGCCACAATATTTACTACAATCAGCAAGAATTAGATCCCAAAAAAAAAAAAAAGTCATACAATATATTGCAGCTTACCAATCATTAGCTGCATTCATTTTCTTTTTTAGGCTTTTTTCCCTTCTGTTTTCATCGGGTGATCTGACTAGTAACACACCTCCTGTATTAGAGTGCCCCCACTCTGGATGAAGGAGCACAGGGGACACATTTGGACAGCAGCATTGTCAGTCTGGAGGTAGGGAGTAGATCAACTAGCAGATTTAGATACACTAACACATTGAAGCCACCTCCAGCTAGCACTTTTTATGCAGTTACTGCAAAAAGGTTTTTTATTCTTGGGATAAAGATTTTACATAAATAACTAAAAGCTGACCAACCCTCTGAGGCTAATGGGCGCTCAAATTTAACACAGCCATCACATCTAAAAATTGGTAAGCTACAATAATAATAGAACAATATAATATACCGTATTTATCGGCGTATAACACGCACTTTTTTCCCCTGAAAATCAGGGGGAATCGTCGTGGGTGCGTGTTATACGCCGATACCCACATCCCTGAGCAGTCTCCACTGTCTGTGAGCGGAGCGGAGCGAGATACACATAGCCGAATGTACTCGGCTATACTCGGCTTTTCTCTGCTCCGCTCACAGTCACGCCCAGTCCCGCCATTGGACCTGTGTTATGTCCATCATAGGGCGGGACTCGGCGTGACTGTGAGCGGAGCCGAGAAAAGCCGAGTATAGCCGAGTACACTCGGCTATGTGTATCTCGGCGGCGGCTCCGCCCAGTCCCTGCGTCCCTGCGTTCTCTGCGTTCTCTGCGGCGTCCGCACAGTCTCGGCGCCAATTTTAAAATGCTGCACGGCGACTCTGGGGCAAGGCTACACGGCGACTCTGGGGCAAGGCTGCACGGCGACTCTGGGGCAAGGCTGCGTGGCAACTCTGGGGCAAGGCTGCAATGGACACTGACAAGGCTGCACTGTGACAAGGCTGCAATGGACACTGACAAGGCTGCACTGTGACAAGGCTGCAATGGACACTGACAAGGCTGCATTTAAATGTAAGTTATTTTTCCTTAAACTTCCCTTCTAAAAGTTTTTTCCCCTAAAATTTCCTCCTAAACTTGGGGTGCGTGTTATACGCCGGTGCGTGTTATACGCTGATAAATACGGTATGTTTGATTCTGGGTTTAATACCGCTTTAATGAGTTTGCTTGAGCTTGGTTCACACCTGTGCAGTTTGCTTTGGATCTGTTTCTGCAGTGCTTTTTGTGGAGCATTTTTCAAGCGTTTTTTGATAAGTTTTTGCATTTTGTATTTCATTTTTGCCCAATTTGTTGTTTGGTGGATTAAAAAAAATGCAAAACCGAAGGGTAAAATCGCGGCACAAACGCACCACATGCTTTTCTGCAGCTTCTCAATTGAAGTTTATTGAACCAAAAATGCACCATTTTGCTTAAGCACTTCAGCCCCGGAAGAATTTACCCCCTTCCTGACCGGAGCACTTTTTGCGATTCGGCACTGCGTCGATTTAACTGACAATTGCGCGGGCGTGCGATATTGTACCCAAACAAAATTGACGTCCTTTTCTTCCCACAAATAGAGGTTTCTTTTGGTGGTAATTGATCACCTCTGCGGTCACCTCTGCGGTTTTTATTTTTTGCGCTATAAACAAGACAATTTTGAAAAAAAAGCAATATTTTTTACTTTTTGCTTTAATAAATATCCCCCAAAAATATATAAAAAACTAATTTCTTCCGCAGTTTAGGCCGGTATGTATTCTTCTACATATTTTTGGTAAAAAAAAAAATCACAATAAGCGTATATTGTGAATAGGGTTTTGTTTCGCGCTACTCAAGAGTATTAGAATAGTGACTGGGGTAACTGTCAATTGCTGCAAAATCAATCTGTGTTCACCTAACACATAAACATATTGATAAAGAAAAAGGAGAAGGGAGGCGCATGCGCGGATGCCTGAGGGAGAAGTCGCATCCCCTTAGAGCTCCGCTCCCGGGTTAAACAAACCGGAGAACCGACCGCTGTTTTCACCGCAAACGGCACCAGCTCCCGTAAATTCATACCAGGTACACTTTGGCTTATTGAGGATGGTCACGAGGGGGCCAAAAACAAAGTATAAGATTGGTATCTCTAAGGATACACCCGCCCGGCAGACATCCAAGATGGCGACGCCTGGTACCTCACAGACTCGCACACAGCGAGTTCCTAAATCCCTGTCACACAATGTCAAAACTCTGGACACAGCTGGTGAGATTGATTCTGACTATGAAACACCTGAAAATGTTATTCAGTCTAGCATGTTTAGACAATTTGAGAAAATGCTTCAAAAAGCTTTGAAACAAACTTCTGACCAGATAACAGAGAAGCTGACAAGGGAGATTAGGGAGCTGGGGCATAGAACAGCTGAATTGGAAATGCGGGTAGATAGATGATATAGAAACTACCACACAGCATTATAATACTACTATTGAACAGCTTAAGGATGAGAACTCTTTATTACAAAACCGTTTGGAAGACCAGGAGAATAGGGACCGTCGCTCCAACCTAAGAATCAGAGGTCTCCCTGAATCAATCATAGACTTACAGGGAACTATATGTGCACTGTTTCAGGAACTGTTACCAGGTATTTCACCTGAGAGATTGGAAATGGACAGAGTCCACAGGGCCCTAACTCAACGCAAACCCAATGGACCCCCTAGAGATATTATAGTTAAATTTCATTACTATAAAACAAAGGAGCAAATACTTGCTGCTGCTAGAGGTAAAAACACTCTTGAGTTCCAGGGCAATATCTATCAGCTCTTTACAGACCTCTCCCCTCTAACTGTTACTAAGAGACGTTCTATGAAACCACTGCTGCAAGTACTTCAAAAGCACCAAATCATATACCACTGGGGGTTTCCATTCTCTCTCCGCTTTACATACTTGGAAACCAGATATACCTGTCGCACGTCCGATGAACTACGGTCAGCCTTAATTGATCTAGGCCTGATGGATCACGCCAACTCTAAGGAGCAACCTCGTAGACGTGCGGCTTCTAGATCACCTCCAAATGAAACCGACCTGGACCCAAACCCCTCTGGCTATACTAGACAGAATCTTCATAAAAGAGGACGTTTTGATAGTCAGGCACCGATAAATGTCGACTCAATGGACTGATTGTTCAATTCTCATTAATCTTATCCATGTTTCTCCCCTTTTGTAGGGTATTAGCCCCATTGCTTTATTCTGAAAAGCATTGCACTATCTATGCTTGAAGAACTAGAATCCTGTTCTCCATTTTTTTTTTTTCTTTTCTTTAGTGGTGTTTTGTTTCTGTCAAAAATATCTATTTCTTTAATCTATATGCACATAATATATGCATATTAATCTGTACTTATGAAATATGAATCTAGGTTTCTATTTAGGGTTTTAATCAGCCAGAATATTTATATTTCATTTACATTTTTGAGTCAAGTGTTTTTAAGGGGGTTTTTTTTTTTTTTTTGTGTTTGTCCCCTTCCTGTCAAACATGTCTACTTAGTAATTTAAACGCATATTATATTGTACCTATGAACTATATATTTGGGTAATTACTTATTGTTTCAGTCAGCAAGAAGGTCTATATTACATTTACATTTTTGAGACAAGTGTTTTTTTTTTTTTGTCTTGTCCCCTTTCTGACAAATATGTCTACTTAGTAATTTATATGCATATTATATTATACTTCTGAAATATGAATTTGGGCATTAATTTATTGTTTTAGTCAGCCAGAAGGTCTATATTACATTTTTTTTTTTTTTTGTGTGTTTGTCCCCTTTCAGACAAATATGTCTACTTAGTAATTTAAATGCATATTATATTGTACCTATGAAATATAAATTGGGTAATTATTTATTGTTTTAGTCAGCCAGTAGGTCTATATTAGATTTCCATTTTTATTTTTTTTATTTTTTATTTTTTTTTTTCCTCTCTCCCTTCCCTTTCCTCTATATTTGCGAGCTTGTTTATTAATTATTTCGCTTGCGTTGACGGTTTGCTTCACAAGTGTTAAGATTGATATTTATGGACGCATTCATTTAGAAATTGACTCAACATACTTCCCAAAGTTGGTATGCTTCCTTTCTCTCTCTTTTTTTGTTTATTGCATCTCCAGTCTTCTTGATAGAGAATTATTTATGTTTTCTATTATAATACTTAAGTGTTCTCCGGCGTTGTTTTTCCCTCCGGAACTTCTTGCGGCCCCCTATGTACCCCCTGACTCCTGCTACTATTATGCAGGAGTCGGTCGGTGACCATGGAACCCCTCGGAGATTTTTTGTTATCTCTCCGAGATGTTCCTGCGCCCTACTAGTACATCATTATTTTATGACACTAATTGCAGTCATTAGGGCTTCTTTTTTATTTGGTTTCTTCTTTATTCTTTCTTTTCTGTCTTTCCTTTCTTCTCCTCTTCTGTCTTCCTTGGTGGCGGTTCGAACTCCTAATATGGGTTTCATTAACCCTTATATAAAACTTACCCTTACTATGTCATGGCCCCCATAAACATTTTGTCCTTAAATGTACAAGGCTTCAACGTTCCACAAAAAAGAACTAAAGCTCTACGTTCCTTTTCAGCTAGAAAAGCTCACATCATTTTCCTTCAAGAGACGCACTTTATCAATAACGCCTCCCCTAAATTTCTTTCCTCCTCCTACCCTCAATTCTACGCAGCTTCAGCTACAACTAAGCAACGTGGGTCCTTGATTGGATTCCACCGTTCTACACCATTTACCCTTAATACACAAATATGTGACCCTGAGGGTAGATATGTTTTATTAACAGGCTTTATTGCTGATACTGAAGTCACATTAGTTTCGTATTACGCCCCAAATAAACGTCCTGAAGCTTTTCTATCACATCTTTTCCAACTAATCGAATCACATAAATTTGGAACAATAATATTATGTGGCGACTCCAATACTACCATTTATCCTTTCTTGGATAAATCCCCGTCATCTCCTAACTCTCCTACCCATAAACGGTCCTTCCAATCTCTACTTACTTCTTTTAATTTTGTTGATACCTGGCGGGAACTTAACCCAACTTCCAGAAACTTTACACATTATTCTTATCCACACAAATCTTTTTCACGAATAGACCATATTTTCCTCCCCTCTAGTATGCTCCCTGAAGTAATATCCTCTAATATAATCCCATTTCCTTGGACAGACCATTGTGCGGTCACTGCTACAATTACCTCTCCTATACCTAGGTCACATGACACCACTTGGTGTATTAACGACTCCATCCTAACTCACCCCTCACACCGTTCAGATATTGAACTGGCTCTTAATGATTATATCTCATTTAATGACACTACTGATGTCTCTGCCCTTACATTATGGGAAGCCCATAAAGCTGTTATTCGGGGCAACTTGATACAAAAGGCGAGATCTATTAAAAGAGTCCGCAAGATTCTGTTCATCAAACTTGAAGCAAATTTTAACGCTTGTCATTTGGCTCATCAAGCTACCCCGAATGCACACACAAACACTAAATTGGAAAGGGCCCGGCTTGAGTTGGATCTTTTTCTGACAGATTCGGCAGACAAACTCTTACGCAAGCGGCAACATACCCTATACCGCAAAGCCAATAAGACCGATACCCCAATGGCCCGCAGCCTCAAGTCTATTGATCGTTCACAAGCTGCATTCCGACTTAGAACCTCCAGAGATGCATACACTAGTAACCCATTAAAGATCTTGGACATCTTTCAATCTAAATTAGCTAAGCTCTATGACTCTGGCTTAATCTTTGATAAAAACAAAGCAGACACTTTGTTCTCAGATGTTAAACTTCCCACAATGACACCGGAACAGTGTGAATATTTGGAGAGTCCCATAACGGCCTTGGAAGTTAAAGCTGCTATTAAAGAATTGAAGCCTCACAAGAGACCGGGCCCCGATGGGTTTTCTGCACTATACTACAAACAATTTGATTCGATTTTAACGCCTCTATTGACTAGAGCCTTCAATTCTTTATTAGCTGGTCATTCGTTTAAAACCGAAACACTAACTTCCATCATAGCAATGATTCCCAAACCTAAATCTGACACTACCTCTTGGTCTAATTACCGCCCCATATCTCTTTTAAATCTAGACATTAAGTTACTAGCTAAGATCTTGGCAACTAGATTGAATAGCATTATAGGTAAACTTATCCATCGTGACCAAACTGGCTTCATGCCCTTGCGTCAAGCAGGGGATAATGTCAGAAGAGCACTTTTATTAATTCATGCCGCCAAAAAAAGACGTATCCCAACTTGCCTTATATCATTAGATATTAGGAAGGCGTTCGACTCAATCAGCTGGCCATATCTACAATATACTCTTCAAAAATGGGGTTTTGGGGAAAATTTCTTAACTTGGGTCTCCTCACTATACAGCACTCCGAAAGCTTATATTAAATATATGGGCTACAAATCAGCTATGATAGATATTAGAAGAGGTACTAGACAGGGTTGCCCCCTATCCCCTTTGCTTTTTGCCCTACTTATTGAACCCTTAGCATGTATTATTAGAAATAATCCTAATATCAAAGGTGTAGAATTAGGTGGACATCACCACAAATTGAGTCTTTTTGCAGATGACATCCTGATTTTTTTATCCCATCCCCACGTCTCAGCCCCAAATCTAGTAAATACTTTAGACAAGTTTGCAAAGATTTCTGGTTTGTGTGTTAATCATGCCAAATCTAATGCCCTTAATATTTCCCTTTCGCCATCTGAGTTACAACAAGCTCAAACGTCTTTACCTTTCAATTGGGAATTGCATCATATTTCATATCTTGGAGTCCAACTCACCTCTTCTATATCCGACCTATTTTCAGCTAACTACTTACCCTTATTGAAGTCAACTACTAATCTGATGAAACAATGGTCTTCTCTTCCTTTATCTTGGATTGGGAGGATTAATGCTACTAAGATGTCAATCTTACCAAAGTTCCTTTACCTATTCCGAGTTCTCCCCATACATATACCTCCTTACTTCTTGAGGCTCACTCAAAAGAGAGTGATGGCTTTTATATGGGGCTCTACAAAGCCCTGTATACCTAGATCGACTCTTTATCTTGATAAATTGAAAGGTGGTCTGGGAATTCCTAACTTTTCCTCATACTACTTTGCTGCTCAGCTAGCACAACTCCCCAAATACCATTCTACAATAGAATCCCCTCTATGGGTAGCGATTGAATCAGTGGATATTGACCCCATTTCTGTGAATAATTTGCTCTGGTTAGCTCCTAAAGATAGACTAAACTTATCTAACCCTGTAACCAAACATTCTATAGCTATCTGGGACAAATATAGATCCACAAAAAGCCTACAATCCACTCATAACCCTCTACTCTCTTTTCTTCGAAATCCCTCATTTTACCCCACCTGGAAATTTCCCCTATCATTTGCAGCTTGGTCCAGAAGAAACCTACTTCAATTCCATAATCTAGTTTCCTCCAATGATATTCTTACGTTCCCAACATTATGTGATTTATACAAACTCCCCATGAAGGAGCTCTTCCGCTATCTACAAATTAAGAACTTTTATACACCCCTCGTTGATACGGGATCCCCTCTCACCCAAATGACTCAATTTGAACGTATCTGTAACAGTGATCCCCATGCTAGAGGATTAATATCACTTTTGTATAAACGCATCAATTCCACATCCGACGATACTTTACCATCCTATACGACTAAATGGGCACACGACATGGATAGAACATTCAGTAAAAGTGACTGGGATATTATATGGTCAGCTACTAAGCATTCCTCGCCAAACTGTTTTGCGTTGGAAACAAACTATAAGGTCCTTTCTCGATGGTACCTGGTTCCGGCCAGGATTGCCAAATCTGCCCCCATGTACCCAAATCTATGTTTCAGAGGCTGTTCTGAACCGGGCACGCAGTTCCATATTTGGTGGCAATGTCCAATCGTTCAATCCTTCTGGAGTAAAATATTTCACATGGCCTCTACGGCCTTGGAACTACCAATCCCGCCAGACCCGGCACTGGCTCTCCTCAACCTCAAACCTCCTAATTTGAATAAGTCACAATTCAAATTACTACTACATCTCACCACGGCGGCTAAACAATCTATAGCTAAGGCCTGGAAAACCCAAACTTTGGTTGTGGCTGAAACTAAACATAGAATTAACAGAGCCCTTATCTTTTCCAAAATGTCTGCTATTGAAGATGACAACATTGCAACATATAATAAAATATGGAAACTATGGATTAAACACTTCTTACCCCCAGATTTTGATCAACTATTGTTGATGCCTCTTTGAAATACTTTAATATTTATCTATTAATATAATATTTAAACGGGGCCTTGATCTGACTGGACCGCCACCCGGAGAGACAACCTTCACCTTTTTCTCTATTTTCCTATACCCATACCTTCTTTTCTATAAATTTTACTTTTCTCCCATATTTCTTCTTCTTCTCTCTTACTTCTTCTGTCTTTCAGTTTTGGTTAGTTTTGTTACTTGTGTAATGCAGATTTTTTACACATGTGATGTTCATTACATGACTTATATATATAACTTTAAAGTTTCACTTTATCAATCACTAATATCTTTGTGTCTTAAAGATTTGTTAGGAAAGTCTCCACTAAACAATTGAGGTATGACAACGTTCATCTGGTGTATCCTTCTGGATAGCCCAACATATTCTCTCATACTTAATCGAGCCCCCATCTGCTCACAGCTTGCTCCCTTCGGGGGTGAGTGGTTGGTCTTGAGACGTGATATTCTATCCTGAATAGTGATGAGCCGAACACCCCCGGGTTCGGTTCGCACCAGAACCCGCGAACGGACCGAAAGTTCGAACGAACATTAGAACCCTATTAAATACAATGGATGCGAACGTTCGAATTCTAAAGTGCTAATTATAACAACTATTATGCATGTTATTGTCCTAAAAAGGGTTTGGGAACCCGGGTTCTGCACCAGGGGACATGTATCAATGCAAAAAGAAGTTTTAAAAACGGTCGTTTTTCGGGAGCAGTCATTTTAATGATGCATAAAGTGAAAAAAAAAAAGTCAAATATTCCTTTAAATATCGTACCTGGGGGGTGTCTAAAGTATGCCTGTGAAGTGCCACGTGTTTCCCGTGTTTAGAACTGTCCCTGCACAAAATGACACTTCTAAAGGAAAAAAAAGCCATTTAAAACTGCTTGCGGCTTTAATGTAATGTCTGGTCCCGGTAATATGGATGAAATTCTTTAAGAAAAATGGCATAGCTACCCCATGACCCCCCCCCTACCCCAGCCCATTACCAGCCCCTTTGGGTCTTGTATGGATATTAAGGGGAACCCCGCACATAAAATAAAAAAGGCCCTATATACTCTGAACAGCCCTATACAGGCGGTGCATACAAGACAGGGACTGTAGGTTTGTTCTTATGTAGAGTCTGTTTGTAATTTTGAACAGGTACATTGTTGAAGTGTAGCTCCAGCCCAAAAATCTATTTTTAAACTTTTTGGAAAACATAGGTAAGGGTTATCACCCCTGTAACATTTGTTTTGCTGTCTGTGCCCCTGTTCAGAACATTTCACCTCACTTTCCGTCCCAATGACAACTGTTTTTGAAATGTGGTGTTTTTCTTGAAACAAGGATTGCTGATAAAGCATCAGTACAGAGGAGACACCTTTCTCCCATATTTATTCTTACAGGAGAGAATTTTCCTTCCTAGTGGTAGATTTCCTCTCACTTCCTGTTGTCTTCTTGCGTTTGCAAGTAGGAGTCGTTTGTAAGTTGGATGTTTGAAAGTAGGGACCTGCCGTATATACTCTGCAGAAATAGGCCCCTTAGTTGTTGGTGTTGGCACAACACTGTAAGCACTCACAGTTACTCTTGGTTGGTGCTGGAACGCCCTGCTGTCAACTATTATATCAGGAATTTTAATTACATATAATTGTTGAACAGTGGTAGTAAAAATTGGGCCTTTGATGGTGGTGCTGGTGCCACAACACTGTAAGCCCTGACAGTTACTCTTGGTGGGTGCAGCAATGGGCCCTGCTGTGAATTATTAGATCAAGAATTGTAATTACATGCCCCTGTTGAACAGGGGCTGAAAAATTGGGCCTTAGGCACTGGTGGCACAACACTGCAACCCCTCACAGCAACTGTACTTGGAGCACAGCAATGAGCCCTGTTGCAAAGTATTGCTTCAAAAATTGTAATGACACGCCCCTGTTAAACAGGGGCTGAAAAATTGGGCCTTAGGCACTGGTGGCACAACACTGCAACTCCTCACAGATACTGTACTTGGAGCACACCAATGAGCCCTGTTGCAAAGTATTGCTTCAAAAATTGTAATGACACGCCCCTGTTAAACAGGGGCTGAAAAATTGGGCCTTAGGCACTGGTGGCACAACACTGCAACTCCTCACAGATACTGTACTTGGAGCACAGCAATGAGCCCTGTTGCAAAGTATTGCTTCAAAAATTGTAATTACACGCCCCTGTTAAACAGGGGCTGAAAAATTGGGCGTTAGGCACTGGTGGCACAACACTGCAACTCCTCACAGATACTGTACTTGGAGCACAGCAATGAGCCCTGTTGCAAAGTATTGCTTCAAAAATTGTAATTACACGCCCCTGTTAAACAGGGGCTGAAAAATTGGGCGTTAGGCACTGGTGGCGGCACCCATAAACAAAAATGATCTTACAAGCTATCATCATCAATCGTATCATTGAGGACTCGGAGGAGGAGGATAGCCAGTCAACATAACAGCACAGGCACTCAGCATCAGCATCAGTCTTGAAGGGATGTGACATGTTAAAATCAATTAGTCTGTTATATCAGCATCAGGTGTGTGGTAGCTGGTGGTGATCCAAGACTGGTTCATCTTGATGAAAGTCAGTCGATCAACCGAGTCGGTGGACAGGCGCACCCTGTGATCCGTGACAAATCCTCCAGCAGCACTGAATGTGCGTTCCGAAAGAACGCTGGATGCAGGACAGGCCAGTAGCTCAATTGCATACTGTGCAAGCTCTGGCCAGTGATCCATCCTCAAGACCCAGTAAGCCAGAGGATTTTCGGTGGGGAAGGTGTCCAAGTCTGACCTTGCCCCTAGATATTCCTGCACCATGTTTATCAGACGCTGGCGATGGTTGCTGGAACCGATCATACTTTGGGGCTGCGGACTAAAGAATTGTCTGAACGCATCGGTCAGACGGCCACCTTCCCCACCGCTCCTTCTTTGACTGGCCGAAGCCTCAGCAACTCGTTGTCCAGGACCAGGAGTTTGCAACCTCCCAGTCTCTGGGAACGCGTTGCACAGACCTTTCTGCAAGGCCTCCCGGAGTTGTCTCATCCTCTGCTCCCTCTGCGACGGTAACATAAGGTCCGCAACCTTACCCTTGTACCGTGGATCAAGGAGAGTGGCCAGCCAGTAATGGTCCCTCTCCTTGATCCGAAGAATACGAGGATCCTTCCGCAGACTTTGCAGGATCAGGGAGGCCATGCAGCGTAGGTTTGCTGAGGCATTCGCTCCGGAGTCCTCTGGGTCACTAAGGACGACATGATCCGCAGCCACCTCCTCCCAGCCACGTACAAGTCCACTGGTTTCTTGGGACTGTAAATCATCCCTAAAAGACTGCTGCTGATGATGCTGAGTGCCAGCCTCCACCTCCATGCTGACACAATCCTCCTCCTCCTCCTCCTCCTCCTCCTCCTCCTCCTCTTCCTGTGCGATGGGTGGGACAGAAGGAACACTGTCTGGGTAAAGGGGGCCTTGAGAGGCAAGGAAGTCCTCCTCTTCCTGCCTCTGTTCTGCCTCAAGTGCCCTGTCCATTATTCCACGCAGCGTGTGCTCCAACAGGTGGACAAGAGGTACAGTGTCACTGATGCATGCACTGTCACTGCTCACCATCCTCGTGGCCTCCTCAAATGGTGCCAGGACAGTGCATGCATCCCTGATCATGCCCCACTGGCGTGGAGAAAAAAAAACAAGCTCCCCTGACCCTGTCCTGGTGCCGTAGTCGCACAGGTACTCATTGATGGCCCTCTGCTGCGTGTGCAGCCGCTGCAGCATGGCCAACGTTGAGTTCCACCTGGTGGGCATGTCACATATAAGGCGGTTCTTGGGCAGGTTCAACTCCTTTTGCAGCTCAGCCAGGCGAGCACTGGCATTATAAGATCTGCGGAAATGCACACAGACTTTCCTGGCCTGCCTCAGGACATCCTGTAAGCCCGGGTACCTGCCCAAGAAGCGCTGCACCACCAGGTTAAGGACGTGAGCCACACAGGGCACATGGGTCAGTTGTCCCTGTCGGAGGGCGGAGAGGAGGTTGGTGCCATTGTCGCAAACCACCATTCCTGGCTTAAGCTGGCGTGGCGTCAACCACCTCTCGGCCTGGCCCTGCAGAGCAGACAGGACCTCTGCCCCAGTGTGGCTTCTGTCCCCCAAACACACCAGCGCAAGCACGGCATGGCATCTTTTTGCCTGCGTACTTGCGTAGCCCCGTGAACGGCTACGGAGCACCGCTGGTTCATAGGACAAACCACAGGAAGAGGCCATGGAGGAAGAAGAAGAGGAGGGGGTGGAGGAGAGAGGTGTGTCACAACCAGTAGTAGCATTTTGGAGGCGTGGCGGTGGGACAACCTCCAACACTACTGCACCTTGTCCTGAATCCTTCCCAGCTGCCAAAAGAGTGACCCAATGGGCCGTGAAAGAAAGGTAACGTCCCTGTCCATGCCTGCTGGACCATGAGTCAGCGGTAATATGCACCTTACCGCTGACCGCCCTGTCCAGCGAGGCCAAGACATTGCCTTCCACATGCCGGTAGAGAGCCGGAATAGCCTTCCGTGAGAAAAAGTGGCGTTTGGGAACCTGCCACTGAGGAACTGCACATTGCACAAACTCACGGAAGGGGGCCGAGTCTACCAACTGAAAAGGCAGCAGTTGAAGCGCTAGCAATTTAGCCAAGCTAGCATTCAACCGCTGGGCATGTGGATGGCTGGGAGTGAACTTCTTTCGACGGTCCAGCAGCTGGGGCAGGGAAATTTGCCTGCTAGAATCGGACGTCGGTGTACTGCTAGCAGAGTGGGCGCAAGTACTTGGCTGTGACACACCTAATTCTACACCTTCATTCCTCTCAGTGCATGTTTCAGAGAGGACTGAAGTTATAGTGGGGTTGGAGATCCCAGCTGATGCGGTGCAAGGAGAGGTCCGCTTTGTTCTTTGGTGTGGGTCTTTGAGGTAGGCTTGCCAACGAGCTGCATGGCAGGTCAACATATGTCTGGTCAGGCATGTGGTACCCAAGCGGCTGATGTTTTGGCCACGCGATATACGCTTGAGACATATGTTGCAAACAGCAGCTGTGCGATCTGATGCACTAGCCTCAAAAAAGGCCCACACCAAAGAACTTTTTGAATGACGGGCAGAGGCAGCGCCCTGCACAGGCGGAGCTCTGCGGTGTGATTCCGTCGGTGTACTGCCCTTACGCTGGCCACCAAAGGGCATCCTGCCTCGTTGGAGATGTGCCTCCTCCTCATCCTCCTCCTCCTCCTCTCTCCTATTAGGCACCCACGTGGAGTCAGTGACCTCATCATCCCCTCCCTCCTCATCACTGGAGCCAATCTGGCAGTATGCTGCAGCTGCTGGAACATGACTGCCAGATTGGTGTCCTTCTTGAGCATCCCCTCTGTCTGCTCTCACGCTACTGCCTTCCTCTAGCTGGGTTTCATCATCAGACCCTTCGAAACGCTGGGCATCCTCCTGGAGCATGTACCCAACACTGTGCTGAAACAGTTCGGGGGACTCCTCAGGAGGAGGACATGGTGGGTCTAGGGAAGGAGTGACTGATGATTTGTCTGACATTGATACCAGGGAAGACGACGCTTTGGCAGCTGCTTTTCCAGTACCCTGAGCCTGGGTGAGAGAGGATGAGGAGGAGGAGGAGGGCTTGGTCATCCACTCTACCAAGTCTTCGGCATGATGTGGCTCAACATGTCCAGCTGCCGAAAAGAAGGACAAGCGTGTCCCATGGCCATGTGCTGATGACAATGCACCGCGTCCACGACCAGCACTGTTGCCCCCAGACACAGAGCCTGCTTGCCCTCTTTTATTGCCTCCTGACTGTCTGCCTCTCCTTGTTTGCCTTCCAGACATTCTAATAGATGGCCTGCAGGGAGATGGGAAAAAAGCAATAAGGGCTACCTTCAGGTGTCCTTCTCTGTCCCTTGAAACAAGGACTTGCAGAGTGAAATAAACTGACACTCTCCCTACCTACAGTTTTCTGTCCCTAGAATAAATGTTTTTTTTAATCACAATATAGCACAAGGACAATTCAGTCACTGTCCTTCCAGGTCCCTGGAAACAAGGACTTGCAGAGTGAAATAAACTGACACTCTCCCTACCTACAGTTTTCTGTCCCTAGAATAAATGTTTTTTTAAGCACAATATAGCACAAGGACAATTCACTCACTGTCCTTACAGGTCCCTGGAAACAAGGACTTGCAGAGTGAAAGAAAAAAAACACTCTCCCTACCTACAGTTTTCTGTCCCTAGAAAAAATGTTTTTTTTAATCACAATATAACACAAGGACAATTCACTCACTGTCCTTCCAGGTCCCTGGAAACAAGGACTTGCAGAGTGAAATAAACTGACACTCTCCCTACCTACAGTTTTCTGTCCCTAGAATAAATGTTTTTTTTAATCACAATATAGCACAAGGACAATTCAGTCACTGTCCTTCCAGGTCCCTGGAAACAAGGACTTGCAGAGTGAAATAAACTGACACTCTCCCTACCTACAGTTTTCTGTCCCTAGAATAAATGTTTTTTTTAATCACAATATAGCACAAGGACAATTCAGTCACTGTCCTTCCAGGTCCCTGGAAAGAAGGACTTGCAGAGTGAAATAAACTGACACTCTCCCTACCTACAGTTTTCTGTCCCTAGAATAAATGTTTTTTTTAATCACAATATAGCACAAGGACAATTCAGTCACTGTCCTTCCAGGTCCCTGGAAACAAGGACTTGCAGAGTGAAATAAACTGACACTCTCCCTACCTACAGTTTTCTGTCCCTAGAATAAATGTTTTTTTTAAGCACAATATAGCACAAGGACAATTCACTCACTGTCCTTACAGGTCCCTGGAAACAAGGACTTGCAGAGTGAAAGAAAAAAAACACTCTCCCTACCTACAGTTTTCTGTCCCTAGAAAAAATGTTTTTTTTTAATCACAATATAACACAAGGACAATTCACTCACTGTCCTTCCAGGTCCCTGGAAACAAGGACTTGCAGAGTGAAATAAACTGACACTCTCCCTACCTACAGTTTTCTGTCCCTAGAATAAATGTTTTTTTTAATCACAATATAGCACAAGGACAATTCAGTCACTGTCCTTCCAGGTCCCTGGAAACAAGGACTTGCAGAGTGAAATAAACTGACACTCTCCCTACCTACAGTTTTCTGTCCCTAGAATAAATGTTTTTTTTAATCACAATATAGCACAAGGACAATTCAGTCACTGTCCTTCCAGGTCCCTGGAAACAAGGACTTGCAGAGTGAAATAAACTGACACTCTCCCTACCTACAGTTTTCTGTCCCTAGAATAAATGTTTTTTTTAATCACAATATAGCACAAGGACAATTCAGTCACTGTCCTTCCAGGTCCCTGGAAACAAGGACTTGCAGAGTGAAATAAACTGACACTCTCCCTACCTACAGTTTTCTGTCCCTAGAATAAATGTTTTTTTTAATCACAATATAGCACAAGGACAATTCAGTCACTGTCCTTCCAGGTCCCTGGAAACAAGGACTTGCAGAGTGAAATAAACTGACACTCTCCCTACCTACAGTTTTCTGTCCCTAGAATAAATGTTTTTTTTAATCACAATATAGCACAAGGACAATTCAGTCACTGTCCTTCCAGGTCCCTGGAAACAAGGACTTGCAGAGTGAAATAAACTGACACTCTCCCTACCTACAGTTTTCTGTCCCTAGAATAAATGTTTTTTTTAATCACAATATAGCACAAGGACAATTCAGTCACTGTCCTTCCAGGTCCCTGGAAACAAGGACTTGCAGAGTGAAATAAACTGACACTCTCCCTACCTACAGTTTTCTGTCCCTAGAATAAATGTTTTTTTTAATCACAATATAGCACAAGGACAATTCAGTCACTGTCCTTCCAGGTCCCTGGAAACAAGGACTTGCAGAGTGAAATAAACTGACACTCTCCCTACCTACAGTTTTCTGTCCCTAGAATAAATGTTTTTTTTAATCACAATATAGCACAAGGACAATTCAGTCACTGTCCTTCCAGGTCCCTGGAAACAAGGACTTGCAGAGTGAAATAAACTGACACTCTCCCTACCTACAGTTTTCTGTCCCTAGAATAAATGTTTTTTTTAATCACAATATAGCACAAGGACAATTCAGTCACTGTCCTTCCAGGTCCCTGGAAACAAGGACTTGCAGAGTGAAATAAACTGACACTCTCCCTACCTACAGTTTTCTGTCCCTAGAATAAATGTTTTTTTTAATCACAATATAGCACAAGGACAATTCAGTCACTGTCCTTCCAGGTCCCTGGAAACAAGGACTTGCAGAGTGAAATAAACTGACACTCTCCCTACCTACAGTTTTCTGTCCCTAGAATAAATGTTTTTTTTAATCACAATATAGCACAAGGACAATTCAGTCACTGTCCTTCCAGGTCCCTGGAAACAAGGACTTGCAGAGTGAAATAAACTGACACTCTCCCTACCTACAGTTTTCTGTCCCTAGAATAAATGTTTTTTTTAAGCACAATATAGCACAAGGACAATTCACTCACTGTCCTTCCAGGTCCCTGGAAACAAGGACTTGCAGAGTGAAAGAAACTGACACTCTCCCTACCTACAGTTTTCTGTCCCTAGAATAAATGTTTTTTTAAGCACAATATAGCACAAGGACAATTCACTCACTGTCCTTCCAGGTCCCTGGAAACAAGGACTTGCAGAGTGAAAGAAACTGACACTGTCCCTACCTACAGTTTTCTGTCCCTAGAATAAATGTTTTTTTTAAGCACACTATAGCACAAGCACAAAACACACTGACACTCTCCCTACCTATCCTTCTCTTTCCCTAAACTAAAGGAATCCAGGTTAAGCAAGAAAGAAATAACAGTCACTGTCCCTGCCTATGCTGCTCTATCCCTGCTCCGGAACACACTACACTAGGCCGCCGTGCTGGCGGCCTTTTATAGTGTGGGGCGTGTACTAAACACCCTCAGCAATAATTGGCCACAGGCATCCTGCCTGTGGCCAATCATTGCTCTCCTCGCTGCCGGCGCTGTGATTGGCCAAGCATGCGGGGTCACAGTGCATGCTTGGCCAATCACAGCGCCTGGATGACACTGCGATGGCGTAGTGCATTGTGGGCCGTTCGCGTCACTCGAATTTGGCGCGAACGGCCCAAATCGTTCGATCTTCGTCGAACGATCGAACAGCCGATGTTCGAGTCGAACGTATGTTCGACTCGAACACGAAGCTCATCCCTAATCCTGAATATTGCTTATCTTCATTGCTCTAATCTTTTATACCTCTATTTGTATTGATATAATTGTTACTGAGGTTTATCCTCTACTGCCTTTCTTTCAATATGTATTTTTAGTGATTACTGTATTTATTTACAATTCTATTCTTGATCAGAATGTAATGTTCAGTATATTTGCTATTTACTTGTAAAATCTAATAAAAATATTAAACAAGGAAAAAGAAAAAGGAGAAGGATTTTGCGCTAATTTTTTTTACCGGCATTCTGTTGTAATCTCCATAGTATTCTTGTGAGTGAGGGGGTCCTCTATTGTCCCTTTGTCCTCCATATTGGTTTTGCCAATATGGTGGTCCTCTATTTTGTTGCCAGTTATTATAAGTTTTTTTCTGTTTTTTGAAAGGCTTTTTCCATAGTTTTTTTGGAGTGTAATGTTGGTGTTGTGTTCCATAATTTGAATCATAATACGGTTGTACAGGTTCAGGGTTATTCCATCTCGGTGTAGTTCTCTCATGAGATGTAGTAGGGTCTTGTATTCGTACTTCTCTAATAGGTGTGGAGTAAGTGGAACTAGGCAACACTTGTTAAGTTTGTTCTATCTTCTGTTGCCATTTGAAGACTTGATTTGTCCTATAGTCCCCCAGATCCCTTTGGTATTTCTTAATTTTCCGCTGTTGGACTTCCAGGTCTTTGGCTATTAGATCTTTGTTTAATTGTGTTGCCATTTTTTTGAAATCTGTAGATTCCCTATGTGGTTCAAGTTTTTCCTTAATTTCATCAATTTGTTGTTGTATGGTTCGAGTTTTTTCCTGTTTTCTCTTTAGGAGGAATTTAACTCCCTCTAGGCTTTTATTGTTAAAGAACTCAAACCATTCCTCCATCGACTCCTTGTCTGTTAAACCATCATTCAGAGGTAATTCCCATCGTAGTCTCCTAGGGACTATGTTTTCTTTAATATACTGGTCAAAAGTATTAACATCCCACTAAAGACTAACCTTTTTGTCCATCAAACGCCCTAATTTTCTGGTAAGGCTTTCTAAATCTGTGTTGCGTGTTTGTTGGTGTGTATTGAATACCTCCTCTATGTTTACATTTCTATTCTCCATGAACGTAAAAATGTCCATTGTAGCAGCAAAAGTGTGATAAGTGAATAATCAAGTGCTGTTTTTTTACCGGCGTTCTGTTGTAATCTCCAAAGTATTCTTGTGGGTGAGGGGGTCCTCTATTGTCCCTTTGTCCTCCATATTGGTTTTGCCAATATGGTGGTCCTCTATTTTGTTGCCAGTTATTATAAGGTTTTTTCTGTTTTTTGAAAGGCCTTTTCCATTGTTTTTTTGGAGTGTATTTTTGGTGTTGTGTTCCATAATTTGAATCATAATACGGTTGTACAGGTTCAGGGTTATTCCATCTCGGTGTAGTTCTCTCATGAGATGTAGTAGGGTCTTGTATTCGTACTTCTCTAACAGGTGTGGAGTAAGTGGAACTAGGCAACACTTGTTAAGTTTGTTCTATCTTCTGTTGCCATTTGAAGACTTGATTTGTCCTATAGTCCCCCAGATCCCTTTGGTATTTCTTAATTTTCCACTGTTGGACTTCCAGGTCTTTGGCTATTAGCTATTTAGCGCAAAATCCCCCTCCTTTTTCTTTATCAATAAGCGTATATTGATTGGTTTGCGCAAAAGTTATAGCGGCGATCTGCGATTTTTATCGTGACTGTGACATTATGGCGGACACATCGGACACTTTTGACACTACTTTGGGACCATTGTCATTTATACAGCGATCAGTGCTATAAAAATGCACTGGTTACTGTGTAAATGACACTGGCAGGGAAGGGGTTAATCACTAGGAGGCACAGGGAGCAGTAGATCTCTGTCATGTTGCTAGGCAGAACAGGTTTCACTTTATCAATCACTAATATCTTTGTGTCTTAAAGATTTGTTAGGAAAGGGGACATACAGGTACGTCCCTTTGCGCAGCCATGCCATTCTGCCGACGTAAATAGTTGTGCGGCGTCGGCAAGTGGTTAAAGTGGTTGTAAACCCTGTTTTTTTTTTAATATAAAAACAACAAACATGCCTATACTTACCTGCTCTCTGCAATGATTTTGCACAGAGAAGCCCCAATCCTCTTTTTCTGGGGTGCCCCGTCGGCGCTCCAAGCTCCTCCTTTTCATCGGGTGCCCCCACAGAGAGCCGCTTTCAATGGGGGCACCTGTGCAGGCTCGCTCCCAAGTCCTGCTGCTGCGTCCATTGACACAGACAGCGGTGGTCTGCCCCACCCCCCGCTCCTGTGCCACAGCTTTTGACTGGCAGCAGCAGGAGCCAATGGCCAATGGCTCCTGCTATCAATCTGTCCAATGAGGAGACAGACAGCGGCTGGGGCCGCTGAGCTTGTGCACATAGTTGGACCAGATCAGGCTCAGGTAAGAAAAAGGGGGGGGGGCTCTGGGGGGAGCTGCAGCACAGAAGGCTTTTCACTTTAATGCATTAAGGGGAAAACCCCTCAGACTTTACAACCACTTTAACCACTTCAATACAGGGCTTTTTATACCACTTCCATACCGGGGCTATTCTAGCACTTCTCTCCTACATGTACAAATAATCATTCTTTTGCTAGAAAATTACACAGAACCCCGAAACATTATATATGTTTTTTTAGCAGACAACCTAGGGAACAAAATGACGGTCATTGCAACTTTTTTTCTTGCACGGTATTTGCGCAATAATTTTTCAAACGCCTTTTTAAAAAAATAAAAATGGATTCATGAATTAAAAAATAACAAAACTGTAAAGTTACCCCAATTTTTGGGGAAAATATAAAAGATGATGTTATGCCGAGTAAATAGATACCTAACATGTCACGCTTTAAAATTGCGCACACTTATGGAATGGTGCCAAACTTCGGTACTTAAAAATCTCCATAGGCGACGCTTTCAATTTTTTTACAGGTTACCAGGTTAGAGTTACAGAGGAGGTCTAGTGCTAGAATTGTTACACGCGCTCTAATGCACGTGGCGATACCTCACATATGTGGTTTGAACGGCGTTTACATATGTGGGCGACTTACATGTGCATTCGCTTCTGATCGCGAGCTACCGGGGATAGGGGCGTTTTAATATATATTTTTTTTATTATATATTTTTTTTTTTTACTTATTTATTTATTTTTTTACACTTATTTTACTTTTTTTTTGGATCACTTTTATTCCTATTACAAACATCCCTTGTAATAGGAATGTGTGTGACAGGTCCTCTTTATTGAGAGATGCGGGGTCAGGCTGGAAAGCATGAGATCAGTGAAAATTTTTTCACCGATCTCATACTTACTAGCCGCAATGGCGGCTTTGTTTACATTTGAGGACCCGGGTGTGACGTCATCACATCACGCCCGGGCCTCCGACGATCATAGAAATGACTGGTGACCATCTGGTCACCAGTCATCTCTATGCTCGTCACGTGACCCACCAACGGCGCCGGAAGATTCGCTCCGGGTCCCCGATCTGGAGGGGGGGGATGTCCCCTCCCGCCGCCTATAAGAACGATCAAGCGGCGGAACCGCCGCTATGATCGTTCTTATGGTGCATAGAATCGCCGGCATTTCAAAAGGATATCTGACTGAATGATGCCTCTAGCTGCAGGTAGGGATGAGCTTCGTGTTCGAGTCGAACATACGTTCGACTCGAACATCGGCTGTTCGATCGTTCGACGAAGATCGAACGATTTGGGCCGTTCGCGCCAAATTCGAGTGACGCGAACGGCCCACAATGCACTACGCCATCGCAGTGTCATCCAGGCGCTGTGATTGGCCAAGCATGCACTGTGACCCCGCATGCTTGGCCAATCACAGCGCCGGCAGCGAGGAGAGCAATGATTGGCCACAGGCAGGATGCCTGTGGCCAATTATTGCTGAGGGTGTTTAGTACACGCCCCACACTATAAAAGGCCGCCAGCACGGCGGCCTAGTGTAGTGTGTTCCGGAGCAGGGATAGAGCAGCATAGGCAGGGACAGTGACTGTTATTTCTTTCTTGCTTAACCTGGATTCCTTTAGTTTAGGGAAAGAGAAGGATAGGTAGGGAGAGTGTCAGTGTGTTTTGTGCTTGTGCTATAGTGTGCTTAAAAAAAACATTTATTCTAGGGACAGAAAACTGTAGGTAGGGACAGTGTCAGTTTCTTTCACTCTGCAAGTCCTTGTTTCCAGGGACCTGGAAGGACAGTGAGTGAATTGTCCTTGTGCTATATTGTGCTTAAAAAAACATTTATTCTAGGGACAGAAAACTGTAGGTAGGGAGAGTGTCAGTTTCTTTCACTCTGCAAGTCCTTGTTTCCAGGGACCTGGAAGGACAGTGACTGAATTGTCCTTGTGCTATATTGTGATTAAAAAAAACATTTATTCTAGGGACAGAAAACTGTAGGTAGGGAGAGTGTCAGTTTATTTCACTCTGCAAGTCCTTGTTTCCAGGGACCTGGAAGGACAGTGACTGAATTGTCCTTGTGCTATAGTGTGCTTAAAAAAAACATTTATTCTAGGGACAGAAAACTGTAGGTAGGGACAGTGTCAGTTTCTTTCACTCTGCAAGTCCTTGTTTCCAGGGACCTGGAAGGACAGTGACTGAATTGTCCTTGTGCTATATTGTGATTAAAAAAAACATTTATTCTAGGGACAGAAAACTGTAGGTAGGGAGAGTGTCAGTTTATTTCACTCTGCAAGTCCTTGTTTCCAGGGACCTGGAAGGACAGTGACTGAATTGTCCTTGTGCTATATTGTGATTAAAAAAAACATTTATTCTAGGGACAGAAAACTGTAGGTAGGGAGAGTGTCAGTTTATTTCACTCTGCAAGTCCTTGTTTCCAGGGACCTGGAAGGACAGTGACTGAATTGTCCTTGTGCTATATTGTGATTAAAAAAAACATTTATTCTAGGGACAGAAAACTGTAGGTAGGGAGAGTGTCAGTTTATTTCACTCTGCAAGTCCTTGTTTCCAGGGACCTGGAAGGACAGTGACTGAATTGTCCTTGTGCTATATTGTGATTAAAAAAAACATTTATTCTAGGGACAGAAAACTGTAGGTAGGGACAGTGTCAGTTTCTTTCACTCTGCAAGTCCTTGTTTCCAGGGACCTGGAAGGACAGTGAGTGAATTGTCCTTGTGCTATATTGTGCTTAAAAAAAACATTTATTCTAGGGACAGAAAACTGTAGGTAGGGAGAGTGTCAGTTTATTTCACTCTGCAAGTCCTTGTTTCCAGGGACCTGGAAGGACAGTGACTGAATTGTCCTTGTGCTATATTGTGATTAAAAAAAACATTTATTCTAGGGACAGAAAACTGTAGGTAGGGAGAGTGTCAGTTTATTTCACTCTGCAAGTCCTTGTTTCCAGGGACCTGGAAGGACAGTGACTGAATTGTCCTTGTGCTATATTGTGATTAAAAAAAACATTTATTCTAGGGACAGAAAACTGTAGGTAGGGAGAGTGTCAGTTTATTTCACTCTGCAAGTCCTTGTTTCCAGGGACCTGGAAGGACAGTGAGTGAATTGTCCTTGTGTTATATTGTGATTAAAAAAAACATTTTTTCTAGGGACAGAAAACTGTAGGTAGGGAGAGTGTTTTTTTTCTTTCACTCTGCAAGTCCTTGTTTCCAGGGACCTGTAAGGACAGTGACTGAATTGTCCTTGTGCTATATTGTGCTTAAAAAAAACATTTATTCTAGGGACAGAAAACTGTAGGTAGGGAGAGTGTCAGTTTATTTCACTCTGCAAGTCCTTGTTTCCAGGGACCTGGAAGGACAGTGACTGAATTGTCCTTGTGCTATATTGTGATTAAAAAAAACATTTATTCTAGGGACAGAAAACTGTAGGTAGGGAGAGTGTCAGTTTATTTCACTCTGCAAGTCCTTGTTTCCAGGGACCTGGAAGGACAGTGACTGAATTGTCCTTGTGCTATAGTGTGCTTAAAAAAAACATTTATTCTAGGGACAGAAAACTGTAGGTAGGGACAGTGTCAGTTTCTTTCACTCTGCAAGTCCTTGTTTCCAGGGACCTGGAAGGACAGTGAGTGAATTGTCCTTGTGCTATATTGTGCTTAAAAAAACATTTATTCTAGGGACAGAAAACTGTAGGTAGGGAGAGTGTCAGTTTCTTTCACTCTGCAAGTCCTTGTTTCCAGGGACCTGGAAGGACAGTGACTGAATTGTCCTTGTGCTATATTGTGATTAAAAAAAACATTTATTCTAGGGACAGAAAACTGTAGGTAGGGAGAGTGTCAGTTTATTTCACTCTGCAAGTCCTTGTTTCCAGGGACCTGGAAGGACAGTGACTGAATTGTCCTTGTGCTATATTGTGATTAAAAAAAACATTTATTCTAGGGACAGAAAACTGTAGGTAGGGAGAGTGTCAGTTTATTTCACTCTGCAAGTCCTTGTTTCCAGGGACCTGGAAGGACAGTGACTGAATTGTCCTTGTGCTATATTGTGATTAAAAAAAACATTTATTCTAGGGACAGAAAACTGTAGGTAGGGAGAGTGTCAGTTTATTTCACTCTGCAAGTCCTTGTTTCCAGGGACCTGGAAGGACAGTGACTGAATTGTCCTTGTGCTATATTGTGATTAAAAAAAACATTTATTCTAGGGACAGAAAACTGTAGGTAGGGACAGTGTCAGTTTCTTTCACTCTGCAAGTCCTTGTTTCCAGGGACCTGGAAGGACAGTGAGTGAATTGTCCTTGTGCTATATTGTGCTTAAAAAAAACATTTATTCTAGGGACAGAAAACTGTAGGTAGGGAGAGTGTCAGTTTATTTCACTCTGCAAGTCCTTGTTTCCAGGGACCTGGAAGGACAGTGACTGAATTGTCCTTGTGCTATATTGTGATTAAAAAAAACATTTATTCTAGGGACAGAAAACTGTAGGTAGGGAGAGTGTCAGTTTATTTCACTCTGCAAGTCCTTGTTTCCAGGGACCTGGAAGGACAGTGAGTGAATTGTCCTTGTGTTATATTGTGATTAAAAAAAACATTTTTTCTAGGGACAGAAAACTGTAGGTAGGGAGAGTGTTTTTTTTCTTTCACTCTGCAAGTCCTTGTTTCCAGGGACCTGTAAGGACAGTGAGTGAATTGTCCTTGTGCTATATTGTGCTTAAAAAAAACATTTATTCTAGGGACAGAAAACTGTAGGTAGGGAGAGTGTCAGTTTATTTCACTCTGCAAGTCCTTGTTTCCAGGGACCTGGAAGGACAGTGACTGAATTGTCCTTGTGCTATATTGTGATTAAAAAAAACATTTATTCTAGGGACAGAAAACTGTAGGTAGGGACAGTGTCAGTTTATTTCACTCTGCAAGTCCTTGTTTCCAGGGACCTGGAAGGACAGTGAGTGAATTGTCCTTGTGTTATATTGTGATTAAAAAAAACATTTTTTCTAGGGACAGAAAACTGTAGGTAGGGAGAGTGTTTTTTTTCTTTCACTCTGCAAGTCCTTGTTTCCAGGGACCTGTAAGGACAGTGAGTGAATTGTCCTTGTGCTATATTGTGCTTAAAAAAAACATTTATTCTAGGGACAGAAAACTGTAGGTAGGGAGAGTGTCAGTTTATTTCACTCTGCAAGTCCTTGTTTCCAGGGACCTGGAAGGACAGTGACTGAATTGTCCTTGTGCTATATTGTGCTTAAAAAAAACATTTATTCTAGGGACAGAAAACTGTAGGTAGGGAGAGTGTCAGTTTATTTCACTCTGCAAGTCCTTGTTTCCAGGGACCTGGAAGGACAGTGACTGAATTGTCCTTGTGCTATATTGTGATTAAAAAAAACATTTATTCTAGGGACAGAAAACTGTAGGTAGGGAGAGTGTCAGTTTATTTCACTCTGCAAGTCCTTGTTTCCAGGGACCTGGAAGGACAGTGAGTGAATTGTCCTTGTGTTATATTGTGATTAAAAAAAACATTTTTTCTAGGGACAGAAAACTGTAGGTAGGGAGAGTGTTTTTTTTCTTTCACTCTGCAAGTCCTTGTTTCCAGGGACCTGTAAGGACAGTGAGTGAATTGTCCTTGTGCTATATTGTGCTTAAAAAAAACATTTATTCTAGGGACAGAAAACTGTAGGTAGGGAGAGTGTCAGTTTATTTCACTCTGCAAGTCCTTGTTTCCAGGGACCTGGAAGGACAGTGACTGAATTGTCCTTGTGCTATATTGTGATTAAAAAAAACATTTATTCTAGGGACAGAAAACTGTAGGTAGGGAGAGTGTCAGTTTATTTCACTCTGCAAGTCCTTGTTTCAAGGGACAGAGAAGGACACCTGAAGGTAGCCCTTATTGCTTTTTTCCCATCTCCCTGCAGGCCATCTATTAGAATGTCTGGAAGGCAAACAAGGAGAGGCAGACAGTCAGGAGGCAATAAAAGAGGGCAAGCAGGCTCTGTGTCTGGGGGCAACAGTGCTGGTCGTGGACGCGGTGCATTGTCATCAGCACATGGCCATGGGACACGCTTGTCCTTCTTTTCGGCAGCTGGACATGTTGAGCCACATCATGCCGAAGACTTGGTAGAGTGGATGACCAAGCCCTCCTCCTCCTCCTCATCCTCTCTCACCCAGGCTCAGGGTACTGGAAAAGCAGCTGCCAAAGCGTCGTCTTCCCTGGTATCAATGTCAGACAAATCATCAGTCACTCCTTCCCTAGACCCACCATGTCCTCCTCCTGAGGAGTCCCCCGAACTGTTTCAGCACAGTGTTGGGTACATGCTCCAGGAGGATGCCCAGCGTTTCGAAGGGTCTGATGATGAAACCCAGCTAGAGGAAGGCAGTAGCGTGAGAGCAGACAGAGGGGATGCTCAAGAAGGACACCAATCTGGCAGTCATGTTCCAGCAGCTGCAGCATACTGCCAGATTGGCTCCAGTGATGAGGAGGGAGGGGATGATGAGGTCACTGACTCCACGTGGGTGCCTAATAGGAGAGAGGAGGAGGAGGAGGATGAGGAGGAGGCACATCTCCAACGAGGCAGGATGCCCTTTGGTGGCCAGCGTAAGGGCAGTACACCGACGGAATCACACCGCAGAGCTCCGCCTGTGCAGGGCGCTGCCTCTGCCCGTCATTCAAAAAGTTCTTTGGTGTGGGCCTTTTTTGAGGCTAGTGCATCAGATCGCACAGCTGCTGTTTGCAACATATGTCTCAAGCGTATATCGCGTGGCCAAAACATCAGCCGCTTGGGTACCACATGCCTGACCAGACATATGTTGACCTGCCATGCAGCTCGTTGGCAAGCCTACCTCAAAGACCCACACCAAAGAACAAAGCGGACCTCTCCTTGCACCGCATCAGCTGGGATCTCCAACCCCACTATAACTTCAGTCCTCTCTGAAACATGCACTGAGAGGAATGAAGGTGTAGAATTAGGTGTGTCACAGCCAAGTACTTGCGCCCACTCTGCTAGCAGTACACCGACGTCCGATTCTAGCAGGCAAATTTCCCTGCCCCAGCTGCTGGACCGTCGAAAGAAGTTCACTCCCAGCCATCCACATGCCCAGCGGTTGAATGCTAGCTTGGCTAAATTGCTAGCGCTTCAACTGCTGCCTTTTCAGTTGGTAGACTCGGCCCCCTTCCGTGAGTTTGTGCAATGTGCAGTTCCTCAGTGGCAGGTTCCCAAACGCCACTTTTTCTCACGGAAGGCTATTCCGGCTCTCTACCGGCATGTGGAAGGCAATGTCTTGGCCTCGCTGGACAGGGCGGTCAGCGGTAAAGTGCATATTACCGCTGACTCATGGTCCAGCAGGCATGGACAGGGACGTTACCTTTCTTTCACGGCCCATTGGGTCACTCTTTTGGCAGCTGGGAAGGATTCAGGACAAGGTGCAGTAGTGTTGGAGGTTGTCCCACCGCCACGCCTCCAAAATGCTACTACTGGTTGTGACACACCTCTCTCCTCCACCCCCTCCTCTTCTTCTTCCTCCATGGCCTCTTCCTGTGGTTTGTCCTATGAACCAGTGGTGCTCCGTAGCCGTTCACGGGGCTACGCAAGTACGCAGGCAAAAAGATGCCATGCCGTGCTTGCGCTGGTGTGTTTGGGGGACAGAAGCCACACTGGGGCAGAGGTCCTGTCTGCTCTGCAGGGCCAGGCCGAGAGGTGGTTGACGCCACGCCAGCTTAAGCCAGGAATGGTGGTTTGCGACAATGGCACCAACCTCCTCTCCGCCCTCCGACAGGGACAACTGACCCATGTGCCCTGTGTGGCTCACGTCCTTAACCTGGTGGTGCAGCGCTTCTTGGGCAGGTACCCGGGCTTACAGGATGTCCTGAGGCAGGCCAGGAAAGTCTGTGTGCATTTCCGCAGATCTTATAATGCCAGTGCTCGCCTGGCTGAGCTGCAAAAGGAGTTGAACCTGCCCAAGAACCGCCTTATATGTGACATGCCCACCAGGTGGAACTCAACGTTGGCCATGCTGCAGCGGCTGCACACGCAGCAGAGGGCCATCAATGAGTACCTGTGCGACTACGGCACCAGGACAGGGTCAGGGGAGCTTGGTTTTTTTTCTCCACGCCAGTGGGGCATGATCAGGGATGCATGCACTGTCCTGGCACCATTTGAGGAGGCCACGAGGATGGTGAGCAGTGACAGTGCATGCATCAGTGACACTGTACCTCTTGTCCACCTGTTGGAGCACACGCTGCGTGGAATAATGGACAGGGCACTTGAGGCAGAACAGAGGCAGGAAGAGGAGGACTTCCTTGCCTCTCAAGGCCCCCTTTACCCAGACAGTGTTCCTTCTGTCCCACCCATCGCACAGGAAGAGGAGGAGGAGGAGGAGGAGGAGGAGGAGGAGGAGGAGGATTGTGTCAGCATGGAGGTGGAGGCTGGCACTCAGCATCATCAGCAGCAGTCTTTTAGGGATGATTTACAGTCCCAAGAAACCAGTGGACTTGTACGTGGCTGGGAGGAGGTGGCTGCGGATCATGTCGTCCTTAGTGACCCAGAGGACTCCGGAGCGAATGCCTCAGCAAACCTACGCTGCATGGCCTCCCTGATCCTGCAAAGTCTGCGGAAGGATCCTCGTATTCTTCGGATCAAGGAGAGGGACCATTACTGGCTGGCCACTCTCCTTGATCCACGGTACAAGGGTAAGGTTGCGGACCTTATGTTACCGTCGCAGAGGGAGCAGAGGATGAGACAACTCCGGGAGGCCTTGCAGAAAGGTCTGTGCAACGCGTTCCCAGAGACTGGGAGGTTGCAAACTCCTGGTCCTGGACAACGAGTTGCTGAGGCTTCGGCCAGTCAAAGAAGGAGCGGTGGGGAAGGTGGCCGTCTGACCGATGCGTTCAGACAATTCTTTAGTCCGCAGCCCCAAAGTATGATCGGTTCCAGCAACCATCGCCAGCGTCTGATAAACATGGTGCAGGAATATCTAGGGGCAAGGTCAGACTTGGACACCTTCCCCACCGAAAATCCTCTGGCTTACTGGGTCTTGAGGATGGATCACTGGCCAGAGCTTGCACAGTATGCAATTGAGCTACTGGCCTGTCCTGCATCCAGCGTTCTTTCGGAACGCACATTCAGTGCTGCTGGAGGATTTGTCACGGATCACAGGGTGCGCCTGTCCACCGACTCGGTTGATCGACTGACTTTCATCAAGATGAACCAGTCTTGGATCACCACCAGCTACCACACACCTGATGCTGATATAACAGACTAATTGATTTTAACATGTCACATCCCTTCAAGACTGATGCTGATGCTGAGTGCCTGTGCTGTTATGTTGACTGGCTATCCTCCTCCTCCGAGTCCTCAATGATACGATTGATGATGATAGCTTGTAAGATCATTTTTGTTTATGGGTGCCGCCACCAGTGCCTAACGCCCAATTTTTCAGCCCCTGTTTAACAGGGGCGTGTAATTACAATTTTTGAAGCAATACTTTGCAACAGGGCTCATTGCTGTGCTCCAAGTACAGTATCTGTGAGGAGTTGCAGTGTTGTGCCACCAGTGCCTAACGCCCAATTTTTCAGCCCCTGTTTAACAGGGGCGTGTAATTACAATTTTTGAAGCAATACTTTGCAACAGGGCTCATTGCTGTGCTCCAAGTACAGTATCTGTGAGGAGTTGCAGTGTTGTGCCACCAGTGCCTAAGGCCCAATTTTTCAGCCCCTGTTTAACAGGGGCGTGTCATTACAATTTTTGAAGCAATACTTTGCAACAGGGCTCATTGGTGTGCTCCAAGTACAGTATCTGTGAGGAGTTGCAGTGTTGTGCCACCAGTGCCTAAGGCCCAATTTTTCAGCCCCTGTTTAACAGGGGCGTGTCATTACAATTTTTGAAGCAATACTTTGCAACAGGGCTCATTGGTGTGCTCCAAGTACAGTATCTGTGAGGAGTTGCAGTGTTGTGCCACCAGTGCCTAAGGCCCAATTTTTCAGCCCCTGTTTAACAGGGGCGTGTCATTACAATTTTTGAAGCAATACTTTGCAACAGGGCTCATTGGTGTGCTCCAAGTACAGTATCTGTGAGGAGTTGCAGTGTTGTGCCACCAGTGCCTAAGGCCCAATTTTTCAGCCCCTGTTTAACAGGGGCGTGTCATTACAATTTTTGAAGCAATACTTTGCAACAGGGCTCATTGCTGTGCTCCAAGTACAGTATCTGTGAGGGGTTGCAGTGTTGTGCCACCAGTGCCTAAGGCCCAATTTTTCAGCCCCTGTTCAACAGGGGCATGTAATTACAATTCTTGATCTAATAATTCACAGCAGGGCCCATTGCTGCACCAACCAAGAGTAACTGTCAGGGCTTACAGTGTTGTGGCACCAGCACCACCATCAAAGGCCCAATTTTTACTACCACTGTTCAACAATTATATGTAATTAAAATTCCTGATATAATAGTTGACACCAGGGCGTTCCAGCACCAACCAAGAGTAACTGTGAGTGCTTACAGTGTTGTGCCAACACCAACAACTAAGGGGCCTATTTCTGCAGAGTATATACGGCAGGTCCCTACTTTCAAACATCCAACTTACAAACGACTCCTACTTGCAAACGCAAGAAGACAACAGGAAGTGAGAGGAAATCTACCACTAGGAAGGAAAATTCTCTCCTGTAAGAATAAATATGGGAGAAAGGTGTCTCCTCTGTACTGATGCTTTATCAGCAATCCTTGTTTCAAGAAAAACACCACATTTCAAAAACAGTTGTCATTGGGACGGAAAGTGAGGTGAAATGTTCTGAACAGGGGCACAGACAGCAAAACAAATGTTACAGGGGTGATAACCCTTACCTATGTTTTCCAAAAAGTTTAAAAATAGATTTTTGGTCTGGAGCTACACTTCAACAATGTACCTGTTCAAAATTACAAACAGACTCTACATAAGAACAAACCTACAGTCCCTGTCTTGTATGCACCGCCTGTATAGGGCTGTTCAGAGTATATAGGGCCTTTTTTATTTTATGTGCGGGGTTCCCCTTAATATCCATACAAGACCCAAAGGGGCTGGTAATGGGCTGGGGTAGGGGGGGGGTCATGGGGTAGCTATGCCATTTTTCTTAAAGAATTTCATCCATATTACCGGGACCAGACATTACATTAAAGCCGCAAGCAGTTTTAAATGGCTTTTTTTTCCTTTAGAAGTGTCATTTTGTGCAGGGACAGTTCTAAACACGGGAAACACGTGGCACTTCACAGGCATACTTTAGACACCCCCCAGGTACGATATTTAAAGGAATATTTGACTTTTTTTTTTTCACTTTATGCATCATTAAAATGACTGCTCCCGAAAAACGACCGTTTTTAAAACTTCTTTTTGCATTGATACATGTCCCCTGGTGCAGAACCCGGGTTCCCAAACCCTTTTTAGGACAATAACATGCATAATAGTTGTTATAATTAGCACTTTAGAATTCGAACGTTCGCATCCATTGTATTTAATAGGGTTCTAATGTTCGTTCGAACTTTCGGTCCGTTCGCGGGTTCTGGTGCGAACCGAACCCGGGGGTGTTCGGCTCAGCACTAGCTGCAGGCATCATTCAGATATCCCCCTACAAAGCCAGGACGTCATATGACGTCCACCCAGGATGGGAGATCCCATCTGTGGATGTCATTTGACTATGGCTGGGTAGGGAAGTGGTTAAGGCTCCATTCATACCCAAGTGTAGTGCAGCGACGGCTGCTGCACCTTTTCTTATTAGTCTTTTTATGTGTTATTGTGGCACGTTTTTGGAGCGGCACCATTCATCTGAATAGGCCTCCCTCCGCTCCAAAAGCACTACAAAGAAGCTCATGTACCATATTTTGGCACAGAGCCAGGTGCGTTTGGTAGTGTGATTTTAGCGCGTTTTGCCATTTGACAATCAAGGCAAAATTGCACAGTTTGGGGTGCCATTAAAGTGTTTGTAAACCCACAAAAAAAAACCTGCAAGACAAAGGCATAATGAGCTAGTATGCATATCAAACTAGCTCATTATGAAATACTCACCTTAGATCGAAGCACCAGCTACCGTCCCCGCACACTGCTCCGGCCCGCGACACTGCTCCCGGAGTTATTTCCTTGTATCGCAGGCTCCGGCGCTGTGATTAGTCGGAGCCGCGATGGTGTCACTCCCACGCATGCGTGTGGGAGCCGCCGGTGGCGGTAACGGCACTAGGCTTGTGCAATTCGTTTCGTAACGAATCAAAATTCGTCCGAATTTAGCAACTTTCGGACATTCGGAAGCATTCGAATTTCCGAACAGAGCAATTACGAATAAAACCGAATCCGAAATAAATTATACCGCAAAATAGCGAATGCCCGAAGGTCTTCGGCATAATTCGTTATGAAAAAAGTTACGAATGTACGAATCCATTCGAAGCACAATAACACTCACTCTGCTCTCTGCTTCTCCCTCACCATGCTGAACTCCCTCTCAAAATGGTGTACAGGGGGCGGAGGCTAAAGCCGCATGAAAAAACGAAAGTAAAATACGAGATTTCGAATCCATTCGAAGCACAATAACACTCACTCTGCTCTGCTCTCTGCTTCTCCCTCACCGTGCTGAACCCTCTCAAAATGGTGTACAGGGGCGGAGCCTATAGCCGCATGTAAAAAACGAAAGTAAAATACGAGATTTCGAATCGTTACAAATAACCGCTATGTATTTAGAAAAGTACAAATCCATTCGAAGCACATTAGGCATAATAGGCAGCGTCGTTGTGAGAGAGACACGGAAAATTACGAATCAACGAACCCAAAAAAAGTTACGAAAGTAGGAGTTGTGTCCAGAATCAACGAAAAACAACGTACTCTACCGAAAGTACGAATTATAAAGCAACAAAAAATTCAACGAAAAATGTCGCTTGCAAAAATACGAATGAGTCCGAACACGAAAAATCCCGTCTAGCAAAATTACGAATGATTACGAATCAACAGGACCGGAAAGAAACGAACCGAAACGGAACAAATTTTTCCGTTGTGCACAAGTCTAAACGGCACGTCAGCTGAAGCAACCACACGAACGAGCCGTTGTTTCAGTGCGCATGTGCCGATGACGTCGTCACATGCTGATACAGGAGATATCTCCTAAACTGTGCAGGTTTAGGAGATATCCAGGATAGCTCCTGAGAGGAAAAACGTGATGATGTCACCGTCGCAGGGTGGGGCCTGCGACAGTGACATCATCACGTTTTTCCTCTTAGGAGGTTGATGGACAAGCAAACCAGGAAGTGAAGTGAAGCCTGTGGAGACACTGCGGTTCTTACTATGGGACATGCTGCTTTGTCGCTTATAAATGGCTTTTATCTTGTAAGTGCAACCCACTTATTTTATTAAATACATTTTTCTAAAACTACTGCACTATGGGAGCAATTATTTTTTATATTTTCGAGTCTTACTAGCTGCAGTTCCGGACAATATTAAGGGTTAAGGTGACCAGATTTTTAAAATTAAATCCGGGGACATATTTTTTTTTTACTAGTAATGGCGGGAGGGGACATTGGCTCTCACAGCCTGTCAAGTCTTACTCTCTGGGCCCCGGCTACTACTGGGTGGGGAGCAGAGGAAGATCACTCCACCAGGGAGGGCAAGGAGATAAGCAGGCAGGCGGCTGGCCGGGACTTGAGCCAAGGCAAAAGAACATGCGAGCGGAGCTGAATGGGCATGCACCCGAAACTGAAGAAATATTCCCTACGCTCCGACCAGCACATTATATTCAGAATGGGGCACAGATAATGGAAAAAAATACACCCACTTAGCTAGTAGGAGCGGCGGAGCAGGGGGGTGTAATTTAGATTTTTTTTTTTTTAATTTTGCACTGACTGTCTTTGAAATTGCCCCAGCCCCTGTTCAAATACAATCTGGGGACAAAACCGGGGACAGACTTGGTCCAGGGACAGTGTCCTCAATCCGGGGACTGTCCCCGGAAACCGAGGATGTCTGGTCACCCTATTAAGGGTCCTGGGAGACTTATTTCCCTGAGCTGGGTGAGACTACTATTTTAGTGGTCACGGAGAGGTTGTAAGCAGGCTACTTACTCACTTGGGTGAAGAGCTGTATGCACATTGTGTGAAGGATCTTTTCACGTTTTCCTCTCCTACAGCTTATCATCTATACTCAAATGTATGAACCACTTAGGCTCTGAGGAAAGGGGTGCGCCCCTGAAACGCGTCAGCCATCTGGATGTTTTCGGGTATCATTTGACCCTCTCTGTCATCAAGTCATGTCGGTGAATGCTAAGATCTTCAGCCATTGTTTCCGATAAGCTTGTATATAAGCTCTGTCTGTAAGTAGGACTATTGCTTTTTAATGATATTTTAATGAACCTGTAAGTGGTAATGCACTAGGTCGGTGCGCCCTCCTGTTTTCTTTCTTTTTTTAGCCATATGAACACCCATTGTTCTGAGGAGGGCTGCAAGATTATAGACTTTGCCTCTAGACAGAACCACGGCACCTATGTTTTGACGATACACCGAGAGCGCAGGAGATTTTGGTTTTATCATCTATACTCAGCACGGATGGTTGTTGTAAATGTTTCACCTATGGACTGAAATTTTGAGACTCTGTCTTAGTCTTTCTTTTTTAGCCTCCTTTTTACTTTTATAATTCTGAAATATCACTAGCGCTGCATCTATTTTGTATATATATATATATTTGTTTGAGTTTGTATTAGACTTTGGGTGCTGGCAGCTGTGTTCATATATGCGCAGCGTTGGCCTTTGGGCTTCTTTTTTACATAAGCCTTATTCAGGGCTTTTTTTCTCAGAGAATAGGTGCAGGAACTCCCCCTCTTCTGAGTTACCCTTCGTATCTGCTCCCTACCCACCTCTGAGTATTGCTCCTTGGTTCCACTTCCTATCCACCTCCCAGTACCTACCCTTTTAGAGAATACAGAACAAAGTATCATCTTGTGCTACTAAGTGATTTGCATGGAATTTGTTAATAAGAAGAAACCTGTAGTACAACCACTTTAAGAAATAATGGCACCGCAAACGTTTCCCGTGTTTTGCCGTGATTCTGAGTTTTCTGAGTCCAGTGTCTGGTCATTCCATTGGCCTGAAAAATGACCTTCTTGATGATAACATATATACCCGCAATTGTGTTTAACACATAGCACAAAGTAAAATCATCCCTGTCACTAGAATAGAAAGGGTTACATAAAGACGCAATTTCATTAAGTTCAACCAATAGAAAAAAAGAATAAATAAATAGAAATCCTCCATATACATGACCCAAAGTTCATCTAGAGCAGGGGTAGGCAACCTTGGCCCTCAAGCTGTTTTGAAACTACAAGTCCCATGAGACATTGCAAGACCCTGACAATCACAGGCATGACTCCTAGAGGCAGAGGCATGATGGGATTTGTAGTTTCATCACAGCTGGAGTGCCGAGGTTGCCTACCCCTGATCTAGAGGAAGGCAAAAAAAAAACAATAAAGCATGGTCCAACAGGAGAAGAACATGTTTTCGGATCGCCTAGAAGGCAATCAGATATTCATTGATCAATAGTCTCTGGTTTCATAGGCATGCGCACAGGGTGTGCCAGGTGTGCCATGGCAGCTAAGGCTACAAAGAAATGGACTGGGGAATCTTTGTCCTCGGTCCCTTTCTCTGCTATTTCACCAATGCTCCTCAATGGGGCGCCTAACACATTGTAAAAAAAAAAAAATTATTTCAAAAAATATATATATATATATATATTTTGAAATAATTTGTTCAAAAAACTGTAAAAAATAATAAAAAAAGAATAAAATAATAAAAACAAAAAAGTACTGTTACCAATCTCATCCCTACTAACACCATCCACTGCTCTACTAACACCATCCACTGAGTGTTTGAACTTTGGGGTGCACACCCTAATGCAATAGGCTGCGCACACCTATGTCTGGTTTTAATTACTTTTAAAGCTGAACTCCGGGATAAGCAATTATCATCTCCATACAAGAGTCATGTGCCCTTACTTGAAACTCAGAGTGCTTTGCATTGTTTTGCGGTCACTGAAAATTTGACTCGAGGGAACAAGACCTTCAAAATGAATTTCCTTTACACCAGTGGCATAAGGCAATACATTACAATAGTAAATCTTCGGCATGTGTGGACCATTGGGATAATGCGCAAAAACTATTACACAGGTGGTATCTAACCCCTGCCCGTCTACACAACATGAGTTCTGTCACTTCACCTTTATGTTGGAGAAACTGCCAATCAAAAGGTAACCTAATCCATATCTTCTGGAGCTGTGATGTAATACACCCCTTCTGGTTAAAAGTACAATCACTCGTTCGGAATATCACCGGAACAAAATATACACTTAACGCTGCATTTACATTACTGAGCCTGGGTATAGAGAACTTTCCTCCATTAATGAGAAAAGTGGTCATTCACGTCATGTTCGCAGCGCGAATATCAATTGCAAAAGAATGGCGCTCACAAGCACCTCCCAGTATCTCGGAAGTAATAGCTAGAGTAAACTCACAATATACTATGGAAAAAATACTGGCTTATACGGAAAGACGATCCATGACCTTCCATAAACATTGGGAAATATGGAAGACATCCAAATATGCCTCCTCACACTTATGACACACATTATCTTATTGACTTAACAACCTTAATGAATAATGTATATCAACATCCAGTGGTTTGAAATAAAAGCAAGGTATGATTAAGAATGCTTACCCAAATATTCCTATTCATATAGTTTAGAAATATCCTCGTTTAGTATTAGTTATTGATAAGCATTTTAGTTCTTATTGTTTGGAATAGCTCCAAGGACCCTCATTAAGGTCCAGGACGAGCTACGCAGCACCGTACAAGCAGAAAAGCCTGCTCACAGTGTGAACCCTAAAGGGGTGACAGGCCTATCCTCCTAGTGAGGCCAATGCCGATCTTTGCATATGTAGCTCAATAATTGACTTGCATTTTACGTTGATCGCTCTAAGATCTATATATGTTATTCACCTTGTATGACTCTGTACTGTGTAATATGCAAAACTCTGTATACATTGTGAAACCCAATAAAAAAACGAATGTTTAAAAAAAAAAAAAATTTGACTCGACTTACCAAGTTTAACCACCTTAATCCCGCCGTATGCATTTACACGGCCTCGTATAGAAGTGGTTATACCAGGATCATGGTTGAGGCTACAACCATTATCCCATTACCCAGTGCTGGGACAAGGTCATCTAGAGCCCAGGGCGAATATTCCAAAAAGCGTCCCCCCCCCCCAAGATGTACGAGCATTGAGTGTCAGCAAAAATTTCCCCCGAAAAATTTAACACAAATCTGCATACTTACCCTCTACACAAAGATTCCCCCTCCTCCCAGGACAAATCCCCCCCCCCCGACTGAAATCCTCCCTCCCAGCACAAATGTTTGCACCACTTCCCCCAACACAAATGCCCCTCCCCCAAAAAAATCACCCCTCCTAGCACAAATCTTCTACCCCTCAAATACACATCGTCTCCCCCCTACACTCTAATCCCTCCTCTTAGCACAACCCGCCCCCCCCAGCTCAAATATTCCCCCACCCCCTCCCCCCCCAAAAAATGCCCTTCCTAGCACAAATACTGCCCAATCATCCTTACTAGCACAATTCCCCCCCCCCCCACCACCACCATATCACTTCTAGCACAAAAAAAAAACAAATCCCCCCAACTAGTACAAATCCTCTTCTCCCATCCTCCATCCCATCAAAATTGCCCCTAAATCACCACTCCCAGTACTTCCACCCAAATTTCCCCTCCTAGAACAATTCTTACCCCATGCCGCCCCCCTAAATTCCACCTCCCAACACAGATTCCCCCCACCCCCCATCTCCTCACAGTGCTCCCCCCACTTCACATGATGCTACAGCGCCCAAGGCAGCCGTCCCTCCTGCCCACCCCTTGTCCTAGCCCTGGACAGAGTGAGGAACAGATATTGTTCATCTCCTTCTGTGACGTCACACACCGGAAAGAAATGGGAATTTAGTTGTTTCCAGTTTGTTTATTTTACAAGCCGTTATCAACCTGCAAATGAGGCGATTAACCACTTCAGCCTCGGACCATTTTGCTGGTCAAAGACCAGGCCACTTTTTGCGATTCGGCACTGCGTCGCTTTAACTGACAATTATGCGGTCGTGCGATGTGGCTCCCAAAAAAAAATTACGTCCTTTTTTTCCCACAAATAGAGCTTTCTCTATCTCTCCGTGAGACGATCGCCAGACCCACGGTCGGGCTCACGGAGAAAGCGGCAGGGTCGCGAGCGCGCGACCACACGGTGGCATCTTAAAGGGGACGTACAGGTACGTGCTTATGCCTGTCCGTGCCGCTCTGCCAACGTATATATACAGGCGGCGGTCCTTAAGTGGTTAAAGTTGCTTGGCTGCTTTGGAGGCCAGAGAAGAAATCTGGGGTCTAAAAGATCTCTCCATAAAGAGGTTATTGTTTTGTGTGTGGAATTAAACGTGCGCGAAAATATATACCAAAAAAAATGGCGCCTTTTGGGGATAAGAACATATAAACCAACAGCTGCCCCATTTAAAGCGGAGGTTCACCCAAACATACAACATTATTTTAAAAAAAACAGTGCACAATGCACATACTGAATCGGCAAACCATTTTAATTTTTTTTAATTAAATACCTTATTATTGCCATCTGAAAAGTGATTTCCGGTATTCCCCTCCCGCGGGAGTAGGCGTAGCTGATGCTTTCCCCGGCGACGCAATGCGTTGTGGGACATATTTGCTAAATGAATAGTGGAGCGCCGTACCTTGAAATCTCGAGAGATTTCACTCGTGAAGTGACGCGTGACGTCGGTCACGTGACGAGGGCGTCTCTAATGGCGCCATTTTATAAACTGGGATTCAGGTTGTTGACGACGTTGCCATGACAACGGGGCGGGAACTTTCTACGTCGCCGCCCATTGTGATGGCAACCCTCAGTGTTGACGGTGCACGGCACCGTTAACACTGAGCATGCGCGGGATCGAGTGGAGAATGCTGGGAAGACAGCATTCTCCGCAATCAGGAAGTAGGTGCTTGTGGGCTCCTATTGCCCACAAGCAAAATGGAAATGTTCCACAGAGGTTTTATAAGTCATCCTTGTGTCGGAAAACGGAATGGTGGCGGTTTGCACATTAGGAACAGTGAGTAAGCAATTGCAATGGTAATGATAATTTAATGGGGCAAAAAAAATAATACGAAAAGCCGCGGAACCTCCGCTTTAAAGTGAACAAATCACTAAACTGTGTGGAATTATAAGGTAAAGAATAAGGCGCTATACATGTTCATGTGAAAAACTGGCACAAAGAAAAACACTGCATCAAACTTAAATGTGCATATAAATGAAAAAATAAGCAAGCATATAGTCCATAAGTGAATAAATCCCAACACCAAAACTAAATGCAGGGGACATGTATCAATGCAAAAACAAGTTTTAAAAACGGACGTTTTCCGGGAGCAGTCATTTTAATGATGCATAAAGTGAAAAAAAAAAAGTCAAATATTCCTTTAAATATTGTACCTGTGGGGGTGTCTAAAGTATGCCTGTGAAGTGCCACGTGTTTCCCGTGTTTAGAACTGTCCTTGCACAAAATAACATTTCTAAAGGAAAAAAAGCCATTTAAAACTGCTTGCGGCTTTAATGCAATGTCTGGTCCCGGTAATATGGATGAAAATCTTTAGGAAAAATGGCATAGCTACCCCATCAACCCCCCCCCCCCTACCCCAGCCCATTACCAGCCCCTTTGGGTCTTGTATGGATATTAAGGGGAACCCTGCACACAAAATAAAAAAGGACCTATATACTCTGAACAGCCGTATACAGGCGGTGCATACAAGACAGGGACTGTAGGTTTGTTCTTATGTAGAATCTGTTTGTAATTTTGAACAGCTGCATTGTTTAAGTGTAGCTCCATGCCAAATTCCTTTTTTTTAGCTTTTTGTAAAACATAGGGAACGGTTATCACCCCTGTCACATTTTTTTTGCTGTCTGTGCCCCTGTTCAGAACATTTCACCTCACTTTGCGTCCCAATGACAACTGTTTTTGAAATGTGGTGTTTTTATTGAAACAAGGATTGGTGATAAAGCATCAGTAGAGAGGAGACACCTTTCTCCCATATTAATTCTTACAGGAGAGAATTTTCCTTCCAAGGGGTAGATTTCCTCTCACTTCCTGTTGTCTTCTTCCGTTTGCAAGTAGTAGTAGTTTGTAAGTTGGATGTTTGAAAGTAGGGACCTGCCGTATATACTCAGCAGAAATTGGCCCCTTAGGTGTTGGTGTTGGTACAACACTGAAAGCACTCACAGTTATTCTTGGTGGGTGCTGGAACGCCCTGCTGTCAACTATTATATCAGGAATTGTAATAACATATAATTGTTGATCAGTGGTAGTAAAAATTGGGCCTTTGATGGTGGTGCTGGTGCCACAACACTGTAAGGCCTGACAGTTACTCTTGGTGGGCGCAGCAATGGGCCCTGCTGTGAATTATTAGATCAATAATTATAATTGCATGCCCCTGTTGAATAGGGGCTGAAAAATTGGGCCTTTGGTGGTGGTGGTGGTGGTGGTGGTGATGGTGGTGCTGGTGCCACAACACTGTAAGGCCTGACAGTTACTCTTGGTGGGCGCAGCAATGGGCCCTGCTGTGAATTATTCAAACAATAATTATAATTGCATGCCCCTGTTGAACAGGGGCTGAAAAATTGGGCCTTTGGTGGTGGTGGTGGTGGTGATGGTGGTGCTGGTGCCACAACACTGTAAGGCCTGACAGTTACTCTTGGTGGGCGCAGCAATGGGTCCTGCTGTGAATTATTCGATCAATAATTATAATTGCATGCCCCTGTTGAACAGGGGCTGAAAAATTGGGCCTTTGGTGGTGGTGGTGATGGTGGTGCTGGTGCCACAACACTGTAAGGCCTGACAGTTACTCTTGGTGGGCGCAGCAATGGGCCCTGCTGTGAATTATTAGATCAATAATTATAATTGCATGCCCCTGTTGAACAGGGGCGGAAAAATTGGGCCTTAGGCACTGGTGGCACAACACTGTAACCCCTCACAGATACTGTACTTGGAGCACAGCAATGAGGCCTGTTGCAAACTATTGCATCAAAAATTTTAATTACACGCCCCTGTTAAACAGGGGCTGAAAAATTGGGCCTTAGCCACTGGTGGCGTCACCCATAAACCAAAATGATCTTCCAAGCTATCATCATTAATCGTATCATTGAGGAGGAGGAGGAGGATAGCCAGTCAACATAACAGCACAGGCACTCAGCATCAGCATCAGTCTTGAAGGGATGTGACATTTTAAAATCAATTAGTCTGTTATATCAGCATCTGGTGTGTGGTAGCTGGTGGTGATCCAAGACTGGTTCATCTTGATGAAAGTCAGTCGATCAACCGAGTCGGTGGACCGGCGCACCCTGTGATCCGTGACAAATCCTCCAGCAGCACTGAATGTGCGTTCTGAAAGAACGCTGGATGCAGGACAGGCCAGTAGCTCAATTGCATACTGTGCAAGCTCTGGCCAGTGATCCATCCTCAAGACCCAGTAAGCCAGAGGATTTTCGGTGGGGAAGGTGTCCAAGTCTGACCTTGCCCCTAGGTATTCCTGGACCATGCTGGCGATGGTTGCTGGAACCGATCATACTTTGGGGCTGCGGACTAAAGAATTGTCTGAACGCATCGGTCAGATGGCCACCTTCCCCACCGCTCCTTCTTTGACTGCCCGAAGCCTCAGCAACTCGTTGTCCAGGACCAGGAGTTTGTAACCTCCCAGTCTCTGGGAACGCGTTGCACAGACCTTTCTGCAAGGCCTCCCGGAGTTGTCTCATCCTCTGCTCCCTCTGCGACGGTACGATAAGGTCCGCAACCTTACCCTTGTACCGTGGATCAAGGAGAGTGGCCAGACAGTAATGGTCCCTCTCCTTGATCCGAAGAATACGAGGATCCTTCCGCAGACTTTGCAGGATCAGGGAGGCCATGCAGCGTAGGTTAGCTGAGGCATTCAGTCCGGAGTCCTCTGGGTCACTAAGGACGACATGATCCGCAGCCACCTCCTCCCAGCCACGTACAAGTCCACTGGTTTCTTGGGACTGTAAATCATCCCTAAAAGACTGCTGCTGATGATGCTGAGTGCCAGCCTCCACCTCCATGCTGACACAATCCTCCTCCTCCTCCTCCTCCTCCTCCTCTTCCTGTGCGATGGGTGGGACAGAAGGAACACTGTCTGGGTAAAGGGGGCCTTGAGAGGCAAGGAAGTCCTCCTCTTCCTGCCTCTGTTCTGCCTCAAGTGCCCTGTCCATTATTCCACGCAGCATGTGCTCCAACAGGTGGACAAGAGGTACAGTGTCACTGATGCATGCACTGTCACTGCTCACCATCCTCGTGGCCTCCTCAAATGGTGCCAGGACAGTGCATGCATCCCTGATCATGCCCCACTGGCGTGGTGAAAAAAACCCGAGCTCCCCTGACCCTGTCTTGGTGCCGTAGTCGCACAGGTACTCATTGATGGCCCTCTGCTGCGTGTGCAGCCGCTGCAGCATGGCCAATGTTAAGTTCCACCTGGTGGGCATGTCACATATAAGGCGGTTCTTGGGCAGGTTCAACTCCTTTTGCAGCTCAGCCAGGCGAGCACTGGCATTATAAGATCTGCGGAAATGCACACAGACTTTCCTGGCCTGCCTCAGGACATCCTGTAAGCCCGGGTACCTGCCCAAGAACCGCTGCACCACCAGGTTAAAGACGTGAGCCATACAGGGCACATGGGTCAGTTGTCCCTGTCGGAGGGCGGAGAGGAGGTTGGTGCCATTGTCGCAAACCACCATTCCTGGCTTAAGCTGGTGTGGCGTCAACCACCTCTCGGCCTGCCCCTGCAGAGCAGACAGGACCTCTGCCCCAGTGTGGCTCCTGTCCCCCAAACACACCAGCGCAAGCACGGCATGGCATCTTTTTGCCTGCGTACTTGCGTAGCCCCTTGAACGCCTACGGAGCACCGCTAGTTCCGAGGACAAACCACAGGAAGAGGCCATGGAGGAAGAAGAAGAGGAGGGGTGGAGGAGAGAGGTGTGTCACAACCAGTAGTAGCATTTTGGAGGCGTGGCGGTGGAACAACCTCCAACACTACTGCACCTTGTCCTGCATCCTTCCCAGCTGCCAAAAGAGTGACCCAATGGGCCGTGAAAGAAAGGTAACGTCCCTGTCCATGCCTGCTGGACCATGAGTCAGCGGTAATATGCACCTTACCGCTGACCGCCCTGTCCAGCGAGGCCAAGACATTGCCTTCCACATGCCTGTAGAGAGCCGGAATTGCCTTCCGTGCGAAAAAGTGGCGTTTGGGAACCTGCCACTGAGGAACCGCACATTGCACAAACTCACGGAAGGGGGCCGAGTCTACCAACTGAAAAGGCAGCAGTTGAAGCGCTAGCAATTTAGCCAAGCTAGCATTCAACCGCTGGGCATGTGGATGGCTGGGAGTGAACTTCTTTTGACGGTCCAGCAGCTGGGGCAGGGAAATTTGCCTGCTAGAATCGGACGTTGGTGTACTGCTAGCAGAGTGCCCGCAAGTACTTGCCTGTGACACACCTAATTCTACACCTTCATTCCTCTCAGAGCAGGTTTCAGAGAGGAGTGAAGGTATAGTGGGGTTGGAGATCCCAGCTGATGCGGTGCAAGAAGAGGTCAGCTTTGTTCTTTGGTGTGGGTCTTTAAGGTAGGCTTGCCAACGAGCTGCATGGCAGGTCAACATATGTCTGATCAAGCATGTGGTGCCCAAGCAGCTGATGTTTTGGCCACGCGATATACGCTTGAGACATATGTTGCAAACAGCAGCTGTGTGATCTGATGCATTCGCCTCAAAAAAGGCCCACACCAAAGAACTTTTTGAATGACGGGCAGAGGCAGCGCCCTGCACAGGCGGAGCTCTGCGGTGTGATTCCGTCGGTGTGCTGCCCATACGCTGGCCACTCAAGGCCATCCTGCCTCGTTGGAGATGTGCCTCCTCCTCATCCTCCTCCTCCTCCTCCTCTCTCCTATTAGGCACCCACGTGGAGTCAGTGACCTCATCATCCCCTCCCTCCTCATCACTGGAGCCAATCTGGCAGTATGCTGCAGCTGCTGGAGCATGACTGCCAGATTGGTGTCCTTCTTGAGCATCCCCTCTCTCTGCTCTCACGCTGCTGCCTTCCTGTAGCTGGGTATCATCATCAGATCCTTCGAAATGCTGGGCATCCTCCTGGAGCATGTACCCAACACTGTGCTCAAACAGTTAGGGGGACTCCTCAGGAGGAGGACATGGTGGGTCTAGGGAAGGATTGACTAATGAAGATAATGATACCAGAGAAGAGGACGCTTTGGCAGCTGCTTTGCCAGTACCCTGAGCCTGGGTGAGAGAGGATGAGGAGGATGAGGTGGGCTTGGTCATCCACTCTACCAAGTCTTCGGCATGATGTGGCTCAACATGTCCAGCTGCCGAAAAGAAGGACAAGCGTGTCCCATGGCCATGTGCTGATGACAATGCACCGCGTCCACGACCAGCACTGTTGCCCCCAGACACAGAGCCTGCTTGCCCTCTTTTTTTGCCTCCTGACTGTCTGCCTCTCCTTGTTTGCCTTCCAGACATTTTAATGGATGGCCTGCAGGGAGATGGGAAAAAGAGCAATAAGGGCTACCTTCAGGTGTATACTGTGCAGGAGGCTTAGCAACAATGACACTGACACTGTCCCCTGCCTATCCTTCTCTGTCCCTAAACACAAGGATTGAAAATATGGTTCAGCAAAATTGGTTTAGAACAGAATAGCACACTGACACTTTCCCTCACTGTCCTACTCTGTCCCTCCCTACAAACAAGATTTAGCACAGAATAGCACACTGATAATTTCCACGAGTGTCCTTCTCTGTCCCCAAACTCAAGGATTTAAAATATGGAACAGCAAAATTGGTTTAGAACAGAATAGCACACAGTCAGTTTCACTCACTGTACCTCTCTGTCCCTAAACTCAAGGATTGAAAATATGGAACAGCAAAATTGGTTTAGAACAGAATAGCACACTGACACTTTCCCTCAATGTCCTACTCTGTCCCTCCCTACAAACAAGATTTAGCACAGAATAGCACACTGATAATTTCCACGAGTGTCCTTCTCTGTCCCTAAACTCAAGGATTTGAAATATGGAACAGCAAAATTGGTTTAGAACAGAATAGCACACTGTCAGTTTCACTCACTGTACCTCTCTGTCCCTAAACTCAAGGATTGAAAATATGGTTCAGCAAAATTGGTTTAGAACAGAATAGCACACTGACACTTTCCCTCACTGTCCTACTCTGTCCCTCCCTACAAACAAGATTTAGCACAGAATAGCACACTGATAATTGCCACGAGTGTCCTTCTCTGTCCCTAAACTCAAGGATTGAAAATATGGAACAGCAAAATTGGTTTAGAACAGAACAGCACACTGACACTTTCCCTCACTGTCCTACTCTGTCCCTCCCTACAAACAAGATTTAGCACAGAATAGCACACTGATAATTTCCACGAGTGTCCTTCTCTGTCCCTAAACTCAAGGATTTGAAATATGGAACAGCAAAATTGGTTTAGAACAGAATAGCACACAGTCAGTTTCACTCACTGTACCTCTCTGTCCCTAAACTCAAGGATTGAAAATATGGAACAGCAAAATTGGTTTAGAACAGAATAGCACACTGACACTTTCCCTCACTGTCCTACTCTGTCCCTCCCTACAAACAAGATTTAGCACAGAATAGCACACTGATAATTTCCACGAGTGTCCTTCTCTGTCCCTAAACTCAAGGATTTGAAATATGGAACAGCAAAATTGGTTTAGAACAGAATAGCACACTGTCAGTTTCACTCACTGTACCTCTCTGTCCCTAAACTCAAGGATTGAAAATATGGTTCAGCAAAATTGGTTTAGAACAGAATAGCACACTGACACTTTCCCTCACTGTCCTACTCTGTCCCTCCCTACAAACAAGATTTAGCACAGAATAGCACACTGATAATTGCCACGAGTGTCCTTCTCTGTCCCTAAACTCAAGGATTGAAAATATGGAACAGCAAAATTGGTTTAGAACAGAACAGCACACTGACACTTTCCCTCACTGTCCTACTCTGTCCCTCCCTACAAACAAAATTTAGCACAGAATAGCACACTGATAATTTCCACGAGTGTCCTTCTCTGTCCCTAAACTCAAGGATTTGAAATATGGAACAGCAAAATTGGTTTAGAACAGAATAGCACACTGTCAGTTTCACTCACTGTACCTCTCTGTCCCTAAACTCAAGGATTGAAAATATGGTTCAGCAAAATTGGTTTAGAACAGAATAGCACACTGACACTTTCCCTCACTGTCCTACTCTGTCCCTCCCTACAAACAAGATTTAGCACAGAATAGCACACTGATAATTTCCACGAGTGTCCTTCTCTGTCCCTAAACTCAAGGATTGAAAATATGGAACAGCAAAATTGGTTTAGAACAGAATAGCACACTGACACTTTCCCTCACTGTCCTACTCTGTCCCTCCCTACAAACAAGATTTAGCACAGAATAGCACACTGATAATTGCCACGAGTGTCCTTCTCTGTCCCTAAACTCAAGGATTGAAAATATGGAACAGCAAAATTGGTTTAGAACAGAATAGCACACTGACACTTTCCCTCACTGTCCTACTCTGTCCCTCCCTACAAACAAGATTTAGCACAGAATAGCACACTGATAATTTCCACGAGTGTCCTTCTCTGTCCCTAAACTCAAGGATTTGAAATATGGAACAGCAAAATTGGTTTAGAACAGAATAGCACACTGTCAGTTTCACTCACTGTACCTCTCTGTCCCTAAACTCAAGGATTGAAAATATGGTTCAGCAAAATTGGTTTAGAACAGAATAGCACACTGACACTTTCCCTCACTGTCCTACTCTGTCCCTCTCTACAAACAAGATTTAGCACAGAATAGCACACTGATAATTTCCACGAGTGTCCTTCTCTGTCCTTAAACTCAAGGATTGAAAATATGGAACAGCAAAATTGGTTTAGAACAGAATAGCACACTGACACTTTCCCTCACTGTCCTACTCTATCCCTCCCTACAAACAAGATTTAGCACAGAATAGCACACTGATAATTTCCACGAGTGTCCTTCTCTGTCCCTAAACTCAAGGATTGAAAATATGGCACAGCAAAATTGGTTTAGAACAGAATAGCACACTGACACTTTCCCTCACTGTCCTACTCTGTCCCTCCCTACAAACAAGATTTAGCACAGAATAGCACACTGATAATTTCCACGAGTGTCCTTCTCTGTCCCTAAACTCAAGGATTGAAAATATGGAACAGCAAAATTGGTTTAGAACAGAATAGCACACTGACACTTTCCCTCACTGTACCTCTCTGTCCCTAAACTCAAGGATTGAAAATATGGTTCAGCAAGATTGGTTTAGAACAGAATAGCACACTGACACTTTCCCTCACTGTACCTCTCTGTCCCTACAAACAAGGATTAGCACAGAATAGCACACTGACACTTTCCCTCACTGTACCTCTCTGTCCCTACAAACAAGGTTTAGCACAGAATAACACACTGTCACTGACACTCTCCCTACCTATCCTTATTTGTCCCTAAACACAAGGAATCCAGGATTAGTAAAGGAAAAAAAATGACACTGTCCCTGCCTATGCTTCTCTTTCCCTGCTCCGGAACACTCTACACAAGGCCGCCGCGCTGGCGGCCTTTTATAGTGTGGGGCGTGTACTAAACCCCCTCAGCAATAATTGGCCACAGGCATCCTGCCTGTGGCCAATCATTGCTCTCCTCGCTGCCGGCGCTGTGATTGGCCAAGCATGCGGGGTCACAGTGCATGCTTGGCCAATCACAGCGCCTGGATGACACTGCGATGGCGTAGTGCATTGTGGGCCGTTCGCGTCACTCGAATTTGGCGCGAACGGCCCAAATCGTTCGATCTTCGTCGAACGATCGAACAGCCGATGTTCGAGTCGAACGTATGTTCGACTCGAACACGAAGCTCATCCCTACTCACCAGAGCTGTTTAACCCCTTTTTACAGGACGGTCAAAAAAATGCTTTGGGAACACCAGATTGGTTCCGCTAATGTAAGGTGACCAGATTTTTTAAATGAAATCCGGGGACATATTTTTTTTTTACTAGTAATGGCGGCAATCAGCGACTCATAGGGGGACTGCGATATTGCGGCAGACAACTCGGACACTAATGCCCCGTACACACGAGCGGAAATTCCGTCGGAAAAACCTTGGATGGTTTTTCCGACGGAATTCCGCTCAAGCTTGGCTTGCATACACACAGTCACACAAAAGTTCTCTGAACTTTCGACCGCCAAGATCACGGTGACGTACAACACTACGACGAACCGAGAAAATTAAGTTCAATGCTTCCGAGCATGCGTCAGAATTTTTTCCGTCGTAAAAATTGAGAACCTGCTCTCAATCTTTTGCTGGCAGAAATTCCGACAGCAAAAGTCAGATGGAGCATACACATGGTCGGAATTTCCGACCAAAAGCTCACATCGGACTTTTGCTGGCGGAAATTCCGACCGTGTGTACACGGCATTAGTGACACTTTTGATGCTTTGTGGGAACCAGTGATACTAATACAGTAATCAGTGGTAAAAATATACACTGTCACTGTACCAATGACACTGGCTGGGAAGGGGATAACATCTAGGGCAATCAAAGGGCGAAATGTGTACCTAACAAGTGTTTTCTCACTGTGGGGGAGGTGCTTTTACTAAGGGAAGGTATAGATCCCTGTACCTGCTTTGCAGGAACACAGGATCAATTAATTCTGCGCTGACTGTCTTTGAAATTGCCCCAGCCCCTGTTTAGATCCAATCCGGGGACAAAACTGGGGACAGACTTGGTCCGGGGACAGTGTCCTCAATCCGGGGACTGTCCCCTGAAACCGGGGATGTCTGGTCACCCTACGCTAATGGCATCAATCCACTCCAATGGCCACTCAGGAAGGGGCTAGAATGTAAAAAATGACTCCAGAGGAGACACTGATAAAAGTCTTATAGTGTAGTATTTTTTAATAAAGTAAAAACAGCAGCAATAGTAGCAGTTACACTCACATGTAATAGTGCCTGGCCTGGCGCTAGGTGTAAACAGCGTGTGTGAGTCAGCTGATCCCTGGGGGTGGCGTGCGTTCCACGTCTCGCTCCAAAGGGCAAAGCCTGATGTGGGGTATCAAATATGGACCCGGAAATGACAGATCCTCTGCTCCAGGAGCAGAGGATCCATCATCACATCAGGCTTTGCCCTTCGGAGCGAGACGTGGAACGCACGCCACCCCCTGGGATCAGCTGACTCACACACGCTGTTTACACCTAGTGCCAGGCCAGGCACTATTACATGTGAGTGTAACTGCTACTATTGCTGCTGTTTTTACTTTATTAAAAAATACTACACTATATGACTTTTATCCGTGTCTCCTGTGGAGTAATTTTTTAGCCCCTTCCTGAGTGGCCATTGGAGTGGATTCATGCCATTAGCGGAACCAATCTGGTTTATGGACTATATGCTTGCTTATTTTTCTTTTATTGCTTATTTTTTCATTTATATGCACATTTAAGTTTGATGCAGTGTTTTTCTTTGTGCCAGTTTTTAATATGAACATGTATAGCGCCTTATTCTTTACTTTATAATTCCACACAGTTTAGTGATTTGTTCACTTTAAATGGGGCAGCTGTTGGTTTATATGTTCTTATCCCCAAAAGGCGCCATTTTTTTGGTATATATTTTTGCGCACATTTGTTTTGTGTGTGTTTAGGTTTTTGGGGGGTTTTTTTGGTTTCTTTTTTTTTTCTCTGTGGGTTGAACTAGATGTCTTTTTCAACCAGAAGATTAACTATGTAACTGGCCCATGCTATCACAAGGGATTTTGTTCATCCCTTTTGATAGAAATAAAGTTGATGATTTTTTTTTTATAGTAGAGTGTAAAAAAATAAATTTACGGTAAATAAAATGAATAAAAGAAAAAAATACATTTAAAGTGCCTCTGTCCTCCTGTGCTCACATGCAAATGTGATCGCGCGCGTAGGTCATGCTCACATATGTAAACGGGAATCGCACCACATATGTGAGGTATCAACGCAAACGTCAGAGCGAGAGCAGTTACCCCACTTTGAGTATGAACACATTGGTGACTATGGAAAATCTTGGTCAGCTTGACATGGCACTGCTCCCAAACCATAAGTGATAGGGCCTGGCCAGCTTGCCTAGGTAATCAGTTATGCCTGTAAATTACTATTGCAATGCAGTACATGCATTGAGAAGTGAAAAAAGGTATTACTTCACTTTAAGTACATTTTCATCTTACATACATGCTCTGGTCCAATTGTGTACTTAAAGTGGTTGTAAACCCACTTAGACAACTTGCACCTACAGGTAAGCCTAGATTAAGGCTTACCTGTAGGTGCAAGAAATATCTCCTTAACCTACACGGTTAAGGAGATATTTACTATTAAATGCATCGCCGATGACGTCACACATATGCGCAATATCGGGCCGGTGTCATTGCCGGTTTTCTGAATGGGAGCTTGCCGGCCCGATCGCGCATTGCGTGTGACGTCATCGCTGCTCCAGCCAATCACAGCGCCTGGAGCGGCGATATACTAACAGGAGGGATGGGACATCGAGGCAAGATGGCGGCAGAGGCGACCGAGGACCCCTGCGGGGGCTTCGATCTCAGGTAAGTCATTCATAATGAGCTAGTATGCTATGCATACTAGCTCATTATGCCTTTATTTTGCAGAGTTTTTTTTTTTTTTACTTTACATCCTCTTTAAAAGTGGGGTATGCCTGTAACTCTAAACTGGTAGCCTGTAAAGGCTTTTAACGTGTCAACTAAGGGGATTTTTAGGTACTGTAGTTTGTTGCCGTTGTTCTATCGGATAGTGCCCGCCATACGGAACAGACAACAGTTTATTTTACGATCAGCTGTTGTGACGGCGAGACGGCGCCTGCGCACAATAGCCGACTGAAGAAATGTTTCTGTCAGATTGTACCGCGCGCTGCCGAGGCGTGTTCATGACGGTGAGGGGGGGATTTGTACATGTTGGAGGGCAGGTTTTTACATGATGGCCACTGCTGCAAAGATGGGGGCGGATCTTTAAACGATGGCTCATGTCGGTGTGTGCCGCATTTTTACATGTTGGCAGCGGATTTTTAAAAGATGTGCACGCAAGCGTCCAGGAAAAATAGCAGAAAAAAAGTGTTTTGTAGCACTGCCCATCATTTAAAAATCCGCCCCCAACATTTACAAATCCGCTCCTCACCGACATGAACACGCCTCGGCAGCGCGCGGCACAATCTGACAGAAACATTTTTTCCGTCGGCTATTGTGTGCAGGCGCCGTCTCGCCGTCACAACAGCTGATCGTAAAATCAGCTGTTGTGCTGTTCCGTACGGCGCATGCACAGTACATCCTGGGCACTTCTCGATAGAGGAAACTATCTGACAGAACAACATTCAACGGGTGTGCGCAATTTTAAAGAGTGACATGTTAGGTATCTATTTACTCGGCGTAAAAAAAAAGATTTTTTACCTGTATGTGATAAATGCCAGAATTGGCCTGGAGGTCAAGGGGTTATCAGGTTCAGGTTATCAGGTGGCACCACCTGTAAAACTGGCCCATAAAAGTAAATGGGACTGCACTGCAACCGTGAGACAGATTTTGGCTTGCAGTAGTTCCAACACATTCGTTTTATGTATAGTTGATGTTGTACAAAAATAATAATAAAAAGAACTAAAATAAAAATTCAGGTATTCAGCAGACATCAGTATTCTCTCCTGCATTCCTGGAAGACGCTGCTCTACTGGCCTGAGAAGGAAAGGGGGGGGGGGGTGTTGATCTCCTTAACAAATGTAGGAGCTGTAGGGTAAGCACTTCTGTGAGCAGCAGGGAGGCCACAGATCTCAAAAAGAACAAAAAGCAAAAACAGCTGTGAGCTTGTTGTAACCCTTTAATTGGCACAACCTTTACCATAGGTCACTGGCCATGAAAAAAGAGGGTACGGCCATGACGTATCCAATATGCCCTTATAAGTCTTCCAGTGAATGTTTGTTAATTATTAAAATGAATGATTCTAGTAACAGCTAGATGACCAGTGTGGATTTCTCTAAAGAGTTCATTGTGGCAAAGGTTGGGGATTTTTCAAGAATTCTGAGCAGCTGTTTGGATTTCAGCACCATGGATAACACCACTGCAGCCTATATAATATATTACACAACATACAACACATGGGGGATGATTTACTTCAAAATCTGGTGCACCTCTGCATAGAAATCAATCAACTTCCATTTTTTTTGTCAAAGCTTAACCACTTCTGGACCGCCCCACCCAGATATACTGCAGCAGCGCGGCCCTCCTGCGCGAAATGACATACATGTATGTGATTTCATGCACGGGGTCTGGGCGTCGCTGGAAACCCACTACCGCTGGGCACAATGGGAGCTAATCAGCGGATCCAGTGGAAGCGATGTCCACCGGGACCCGCCGATCGTTCTGAGGAGAGGCAGAACGGCGGTCTGCCTGTGTAAACAAGGCAGACCGCCGTTGTGTCAGAGGGGAAAATGGAGATCTTGTGTTTCTGCTCAGCAGAAACACTGATCTCTGTTTTCCCCAAGTCAAAGCACATCCCCCACAGTTAGCAAGCACCCCCTAGGAACACATTTAACCCTGATTACACCTGATGTTAGCCCCTTCCCTGCCAGTGTCATTTGAGTTGAGAGGTATCTTAATATAGCTCGGTCTTACCCCAGAGGGTCCCGACGTGCATAGCAGAGTTTCTGGGAAAAGAGGACCCAGGTACCAAAAGCAGCAGAGAGCGGCAGAAAGGGTGGGGTACATTTGTAAAGTGACAGTGCATTTTTTTAGCACTGATCACTGTATTGGTGTCACTTAGCGTCAGATTTGCCCGCCGCACTGTTGCAGTCCGGCTAAAAATCGCTGATCACCGCCATTACTAGTAAAAAAAAAAAAAAAAAGTTCCATAAATCTATCCCATAGTTTGTAGATGCTATAACTTTTGTGCAAACCAATCAATATACGCTTATTGGGATTTCTTTTACCAAAAATATGTAGCAGAATACATATTTGCCTAAATTGATGAATACATGTTTGTTTTATTGGATATGTTTTATAGAAGAAAGTAAAAAATATTGGTTTTATTTCCAAAATTGTCGGTTGTTTTTTTGTCTATAGCGCAAAAAATAAAAACCGCAGAGGTGATCAAATACCACCAAAAGAAAGCTCTATTTGTGGGGAAAAAAGGACATAAATTTTATTTGGGTACAACGTTGCATGACCGCGCAATTGTCAGTTAAAATAATGCACTGCCGTATCGCAAAAAATGGCCTGGTCATGAAGGGGGTAAACCTTCCCCGGCTGAAGTGGTTAAAAGAATAACCTGAAATTAGAAGCCGATTGGCTACCATGCACAGCAGTACCAGATTTTACACTCCCCAGTTTCAGTACATCTCCCCCATGGACTAGCACTCCTGCAGGAAACAGAAGGTGGACAGGGCACACAGCAGTCCATGGATTAGATACGGGTACAAGATTTTAATCAGCCCCTAGCTGATGTGCACAGTTTCCTCCCCCCGCCCCGGCGCCCCCCCCAAACCCCAACAGCAAGTGTCCCTCTTGAGCACAGTCTTCAGCTGAGGTTTTCCCTCCCTGACATCCTAGAAGCTAATCAAAAGATAGTGGAAGCCTCTCTGTCCAGACCCGTTCTGACACCAGCCCTGCAACTACACAGCTACAGCCATGCTTTAAGCTGAATTTAAGGGCTAAGAGGGGACTAAGATGGGGATACTGTTGGGACTATGATGATGACACTGATAGAAGAGGGGGACTCTGATGATGACCCTGATATAAGGGGTACTAGGATGGGGGCCGTGATGTAATGATGTAAGGGGGGACACTGATGCTGACATTGATTCAAGGCTGGACTCTGATGGGGATCCTAATGTAAGGAGGGATTTTGATAATTACACTGTTGTAACAGGGGACTCCAGTGAGCACACTGATGTAAAGGGGGGGACTCAGGTAGGGACAACAATGTAAAAAGGGGAATCTTATGAGGATCCTGATGTAAGGGGGACTCTGATGGGAACCCTGATGTAAGGAGGGAATCTAATAAGGAACCTGATGTAAGGGGGGACCCTGTTGGGGGCCGTAATATATGGGGGACTCTGAAGGTGACGCTGATGTAAGTGGGGAGACTTGGATAGGGACACTGATGTAAAGGGGGACCCCAATAGGTACACTGATGTAAGAGGGGACTCTGATGGGGACACTGATGTAAGGAGGGAATCTAATGGAGACCCTGACATTAGGAATGACTCTAATAATGACACTGATGTAAAGGTGGACTCCGATGGGCACATTGATGTAAGGGGGATCCTGATGAGGGACCCTAATGTAATGGAGACACTTATGAAGGGGGAAGATTCAGGTTTAATGTAAGGGAGCACTCTGATTTGTTTTACTAAAGTCCTTTGTCTTTTGTGCTAAATTATATCATGATGATTACAAATAAAGCTTCAAATAAAATGTATTCATTTGTTTTAAATTTCATTCATTTATAAAGATAATTTTCTTTGGCCCATGAATGTTTGTAAAATATATGATGTGGCCCTCATACTGGAGACTCCTGCATTAGGCTCGGTTCACACCTATGCAAATTGAATGTGCGTTTCCCCGCATCCAATTCGCATAGCAGGAGAATGTGACTGGCTCTCTATGGAGCCGGTTCACATATCTCTGCAGCGGGTCCGGTGCGGTGTGCAGGAAAAACGTGTGCCTTTTTTGGTGCGTTTCAGGTTAGATTTCAGCCCAAAAATCGGGCTGAAATCGGACGTGAAACGGTGAACCAGGACACACCAGACCCCTGCTGTGCGACGGATGCAGCGACGGTGTGAACCGAGCCTCAAAGTGGTAGTAAAGACCGTTTATTAATGTTTTACCTACAGGTAGGCCTATAATAAGGCTTTCCTGTAGGTACTGTAAATATCTCCTAAACGTGCACTGCTTAGGAGATATTTACTTGTGTAGCCGCCGGCATACCCGCGATATTATACAGTGCATGTTATTGGCTGCAGGCGGTGGAGGATGAGTGGACCTCCTACCTGGGAGCTCAATGCTATAGACAGAGCGCACAATTTATATTTACATCTCTTATGCACATTACAATGTAAAAATCCTTGTAAACTGTGCACACTGCTCAATGAACCCCAAAAGCAGCACGTTGAAGGAACACTGATACAACAATGGGGGTTACATAGATCACAACCAGATGCAGACAGGGTATGCATGCCGTATTTAACATACAGTATATATACAACACTATATTACCAAAAGTATTGGGACGCCTGCCTTTACTCGCACATGAACTTTAATGGCATCCCAGTCTTGGTCTGTAGTGTTCAATATTGAGTAGGCCCACCCTTTGCAGCTATAACAGCTTCAACTCTTCTGGGAAGGCTGTCCACAAGGTTTAGGAGTGTGTCTATGGGAATGTTTGACAATTTTTCCAGAAGCGCATTTGTGAAGTCAGGCACTGATGTTGGATGAGAAGACCTGGCTCGCAGTCTCCGCTCTAATTCATCCCAAAGTTGTTCTGTCAGGTTGAGGTCAGGACTCTGTGCAGGCCAATCAAGTTCCTCCACCCCAAACTCGCTCATCCATGTCTTTATGGACCTTGCTTTGTGGACAGGTCCAAATCATTTGGTGGAGGGGGGATTATGGTGTGGGCTTGACCCCTAAGTTCAAATGAAGGGATCTCTTAAGGCGTCAGCATACCAAGACATTTTGGACAATTTCATGCTCCCAACTTTGTGGGAACAGTTTAGGGATGGGCCTTTCCTGTTCCAACATGACTGCGCACAAGTATACAAAGCAAGGTCCATAAAAACATGGATGAGCGAGTTTGGGGTGGAGGAACTTGACTGGCCTGCACAGAGACCTGATCTCAACCCGATAGGACACCTTTGGAATGAATTAGAGCGGAGACTGCGAGCCAGGCCTTCTCATCCAACACCAGTGCCTGACCTCACAAATGCTTTTATGGAAGAATGGTCAAACATTCCCACAGACACTCCTAAACCTTGTGGACAGCCTTCCCAGAAGAGTTGAAGCTGTTATAGCTGTAAAGGGTGGGCCAACTCAATATTGAACCCTACAGACTAAGACTGGGATGCCATTAAAATGCATGTAAAGGTAAGTGTCCCAATACTTTTGACCATATAGTGTATATACAGTTGCAAAAAAAAGTATGTGAACCCTTTTGGAATGATATGGATTTCTGCACAAATTGGTCATAAAATGTTATCTGATCTTCATCTAAGTCACAACATTAGACAATCACAGTCTGCTTAAACTAATAACACACAAAGAATCAAATGTTACCATGTTTTTATTGAACACATCATGTAAACATTCACAGTGCAGGTGGAAAAAGTATGTGAACCCCTAGACCAATGAGATCTCCAAGAGCTAATTGGAGTGAGGTGTCAGCCAACTGGAGTCCAATCAATGAGATGAGATTGGAGGTGTTGGTTACAGCTGCCCTGCCCTATAAAAAAACACACACCAGTTCTGGGTTTTCTTTTTACAAGAAGCATTGCCTGATGTGAATGATGCCTCGCACAAAAGAGCTTTCAGAAGACCTACGATTAAGAATTGTTGACTTGCATAAAGCTGGAAAGGGTTATAAAAGTATCTCCAAAAGTCTTGCTGTTCATCAGTCCACGGTAAGACAAATTGTCTATAAATGGAGAAAGTTCAGCACTGCTGCTACTCTCCCTAGGAGTGGGCGTCCTGTAAAGATGACTGCAAGAGCACAGCGCAGACTGCTCAATGAGGTGAAGGAGAATCCTAGAGTGTCAGCTAAAGACTTACAAAAGTCTCTGGCATATGTTAACATCCCTGTTAGCGAATCTATGTATATATGTAAAACACTAAACAAGAATGAATTTCATGGGAGGATACCACAGAGGAAGCCACTGCTGTCCAAAAAAAACATTGCTGCACGTTTACAGTTTGCACAAGAGCACCTGGATGTTCCACAGCAGTACTGGCAAAATATTCTGTGGACAGATGAAACCAAAGTTGAGTTGTTTGGAAGAAACACACAACACTATGTGTGGAGAAAAAGAGGCCCAGCACACCAACATCAAAACCTCATCCCAACTGTGAAGTATGGTGGTGGGGGCATCATGGTTTGGGGCTGCTTTGCTGCGTCAGGGCCTGGATGGATTGCTATCATTGAAGGAAAAAATAATTCCCAAGTTTATCAAGACATTTTGCAGGAGAACTTAAGGCCATCTGTCCACCAGCTGAATCTTAACAGAAGATGGGTGTTGCAACAGGACAACGACCCAAAGCATAGAAGTAAATCAACAACAGAATGGCTTAAACAGAAGAAAATGCGCCTTCTGGAGTGGCCCAGTCAGAGTCCTGACCTCAACCCGATTGAGATGCTGTGGCATGACCTCAAGAAAGCGATTCACACCAGACATCCCAAGAATATTGCTGAACTGAAACGGTTCTGTAAAGAGGAATGGTCAAGAATTACTCCTGACCGTTATGCATGTCTGATCTGCAACTACAGGAAACGTTTGGTTGAAGTTATTACTGCCAAAGGAGGTTCAACCAGTTATTAAATCCAAGGGTTCACATACTTTTTCAACCTGCACTGTGAATGTTTACATGGTGTGTTCAATAAAAACATGGTAACATTTAATTCTTTGTGTGTTATTAGTTTAAGCAGAAGACTGTGATTGTCTATTGTTGTGACTTGATGAAAATCAGATCACATTTTATGACCAATTTGTGCAGAAATCCATATCATTCCAAAAGGGTTCACATACTTTTTTTTGCCTCTCTCTCTCAGTAATGCTCGTCATCTCTCTCTCTCTCTCTCTCTCTCTCTATATATATATATATATATATATATATATATATATATACACAGACCAAAAAATATTTAAAAATCCAAAGAAATAAAGGCAACCAAACTCAGAGCGTTATAATGTTTTTTTTTTTTTTTCAGAATTGTACAGAGGAGGAAACAAGTAAGAGCTAGTTATATCATTTTCCCCTCATAAATACTACTCTTTATTGGCTTGCCAATGTAAGCCTCTTTGGATCGTTTTTTCCCCTATAATGTGTGAAAAGAAGGGAAATATAATTTCAGCCAGGCAGTAATGCTCGTCATCTTATCACAGTGGGACCTCTATTAGCAGCCCAGACAATGCCTTCCTACACTCTATAATAATCCTCATAAAAGCTTTCCAATGACTTCTAATACCCTTCTACCCTTTTGGTTCTGCACATTGAACAGAAAGCTTCCTGTGGATTATTTCACTTTTCGTCTCCAGCTTGACATTCATAGAGCATCACAGGAACAGATCTCTGAAATAAAAATGCTGACGGCATTCTGGTAAAACTTTGTTTACCTTGACATTGCTATAGCCACATTTACCGTTAATTTAAAAGATCAGTCCACCCAGGTCCTTTAATCTCAGTTATTGGTTGGCTCTGGTGGGCTGAAGCATCTACTGATTTTATAAAGAACTTAGTGGCAACAGATAGGGGTCTACTTATATATAAAAATAAAAATAAATTGATGTGTGACTGTATCAGCATTTGCATAAAAGCCAAAGTATTTATTCGCTTGAATATTTTTTTGTACTGTATATGCAAAATTGTATTTTCTGAAAATGTGCTTTTCTTTCACAGAGTGAAAAAAACATTCCCTTACAACCTAAAATCAATACTAAAAGAAAATAGCCTAAGAACATTCAACTAGTAGAGAAAATAGCCTAAACCAATAGCCTAACAACATTCAACCCAAAATAGCCTAACAACATTCAACAATAGCCTAAAGCAATAGCCTAACAACATTAAACCCAAAATAGCCTAAAACAATAGCCTAGGAACATTCAACCAAAAGGGAAAATAGCCTAAAACAATAGCCTAACAACATTCAACCCAAAATTGCCTAACAACATTCAACTGAAAATAGCCTAAAACAATTGCCTAACAACATTTAACCAAAAATAGCTTAAAACAATAGCCTAACAACATTAAACCCAAAAGAGTCTAACAACATTCAACTGAAAATAGCCTAAAACAATAGCCTAACAATATTCAACCCAAAATAGCCTAAAATAATAGCCTAGCAACAGTCAAGCCAAAATAGCCTAAAACAATAGCCCAACAACATTCAACCAAAAATAGCCTAATACAATAGCCCAGGGACATTCAACCCAAAGGGGAAATTGCCTTAAACAATAGCCCAAGAAAACTTGACTAGAAGAGAAAATACCTCTAAAACAACAGTCTAACAACATTTGACCAAATGTAGAACATTCAACCAGTAGAGAAAATTGCCTAAAACAATAGCCTAACAACATTCAACCCAAAATAGCCTAAAACAATAGCCCTGCAATATTCAACCAAAAATAGCGTTAAACAATAGCCTAGAAATATTCAACCTAAAAAGAAAATTGTCTCAATCAATGGCCCAAGAAAACTTGACTAGAAGAGTAAATAACCCTAAAACAATAACTTAACAACTGCAATCAAAAATAGCCTAAAACAATAGCTTAGCAATATTTAATCAAAAATACCTTAAAACAATAGCCTAGGAATATTTAACCTAAAACAATAGCCCAAGAAAGCATGACTAGAAGAAAAAATAACCATAGCCTTAACAATATTCTAACAACATTTAACCCAAAGCCTAACACAATAGCCTAGGAACATTCAAACCGATGAGAAAATTGTCTAAAACAATAGCACAAGAAGACCTGACTAGAAAAGAAAATAGCCCTAAAGCAACAGCCTAGCAACATTTGACCAAAAACAGCCTAAAACAATAGGCTAACAACTTTAACCAGAAGTAGGACCTTCAACTAGTAAACAAAATCACCTAAAATAATAGTTTAACAACATTCAACCCAAAATAGCTTAAAACAATAGCCTAGGAAGTAGAAACATTTAACCTAAAGAGGAAATTGTCTAAAGCAATAGCCCAAAAAAACTTGACTAGAAGAGAAAATAAACATAGCCTAAACAATATCCTAAAACATTCAACTGAAAATAGCCGATAACAATAGCCTAAGAACATTAAACCCTAAAATTGTCTAAACCAATAGCCCAAGAAAACCTGACTAGAAGAGAAAATAGCCCTAAAGCAACAGCCTAACAACATTTGACCAAAAATAGCCTAAAACAATAGCCTAACAACTTTACCCAAAAGTAGAACATTCAACCAGTAGAGAAAACAACCTAAAACAATAGTCTAACAACATTCAACCCAAAATAGCCTAAAACAATAATCCTGCAATATTCAACCAAAAATAGCCTTAAGCAATAGCCTAGGGACTTTCAACCTAAAGAGAAAATTGTCTAAAGCAATAGCCCAAGAAAACTTTACCAAAAGAGAAAATAACCCTAAAACAATAGCCTAACAACATTCGACCAAAAACAGCCTAAAATAATAGCCTAGCAATATTCAACCAAAAATAGCTGCAAAGAATAGCCTAGGAACATTCAACCCAAAAAGAAAACTGCCTAAAACTATAGCCCAAGAAAACATGACTAGAAGAGAAAATAACCCTAGCCTAAATAATATTCCAACAACATTCAACCCAAAATAGCCTAAAACAATAGCCTAACAACATTTGACCAAAAATAGGCTAAAACAATAGTGTAACAACTTTAACCAAAAATAGAACATCCAACCAGAAGAGAAAATAGCCTAAAACAATAGCAGATGAGGTGTTGATGATTTTGTTTTCTTTTTCATGTCAAATTAGCTTTGCCTTTCCTGGTCACATGCAGGTCAAAAGGAGGTTGACTGCAGGCCACATGCACCTGGCAAATAATTCTGAATTATTTAAAAATCATCTCAAACTGAGCCAATATCCCAAGCCGAAAGCCTGTTGACACAGACTAAATATATGATTGTGTCATCTCTTTGGTCCAGAAATTAGATATTGATCCTGGGAGATGTCTGAATAAAAATGGCCTCCGTTCTTCTGGAAAAAAGCAAAGCAAAGAAAAGGTATGGTAGGGGGGAGTATTGTAATCTCTGTGAGATAGTTAATGCTTGTAAGTGTTAAAGCATGTTTGAACTTAAAGCGGTAGTGAACTTAAGCGGGGGAAAAAAAAAAAATTCCACCTGCAAATTAAGAGCATAATGTGCTAGTATGCATCGCATGCTAGCACATTATGAAAGACTTACCTTGAAACAAAGCCCTCCAGTGGTGCGCTGCCACGGCACAACACAGGTATTTTGTTCCTTCAGAACGGGTGCGCTATTGACGTCACCGGCTGCCAATAGAGTGAATATCTCCTAAATGGTGCACGTTTAGGAGATACTCATTATACCTATAGGTAAGCTTAACTTTGGGGAAAAAACACAAATCACAAATTGTATTTTAGCACTAGGGATGAGCTTTGTGTTCGAGTCGAACCCATGTTCGACTCCAACATTGGCTGTTCGGCTGTTCGCCGAATTCGGAACATTATGGGCCGTTCGTGCCAAATTCGAGTGGCGCGTCACGGCCCATAATTCACTGCGGCATTGCAGTACATTGCTGGCTGATGATTGGCCAAGCATGCCCTATTAACCACATGCTTGGCCAATCACAGCGCGGAAAAGACGGAGAGCCGTAATTGGCCAAAGCCAGGGTGGCTTTGGCCAATTATGGCTCAGGGGGTTTAGTACACGCCTCGCACTATATAAGGCCGTCGGCTTGTCGGCCTTGTGTAGTGTGTTGGAGTTGTTAAAAGAGCGAGATATCGGAGAGAGACAGTGTCATTTACATTGAATTAGATAGAGCAGGCAGGCGAGTCAGTTAGCTGCAGTTACAGTGTGTAGAGGATATATATGCATCCTAGGTGTTGTATATATATTTATACACTGTATTCAGATAAGCTAGATCCGTTCCTGTCATTCTCTATACTGTGACAGGCAGGCAGATGATTGTGCTAGCTGCAGTCAGTGTTTCACTTAGTGTACTGTGTGCTTTGCATAGCGTTCACCTAAAGCTTACCTGACTACAGTTAGTGACTATTATAGTGGTGTTCTCATAATAAAACCACAGGATGAGAGCTGCAAGTATTTTCAGTGTACTTTGTCCTCTGCACAGTTTTCACCTAAAACTAACTGAAAACAATTGCTGCTTTTCCCATACTAATACAACAGCAGGCAGTAGATTCTGATAGCTGCATTATCAGCACAGATATATATTTATATATATATATATATATATATATATATGTATACATCGCACCTTTGTGCAGCTACATCTCGCTGCAGGCCATTAGTATGTCTGGAAGGCAAACAAGGAGAGGCAGACAGTCACGAGGCAATAAAAGAGGGCAAGCAGGCTCTGTGTCTAGAGGCAACAGTGCTTGTCGTGGACACGGTGCATCCTCATCAGCGCGTGGCCGTGGGACGCGCTTGTCCTTCTTTTCGGCAGCTGGCCATGTTGAGCCGCAACATGCCCAAGACTTGGTAGAGTGGATGACCAAGCCGTCCTCCTCCTCCTCATCCTCTTTCACCCAGGCTCAGGGTACTTTGTCTGGCAAAGCAGCTGGAAAAGCGGCCTCTTCCCTGGGCTCAATGACATCAGTTACTCCTTCCCTAGCCCCACCATGTCCTCCTGAGGAGTCCCCCGAACTGTTTGACCACAGTGTTGGGTACATGCTCCAGGAGGATTCCCAGTGTTTTGAAGGCTCTGATGATGGAGCCCAGCTGGAGGAAGTCAGTAATGTGAGCCCAGAGAGAGGGGGTAGTAACGTGAGCCCAGAGAGAGGGGGTGCCCAACAAGGACAGCTATCTGTCAGTCATGTTCCCCCAGCTGCAGCATACTGCCAGATTTGCTCCAGTGATGAGGAGGGAGGGGATGATGAGGTCACTGACTCCACGTGGGTGCCTGATAGGAGAGAGGAGGAGGAACATCTCCAACGAGGCAGGATGCCCTCCAGGGGCCAGTTTAAGGGCAGCACACCGACTGCATCACACCGCAGAGCTCCGCATGTGCAGGGCGCTGCTGTCTCTGCGCGTTATTTCAAAAGTTCTTTGGTGTGGGCCTTTTTTGAGACGTGTGCAGCAGATCGCACCATTGCCATTTGCAACATATGTCTAAAGCCTATCTTGTGTGGCCAAAACATCAGCCGCTTGGGTACCACATGCCTGACCAGACATATGTCGACCTGCCATTCAGTTCGTTGGCAAGCTTACCTAAAAGATCCACACCAAAGAACAAAGCGGACCTCTCCTTGCTCCTCAACAGCTGGGATCTCCAACCCCACTATACCTTCAGTCTTCTCTGAAACCTGCACTGAGAGGAATGAAGGTGTAGAATTAGGTGTGTCACAGCCAAGTACTTGCGGGCGATCTGCTATCGGTACACCGATGTTTGATTGTACCAGGCAAATTTCCCTGCCCCAGCTGCTGCATCGCCGAAAGAAGTTCGCTCTCAGCTATCCACATGCCCAGCGGTTGAATGCTAGCTTAGCTAAATTGCTAGCACTTCAACTGCTGCCTTTTCAGTTGGTAGACTCTGCCCCTTTCCATGAGTTTGTGGAATGTGCGGTTCCTCAGTGGCAGGTTCCCAAACGCCACTTTTTCTCATGGAAGGCGATTCCGGCTCTCTACCGGCATGTGGAAGGCAATGTCTTGGCCTAGCTGGACAGGGCAGTCAGCGGTAAGGTGCATATTACCGCTGACTCATGGTCCAGCAGGCATGGACAGGGACGTTACTTATCTTTCACGGCACATTGGGTGACTCTGCTGGCAGCTGGGAAGGATGCAGGACAAGGTGCAGTAGTGTTGGAGGTTGTTCCGCCACCATGCCTCCAAAATGTTACTACTGATGATTCTGACACACCTCTCTCCTCCACCCACTCCTCTTCTTCTTCCTCCATGGCCTCTACCTGTGCTTTGTCCTTGGATCCAGCGGTGCTCCGTAGGCGTTCAAGTGGCTACGCATGTACGCAGACAAAAAGATACCATGCGGTGCTTGAGCTGGTGTGCTTGGGGGACAGGAGCCACACTGGGGCAGAGTTTCTGTCAGCTCTGCAGGGACAGGCTCAGAGATGGTTGACGCCACGCCAGCTTAAGCCAGGAAAGGTGGTTTGCGACAATGGCACCAACCTCCTCTCCACCCTCCGACAGGGACAACTGACCCATGTGCCCTGTTTGGCTCACGTCCTTAACTTGGTGGTGCAGCGGTTCTTGGGCAGGTACCCGGGCTTACAGGAGGTCCTGAAGCAGGCCAGGAAACTCTGTGGGCATTTCCGCCGGTCATATAATGCCAGTGCTCGGCTGGCTGACCTGAAAAAGGATTCCAACATGCTAAAGAACCGCCTAATCTGTGACATGACGTGGAACTCTACGTTGGCCATGCTGCAGTGGCTGCACAGGCAGCAGAGGGCCATCAATGAGTATCTGTTTCAATATGGCACCAGGACAGGGTCAGGGGAGCTTGGATTTTTTTCCCCACGCCAGTGGGCCATGATCAGGGATGCATGCACTGTCCTGGCACCATTTGAGGAGACCACAAGGATGGTGAGCAGTGACAGTGCATGCATCAGTGACACTGTCCCTCTTGTCCACCTGTTGGAGCACACGCTGAATGGAATAATGGACAGGGCACTTGAGGCAGAACAGAGGCAGGAAGAGAAGGACTTCCTTACCTCTCAAGGCCCCCTTTATACAAACAGTGTTCCTGCTGGCCTGGCTATCACACAGGGAGAGGAGGAGGAGGAGGATTGTGTCAGCATGGAGATGGAGACTAGCACTTAGCATAAGCAGCAGTCTGCAATTACAGTCCCAAGACACCCGTGGACTTGTACGTGGCTGGGAGGAGGTGTCTGCGGATCATGTCATCCTCAGTGACCCAGAGGACTCTGCACCGAATGCCTCAGCAAACCTGCGCTGTATGGCCTCCCTGATCCAGCCTAGGGGAAGGGTCCTCGTATTCGTGCGATCAAGGAGAGGGATCATTACTGGCTGGCAACCCTCCGTGATCCACGTTACAAGGGTAAGGTTGCGGTCGCAGAGGGAGCAGAGGATGAAGCATCTTCGGGAGGCCTTGCAGAAAGGTCTGTGCAACTCGTTCCCAGAGACTGGGAGGTTACAAATTCCTGGTCCTGGACAATCTGTTGCTGAAGCTTCGGTCAGTTAAAGAAAGAGCGGTAGAGAAGGTGGCCGTCTGACCGATGCGTTTAGACAATTTTTTAGTACTCAGCCCCAAGGTATGATCGGTTCCAGCAACCATCGCCAGTGTCTGGTTTACATGGTGCAGGAATACCTAGGGGCAAGATCAGACTTGGACACCTTTCCCACCGAAAATCCTCTGGGTTATTGGGTCTTGAGGATGGATCACTGGCCAGAGTTTGCACAGTATGCAATTGAGCTACTGGCCTGTCCTGCATCCACCGTTCTTTCGGAGCGCACATTCAGTGCTGCTGGAGGCTTTGTAACCGATCACAGGGTGCGCCTGTCCACCGACTCACTCGATCGACTGACCTTCATAAAAATCAGTCTTGGATCACCATCAGCTACCAAGCACCTGATGCTAATGTAACCGAGTAATTTTTTTTGAAATGTCAGATCCTTTCAAGACTGCCTATGCTGATGCTGAGTGACTATCCTGTTATGCTGAGTGACTATCCACTTCCTCCTCAATGATCATGCTGATAGCTTGAAAGAACATTTTTGGTTCTGGGCACTGCCACCAGTTGCTAAGGCCCAATTTTTGAGCCCCTGTTTAACAGGGGCGTGTATTTACAATTTTTAATGCAATGCTTTGCAGCAGGGCTCATTGCTGCGCTTCAACTACAGTATCTGTGAGGGGTTGCAGTGTTGTGGCACCAGCACCAGTGCCTAAGGCCCAATTTTTCTGCCCCTGTTTAACAGGTGCGTGTAATTACAATTTTTGATGCAATACTTTGCAGCAGGGCTCATTGCTGCACTCCAAGTACAGTATCTGTGAGGGGTTGCAGTGTTGTGGCACCAGCACCAGTGCCTAAGGCCCAATTTTTCTGCCAGGGGCATGTAATTACAATTCTTGATCTAATAATTCACAGCAGGGCCCATTCCTGCACCCACCAAGAGTAACTGTGAGGGCTTACAGTGTTGTGGCAACACAACCACCACCAAAGGCCCAATTTTTCTGCCCCTGTTCAACAGGGGCATGTAATTACAATTCTTGATCTAATATTTCACAGCTGGGCCCATTCCTGCACTCACCAAGAGTGACTGTGAGGACTTACAGTGTTGTGGCACCAGCACCACCACCAAAGGCCCAATTATACCTACCACTGTTCAACATTGGCATGTAATTACAATTCTTGATATAATAGTTCACAGCAGGGCGTTCCAGCGCCCACCAAGAGTAACTGTGAGGGCTTACAGTGTTGTGGCAACACCAATACCTAGGGGCCAAATTTCTGCAGAGTATATACGGCAGGCCCCTACTTTCAAACATCCGACTTTTAAACGACTCCTACTTGCAAAGGGAGGGAGACAACAGAAAGTGAGAGGAAATCTACCCCTAGGAAGGGAAATTCTCTCCTGTAAGAGTTAATATGGGGAAAAAGGTGTCTCCTCTCCACTGACGCTTTATCGCCAATCCTTGTTTCAATAAAAACCCAAAATTTTCAAAAAACATTTGTCATTGGGACAGAAATGTTCTGAACAGGTGCACAGACAGCAAAACAAATGTTACAGGGGTGATAACCCTTCCCTATGTTTTCCAAAAAGCTTAAAAATAGATTTTTTGGCTTGAGCTACACTTAAAAAATTTACCTGTTCCAAATTGCAAACATATTCTACTTAAGAACAAACCTACAGTCCCTGTCTTGTTTGCACTGCCTGTATACTGCTGTTCAGAGTATATAGGGCCTTTTTTTAATTTGGGTGCGGGGTTCCCCTTAATATTCATACAAGACCCAAAGGGGCTGGTAGTGGGCTGGGGGAGGGGGGTACCCATGCCATTTTTCTCAATGATTTTCATCCATATTGCCGGGACCAAACATTTCATTAAAGCCGCAAGCAGTTTTAAATGACTTTTTTTCCTTTAGAAATGTAATTTTGTGCAGGGACAGTTCTAAACATGGGAAACACGTGCCACTTCACAGGCATACTTTAGACACCCCCCCCAGGTACGATATTTAAAGGAATATTTCACTTTTTTTTCACTTTAAGCATTATTAAACTCACTGCTCCTGAAAAAACGGTTGTTTTTAAAACTTCTTTTTGCATTGATACATATCCCCTGGGGCAGGACCCGGGTCCCCAAACCCTTTTTAGGACAATAACTTGCATATTAGCCATTATAAATAGCACTTTTGATTTTGAACGTTCGAGTCCATTCTATTTAATAGGGTTCTGAGGTTCGCGCAAACTTTCGGTCAGTCTGGTGCGAACCGGGGGGTGTTCGGCTCATCCCTATTTACCACCACTTTAACATTTAAAAAATATAGGCTCACTTTTAGTGCTCACCATAATAAGGAAAGACATTGAGCCCAATAGGCTATGTAAGTATGTCACAATGCACAATGACCCTAAATAACAGATATTACAAAGGTTTCATATTGCACAGGGACAGCACGCACTTGGCAGCTGTAGCTGTGCAAGGAGTAATACAGTGAGCTTTTGCAACTTCTTCTCTTCTTTTCCCTGTGATCAGAAAAATAATCGTTGGGGGAAGAGAGAAGTGCAGGAAAGACGTTTCAACAATCTTCCCAGCAATCTGGGTGTTAGAAGAATTTCTGTGCACAGAATGGCCGTTCAGCGCACGCGCGATAGCGGCACACGGGCAGGCAGGAGCGCGCACGCGCACCTAGTGACAGCACTTGGCGCCAAGATTGGCTATTTAAAGGGAACAGTTGCCTTGCTACCTTGCTGTCCGGTCTACAGCTTTTCCTGAGACCCCTGCTACCCGTGATTCTGATTGCTTGACCTGTTACCTGATTTGGCTCTTCTCTGACTATTCCTGCTTGCTGCCCGCCTCTGATCCAGGCTTGTCTTGACTTTGCTTCTGCTTCTCCTCCAAACCTGATTGCTGCCCGCCTGATAACCGACCCGGCTTGAACTTTGACCATTCTCTGAATTCTGTTCCTGTACCCGATCTGCCCGCCTGTGTTTGACCCGGCCTGTCTCACCTACCAGTCTCCTGGACTACCAAGCACCTCCTTGCTGTCTGCAGTTTCCAGCCTTGTGCCTGCATCCTGTTCTAGGACTACCGAACACCTCCCTGCTGCTGCTGCATCCAGCCCTCTACATCAGCTTTCCTGCTTGGCACTTGTGCCCCTTTGTACTTTTGAGCTCCTGTCTGCTCTACCAGGGGTTCCTGAGTCAGAGGTATACGAGAGGCCGCTCCCTGCATATTGTGCTCTACCACCAGGTACGTGTCAGCCTGTCCAGACACTCAAAGGAAACCTGCATGCTGCCTGCTTCCCCTAGTAAGTGTCCACTCAGACACTCATCAGAGGAAACTTGCCTGGTCCCCCTGATAAGTGCCTGACCAGAAATTCATAAGAAAAACCTGTCTGCTGCCTGCTCCCCTTGTTGGGTGCTTGTCCAAATACTTATCTGAGGAAACATGCCCCCTCCTTACTCCCCCTGCTAAAAGCCCATCTGGATACTCATCAGAGGGAACTTGCCTGCTGCCTGCTCCCCTTGGTAAATGCTTGACCAGAAACTCATCAGAAAAACCTGTCCGCTGCCTGCCTCCCTTCTTAGGTGCCTGCCCAGATACTTATCAGAGGAAATCTGCCCCCTCCCTACTCCCCCTGCTAAAAGCCCATCTGGATACTCATCAGAGGAAACTTGCCTGCTGCCTGCTCCCCCTGGTAAGTGCCTGACCATAAACTCATCAAAAAAACCTGTCTGCTGCCTGCTCCCCTTGTTGGGTGCCTGTCCAGATACTTATCAGAGGAAACCTGCCCCCTCCCTTCACTCCCTGCTAAAAGCCCGTCTGGATACTTGTCTGCTGCCTGCTCCACTCTGCTCAGCTAGGCAGATGGGGAAGAAGGGAGGAGGCAGCTTCTCCAGGCCCAGTCTTTCTCTAGTATCGGCCTGTGCAGGCTCATATTAAAGGGAGTCAGCCTGATTCGCCGATCTAAGCCTGCTCAGACCAGGTGCAGTTCTGTGGCTAATGTCACAGAACTCACATGATCGGAAGCTCCCGTTCAGAAACAATGATCAAGAGCTGTCTGTGACAACTTGGTCACTGTGCTGAGAGAGTCCATTGAGAATGCTCTCAGAACAGAAAGCCATTCCCCATGGATGCATATGTGTGGCGGCCTGGCAATAAAACCCAGTCACTGCATATATTTGTATGGCCAGTATGGGATGGAGTGTATGGCCAGTGTATGGGAATATGATAAAGCCGTCATATATCCTTCTCCAGGGGCTCCTTCGGGAGTGGAGAACAGTAATCCAGTGCTGCAGCCTGTGCCTGAGCCACATGGTCTCCTTTCCTTTCCTTCTCCTTTCGCATCAACAAAAAAAAAGATCAATACTACGGACTGGAAAAATGCCTTACACTGATCGACAATTGGATGACAGAGAGCTCACTCAAGCTTAAGGGATCCAAAACAGAACTGCTCATTTTCCACGCTAACTGAAAGAAAAACTCTAGGACCACATGGACACCACCCACCATCCTTGGACAAAACATAACCCCAAGCACCAAAGTTAGAAGCCTTGGAGTCATCTTGGACTCAGACATGACTATGGATGCACAAATAGGATCAGTAGTTAGCAGATCTCACCACCTTCCCTGCCTGCTACGAAGACTTATCCCCTTCATCCCGGAAAAAGACAGAGCAGTAGTAGTCGGAACCATCATCAATTCCCGGCTTGACTACGCTAACTCCCTTTACCTAGGACTTCCTAAATACCAGATTGCACGTCTACAAGTCATCCAAAACCCAGCGGCCAGACTGGTAACGGGAAAAAAAACTGGAAATCAATCGCACCGTCCCTGAGAAGCCTCCATTGGCTAGCCGTAAAGGATCGGGTCACATTCAAGACCCTCTGCCTCACTCACAAATGCGCACAAGGAAACGCACCTCAATACTTATGCAAGAAAATAAAACACTACATCTCTACTCGCGACCTCCGATCAACCAACCAAAACCTCCTCCACATCCCCAAGACTCGCTACAAAGCTAAGGGAGAACGAAGGTTTGTTGTCCAAGGACCAAGTCTATGGAATGCACTACCCACGAACATCCGCATGGAAGAAAACCATCAAGCTTTCAGGAAAAAACTAAAGACCCACCTCTTCTGAAGGATCTCAACGACACTGGATGCAAATCGCCTTGAGGCGATTTTGTTCGCATTTGCAGCGCTATACAAGTTACTCACTCACTCACTTATGCTTTGCTTGTATCTTTTAGATTAATTTGCAGTAAAGCAAGGAAGCAGAACCCCCCATAGTATATTAATGTTCTTTTACTAAAAGAGAATGCTGTACATAAAAAATATTCACAATAGTAGGAAAACAATACAAGACATAGAGTTTTAGCAATATATATACAACACACATGCACACACTACCTATCCTTCCTTGCAAATGAGCATTGACAATGTCTGCATGTAATAGGGATACACTAAAAAGTTAGTTAGCTTGGGTTATAATTCATGATTTCTGTAACAAATGGAGGACTCAAGTGATTGCAGATAACTTGGTACTCTTGTAGTATAGATTTAGTGTCATTCCCAGGTTAAGATCCTTCTGTGGTTGTGTGAAGTCTCCTCTGGCACAAACCTTCCTTCTACCCAGGTCTTCTCTGTGTTATGGAGCCCTTTACCTTTTTAAGCACATGGCTATGTTATCTCCTTTTCTTGACTCCCCCCCCCCCCCCCCCCCCCCATCTTCCTGCCAAAACTAATTTTTTTTAACCAGTTAAACAAGTTGATTAGCATTTGAATGGAGGAAGCCTAGGTTCTAAATTCTAGATGGCAGTTAAAATGTATGATTTTTTATGCTATAAAAAAATCACTAAAATAACCATGGCAACACACCTCATTATGACATCGCACCACTGCCATTCTGGATGCCACCACTGGACAGCCAATAGGAAGTGTCCATGTCACCCATGCAGTGACATTGACACCCTAAAAGAAGCACCTACCCACTTTGGACATCTGAAAATCTGTTATTCCTCCCCTTCTATCTCCCTATCTCTCTGTAGTCAGGACGTTTCTGTTCATAATGTATTTTGTGAATCAGCCACCACAGTAGTCATAAAATCTGCTTTAAGAATCCTTTTATTAAATAAAATGCTGCCTCATCTTGTCATACAAAGCCCTGAATATGGAGAAAATGCTCGCTTTGTCATTTCTTCTCCTCTGCCTCAATTTGTGGAATTTCTGGCTGGGAATAACACAATTTGCCAATGTGCAATTTTTACCTCGGCATAAACCATTTAAAGCCGCTTGTTTATTCGGAAGGCCGACTGCACGCTAATATCTGTAACAAAAATAATGGTAATACCGCCCGTGTTTCTTCCCAGAAAGGTTGTTTAATGGAGCACAAGGCATTCAAGTAAATTATAACTTTGAGGTAGGAATGCCGACTTTGTCTCAATGCTACATATTTAGGAAACACAAAATAAAACCTAATTGACCGTGATGCTCAGCCACTTGGCGAAATGTTAAACCTGTTTGAATAATGTTCAACTTAATCACTGGCTGAGCATTTAATATCTGGATAAAGGTGAATTCCAGAGTAATACAATGGCGCTGTTGGGGGGGCTCAGTGCAGCCCGGTGTAATCTGTGTACTATGCCAGATATTAATAAAGCTGTACCATTCAAGATTCTTGCTTTGCGTTTGCCTTATTGTTAACCCCTTGATGCCCAGCCCAAGCATCCCTTTAACAGGGTCTTTATGACCAAGGGGCAGGAAGAACTCCCTGATCACATGACCTCTGTGTATGGTTGTCACAGTGGTAACACGATTGGCAGCCAGTCCCACCAGCTTCCGATCATGACTAGAGACCCAGAGCTGGGAAGGAAGAAAAAATCCTGGACGGCCGCACACAGTTGAAGGCATCTTTATTGATATCTTGTGTAGCAGATGAAATCCAATACAGTCATTTCATGTTACAGAAAACAGGAAAAGCTGTTGACGCGCTTCACACCGTATGAAGGTGCTTAATCATCAGCTATGATTAAGCACCTTCATACGGTGTGAAACGCATCAGTAGCTTTTCCTGTTTTCTGTAACATGAAGTGACTGTATTGGATTTCTTCTGCTACACAAGATATCAATAAGGATGCCTTCAACAGTGTGCGGCAGTCCAGGATTTTTTCTTCCTTTCTAGTTCGTTGCAGAGCCAGCACCTGTAAGTTCCTAAAAGGGCGTGTGCTTAAGAGGACTGGGACTTAAAGCGGCAATCCTTCTTTAGAGACCCAGAGCTGTCTGTGACAAGATGGTTACTGTGCAGGGAGTGCAAAATTAACACGTTCTCAGGATAGAAACCTTTACCACCCATGGTCACATACACTATATTGTCAAAAGTATTGGGACGCCTGCCTTTACACGCACATGAACTTTAATGGCATCCCAGTCTTAGTCCGTAGGTTTCTATATTGAGTTGGTCCACCCTTTGCAGCTATAACAGCTTCAACTCTTCTGGGAAGGCTGTCCACAAGGTTTAGGAGTGTGTCTATGGGAATGTTTGACCATTCTTCCAGAAGTGCATTTGTGAGGTCAGGCACTGATGTTGGAAGAGAAGGTCTGGCTTGCAATCTCCGCCCTAATTCATCCTAAGGGTGTTCTACTGGTGGACTACTACTGGTGGACTACTACTACCATTTATCACTTTCCTTCCACTTGCACAATTAAGTGCCACTTTGTGTTGGTCTATCACATAAAATCCCAATAAAATACATTTACGTTTTTGGTTGTAGCATGACAATGTGGACAATTTTCAAGGGGTATGAATACTTTTTCAAGGCACTGTAAATATATACGTAGCGGGGTATCGTTTTCACCCACAAGACTACAGTTCCCAGCACGCTTTGAGGCACCCAGGGTGCATTTCTCTGTGCAAGGACTGCTGGGGTGGACTTTAAAAGGGGGAGGAGGAGCCTCGCTCTTTCTCTTGGAACGCCACCCTCCTTGCAAGAGGATCCCTGCACTCACTTGCTGCGCGTGCAAAGCCTGAAGCCTGGGCCTCGCACTTTGTTCCAGAGAGCCTTCCGTTCCGCCGAGGAGCCGGCGGAGCATCCGATCCACCTGAGGTGCCACCATCTTCTGGAGGACCGAAGACCCAGTGCATCGTGGGCACTGTGTAGCAACTCACAGTAGCGGAGGTACCGGACAGGAGTCGGTCCGGTCTGGGTGAGAGAGCGCCAGCTCAGAACCCCATCTAAGTAACTTTGTTGCCTATTAACTTTGCCTAGGCCCATCATTGACCACAGTTATACTTTGGAGAGACTGTCTGCTGAACTGAGTTTATCAGTCTCTCCAGCTTTACCAAGTTAGCGATCATCTGCTACCCCTATTGGATTGCAGTTTGTTTCTTTATGTGCACAACTGAGAGTTGCTAGTGAAGATTCTTCAATGAACTATACCCCAAAGTTATAGTCAGGCCTGACTGGGTAGTATAGGACAGTGTTTCTCAACTCCAGTCCTCAAGGCGCCCCAACAGGTCATGTTTTCAGGAGTTCCCTCAGATGAAACGGCTGTGGTAATTACTAAGGAAGTGAAACTGATCAAATCACCTGTGCAAAATAATGGAAAGCCTGAAAACATGACCTGTTGGGGCGCCTTGAGGACTGGAGTTGAGAAACACTGGTATAGGACATTGCTGGGCGCCATTTTTTGCTCACGAGGGAGGATAGCTGCAGCGGGGTTATTATATGTTCATTGCATTATTGGATGTTATACCCTTTTAATGTGTAAACTTATATTGCAGGGATCTGCATAAGATATTGTATACAAATTACCTTTTATACTTTTACCAATAGTAAAAAGTTATAGTTAACTAATTTGGTTGTCAGTGTCAATTACTGTGCTGGGATACAAAGGGGTTGTACCGTATAACAGTATAGAGGTAGTACAGTATACCATCCTTTCCCCTTTCCTAACTGTGCCACGAGAGGTTAGGGCCGATTGCCAGGGGTTGACAACGGTGCACTACAAGGCCCAAAACAAACAAGCAGTCCTCTTAGACTGAGGGTATCACTATACATGGGGGCTCGGTTCCGGGATCCTTGTATATTGCACGCTGCAATCAAGGCGGTCTGAAGTACCGACATGGACTCGCAGGCAGTGACACAATGGTGCACAGAGGAGGCTGTGGATTCAGTCCGGGCGGTAGCTATTGAACTTCCGAGAGGGATCCAGGAGAAATAAGAGGTAATATCTCCAAACTGGAAAGCATGGGCGGTGGATGTAAAGACAGATACCTCGGGGGCATATGCACTAATAGAATGGACAAGAGGAGTCCCAGAAGAGTTCAAAGGGCAGAGTGTAAAAGACATAGATGACAGAACGTATCGCTTAGTGCATACTGGGGCTGTGAAGAAAGAGTCCCCACGGACCTCCCCACAGTTATCTCCGTCGCTCTTCTCCAAAATGGGAGGCAGTAGCGAAACGAAAGCACCAAAGACACCCCTGACCGCCATAGGTCCGGAACTGCTGACTGCTTTGGGGGACTTTGTTGTTAAGTGCCAAAAAAACAACACAGTGCATGTGAAAGCTGGGTACCGGAAACTCCGGGTGTTTTCAGGAACACAACCTGTGCCACCCGGGGAGGAAGATTTCGATACTTGGATCAAGCAGGCAATGCAGGCAGTAGAAGGTTGGGAAGTTCCAGAAGCGCAGAAGAAGCAGCGCATCAGTGAGAGCTTGAAGGGTCCTACTGCTGAGGCTGTGAAAAATCTTAGGTGCAGCAATACGGTGTGTACAGCAATGGATTATTTGTCTATGTTGCAGGAGGAATTTGGCCAGCTGGAGAAGGTGTCGGAGCTGGTGTATCAATTTGAACATACCTTCCAACAGCCAAGGGAGAAGTTGTCTGAGTATGTCCGGAGACTGAATAGAATGCTGTGCCAGATCGTACTGAGAAAAGGAATGCAACCACAGGTCATAGATGCTACCAGGATGAAACAGATCCTAAGGGGGGCCTTACAGTCGGATCCAGTTTGGCTTCACCTGAAGACCTCTGACAGAGTCATGGCTCTGAATTACACAGACCTTGTGCGGATCATAAGGGATGAAGAAGCCTTGATGAAGGATCAAGAGGGGGTTGAGAAGACCACCCCACCTGTTTCGGTAGGAGTCAGAACGACAGTAGTTACTGAACGTGACCCAGAAGTAGAAACCTTGAAGTCTCAAATGGCCGAAGTACTGGACTTGTTGACCTCTTTATTGGCCAAGAACTCAGGAGCCAAGGAGAAAGAAGAGATCCGGAATGAACCGGACCGGAATGTTCCCGCTCCAGCATCCCCAAAAATAAGGAAGGAAATTGTCTGCTTAAATTGTGGAGGAGTTGGCCACCCTATTAGAAGGTGCCCCAGTCCAAGAAAGAACGGAGGCACTCAATACCAGCCGGCGGAAAACTTCAGAGGGCCCCGGTGAAGGAGTCAGCCGGGCACCCGCTACCTGCAGAAAGCTCCAAGAAGACCCAAAGACAAGCAGTGCAAAAAGAGAAGGGAAACAATGCCCCTCCTAAAACCTCCCATACCGTCTGTCGGGAGTTGAAATTTGACAACCGGAAAAAGATCAATGCATACCAGGTCCAAAAAAGGTTGAGGTCCAGAGAGAAATGGAAAAAAAAGAAAAACCCACAGGAAAAACCAAGGAGTCCAAAGGAGAAAATACCCCTTAAGAAGTTCCCGGATAAATTAGTTGGACCCTCCCCTCTAGTCTCCGTTCAAGTGAAGGGAGTTTACACAAAGGCACTCCTAGACACAGGAGCACAAGTGACTCTCTTATACTGAGACTTTTATCAGAAGCATTTGAGTCACGTGCCTTTGCAGAAGCTGGAAGACCTGAAGATAGGGGGGATAGGCACTCGTAGCTTCCCCTACGACGGTTATGTTTCAATCAGGCTGGCCTTTGACCCCTCTGTAACCGGGAAGGCCAACGTTTTTGACACCCTGGCGGTGGTTTGCCCTCACCCACCAGGAGCCAACACGATGTCCATGTTGATAGGGACCAACTTGGTCTGGAGACTGCTGACCCCGTTAGTGCAAGGGCGGAGTTCCCCCAAACAGAAGATTCACCCCATTCTGCAACAGGTTTACCAGAAGATGATCCTGGAGCAAAAGGCCCCGGAAGAGGGGGTGGGAAGAGTCTGGAGACTATCTAGAAGAGAGAAGATACTGCAGCCTGGTGAGGTGACCTGTCTGCAAGCTACGGTAAAACTCTCCTGGGAGCAGCCAGGTCCCTTTGTGGTCATGGAGCCAGACCCCTTAAACACTCACCAATGACTGGAAGTACTCCCTGAAGTGGTCCCGTTGAGGGCACTGAAGAAAGCCAAGGGCCAGATTCCAGTGAGTGTCAGAAATGTCACTAATTCTCCTGTGAATATCCCAGCCCGGGTGCTACTGGGCAAAGTGAATCCTGCTACCCCAGTGGCCCTGTCTGAATTAGGGTCCAAGGGAGGAGAAGCCACCCTGGAGGAGCTCTGTCTTGAAGATACCGCCTTGCCACTGAAATGGAAGGAAAGAGCCAAGGCCCAGCTGACTAGGTGGAGAAGAATATTCTCAGATCAGTTTGACGTGGGGTGTGCGAGAAGTGCCACCCATAAAATCCATCTTCAAGAAGACAAACCCTTTCGGGAGAGAGTCCGAAGAGTTCCACTGGCTGACTTGGAAGATTTGTGTGAGCAGCTGGCAGAGCTAAAGAGGACAGGGGCCAGAAGTCCATATGCTTCCCCCATCGTGGTGGTAAGGAAGAAGAACGGGTCGCTGAGGCTCTGCATAGACTACAGGACTCTCAACAGGAGGACCATGCCCGACCAGTACACTACCCCCCAGGATAGAAGACGCTTTGCAGAGTCTGTCTGGGGCCAAGTGGTTCAGTGTCATGTATCTGAAGAGTGGGTATTATCAAATCCCAATGCACCCTGAAGATAAGGAAAAGACGGTCTTCATCACCCCAGTGGGATTCTATGAATTCAATAGGATGCCCCAAGGCCTGTCGGGAGCCCCCGCTACTTTCCAGAGGTTGATGGAGAAGACCATTGGGGACATGAATCTGATCGAAGTCCTGGTGTACCTAGACTACATCATTGTCTTCGGGAAGACTCTGGAGGAGCATGAAGAAAGAAAGACTGGAGAAAGTCCTGAAGAGACTCAGTGAGGAGGGACTAAAACTCTCCAGAGAAAAATGCCAGTTCTACCAGTCCTCGGTCCACTATCTGGGGCACATAGTATCTGCAGAAGGAGTGTCTACAGACCCTGATAAACTGGAGGCAGTCACCTCCTGGCCCAGACCAACTACAGTGACTGAGCTCAGATCCTTCCTAGGCTTCTGTTCCTACTACCGTAGATTTGTGGAAGGATTTGCAAAAATTGCCAAACCCCTAAATGAGCTACTGAAGACGGAAGGAGAGGAGGATGATACTGGCCCCAGGAAGCCTGGAGAGTCCGAGGAAGACCAGTGGACAGGGGAGTGCGAAGAAGCCTTCCAGATGTTAAAGAAGAGTCTTACCACTGCACCAGTCCTGGCCTATGCTGATCCCAAAAAGCCATATGAACTGCATGTAGATGCCAGCCATGACGGTCTAGGAGGGGTGCTATACCAAGAATATGAAGGGCAGTTTCACCCAGTTGCCTACATTAGTAGAAGTCTGGCACCCGCAGAAAAGAACTACCCCACCCACAAGTTAGATTTCCTGGCCCTAAAGTGGGCAGTCGTGGATAAACTCAGAGATTACCTGTATGGAGCTGACTTCACAGTAAAGACTGACAATAATCCACTCACCTATCTCTTCACCATGGCCAAGCTGGATGCCACTGGTCACCGTTGGTTAGCAGCCCTAGCCGGATTCAACTTCAGCCTGAAGTATAGGCCCGGAGCTGGAAACCGTGATGCAGACGCATTGTCCAGAAGAGGCCACGCACCCACCCACCATCCAGAAGATTGGACCCAGGTAACCCCAGATGAGGTACGGGCCTTGTGTCAAGGGGTACAACTTCAAGCTAGTGGTGGGTCAAGGGCTGAAGAGATCAGTGTTTCTGCGGTGGGGGTGCCTAAGTGTTACTGCAATGTGACCCAAGTCGGAGAGGATGACCTGCCCAAAGGAGAGACCAGTTGGAGGATCCTTGGGGAAGATTGGCATTGGAGACATTGGAGGACCATGATCCAGACAGACTTCTGAAGGACCCCTCAAAGGTGGCCCGGTTGGTCCACAAAGAATGGGACAAGTTGCAGGTGCATCAAGGGGTGGTCTACCGAAGGGGCCCCTCTGATGACCTAGAAGAGAAGTGGCAGCTGTTTCTACCAGAGAAATACAGAAGAACTGTTTTGGCTGCCTTACATGTTAATCATGGCCACTTGGGGGCCGAACGAACATTCCAACTTGTAAGGGATAGGTTCTATTGGCCTTGTATGCGGGCTGAAGTGGAGGAGTACTGCCACTCCTGTGCACGCTGTATCCAGAGGAACACATTGCCACGTCAAGCTGCCCCAATGGGCCATCTGCAGAGTCAAGGACCCTTGGACTTGGTGTGCATTGACTTTCTCTGTCTCGAACCTGACTTAAGTGGACAAGGAAATGTTCTGGTGATAACCGACCATTTCACCCGTTATGCCCAGGCTTTTCCAGCCAAAGACCAGAAGGCATCCACTGTAGCTAAAATCCTAGTGGAGAAATACTTTGTGCATTATGGGCTGCCACAGTGCCTGCACTCTGACCAAGGGAGAGACTTTGAGAGTCGATTAATCAAGAAATTGCTGGACTCTTTGGGTATCAAGAAAACCCGCACTACCCCTTATCACCCTCAGGGTGATGCTCAGCCGGAGAGGTTCAACAGGACTCTGTTAAATATGTTGGGGACTCTGAGTAGTGAGCAGAAGCAGCACTGGAGCAAGCAAATAGCGGCCATCGTGCACGCTTACAACAGTACCACTAGCGATGCCACAGGGTACTCTCCATATTGCCTTATGTTTGGCAGGGAAACAAGACTGCCTGTGGATCTGGCAATTGGCATATCAACGGATCGCACTTCGGCCACCTCACATAAGGGATATGTAGACAGACTGAGGAAGAGTTTGAAGCTAGCTTTTGAACAGGCCCAAGTGGCCTCAGAGCAAAGAGGAGCCCGGAACAAGAGGGACTTTGACCTCAAAGTTCAAATCCAGGACCTACAGCCAGGAGAGAGTGCTGTTGCGAAACCTAGGAGTTCCAGGAAAGCATAAATTAGCAGACAGACGGAGACCGGAACCATATGTAATCTGTAAGAAGTTACCAGACCTGCCGGTGTATCAGCTAAAACCAGCGGCCCGCTGAAGACATAGCACAGAAACCATTTACTTCCACTTTCAGAAGCGGTTCGGATACCTCCTGTAGAAGATTCCCCTGGACCATCCTCAAGCTTGGAGACACCTAGGCCAAACACTCGGTCTCAGGTATCTCAGTCTGGAGAAATGGATGTCTCTGATCAGAGTGAAGAAGAAGAGCTTGGATGGTTGTGGCCTTCTCAGACCCCAGAACCCATGTCTATAGATCTTCCACCATCTGAAGGTACTGTGGATAGTACATTGAATGTGGAAGCCACTGAGTTTGTTCCGTCTAGTCCTCTGTCTGAAGAGTGGGAAGATGCCACATGGTCACCTTCTGCTGATCATCAAGATTACTCCCAACATCTTCCTGCACCTGATTTGGATGTACAGGAAGTATTGGAGCCCAGTGTACCTACTCCAGAAGAAGATACAGTGAGGGGTGAAACAGACACCCCAAGAGAACAAAGGGCCAAGAGAACCATTCGTCCTCCTCAGAAGTTAACCTATACCCAGATGGGGGAAAGTTCAGAGGATACAGTAACCACTGCTCGTAGGACATTGCCAACAACTGATCCTTCTGCTGTGCATTTGGTGGAAGGCAACCCCAGCTCACTCTCTGGCACAGTTAGGCAGGTCAACCCCATTGATGTAACCAGTGGGCAGGACAAGCCCCCTTCCCCGTTCTGGTGGGACTTTCCTCTGCCAACTTCTCTAGCTGCCCTTAATGAGTTTGTATTTTTCTACTGTTGATACTGTCTTTGGGGACCAAAGATTTCAAGTGGGGTATCATTTTCACCCACAAGACTACAGTTCCCAGCACGCTTTGAGGCACCCAGGGTGCATTTCTCCACGCAAGGACTGCTGGGGTGGACTTTAAAAGGGGGAGGAGGAGTCTCGCTCTTTCTCTTGGAACGCCGCCCTCCTTGCAAGAGGATCCCTGCACTCACTTGCTGCACCTGCAAGGCCTGAAGCCTGGGCCTCGCACTTTGTTCCAGAGAGCCTTCCGTTCCGCCGAGGAGCCTGGGGAGCATCCGAGCCACCTGAGGTGCCACCATCTTCTGGAGGACCGTAGACCCGGTGCATCGTGGGCACTGTGTAGCAACTCACAGTAGCGGAGGTACCGGACAGGAGTCGGTCCGGTCTGGGTGAGAGAGCGCCAGCTCAGAACCCCATCTAAGTAACTTTGTTGCCTATTAACTTTGCCTAGGCCCATCATTGACCACAGTTATACTTTGGAGAGACTGTCTGCTGAACTGAGTTTATCAGTCTCTCCAGCTTTACCAAGTTAGCGATCATCTGCTACCCCTATTGGATTGCAGTTTGTTTCTTTATGTGCACCACCGAGAGTTGCTAGTGAAGATTCTTCAACGAACTATACCCCAAAGTTATAGTCAGGCCTGACTGGGTAGTATAGGACATTGCTGGGCGCCATTTTTTGCTCACGAGGGAGGATAGCTGCAGCAGGGTTATTATATGTTCATTGCATTATTGGATGTTATACCCTTATACCCTGACCATCACTGGAGGGGGCTGCACCAGCTCAACTGGTTGGCTCCTTTTCTTCTCCTCCAGCATAGCTTCTTCTTATCTGACTACTCGGATCAAGTCAGGGTACTCCAGGCTCTTCCCGTCCTGTCTTGTACGTAGCGCCAGTGCGATGGGATCCAGGGGTTGAGATCCTCTCATGACCTGCTGGACCCGGGCCTCATCCACCTTCTTTGGGTCAATCCCCTTCTTTAGGATTATCTTGTGCAGTATTTTATCTAGGCGCATCATAAACTCTGATAGCTTCTCCCCTGCCTTCTGGTAGCAGTGCTCTAGTTGGTAGGTAAGCTCAGTGATCTTTTCTGTTCCTCCAAACACATTCTGCAGAATGTCTAGATAGTCTTGCGCAACACAGTCTTTCTTGCTCATCTTAAGGTTGCGTATGGCCTCTAGGGCAGGTCCCTTTAAGCTCTCAGCAATTCTCTGCTTCTTTCTGTGGTCTGGGACTTCCCACTCCTCTAATGCCTGAGTAGCGCCATCTAACCACTCCTCAAATCCTTCCTCTCCGGAAGGTACAGGCTTCCTTCCTGAAAACATTCTAAGTTTCCGGTATCCTGACGTTTGGTAATCCGCAGGATCTTTCTTGCAGCGCGCTATGATTTCCCCTAGGACCGCTACATAATTCTGTGCTGAGAGCGCCCTGTGGCGACCCAGGATTCATCTCTGTCTTGACATCTTTTAGGTCGGGTGGAGCGTGTATTAACTTAAAGATTTGTTTATCCGCCGTTTCTATGCTCGGCTTCTTGAAGTCTTCTGGGACTCCATCCTTCCACTTCACCAGTACATATGTCATGGGAGGTTCTGATCTGACATCCACTATGTATGCTTTTTGTTGCGGGGACAGTGACATCACTAACTGTTTCACCGCATCATCTTGCCAGGTCCCTGCAAGTTCTATGATCACTACTTCATGTGGATCTGTTTTTACTACTGCGCACCACTTTGCTATTTCTAGTGGGTCCATGCTGGTACCTTTTGGCTGCTATTTGCTGCAACAGAATCCCGGACTCAAGAGCCCCCACGTGTAGCGCTACCCCCAGTTAAGAGAGCCGCTGGTTTTGTTTTCTCGGGCCCTGTATACAGCACCGCCAACCCCCGGCAATCTGACTCGACCCACTCTGGCACAGTTAGTCTAGGGATAGCTTCCTATCACTCTCAGGTGTATAATACTTAACAGTTCCTAAATAGACAAACAACACTCTGAGGCAGGAAAATGAATAAGTAATAACTTTACTATAAAATGGTGGCATAAAACATGGCATGCAACACTTACATGGGTCTGCAGAACCCGGTATCAACCAATGCTACTGAGGCAGCACTATAATATGGCGCCGCGCAGTATCCACCACGCGGAGCTATTATGGCGTGCGCGCCCTAAGACACAGCAACACAAACTTTATAACTTTCCCCACCTATGTCAGGCCTGACAGTGTATGAAATAGTCCCCTTTCCCTAAGGGAGTAAGATTTCTTCACCGGCCAGCTTTCGTTAATGCACTTGAAGAAATTAACCAATTGTAATCCAAAAGGGTGGTAAACTCGTAGCAGCAGCAGCATGCAAACAGGGGGGGGGGGTAGGCACTTCAACTCTGTCCCATCTACCGGACCCCCAAAGAACACTGGTGAGCGAACAGTGGGCCTAGGCAGTCTATAGGCCTGAATATAACTCAGTCTATGGATATGGGCAGGTGACCGCTCACCGTTCCAGGCGCGATCCCAGCCTGGGTCTTCCACCGCGTGTGTCCGTCGCACACAGCGTCTGCAAACGATCGGGTCCCCGATCCAACTGGAGTCCTACACTGACAATCCAGGATCCACCCAGGCTCCGCAGGACGGTGAAAGGCTCTTCGGACTTCGGGTAAGGTCTTAGGCTTCAGGCCTTACCCCACAGCAGATCCGCGCAGGATGACTTGTTGCTTGAAGCGCGTTGTCCCAAAGAGCGCAAGCTTCTCCCTCTTTAGTAACCTCCCCCATGAGTCTCTGCAGCGGAACCTCCGCCCTGAGGCCGAATGGGGCTCTGGGTACTGTAGTCCCGGGGCTTTAAAGGAGACCCCGCTACATATATATATATATATATATATATATATTGTGACAGCAGGAAGGTAAAGTCACCTGGTTGCATCCAGGGGGGTAGATATATTTCGCCCAGATTCAGGCTTTACGCCGACTTATACAACTAGGTGGAGAGTTGTATAAGCCCAGCTGAGGCTAGTGGGCTCATGGATGACTCATACCTCTAGGGAGAGTGTGGGGCGTCGTGCAGACAGGGAGTTGATGAGACCAGCTGAAGCTTGTCAGCTCATTTAGGCCTCTATAAGAACTCCCAGCTTCATTAGATGTTAGCTCATGCCTGGACCCAGACCTGTGTGGACTGTCTAGGGAGAGTGAACCCCTGTGCGGTGAGACAAAGCCTGTGTGGCTATTTGCTTGGACATTTAAAACCAGGGACTTAGGGACTAGGACAGCACTAGGCTGATCCCAGTTGTTAGTTAGGAAACCTGTATGTTTAGTCAGAGGTCAAGTTGACCAGGATTTATTTTGTTTATGTTTCTTTTGCTTTGCTGTGTTTTGTCACTGTAAATAGAAAATAAACCGCACCTTTTTGATTTTGAAAACCACAACCTCCGTTTGCTGGGCCTGTTTTTGTGTGGGGAGCCCATCTCGGGGGTCACACACACCCGCTGCCGAGCTAACCCCCTCACAGTTGGTGGAGAACCAGTGGCAGTTTTTTTTTAAGCCAGCATGGAGGAGATACTGAAGCAGCTGGCTCTAGCAAATGCCAATCAACAGCAGACAAATGCAGGTTTGCAAAAGAGCCTTGCAGCTCATCAACAGAGCCTTGCAGCTCAACAACAGAACTTCGCAGCCCAGCAGCAAGCTCATCAACAGAGCCTTGCAGCCCAGCAGCAGACAAACGCAACTTTGCAACAGAGTCTGGAGGCTCAGCAACAAGCCCAGCAGCAATCTGAGGCCCGCTTCATAGACCTGTTGCAGAAGCAAGAGCAGAGACTACAACAACAGATGGAAGCAGTAATGCAGCAACGTCCGCAGACCAGTGAGGAAAGCTGTCCCACTAATACCGCGTCCTTTGGGGTGAGTCGTTTATTGACAAAAATGACTGGAGAGGATGATCCAGAGGTATTTTTGACCACATTTGAAAGGACCGCTGAAAGAGAAAAGTGGCCTGAGGAGCAGTGGGCTGGACTGGTGGCTCCTCTGTTAACTGGTAAATCGCAGAAAGCTTACTATGACCTAGAGCCTAACCAAGCAAAAGACTATGTGATGCTAAAAGCTGAAATATTGGCAAGGCTGGGTGTCACCCAGGCTGTCCGGGCTCAGCGTGTGCATAACTGGACTTTCCAGCTTGGAAAACCCCCCAGGTCTCAAATGTATGATCTCATTCACCTGAGCAGAAAGTGGCTACAGCCAGAGACTTTGTCCGCACCAAAGATTGTGGAACGTGTTGTAATGGATCGGTTTTTGAGAGCTCTTCCTACTGCCATCCAAAAGTGGGTAAGCCATGGAGACCCAGAGACGGCCGATGGTCTTGTGGATCGTGTGGAGAAATACTTGGCTACAGAGAACCTGACGGCCTCTTCCAGAGACACTCGGACTTTCCACCCTAAGACCAGACCATCCCCAGGGGCGGATAAGAGGATTCCAAGGGGTGAGGGTGGAGAGAGTGAGAGGGTGGGAGCTCTACCCCAAGTTTGGCGAGAACAGCCTGGGAAATCAGCGGCTCAAGAGACCGCAAGAAGGATCGTTTGCTACCGCTGCCGGCAAGCGGGACATATTGCAGCCAATTGCCCGGTTGTGGAGGAACCCATGCAGTGTGACTTTCTGACGGGCAGACGTCAGTCGCTGTGTGCGACAGTCGCATGCACTGCCATTCGAGGAACTGAGAAACATTTATGCAAAATGTGTGTTAATGGTAGAAATGTTGTGGTATTGCTGGATTCAGGTAGCCTTGTGACCCTGATAAAGGCTGAGTTAGTTAAAACAGAGGTCTCTGGGAATAGCAAGGTAGCTGTTATTTGTGTGCATGGGGACACCCGAGAGTATCCAGTGACTACAGTGTGTTTCGAGACCCCCAAAGGTACCCTCTCTCATCCAGTGGGCTTAGTATCTCAGTTACCGCATGACGCCATTGTGGGAAGGGATTTTCCGAAGTTCTGGGAACTGTGGGATGATCCTGAGCCCCCCACTGGTGCCCCTATGTACCAGGAATGTGATAGCCAGAACTCCCCTGAGAGTGGTGAGGACTCTCCGGAATTTCCCTTATCAGTATTGGCAGGGGAGACTCAAGAAACTGGAGAGGAGCCCACCTCCTCAGACGAAAACCTACCGTCTGTGGAGTTTTCTGATCTTGAGGTTCACAGGGAAAACTTTGCCACAGAACAGTTGAAAGACCCCGCCCTAATAAAGGCACGGGAAAACGTAGTGAAAATAGATGGCGAGTTAGTGAACCCAGATAATACCTGCACTTACCCATACTTCAGCGTAGAGAAGGACCTACTGTATCGGGTGGCAAAAAGGGCAGAAGAAACCGTTGAGCAGCTTGTGGTGCCCAAACCTTACAGGAAGTTGGTGTTGGAGTTGGCCCATGGGCACATTCTTGGAGGTCATCTGGGGACAGAGAAAACCCGAGAGAGGGTATTACAGAGATTCTATTGGCCGGGGGTGATGAAGGACATAGAAAATTATTGTTCCTCCTGCCCTGTGTGTCAGAGGTCGGCCCCGATGCCACATTTCCGTAGCCCGCTGGTCCCTCTACCCATCATTGAGGTCCCGTTTGAGAGGATCGCCATGGATTTGGTAGGTCCTATAATCAAGTCCGCTAGGGGGCACCAGTACATATTAGTTATAATGGACTATGCCACCCGTTATCCAGAAGCGATCCCTCTCCGAAATACCTCGGCCAAAACCATAGCCAAAGAGCTATCTCTTGTGTTTAGCCGGGTGGGTATTTGTAAAGAACTGCTTACGGACCAAGGTACACCCTTTATGTCCCGGGTTATGAAGGAGCTGTGTAAATTGTTCAAAGCGACGCAATTACGTACATCTGTGTATCACCCCCAAACCGATGGGCTGGTTGAAAGATTCAACAAAACCCTAAAACAAATGTTGAAGAAAGTGGTGGATAGAGATGGAAAGGATTGGGACTGTCTACTTCCTTATCTGATGTTTGCTATTAGGGAGGTGCCCCAATCCTCTACGGGATTCTCCCCCTTTGAGTTACTGTATGGGAGACACCCAAGAGGGCTGTTGGATATTGCCAAGGAAACTTGGGAAAGTGAGAGTTCTCCCCACAGGAGTGTGATTGAGCATGTCGCCCTGATGCAAGACCGAATTGCACAGGTAATGCCCATCGTGAAGGAACATTTGGCCCAAGCGCAGTTAGCACATCAGAGAGTGTACAACCGTGGAGCCAAGACCCGTACCTTTTCCCCGGGGGATAGGATACTGGTACTTGTCCCTACGGTTGAAAGTAAATTCCTTGCCAAATGGCAAGGCCCCTACGAGATAATGGAAAAAGTGAGCGAAGTGAATTACAAGGTCAGACAATCAGGAAGGCGAAAGCCCGAACAGATCTATCACGTTAATCTGTTGAAAGCCTGGAGGGATAGACAGTCCCTAGTCGCAGACACTTGGTCACCAGCTCAAACTGGTTGCGTGATTCCTGAGGTTGGAATAGCAGCCACCTTGTCACAACCCCAACAACAGGAGGTTAAGGAGTTTGTGCTTCGCAACAAGGAGGTATTCTCTGAGCTGCCGGGACAAACATCTGGGGTAGAGCATGACATCATTACCCCGCCCGGTGAAAGGGTGAAGTTAAAACCCTATCGGATCCCAGAGGCCCGACGGGGGGCAATACGGGAGGAAGTACAGAAAATGCTGAACTTAGGGGTGATAGAGGAGTCCCAAAGTGATTGGTCTAGTCCCATTGTGTTGGTGCCTAAACCGGATGGAAGCTGGCGATTTTGTAACGATTTTCGTCAGTTGAACAAAGTTACAAAATTTGACACCTACCCCATGCCACGTATAGATGAGTTGATCGACCGGCTGGGAACAGCCCGATACATGACGACTCTTGACCTCACAAAAGGGTATTGGCAAATCCCCCTGGCCAAGTCGGCCAAAGAGAAAACCGCATTTGTAACCCCAGACGGGGCGTTCCAATATAAAAGAATGCCGTTCGGGTTACAGAATGCGCCGGCCACATTCCAGCGGAAAATGGACCAGATGCTGAGGCCCCATCGGAAGTATGCTGCGGCTTACCTGGATGACGTAATTGTCCATAGCACAGATTGGGCCTCACATCTGCCAAAAGTGCAAGCAGTCCTGGACTCTGTTCGGGAAGCGGGGTTTACGGCTAACCCCAAGAAGTGTACCATTGGGCAGAAGGAGGCCAAATATCTTGGGTACACCATTGGGAGGGGAGTAATAAAACCCCAACTCAACAAAGTCGAGGCCATCCAGAGTTGGCCACGTCCCAACAGCAAGAAGCAGGTACGAGCCTTTCTGGGAATCGCTGGGTATTATCGGCGATTCATTCCCCACTTTGCTTCGAAGGCTGTGCCCCTAACCAACCTGACGAAGGGGAAAGGGTCGGTCATGATTAAATGGACCCCCGAGGCTGAGGCAGCATTCCAATTCTTGAAACAAGCCTTATGTAGCCAGCCAGTGTTGTACTCACCCGACTTCTCTAAAGACTTTGTCGTACAAAGTGATGCGTCAGATGTGGGGTTAGGAGCAGTATTGTCCCAGGTCTGGAACGGGGAAGAGCACCCAGTCATTTACCTCAGCAGGAAGTTGAAGTCCCATGAGGTAAATTACGCCACCGTTGAAAAGGAGTGTTTAGCTGTGAAGTGGGCTCTAGATTCCCTTCGGTACTACCTGCTAGGTAGGCACTTTGACTTGGTTACGGATCACGCTCCGTTAAAGTGGATGGCTCAAAACAAGGAAACAAATAGAAGAGTGAATAGGTGGTTCCTGGCCCTCCAGGAATTCAACTTCACAGTAAAGCATCGCCCTGGCGTTCAAATGGGGAATGTGGATGCTTTGTCTCGAGTACATGAATGCCTGATTGCTGGTGTTCCAACCCCGAGGTTAAAACAAGAGGGGGGGGGTATGTGACAGCAGGAAGGTAAAGTCACCTGGTTGCATCCAGGGGGGTAGATATATTTCGCCCAGATTCAGGCTTTACGCCGACTTATACAACTAGGTGGAGAGTTGTATAAGCCCAGCTGCGGCTAGTGGGCTCATGGATGACTCATACCTCTAGGGAGAGTGTGGGGCGTCGTGCAGACAGGGAGTTGATGAGACCAGTTGAAGCTTGTCAGCTCATTTAGGCCTCTATAAGAACTCCCAGCTTCATTAGATGTTAGCTCATGCCTGGACCCAGACCTGTGTGGACTGTCTAGGGAGAGTGAACCCCTGTGCGGTGAGACAAAGCCTGTGTGGCTATTTGCTTGGACATTTAAAACCAGGGACTTAGGGACTAGGACAGCACTAGGCTGATCCCAGTTGTTAGTTAGGAAACCTGTATGTTTAGTCAGAGGTCAAGTTGACCAGGATTTATTTTGTTTATGTTTCTTTTGCTTTGCTGTGTTTTGTCACTGTAAATAGAAAATAAACCGCACCTTTTTGATTTTGAAAACCACAACCTCCGTTTGCTGGGCCTGTTTTTGTGTGGGGAGCCCATCTCGGGGGTCACACACACCCGCTGCCGAGCTAACCCCCTCACAATATATATATATATATATATATATATATATATATTTATACTCTGTATAATTTCTTGCTTGTACTGCTCTACCTTGATAGATAGACGTCAAACTGAACCCATTGCTAAGTGTAGCGCTACCCTCAGCTAAGAGAGCCGCAGTATTAATTTTGGGCCCTGAAGACAGCTCTGCCAACCCCCGGCAATTCACTCGACCCACTCTGGCACAGTTAGTCTAGGGTAATATCTCTTATGCTCTATGGAAAATTTAGACACCAATGCCAATAGTAAAAGAATAATGAGTTTACTCTCACTTAGAAAAATGAATCAACAGTAAAACAGATAACATATGCTTCTAGCAGAGCCCTGCAGCAAATGGTACACTACACATTAATGAAACACAGTAATGGCGTGCCACGTGGGGCGACCGTTAACCAAACGCCCTGTGGCGCAGCTACTAAACTCCAATACCCGGTCAGGCCTGACCCTATAACTCAGTCTCTAGGAAATGAATTCTTCGCATGCAGGTCTGTAATGGTGGTGCACATTTCAGGAACACATTTGTAATACAAAAGGGGTCAAAGTGACAACACGGAGCACTTCACTAGAGATCCGCTTGACTCAGTTCTGCTAGGGATCTCCAGCGGGGACTCAAATATGAACTGGTGGGCCACGGCAGTCTGTAGGCCTAACAATAGTGTAAAGTATATGGATTGAGCAGGTGCTCGCTCACCCCTCCGGACGCGATCCCAGTCCGGGACTTCCACCTGCTGTGTCTCCCCACACAGCGTCTGCAGCGGTCGGGTCTCCGGTCCAGCAATGGTTGAGGATGACCAAGTCAGATGCCACCCAGGCTTGCAATAGGGTGGAAGGCTCTTTGGGTAGCTGCGCAAGGCCCCAGGCTTCAGGCCTTGCACCACGGTGGATCCGCACCGGAAGATCTATCCACTGAAGTCTCGTGTCCCAAAGAGGCCGAGCCTAGCCTCGCCCCTTCCCTTTATAGCCCCACCCATAAGTCTCTGCGGTGGCAACAATGCACCCTGGGTGCCAAATGGGGTTCTGGGTAAGGTAGTCCTGAGAGTCTTAAAGGAGACCCCGCAACACACTCTCCCCACTTAAACTCTTTGGTCCCCAAAGATAATTTCAGCATACACTATGTACAACCCTAGACAAAGTTGCGTATGATGTTGGCATAGGGAATTCCTACCAAAACTGAGGGGCTGAATTCCTTTGCCCACAGGTCACATTATCATAAGTGGCCTGCCTAACTGTGCCAGAGAGTGAGTTGGGGTTGCCCTCCACCAAATGAACAGTGGAGGGATCCGGATTCTCTGCACTCCTCCTGGCAGTGACCACAGAATCTTCTGAGCTCTTCCCCATTTGTGGGTAGGTCATCTTCTTGGGAGGCCTTATGACTCTTCGAGCCCTTTGCTCTCTTGGAGTTTCTGGCTCTGGCGCCACAGGTTCTTCTTCCGGAGCAGGCTCGGGGGACACGGCGGGCTCCGGAACATCTGATTCAGGAACTGGAAAATATATAGAGTCCCTGGGGTCCTCCTCCGAGTAAGTGTCACAGGCATCCTCCCTGTGATCTGATAAAGGACTAGATGGAATGAACTCAGTAGCTTCTGCATTCAGTGTACTGTCTGTAGTGTCTTCAGTAGGTGGAAGATCTATAGCAGAAGCTCTTGGAGTTGGGGAGGGCCACAACCAATCAAGTTCTTTTTCTTCATCTCCACTTAGTTCAGAGGCCTCGATATCTTCAGCTTGAGAAGTCTGGGACCGGGTGTTTGGCCTGAGAGTATCCAGGATGGAGGCTGGTTCAGGTGAGTCCCTCACTGGAGGTATCCTGACTGCTTCGGCAAGTGGGAGCAGATGGTTCCGATGCCAGGTCTTCAGTGGCCCTACCTTCCCCTCTGGTTTCAACTTGTAAACAGGTAGGCCTGGCAGCTTCTTACAAATGACATAGGGTTCAGGTCTCCATCTGTCTGCAAGTTTGTGTTTTCCAGGGACCCCCAGATTGCGTAGCAGTACTCGGTCCCCAGGCTGCAGGTCCTGGATCCGGACCTTCAGGTCAAAGTTTGTTTTGTTGCGGGCTCCCCTTTGATCTGAGGCCGCTTGGGCCTGTTCATAGGCTAACTTCAAGCTGTGTCTGAGTCTGTCCACATATCCTTTGTGGGATGTGGCTGAGGAATGGTCTAAGGAAGTGCCAAAGGCCAGGTCTACGGGTAACCTTGCTTCTCTCCCAAACATGAGTCGGTAGGGGGAGTAGCCTGTAGAATCAGTAGTGGTACAGTTGTAAGCATGTAACATAGCTGCTATGTGACTGCTCCAATGTTGTTTCTTCTCGCTATTCAGGGTCCCCAACATGTTGAGCAGGGTTTGGTTAAACCTCTCCGGCTGAGCATCTCCTTGTGGATAGTAAGTGGTGGTTCGGGTTTTCTTGATCCCTAAAGAATCCAGGAGTTTCCGGATCAGCCGACTCTCAAAGTCTCTCCCTTGATCTGAATGGAGTCGCTGCGGTAGCCCATAGTGGATGAAATACTTCTCCATAAGTACCTTGGCCACCGTGGAAGCCTTCTGGTCTTTGGTTGGGAAAGCTTGGGCATACCGGGTGAAATGATCGGTTATCACCAGAACATTTCCTAGTCCACTCAGGTCGGGCTCGAGGCAGAGGAAATCAATGCATACCAGATCCATTGGGCCTTGACTTTGTAAATGGCCCATTGGGGCAGCTTGATGGGGTAAAGTCTACCGCTGGATGCAGCGTGCACATGAATGGCAGTACTCCTCTACTTCAGCCCTCATGCAGGGCCAATAGAACCGACTTCTGATGAGTTGAAAGGTTCTTTCAGCCCCTAGGTGGCCGTGGTTGTCATGTAAGGCGACCAGGACAGTCTTTCGGTGTTTCTCGGGGAGAAACAATTGCCATTTATCTTCCAGGCCATCAGAGGGGCCCCTTCGGTAGACCACTCCCTGATGTACCTTCAACCTGTCCCACTCTTTCCTCAATAGGCGAGCTTCCCTTGAGGGGTGACGCAGGAGCCCATTTGGATCCTGATTCTCCAGGGCCTCCAGGACCAATCTTCCCATAGGGTCTTCCAGTTGGTCACCTCTCAGCTCCTTCTTTGACAGTTTTGGCAGATTGTCTTCTTCCAGTTGAGTCACTCCACAGTATTGTTTAGGAACTCCTACTATGGTAACTCCTATCTCTTCTGCCCTTGAGCCTCCTCTGGTTTGTAATTCAGCCCCTTGACAAAGGGCCCGCACCCCATCAGGTGCCACTTGGGTCCAGTCTTCTGTCTCACTGGTGTGGGCATGAGATCTCCTAGACAAGGCGTCCGCATCTCGATTTCCAGCCCCTGGTCTGTACTTCAGGCTGAAATTGAACCCAGACAGGGCGGCCAGCCATCTGTGTCCTGTGGCATCCAGCTTTGCTGTGGTGAAGAGGTAGGTGAGGGGGTTGTTGTCCGTTTTCACAGTGAACTCTGCCCCATACAGGTAGTCTTTAAGCTTGTCAACTACCGCCCACTTAAGGGCCAGGAACTCCATCTTGTGAGTGGGGTAGTTCTTTTCAGAGGGGGTCAGGCTCCTGCTCACGTAGGCAACAGGCTGAAGTTGCCCTTCATGCTCTTGATAGAGCACTCCTCCCAGACCGTCATGACTGGCATCTACGTGTAGTTCATAGGGTCTTGTTGGGTCTGCAAAGGCCAAGACTGGGGCAGTGGTTAGGCTCTTCTTCAATGCCTGGAAGGCCTCTTCACACTTCTGGTTCCACTGATCTTTGACTGACTCTCCCGGCTTCCTGGGCCCTGAGTCATCCTCTTCCCCTTCTGTCTTGAGTAGTTCATTCAACGGCCTGGCGTTTCGGGCAAATCCCTCCACAAACCTCCTGTAATAAGAGCAGAACCCCAAGAAGGATCTGAGTTCTGTTACTGTTGTGGGTCTTGGCCAGGAGGTAACTGCCTCCAATTTCTCAGGATCTGTGGCTACCCCTTCTTCAGACACTATGTGCCTCAGATAGTTTACAGAGGACTGGTAGAACCGACACTTCTCAGGCGAAAGCTTGAGTCCCTCCTCATTGAGTCTTCTCAACACCTTTTCCAGCCTCTCTTCGTGTTCCTCCAAGGTTCTCCCAAAGACAATGACGTCGTCCAGGTACACAAGGACCTCAATAAGATTCATGTCTCCCACAGTCTTCTCCATGAGACATTGGAAGGTAGCAGGAGCTCCCGACAGTCCCTGAGGCATTCGATCAAACTCAAAGAACCCCACTGGGGTTATGAAGGCTGTCTTCTCCTTGTCTTCTGGATGCATAGGGATCTGGTAGTATCCACTCTTGAGATCCATAACGCTGAACCACTTGGCTCCTGATAAACTCTGTAAAGCGTCCTCTATCCTCGGAGTGGTGCACTGTTCGGGGATGGTTCTCCTGTTGAGAGTCCTGTAATCTATACATAACCTCAACGACCCATTCTTCTTCCTGACCACCACTATCGGGGAGGCATAGGGGCTTCTGGACTCCTGGATCACACCAGTCCTCTTGAGTTCCGCGAGTTGTTCCCTCAGATCCTCCAGATCTGCTAGTGAGACCCGCCTGACCCTCTCTCTGAAGGGCTTGTCTTCTTGGAGGCGGATTCGATGGGTGGCACTCCTTGCACACCCCACATCGAACTCATCTTTGGAGAAGATCTTCTCCCATCGGGTCAACTGGGCCTTGGCTCTCTCTTTCCAAGCCCTGGGTAGATTCGGGTTCTCCATGGACAGTTTCTTCCAAACATCTCCCCCTTCACCCGTCCCCTTGACTTCTGACAGGGTAACCGGGGCAGCAGGGCTCACCTGGCCCAACAGCATTCTGGCTGGGATCTCCATGCGGCCACCTGTAATGTTCCTTACACTCACCGGAACTCTACAATGGGCCTTCTTCAGGGCCTTCAGCGGAATCACTTCTGGTATCACTTCCAGACCGGAGAACTCCTCCCTTGGGTCGGACTCCAGCATGACAAAGGGTCCGGGTTGTTCCCAAGTAAGCTTCACAGTGGCCCTGAGACAGGTTACTTCGCTGGGTTGTAACACTACCCCTTCTCTTCCAAGTCTCCATACCTTCCCTATCCCCTCTCCAGGGGTCTTCTGCTCTAGGACCAGTCGTTGGTAGGCCGTCTTCAGCATAAGAAGGATTCTGGTGGCTGCATGGCCCCTCTCTTTCACTAGAGGGGTCAGGAGTCTCCGGACTAGGTCCGTGTTTGTCCCTATTATAAGGGAACTCTTGTTAGCTCCAGGCGGCCGAGGGCACACAACTGCCAGGGTGTCAAACACTTCGGCCTTCCCAGCCACAGATGGGTCGAACGTCATCTTTATGGGCAAATAGCCATCGTAAGGGAAGCTCTGAGTTCCTATTCCCCATATTTCCAGTTCCTCTATCTTCTGGATGGGTAGATGACTCAAGTGCTTATCGTAGAAATCCCGGTATAATAGGGTCACTCGTGCCCCAGTATCCAAGATGGCTCTGGTGTAGACTCCCTCCACTTGAATGGGCACTACAGGAGATGGGCCTACCAGCTTCTCCGGATATGGCCTGGCAGTGGTTGCCTTCTTCTGGTCTTTTCCCTTCGGACTCTCTCTTGTCCAACTCCCTTTGGACTTTAGTCTTTCTTGAGCCTGGTATGCATTGATTTCCCTCCTTTCAATGGGTGTACAGACCCGCTGAGGGATATTATTGTTTTTCTTAGGTGTATGCCCCTTTTGGGGAATGTTGTGCCTCCTCTGGGGGGTCTTACCCCCTTTCTCTGGGGTGTATCTCTGTTGAGTGACGCTGTGTTTCCCTTGAGGGGTTTTGTCTCCTCTTTTCTTCTGCTTCTCATTCAGTCTGGAGCTCACTGAAGATGATGGGCACCCGGTTGACTCCTTCACCGGGGCCCTCTGGAGTTTCCCGCCGGCTTGCGGTTATCTGGTTTCTTCTTCTTGGGACTGGAACATATAGCTGCAATATGGCCAACTCCCCCACAATTAAAACAGACTATATCTCCCCATTCTTGTGGAGATGTGGGTGCTGAGGCAATTGGGAATAGTTCCTTGCTTCTGCTGCTGCGCCTTTAAGGCTTTCTATCACTCGTTGCCTCTTCTGCGCTTCAGGCACCTCCCATGCCTCCACTGCTTGTAATGCCTGTTCCACCCAAGTATCAAAGTCTTCCTCCCCTGCAGGGACAGGAAGCTTCCCTGAGAATGTCTTTAGTCTCCGGTAGCTAGTCTCCACATGCACCGTGCTTGTCTTCTGACACTTGGTTAGCAGATCCCCTATTGCATTTATTAGTTCTGGTAATATAGCAGCGACGGGTGCAGGTGCCACCGGAGGCGTCGACCTGTCTCCTCTTTTAGGTGGGGCACGGGCCGCAGCCTGCGGTGATCCCGTTGGTGATGGTTCCTTCTTTACAGTTACTGCGTGCGCCAACCTATAGGTTTTGTTGTCTGGCATCCGCACACAGTTGCGCTTGAAAGGCTCTGGCATCCCGCCCCAGTACTCCACTAGTGCATACTGATATGAGATATCTGGATCTGATTTTATCTCCGTCACCCACGGTGTATGATCTGGGGACACGGACAGCATTAGCTGCTCTATCGTCTCTGTTGACCACTCCTCCCCCGGCAGGCTGATGACTACCGACTTGTCTGGCTCTGCTTTAGATGCTTCGCACCACGCTGTTACTGTTAGCGGGTCCATGCTGGTACCTCTGGCGTGTTCACTTGCTGTATCAGGATCCTGGACGAGAACCCCCACGTGTAGCGCTACCCTCAGCTAAGAGAGCCGCAGTATTAATTTTGGGCCCTGAAGACAGCTCCACCAACCCCCGGCAATTCACTCGACCCACTCTGGCACAGTTAGTCTAGGGTAATATCTCTTATGCTCTATGGAAAATTTAGACGCCAATGCAAATAGTAAAAGAATAATGAGTTTACTCTCACTTAGAAAAATGAATCAACAGTAAAACAGATAACATATGCTTCTAGCAGAGCCCTGCAGCAAATGGTACACTACACATTAATGAAACACAGTAATGGCGTGCCACGTGGGGCGACCATTAACCAAACGCCCTGTGGCGCAGCTACTAAACTCCAATATCCGGTCAGGCCTGACCCTATAACTCAGTCTCTAGGAAATGAATTCTTCGCATGCAGGTCTGTAATGGTGGTGCACATTTCAGGAACACATTTGTAATCCAAAAGGGGTCAAAGTGACAACACGGAGCACTTCACTAGAGATCCGCTTGACTCAGTTCTGCTAGGGATCTCCAGCGGGGACTCAAATATGAACTGGTGGGCCACGGCAGTCTGTAGGCCTAACAATAGTGTAAAGTATATGGATTGAGCAGGTACTCGCTCACCCCTCCGGACACGATCCCAGTCCGGGACTTCCACCTGCTGTGTCTCCCCACACAGCGTCTGCAGCGGTCGGGTCTCCGGTCCAGCAATGGTTGAGAATGACCAAGTCAGATGCCACCCAGGCTTGCAATAGGGTGGAAGGCTCTTTGGGTAGCTGCGCAAGGTCCCAGGCTTCAGGCCTTGCACCACGGCGGATCGGTACAGGAAGATCTATCCACTGAAGTCTTGTGTCCCAAAGAGGCCGAGCCTAGCCTCGCCCCTTCCCTTTATAGCCCCACCCATAAGTCTCTGCAGTGGCAACAATGCACCCTGGGTGTCAAATGGGGCTCTGGGTAAGGTAGTCCTGAGAGTCTTAAAGGAGACCCCGCTACATAAGCATAACCTGTGCTGCGACCTGGCATTCGAGGACAGAACGCTAACAGATGTATTTACTTAAGCCCCGTCCGACACGGTCGGACTTTTGCCCAACAAACTTCATTTTGAGCAAGTTGGACCAACAATCCGACCGTGTGTATGCTCCATCAGACAAACTTTTTTTTTTTTTTTTGTTTTCATCGGACAAAAGTTCGGTCTGCAAACGGACAAACTTTTGGCCAACAAAAGTCCGATGGAGCAAAGTCCGACTGTGTGTACAGAAAACCATCGGACTTTGGTCCGATGGACAAATCAAATAATGTTAAAATCAATCAACAATATCAGAAGTTGACCAAAGGGTGGCGGTAAAGAGTTGAAAAGAGCAGAAAAACCATGCAATGTTGGAAGAAGTTTTGGGAAAGTTTGCAGAAAAGTCCTGTGGTGTGTATGCTGTATGTGTGAGCAAGTTGGACCAACAATCCGACCGTGTGTATGCTCCATCAGACAAACTTTTTTTTTTGTTTGTTTTCATCGGACAAAAGTTCGGTCTGCAAACGGACAAACTTTTGGCCAACAAAAGTCCGATGGAGCAAAGTCCGACTGTGTGTACAGAAAACCATCGGACTTTTGTCCGATGGACAAATCAAATAATGTTAAAATCAATCAACAATATCAGAAGTTGACCAAAGGGTGGCGGTAAAGAGCAGAAAAGAGCAGAAAAACCATGCGATGTTGGAAGAAGTTTTGGGAAAGTTTGCAGAAAAGTCCTGTGGTGTGTATGCTATGGGTTTTCCCGGCCAACTCCGTTCGGACAAAAATCCACGGAAAAGTCCGATGGAAGTCCGACCGTGTGTACGAGGCTTTTTAGTCTGCTGACAGCTTGATTTGCAACAGAAATTAGACCAAAAAGACAATGACAGATAATCCCGAAACTTTTCTGTAGAGGGGTGTAAGTCCTGTTTATAAAAATTTCTGTGCTGTACGAGCTGGTAATACACTTACAGATTTCTTCAACAAGGGCTCATTCACACCATTCCTGTCCAACTGCACACATCTGAATAGAAAACACAAATGTGCGTTGGTGTGCACTGCGTAAAAATACGGCATGTCTACTTTTATTTATGCAGCGCAGCACACCACAGTGATCCGTAATGCACCCCTCATCAACCTTACACAACGCACACCAGTGTGCACGCATTTTAGCGCGTGGGCTGATGTCCCTTTGACCCTGTTCCCTCACAACTACTACGGTCACCCTCTTCTTCTATCCTGTGCTCCCTCACTCACATCTTCAATCTCTCCCTCTCTAGTGGCACCTTCCCCTCCCCTCTAAAACATGCACAGATCACTCCCATACTTAAAAAGCCCTCACTGGATCCCACCAACCTGAACAACTTAAGGCCCATCTCATTGCTCCCATTCACCTCTAAACTTCTAGAACACATCGTCTACAACCGTCTTGGCTCCTACCTCAGTGAAAATAACCTTCTTGACCCCTTACAGTCTGGCTTTCGCTCGCAGCACTCCACAGAAACGACTGTAGCATACCCCCAACTAAGAGAGCCGCTGAATTTGGTCTCAGGCCCTGCACACAGCACCGCCAACCCCCGGCAATTTACTCGACCCACTCTGGCACAGTTAGTCTAGGCTATTATCTCTTGTACTCTATGGTAAAATTCAGACACCAATGCAAAGCGATTAAAGAACAACGAGTTTACTCTCTCTTGGTATAATAGATCAACAGTTATAACAAATCACACGTGCCTCTTGCAGAGCCCTGCAGCGAATAGCATACTACACATTAGTGAAATACAGTAATGGCATACCACATGTAACGGCCGTTAACTAAACGCCCTATGACGCAGCAACTAAACTCTAACGCTTGGTCAGGCCTGACCCAGACTCTAAAACTCAGTCTCTAGGAGATGATTTCTTCGCATGCAAATCTTTAATGATGGTGCACATTCAGGAACACATTTGTAATCCACAGGTCAAGTAACAACACGGAACACTTCACTGCAGACCCTTTAACTCCGTTCTGCTATGGATCTCCAGTGGGGTCTCAAATACAAGCTGGTGGGCCACGGCAGTCTGTAGGCCTAGCAACAGTATAAAGTATATGGACTGAGCATGTGCTCGCTCACCCCTCCGGACGCGATCCCAGTCCGGGACTTCCACCAGCTGCGTCTCCACACACAGCGTCTGCAGTGGTCGGGTCTCCGATCCAACAAAGGTTGAAGAATAACAAAGTCAGATGCCGCCCAGGCTTGCAGTAGGGTGAAAGGCTCTTTGGTAGCTGCGCAAGGCCCCAGGCTTCAGGCCTTGCACACCAGCAGATCCGCACATCAGGAGTTGTTCACCAAAGTCTCGTGTCCCAAAGAGGCTGAGCCTAGCCTCGCCCCTTCCTTATATAACTCCACCCATGAGTCTCTGCGGCGGCAACATTGCACCCTGGGTGCCAAATGGGGTTCTGGGTAAGGTAGTCCTGAGAGTCTTAAAGGAGACCCCGCTACACACTCCCCCCACTTAAACTCTTTGGTCCCCAAAGATAATTTCAGCATACACTACGTACAACCCTAGACAAAGTTGCGTATGATGTTGGCATAGGGAATTCCCACCAAAACTGAGGGGCTGAATTCCCTTGCCCACAGGTCACACTATCGTGAGTGGCCTGCCTAACTGTGCCAGAAAGTGGGTTGGGGTTGCCCTCCACCAAATGAACAGTGGAGGGATCTGGATTCTCTGCACTCCTCCTGGCAGTGACCACAGAATCTTCTGAGCTCTTCCCCATTTGTGGGTAGGTCAGCTTTTTGGGAGGCCTTATGACTCTTCGAGCCCTTTGCTCTCTTAGGGTTTCTGGCTCTGGCGCCACAGGTTCTTCTTCCAGAGCAGGCTCGAGGGACACGGCGGGCTCTGGAACATCTGATTCAGGAGCTGGAAGATATATAGAGTCTCTGGGGTCCTCCTCTGAGTAAGTGTCACAGGCATCCTCCCAATGATCTGATAAAGGACTAGATGGGATGAACTCAGTAGCCTCTGCATTCAGTGTACTATCTATAGTGTCCTCAGTGGTTGGAAGATCTATAGCAGAAGCTCCTGGAGTTGGGGAGGGCCACAACCAATCAAGCTCTTTTCCTTCATCTCCACTTAGTTCAGAGGCCTCGATATCTTCAGCTCGAGAGGTCTGGGACTGAGTGTTTGGCCTGGGAGTATCCAGGATGGAGGCTGGTTCAGGGGAGTCCCTCACTGGAGGTATCCTGACTGCTTCGGCAAGTGGGAGCAGGTGGTTCCGATGCCAGGTCTTCAGTGGCCCCACCTTCCCTTCTGGCTTCAACTTGTAGACAGGTAGGCCAGGCAACTTCTTACAAATGACATAGGGTTCAGGTCTCCATCTGTCTGCAAGTTTGTGTTTTCCAGGGACCCCCAGATTGCGTAGCAGTACTCGGTCCCCAGGCTGCAGGTCCTGAATCTGGACCTTCAGGTCAAAGTTCCTTTTGTTGCGGGCTCCTCTTTGATCTGAGGCCGCTTGGGACTGTTCATAGGCTAACTTCAAGCTGTGTCTGAGTCTGTCCACATATCCTTTGTGGGATGTGGCTGAGGAATGGTCTAAGGAAGTGCCAAAGGCCAGGTCTACGGGTAACCTTGCTTCTCTCCCAAACATGAGTCGGTAGGGGGAGTAGCCTGTAGCATCACTAGTGGTACAGTTGTAAGCATGTACTATAGCTGCTATGTGTCTGCTCCAATGTTGTTTCTTCTCGCTATTCAGAGTCCCCAACATGTTGAGCAGGGTTCGGTTAAACCTCTCCGGCTGAGCATCTCCTTGTGGATGGTAAGGGGTGGTTCGGGTTTTCTTGATCCCTAAAGAATCCAGGAGTTTCCGGATCAGCCGACTCTCAAAGTCCCTCCCTTGATCTGAATGGAGTCGCTGCGGTAGCCCATAGTGGACGAAATACTTCTCCATAAGTACCTTGGCCACCGTGGAAGCCTTCTGGTCTTTGATTGGGAAAGCTTGGGCATACCGGGTGAAATGATCGGTTATCACCAGAACATTTCCTAGTCCACTCAGGTCGGGTTCGAGGCAGAGGAAATCAATGCATACCAGATCCATCGGGCCTTGACTTTGTAGATGGCCCATTGGGGCAGCTTGATGGGGTAAAGTCTTCCGCTAGATGCAGCGTGCACATGAATGGCAATACTCCTCCACCTCAGCCCTCATGCAGGGCCAATAGAACCGACTTCTGACGAGTTGAAAGGTTCTTTCAACCCCCAGGTGGCCGTGGTTGTCATGTAGGGTGACCAGAACAGTCTCTCTGTGTTTCTTGGGAAGAAACAATTGCCATTTATCCTCCAGATCATCAGAGGGGCCCCTTCGGTAGACCACTCCCTGATGTACCTGCAACCTGTCCCACTCCTTCCTCAATAGGCGAGCTTCCCTTGAGGGGTGATGCAGGAGTCTATTTGGATCCTGATTCTCCAGGGCCTCCAGGACCAATCTTCCCATAGGGTCTTCCAGTTGATCACCTCTCAGCTCCTTCTTTGACAGTTTTGGCAGATTGTCTTCTTCCAGTTGAGTTACTCCACAGTATTGTTTGGGAACTCCTACCATAGTAACTCCTATCTCTTCTGCCCTTGAGCCTCCTCTGGTTTGTAATTCAGCCCCTTGACAAAGGGCCCGCACCCCGTCAGGTGCCACTTGGGTCCAGTCTTCTGTCTCACTGGTGTGGGCATGAGATCTCCTAGACAGGGCGTCCGCATCTCGATTTCCAGCCCCTGGCCTGTACTTCAGGCTGAAATTGAACCCAGACAGGGCGGCCAACCATCTGTGTCCTGTGGCATCCAGCTTTGCTGTGGTGAAGAGGTAAGTAAGGGGGTTGTTGTCTGTCTTCACAGTGAACTCTGCCCCATACAGGTAGTCTTTAAGCTTGTCAACTACCGCCCACTTAAGGGCCAGGAACTCCAACTTGTGAGTGGGGTAGTTCTTCTCAGAGGGGGTCAGGCTCCTGCTCACGTAGGCAACGGGCCGCAGTTGCCCTTCATGCTCTTGGTAAAGCACTCCTCCCAGACCATCATGACTGGCATCTACGTGTAGTTCATAGGGTCTTGTTGGGTCTGCGTAGGCCAAGACTGGGGCAGTGGTTAGGCTCTTCTTCAACGCCTGGAAGGCCTCTTCACACTTCTGGTTCCACTGATTTTTGACTGACTCTCTGTGTTGCTATGGCAATTTCTATGGTGACTTTATAATAATAATATAGAGTTTAGGTAGTAACAGGATGTGTAAAGAGCCCCTTCCCTCCCCCTCCATTGACTGGAAGTTCTTTGCTGGAAATGGGTGGGAGGGGCCCCTCCCCCTCCATTGATCAGGAAACAGGAAAGGGGGGGGTTTGAAAAGGTGTTTTGGTGGAGAGACATGTTTTGAACAACAGTTGTGTTTGGGACGGGGAAAGGAAGGAGTTGGTCTTTGGAAGGAGAAAGGAAGAAGACATCCCTGCCTGAAGCTGGATAACTTTGGAGACGCTTTTGGGAGTTGGACTGAGCAAGGAACTATGGACATTACATCTTGACCTCCAAGTTGAGTAATTATTTAGTTTACTTAATGTATACGGTACATGTTGTACATGCATATATATATTTGTAGGCATATATTTTGTAAGCTATAAGTTGCGTTGTATTGTGCATCCTACAGTTGTACAGTATGTGCAGATTTTTCCTTGTTTAGTAAAGCATTGATACACTACAGAAGTTTAAGCTTCCCTGATTTTACCACAGAGTAACCTTAATAGATAGACGGAAAGCAAAACAATGGGGGCTCATAGCCGGAATTTGTGCTAAAATTTCAACAGAAGCTGACCTGTTTTCTGTGGTGTGTTTTGTTGCTTGTACTGGGGGAAAAATGCTGCGTACACTGTTTAGGAAGAGTAAAGCTGCAAAGGTTTCTGGTGTCCAGGAGGACTTGAAGGCGTGCACCCTTCCTATCTGGGCCAGAAATAGTCAGTGGATGTCTGTTGCAAAGGAGCTGGCTGGATATGCTTCTCCTTTGGACAGAGCTTGGGGGGATGGAGTCTCTGATCTTTCCTCAGATTTTAGTCTCAAAAGTTTTGGGTTCAGTAAGGGAGAGATGCGGGCAGTTGCTGTGTTTGGTTTGCATGTCCTGCATGCTCTACATATTGAATCTGAAAATAGGGAAAAGGCAGAATTAGAAAGAGATTTAATAAAGAAGCAGCTTACAGTGGCCTCCAAGTGTTTGGAAGAAACTGCAAGCAAGGCAAAAGATTTAGAAAGTAGGGTAATTAAAGTTAAACCTGCAGTGGCTTCCAAGAGTGTTCAAACCGCTGTAGGCCGAGCTGAAGATTTGAATGAGCGGTGTGCAGCCCCCATTAATAAATCTAATGATGCTCTAACAAAGGACAAAGGCCCAAAGCCTGTAAGCAGAAATAGGACATGTGCTACTGTTACTTCTCATAACCGGGAAGCTGAGGATTTGATCAGCTCAAATTACAGAGTTGATTCAGATACAAGGAAGAGAAGGCCTATGATCTCCAGGAGACACATGTGGATTGATTTACTTAAGGTGGGGGTCCCTAGAGAGGAAATAGATGGGATTCCTACACCAGCATTGTTTAAGAAGTGGAAGCAAATGGTTGGGAATGGTAGATTCAGTCACATTAAGTGTTTCTGTTGCCACAAAATGGGGCATTTTGCAAAAATGTGCCATACTGTGAAGCAGCAGGCCTCTGTTCTTCCAAGGACGGCACGGAGAGACATGCAAGTTTATTCAGTAAGTTGGAAGTCAATGCCTTTCCGTGAAAGCGTTTCAAGGCAACAGTGGGCACCCTACAATAGTTTTGCAGTTACAAATGGGCAGATAGAGAAATGTGAGCAGTGAGCTATGTTTTTGGCACAGTTGGAAATGAACATATAATCTGCTTTTGTCTCTTACTCTTTTCAGATATTGAGCATCGAGAGGTGGAGCAGGCAGAGCAGACGACCATGCTGGGTGGGAGGAGGAAGACCAGAAGAGAGCTTGATGAAGATGCGGATGATGTCCTAAAGGTGGCTGAATTGGAGTGGACTTTCATCTGAGCATTTCCTTATGACCAAGAGGACAACAGACTTTCATCTGGGACTTTCTTTACACAAACTGCCAAAGACATTAACCCTGCTCAAAAGTAATGTTGCAGCCTTCCAGGGACGAAGCAAAAGTCTGATCGCCCTGATGGGGGTCAAAAGGGAATTTTTTCCTCCCGTTTAGGGGTGTTTTCGCCCTTTTCTGGACAAAAGGCTTTAAGAAGTTTTCTATATTATTCTATAAAGTCAAGAGGTGGTATGAGTTGCTATGGCAATTTCTATGGTGACTTTATAATAATAATATAGAGTTTAGATAGTAACAGGATGTGTAAAGAGCCCCTTCCCTCCCCCTCCATTGACTGAAAGTTCTTTGCTGGAAATGGGTGGGAGGGGCCCCTCCCCCTCCATTGATCAGGAAACAGGAAAGGGGGGGGTTGAAAAGGTGTTTTGGTGGAGAGTAGGGATGAGCTTCGTGTTCGAGTCGAACATACGTTCGACTCAAACATCGGCTGTTCGATCGTTCGACGAAGATCGAACGATTTGGGCCGTTCGCGCCAAATTCGAGTGACGCGAACGGCCCACAATGCACTACGCCATCGCAGTGTCATCCAGGCGCTGTGATTGGCCAAGCATGCACTGTGACCCCGCATGCTTGGCCAATCACAGCGCCGGCAGCGAGGAGAGCAATGATTGGCCACAAGCAGGATGCCTGTGGCCAATTATTGCTGAGGGTGTTTAGTACACGCCCCACACTATAAAAGGCCGCCAGCACGGCGGCCTAGTGTAGTGTGTTCCGGAGCAGGGAAAGAGAAACATAGGCAGGGACAGTGACATTTATTTTTTTCTTGCTTAACCTGGATTCCTTTAGTTTAGGGAAAGAGAAGGATAGGTAGGGAGAGTGTCAGTGTGTTTTACTGTGCGAATCCTTGTTTCTAGGGACAGGGAAGGACAGTGAGGGAATTCTCCTTGTGCTATAGTGTGCTTTAAAAAAACATTTTTTCTAGGGACAGAAAACTATAGGTAGGGAGAGTGTCAGTGTGTTTTACTGTGCGAATCCTTGTTTCTAGGGACAGGGAAGGACAGTGAGGGAATTCTCCTTGTGCTATAGTGTGCTTTAAAAAAACATTTTTTCTAGGGACAGAAAACTATAGGTAGGGAGAGTGTCAGTTTCTTTCACTGTGATAATCCTTGTTTCTAGGGACAAAGAAGGAAAGTGAGTGAAATTCTCCTTGTGCTATAGTGTGCTTTAAAAAAACATTTTTTCTAGGGACAGAAAACTATAGGTAGGGAGAGTGTCAGTGTCTTTTACTGTGCGAATCCTTGTTTCTAGGGACAGGGAAGGACAGTGAGGGAATTCTCCTTGTGCTATAGTGTGCTTTAAAAAAACATTTTTTCTAGGGACAGAAAACTATAGGTAGGGAGAGTGTCAGTGTGTTTTACTGTGCGAATCCTTGTTTCTAGGGACAGGGAAGGACAGTGAGGGAATTCTCCTTGTGCTATAGTGTGCTTTAAAAAAACATTTTTTTCTAGGGACAGAAAACTATAGGAAGGAAGAGTGTCAGTTTCTTTCACTGTGATAAACCTTGTTTCTAGGGACAAAGAAGGAAAGTGAGTGAAATTCTCCTTGTGCTATAGTGTGCTTTAAAAAAACATTTTTTCTAGGGACAGAAAACTATAGGTAGGGAGAGTGTCAGTGTCTTTTACTGTGCGAATCCTTGTTTCTAGGGACAGGGAAGGACAGTGAGGGAATTCTCCTTGTGCTATAGTGTGCTTTAAAAAAACATTTTTTCTAGGGACAGAAAACTATAGGTAGGGAGAGTGTCAGTGTCTTTTACTGTGCGAATCCTTGTTTCTAGGGACAGGGAAGGACAGTGAGGGAATTCTCCTTGTGCTATAGTGTGCTTTAAAAAAACATTTTTTCTAGGGACAGAAAACTATAGGTAGGGAGAGTGTCAGTGTGTTTTACTGTGCGAATCCTTGTTTCTAGGGACAGGGAAGGACAGTGAGGGAATTCTCCTTGTGCTATAGTGTGCTTTAAAAAAACATTTTTTTCTAGGGACAGAAAACTATAGGAAGGAAGAGTGTCAGTTTCTTTCACTGTGATAAACCTTGTTTCTATGGACAAAGAAGGAAGGTGAGTGAAATTCTCCTTGTGCTATAGTGTGCTTTAAAAAAACAATTTTTCTAGGGACAGAAAACTATAGGTAGGGAGAGTGTCAGTGTCTTTTACTGTGCGAATCCTTGTTTCTAGGGACAGGGAAGGACAGTGAGGGAATTCTCCTTGTGCTATAGTGTGCTTTAAAAAAACATTTTTTCTAGGGACAGAAAACTATAGGTAGGGAGAGTGTCAGTGTATTTTACTGTGCGAATCCTTGTTTCTAGGGACAGGGAAGGACAGTGAGGGAATTCTCCTTGTGCTATAGTGTGCTTTAAAAAAACATTTTTTTCTAGGGACAGAAAACTATAGGAAGGAAGAGTGTCAGTTTCTTTCACTGTGATAAACCTTGTTTCTAGGGACAAAGAAGGAAAGTGAGTGAAATTCTCCTTGTGGTATAGTGTGCTTTAAAAAAACATTTTTTCTAGGGACAGAAAACTATAGGTAGGGAGAGTGTCAGTGTCTTTTACTGTGCGAATCCTTGTTTCTAGGGACAGGGAAGGACAGTGAGGGAATTCTCCTTGTGCTATAGTGTGCTTTAAAAAAACATTTTTTCTAGGGACAGAAAACTATAGGTAGGGAGAGTGTCAGTGTCTTTTACTGTGCGAATCCTTGTTTCTAGGGACAGGGAAGGACAGTGAGGGAATTCTCCTTGTGCTATAGTGTGCTAAAGCATTCCTCATCAACCATCTTTGAAATCCTTGTTTTTTTGCACAGTCAGGGAAATTGTCGTTGTGCTATTCTGTGCAAAAGCAATCATCCTCAACCATATTTAGAAATCCTTAAGTAAAGGGACAGAGAAGGACACCTGAAGGTAGCCCTTATTTCTTTTTTCCCATCTCCCTGCAGGCCATCTATTAGAATGTCTGGAAGGCAAACAAGGAGAGGCAGACAGTCAGGAGGCAATAAAACAGGGCAAGCAGGCTCTGTGTCTGGGGGCAACAGTGCTGGTCGTGGACGCGGTGCATTGTCATCAGCACATGGCCATGGGACACGCTTGTCCTTCTTTTCGGCAGCTGGACATGTTGAGCCACATCATGCCGAAGACTTGGTAGAGTGGATGACCAAGCCCTCCTCCTCCTCCTCATCCTCTCTCACCCAGGCTCAGGGTACTGGAAAAGCAGCTGCCAAAGCGTCCTCTTCCCTGGTATCAATGTCAGACTCATCATCAGTCACTCCTTCCCTAGACCCACCATGTCCTCCTCCTGAGGAGTCCCCCGAACTGTTTGAGCACAGTGTTGGGTACATGCTCCAGGAGGATGCCCAGCGTTTCGAAGGGTCTGATGATGAAACCCAGCTAGAGGAAGGCAGTAGCGTGAGAGCAGACAGAGGGGATGCTCAAGAAGGACACCAATCTGGCAGTCATGTTCCAGCAGCTGCAGCATACTGCCAGATTGGCTCCAGTGATGAGGAGGGAGGGGATGATGAGGTCACTGACTCCACGTGGGTGCCTAATAGGAGAGAGGAGGAGGAGGAGGATGAGGAGGAGGCACATCTCCAACGAGGCAGGATGCCCTTTGGTGGCCAGCGTAAGGGCAGTACACCGACGGAATCACACCGCAGAGCTCCGCCTGTGCAGGGCGCTGCCTCTGCCCGTCATTCAAAAAGTTCTTTGGTGTGGGCCTTTTTTGAGGCTAGTGCATCAGATCGCACAGCTGCTGTTTGCAACATATGTCTCAAGCGTATATCGCGTGGCCAAAACATCAGCCGCTTGGGTACCACATGCCTGACCAGACATATGTTGACCTGCCATGCAGCTCGTTGGCAAGCCTACCTCAAAGACCCACACCAAAGAACAAAGCGGACCTCTCCTTGCACCGCATCAGCTGGGATCTCCAACCCCACTATAACTTCAGTCCTCTCTGAAACATGCACTGAGAGGAATGAAGGTGTAGAATTAGGTGTGTCACAGCCAAGTACTTGCGGCCACTCTGCTAGCAGTACACCGACGTCCGATTCTAGCAGGCAAATTTCCCTGCCCCAGCTGCTGGACCGTCGAAAGAAGTTCACTCCCAGCCATCCACATGCCCAGCGGTTGAATGCTAGCTTGGCTAAATTGCTAGCGCTTCAACTGCTGCCTTTTCAGTTGGTAGACTCGGCCCCCTTCCGTGAGTTTGTGCAATGTGCGGTTCCTCAGTGGCAGGTTCCCAAACGCCACTTTTTCTCACGGAAGGCTATTCCGGCTCTCTACCGGCATGTGGAAGGCAATGTCTTGGCCTCGCTGGACAGGGCGGTCAGCGGTAAGGTGCATATTACCGCTGACTCATGGTCCAGCAGGCATGGACAGGGACGTTACCTTTCTTTCACGGCCCATTGGGTCACTCTTTTGGCAGCTGGGAAGGATGCAGGACAAGGTGCAGTAGTGTTGGAGGTTGTTCCACCGCCACGCCTCCAAAATGCTACTACTGGTTGTGACACACCTCTCTCCTCCACCCCCTCCTCTTCTTCTTCCTCCATGGCCTCTTCCTGTGGTTTGTCCTCAGAACCAGCGGTGCTCCGTAGGCGTTCAAGGGGCTACGCAAGTACGCAGGCAAAAAGATGCCATGCCGTGCTTGCGCTGGTGTGTTTGGGGGACAGAAGCCACACTGGGGCAGAGGTCCTGTCTGCTCTGCAGGGCCAGGCCGAGAGGTGGTTGACGCCACGCCACCTTAAGCCAGGAATGGTGGTTTGCGACAATGGCACCAATCTCCTCTCCGCCCTCCGACAGGGACAACTGACCCATGTGCCCTGTGTGGCTCACGTCCTTAACCTGGTGGTGCAGCGGTTCTTGGGCAGGTACCCGGGCTTACAGGATGTCCTGAGGCAGGCCAGGAAAGTCTGTGTGCATTTCCGCAGATCTTATAATGCCAGTGCTCGCCTGGCTGAGCTGCAAAAGGAGTTGAACCTGCCCAAGAACCGCCTTATAGGTGACATGCCCACCAGGTGGAACTCAACGTTGGCCATGCTGCAGCGGCTGCACACGCAGCAGAGGGCCATCAATGAGTACCTGTGCGACTACGGCACCAGGACAGGGTCAGGGGAGCTTGGTTTTTTTTCTCCACGCCAGTGGGGCATGATCAGGGATGCATGCACTGTCCTGGCACCATTTGAGGAGGCCACGAGGATGGTGAGCAGTGACAGTGCATGCATCAGTGACACTGTACCTCTTGTCCACCTGTTGGAGCACACGCTGCGTGGAATAATGGACAGGGCACTTGAGGCAGAACAGAGGCAGGAAGAGGAGGACTTCCTTGCCTCTCAAGGCCCCCTTTACCCAGACAGTGTTCCTTCTGTCCCACCCATCGCACAGGAAGAGGACGAGGAGGAGGAGGAGGAGGAGGAGGATTGTGTCAGCATGGAGGTGGAGGCTGGCACTCAGCATCATCAGCAGCAGTCTTTTAGGGATGATTTACAGTCCCAAGAAACCAGTGGACTTGTACGTGGCTGGGAGGAGGTGGCTGCGGATCATGTCGTCCTTAGTGACCCAGAGGACTCCGGAGCGAATGCCTCAGCAAACCTACGCTGCATGGCCTCCCTGATCCTGCAAAGTCTGCGGAAGGATCCTCGTATTCTTCGGATCAAGGAGAGGGACCATTACTGGCTGGCCACTCTCCTTGATCCACGGTACAAGGGTAAGGTTGCGGACCTTATGTTACCGTCGCAGAGGGAGCAGAGGATGAGACAACTCCGGGAGGCCTTGCAGAAAGGTCTGTGCAACGCGTTCCCAGAGACTGGGAGGTTACAAACTCCTGGTCCTGGACAACGAGTTGCTGAGGCTTCGGCCAGTCAAAGAAGGAGCGGTGGGGAAGGTGGCCGTCTGACCGATGCGTTCAGACAATTCTTTAGTCCGCAGCCCCAAAGTATGATCGGTTCCAGCAACCATCGCCAGCGTCTGATAAACATGGTGCAGGAATATCTAGGGGCAAGGTCAGACTTGGACACCTTCCCCACCGAAAATCCTCTGGCTTACTGGGTCTTGAGGATGGATCACTGGCCAGAGCTTGCACAGTATGCAATTGAGCTACTGGCCTGTCCTGCATCCAGCGTTCTTTCGGAACGCACATTCAGTGCTGCTGGAGGATTTGTCACGGATCACAGGGTGCGCCTGTCCACCGACTCGGTTGATCGACTGACTTTCATCAAGATGAACCAGTCTTGGATCACCACCAGCTACCACACACCTGATGCTGATATAACAGACTAATTGATTTTAACATGTCACATCCCTTCAAGACTGATGCTGATGCTGAGTGCCAGTGCTGTTATGTTGACTGGCTATCCTCCTCCTCCGAGTCCTCAATGATACGATTGATGATGATAGCTTGGAAGATCATTTTTGTTTATGGGTGCCGCCACCAGTGGCTAAGGCCCAATTTTTCAGCCCCTGTTTTACAGGGGCGTGTAATTACAATTTTTTTAGCAATAATTTGCCATAGGGCTCATTGCTGTGCTCCAAGTACAGTATCTGTGAGGGGTTGGAGTGTTGTGGCACCAGTGCCTAAGGCCCAATTTTTCAGCCCCTGTTTAACAGGGGCGTGTCATTACAATTTTTGAAGCAATACTTTGCAACAGGGCTCATTGCTGTGCTCCAAGTACAGTATCTGTGAGGGGTTGTAGTGTTGTGCCACCAGTGCCTAAGGCCCAATTTTTCAGCCCCTGTTCAACAGGGGCATGTAATTACAATTCTTGATCTAATAATTCACAGCAGGGCCCATTGCTGCACCCACCAAGAGTAACTCTGAGGGCTTACAGTGTTGTGGCAACGCCACCACCACCACCACCACGAAAGGCCCAATTTTTCAGCCCCTGTTCAAAAGGGGCATGTAATTACAATTCTTGATCTAATAATTCACAGAAGGGCCCATTGCTGCACCCACCAAGAGTAACTCTGAGGGCTTACAGTGTTGTGGCAACGCCACCACCACCACCACCACGAAAGGCCCAATTTTTCAGCCCCTGTTCAAAAGGGGCATGTAATTACAATTCTTGATCTAATAATTCACAGAAGGGCCCATTGCTGCACCCACCAAGAGTAACTCTGAGGGCTTACAGTGTTGTGGCAACACCACCACCACCACCACCACCACGAAAGGCCCAATTTTTCAGCCCCTGTTCAACAGGGGCATGCAATTACAATTCTTGATCTAATAATTCACAGCAGGGCCCATTGCTGCACCCACCAAGAGTAACTCTGAGGGCTTACAGTGTTGTGGCAACGCCACCACCACCACCACCACGAAAGGCCCAATTTTTCAGCCCCTGTTCAAAAGGGGCATGTAATTACAATTCTTGATCTAATAATTCACAGCAGGGCCCATTGCTGCACCCACCAAGAGTAACTGTCAGGGCTTACAGTGTTGTGGCACCAGCACCACCATCAAAGGCCCAATTTTTACTACCACTGTTCAACAATTATATGTAATTAAAATTCCTGATATAATAGTTGACAGCAGGGCGTTCCAGCACCAACCAAGAGTAACTGTGAGTGCTTACAGTGTTGTGCCAACACCAACAACTAAGGGGCCTATTTCTGCAGAGTATATACGGCAGGTCCCTACTTTCAAACATCCAACTTACAAACGACTCCTACTTGCAAACGCAAGAAGACAACAGGAAGTGAGAGGAAATCTACCACTAGGAAGGAAAATTCTCTCCTGTAAGAATAAATATGGGAGAAAGGTGTCTCCTCTGTACTGATGCTTTATCAGCAATCCTTGTTTCAAGAAAAACACCACATTTCAAAAACAGTTGTCATTGGGACGGAAAGTGAGGTGAAATGTTCTGAACAGGGGCACAGACAGCAAAACAAATGTTACAGGGCTGATAACCCTTACCTATGTTTTCCAAAAAGTTTAAAAATTGATTTTTGGGCTGGAGCTACACTTCAACAATGTACCTGTTCAAAATTACAAACAGATTCTACATAAGAACAAACCTACAGTCCCTGTCTTGTATGCACCGCCTGTATACGGCTGTTCAGAGTATATAGGGCCTTTTTTATTTTATGTGCGGGGTTCCCCTTAATATCCATACAAGACCCAAAGGGGCTGGTAATGGGCTGGGGTAGGGGGGGGGTCATGGGGTAGCTATGCCATTTTTCTTAAAGATTTTCATCCATATTACCGGGACCAGACATTACATTAAAGCCGCAAGCAGTTTTAAATGGCTTTTTTTCCTTTAGAAATGTAATTTTGTGCAGGGACAGTTCTAAACACGGGAAACACGTGGCACTTCACAGGCATACTTTAGACACCCCCCAGGTACGATATTTAAAGGAATATTTGACTTTTTTTTTTCACTTTATGCATCATTAAAATGACTGCTCCCAAAAAACGACCGTTTTTAAAACTTCTTTTTGCATTGATACATGTTCCCTGGTGCACAACCCGGGTTCCCAAACCCTTTTTAGGACAATAACATGCATAATAGTTGTTATAATTAGCACTTTAGAATTCGAACGTTCGCATCCATTGTATTTAATAGGGTTCTAATGTTCATACGAACTTTCGGTCCGTTCGCGGGTTCTGGTGCGAACCGAACCCGGGGGTGTTCGGCTCATCACTAGTGGAGAGACATGTTTTGAACAACAGTTGTGTTTGGGAAGGGGAAAGGAAGGAGTTGGTCTTTGGAAGGAGAAAGGAAGAAGACATCCCTGCCTGAAGCTGGATAACTTTGGAGACGCTTTTGGGAGTTGGACTGAGCAAGGAACTATGGACATTACATCTTGACCTCCAAGTTGAGTAATTATTTAGTTTACTTAATGTATACGGTACATGTTGTACATGCTTATATATATTTGTAGGCATATATTTTGTAAGCTATTAAGTTAAGTGTGTTGTATTGTGCATCCTACAGTTGTATGTGCAGATTTTTCCTTGTTTAGTAAAGCATTGATACACTACAGAAGTTTAAGCTTCCTTGATTTTACCACAGAGTAACCTTAATAGATAGACGTAAAGCAAAACACTCTCCCGGCTTCCTGGGCCCTGAGTCGTCCTCTTCCCCTTCGGTCTTGAGTAGTTCATTCAGCGGTCTGGCGATTCGGGCAAATCCCTCTACAAACCTCCTATAATAGGAGCAGAACCCCAAGAAGGATCTGAGCTCTGTTACTGTAGTGGGCCGTGGCCAGGAGGTAACTGCCTCCAACTTCTCGGTTTCTGTGGCCACCCCTTCTTCAGACACTATGTGTCCCAGATAGTTAACGGAAGACTGGTAGATCTGACACTTCTCGGGCGAAAGCTTGAGCCCCTCCTCACTGAGTCTTCTCAATACCTTCTCCAGCCTCTCCTCGTGTTCCTCCAAGGTTCTCCCAAAGACAATGACATCGTCCAGGTACACAAGGACTTTGATAAGGTTCATGTCTCCTACAGTCTTCTCCATGAGACGTTGGAAGGTGGCGGGAGCTAAAGACAGTCCCTGAGGCATTCGGTCAAATTCAAAGAACCCCACTGGGGTTATGAAAGCTGTCTTCTCCTTGTCTTCTGGATGCATAGGGATCTGGTAATACCCACTTTTGAGATCCATAACGCTGAACCATTTTGCTCCAGACAAACTCTGCAGGGCATCCTCTATCCTGGGAGTGGTGTACTGGTCAGGGATGGTTCTCCTGTTGAGAGTCCTGTAGTCTATACATAGCCTCAACGACCCATTCTTCTTCCTGACCACCACTATCGGGGAGGCATAGGGGCTTCTAGACTCCCGGATCACACTAGTCCTCTTGAGTTCTGCGAGTTGTTCCCTCAGATCCTCCAGATCTGCTAGTGGGACCCGCCTGACCCTTTCTCTGAAGGGCTTGTCTTCCTGGAGGCGGATTCGATGGGTGGCACTCCTTGCACACCCTGTATCGAACTCATCTTTGGAGAAGATCTTCTCCCATCTGGTCAACTGGGCCTTGGCTCTCTCCTTCCAAGCCCTGGGTAGATTCGGGTTTTCCATAGAGAGCTTCTCCCAAACATCTCCTCTTTCACCCGTCCCCTTGACTTCTGACAGGGCAACCGGGGCAGCAGGGCTCACCTGGCCCAGCAGCATTCTGGCAGGGATCTCCATGGGACCACCTGTAGTGTTCCTGACACTCACCGGAACTCTTCAATGGGCCTTCTTCAGGGCCTTCAGCGGAACCACTTCTGGGATCACTTCCAAACCCGAGTGTTCTTCCCTTGGGTCGGGCTCCAGCATGACAAAGGGTCCAGGTTGTTCCCAAGTAAGCTTCACAGTGGCTCTTAGACAGGTTACTTCGCCGGGCTGAAACACTACCCCTTTTCTTCCAAGTCTCCACACCTTCCCTATCCCCTCTTCAGGGGTCTTCTGCTCCAAGACCAGTCGTTGGTAGGCCGTCTTCAGCATGGGATGGATCTTGGTGACTGCAGCCCCCCCCCCCTTGTACTAGAGGGGTCAGGAGTCTCCGGACCAGATCCGTATTTGTCCCTATTATAAGGGAACTCTTGTTGGCTCCAGGCGGCCGAGGGCACACAACATTTCAGCCTTCCCAGCCACGGATGGGTCAAAGGTCATCTTGATGGGCAGGTAGCCATCGTAAGGGAAACTCTGGGTGCCAATTCCCCATATTTCCAGCTCTTCTATCTTCTGGATGGGTAGATGACTTAAGTGTTTGTCATAGAAATCCCTGTATAGTAGGGTCACTTGTGCCCCAGTATCCAAGATGGCTCTTGTGTAGACTCCCTCCACTTGAATGGGTACTATAGGAGATGGGCCTACCAGCTTCTCTGGATATGGCCTGGCAGAGGTCACCTTCTTCTGGTACTTTCCCTTCGGACTTTCTTTCGTCCAACTCCCTTTGGACTTTAGTCTTTCTTGGGCCTGATATGCATTGATTTCCCTCCTCTTAATGGGTGTACAAACCCGCTGAGGGATGTTATTATCTTTCTTAGGTGTGCATCCCCTTTGGGGAATGCTGTGCCTCTTCTGTGCCTCTTCTGAGGGGTCTTGCCCTCTCTCTTTCGGGTGTATCCCTGCTGAGGGATACTGTGTTTCCTCTGAGGGGTTTTGTTTTTTCTCTTCCTTAGCTTCTCATTCAGTTTGGAGCTCACTGAAGATGATGGGCACCCGGTTGACTCCTTCACCGGGGCCCTCTGAAGTTTCCCGCCGGCTTGCGGTTGTCTATTTTCTTCTTTTTGGGGCTCGAACACACAGCTGCAATATGGCCAATTCCCCCACAGTTAAAACAGACTATATCTCCCAATTCTTGTAGAGATGCGGGTGCTGAGGCAATTGGGAATAGTTCCTTCCTTGGTACTTCTCTCTCGGGACCCTATGGATCTTTTGCTATCAGAGAGGTCAGCATCTCTAACACCTTAGACATTTGTGATTTTAAAGTGTCTTCTTCTGAGTCTCTTTCAGGGGTCATCACTGAGTTGACCATCACTGGTGCAGGGGCGGCATTTGTCTTAATCATTTGCTGGTCCTGCTGCAGTGCCTCCTCATCTCTGATGATTTTTATCAAGTCAGAGTAGGTCAGTGACGTTCCTCGTCCCGAGGTTTTCAGGTGAAGCCAGACTGGATCCGAGCGCAACGCTCCCTTCAGGACTTGCTTCATTCTGGCTGTATCTGTATCTTTGGGCATCATTCCCTTCTTCAATACAATTTTGCACAGCAACCTGTTCAGTCTTCTGACATACTCCGAAAGCTTCTCATTCGGCTGTTGGAAAGTATGTTCGAATTGGTAGATCATCTCTGTCACCTTTTCTAACTGACCGAACTCTTCCTCTAACATGGCTAGGCAGTCTTGAAACGTGCAATCTGTATTCCCAAACCGGAAGCTTTTCACTGCTTCTGCAGCTGCGCCTTTCAGGCTCTCCATCACTCGTTGCCTCTTCTGCGCTTCAGGCACCTCCCATGCCTCTACTGCCTGCAATGCCTGCTCCACCCAAGTATCAAAATCTTCCTCCTCCGCAGGGACAGGGAGCTTCCCTGAGAATGTCTTTAATCTCCGGTAGCTAGTCTCTACATGTACCGTGCTTGTTTTCTGACACTTTGTTAGCAGATCCCCTATAGCATTTATCAGTTCTGGTGATATGGCAGTGACAGGTGCAGGTGCCGCCGGAGGCGTCGCCCTGTCTCTTCTTTCAGGTGAGACACGGGTTGCCCCTTGCGGTGATCCCGTTGGTGATGGCTCCTTCTTTATAGTCATTGTGTGCGCCAACCTATAGGTTTTGTTGTCTGGCGTCCGCACACAGTTGCGCTTGAAAGTCTCTGGCATCCCGCCCCAGTACTCCACTAGTGCATACTGATACGAGATATCTGGGTCTGATTTTATCTCCGTCACCCACGGTGTATGATCTGGGGACACGGACATCATTAGCTGCTCTACTGTCTCTGTTGACCACTCCTCCCCCGGGGAGGCTGATGACTACCGACTTGTCTGGCTCTGCTCTAGATGCTTCGCACCACGCTTTTACTGTTAGCGGGTCCATGCCGGTATCTCTGGCGTGTTCACCTGCTGTATCAGGATCCCGGACGAGAACCCCCACGTGTAGCGCACCCCCAACTAAGAGAGCCGCTGAATTTGGTCTCAGGCCCTGCACACAGCACCGCCAACCCCCGGTAATTTACTCGACCCACTCTGGCACAGTTAGTCTAGGGTAATATCTCTTGTACTCTATGGTAAAATTCAGACACCAATGCAAAGCGATTAAAGAACAACGAGTTTACTCTCTCTTGGTATAATAGATCAACAGTTATAACAAATCACACGTGCCTCTTGCAGAGCCCTGCAGCGAATAGCATACTACACATTAGTGAAATACAGTAATGGCATACCACATGTAACGGCCGTTAACTAAACGCCCTATGACGCAGCAACTAAACTCTAACGCTTGGTCAGGCCTGACCCAGACTCTAAAACGCAGTCTCTAGGAGATGATTTCTTTGCATGCAAATCTTTAATGGTGGTGCACATTCAGGAACACATTTGTAATCCACAGGTCAAGTAACAACACGGAACACTTCACTGGAGACCCTTTAACTCAGTTCTGCTATGGATCTCCAGTGGGGTCTCAAATACAAGCTGGTGGGCCACGGCAGTCTGTAGGCCTAGCAACAGTATAAAGTATATGGACTGAGCATGTGCTCGCTCACCCCTCCGGACGCGATCCCAGTCCGGGACTTCCACCTGCTGTGTCTCCACACACAGCGTCTGCAGCGGTCGGGTCTCCGAGCCAACAAAGGTTGAAGAATAACAAAGTCAGGTGCCACCCAGGCTCGCAGTAGGGTGAAAGGCTCTTTGGTAGCTGCGCAAGGCCCCAGGCTTCAGGCCTTGCACACCAGCAGATCCGCACAGGAGGACTTGTTCACCGAAGTCTCGTGTCCCAAAGAGGCCGAGCCTAGCCTCGCCCCTTCCTTATATAACTCCACCCATGAGTCTCTGCAGCAGCAACATTGCACCCTGGGTGCCAAATGGGGTTCTGGGTAAGGTAGTCCTGAGAGTCTTAAAGGAGACCCCGCTACACTACCTTACTAAAAATCACTAACTATTTACTAACAGCTAAAAGCAACAGCCAGTACTCCATACTCCTTCTACTCGACCTCTCTGCAGCCTTTGATACCGTTGACCTCCTTCTCAATAAACTCCATTCCCTTGGCCTCCAAGATTCTGCTCTATCCTGGTTCTCTGCCTATCTATCACAGCGCTCCTTCAGTGTTACCTACAACTCTGTCTCCTCCTCTCTAATGCCCCTTTCTGTGGGGGTCCCCCAAGGCTCTGTTCTTGGACCACTTCTCTTCTCTATCTACACCTCCTCCCTTGGTCACTTGATAACCGCCCACGGCTTTCAATACCACCTATACGCCGATGACACCCAAATCTATCTGCCTACTCCTCACCTCACTCCTTCAGTCTCCTCTCGCATTACTAACTTACTAACTGACATCTCATCATGGAAGTGGCACCACTTCCTTAAACGAAATCTCTCTAAAACTGAGTTACTAATATTCCCCCCCTGCCCGTGCCCCCCTCCATGACTTTTCCATCAATATCAACAATGCAACCAGCAGTTCCTCCCCTCACGCCAGGGTACTAGGTGTAATCCTAGACTCTGACTCGTCATTTCAGCCTCAAGTCCAATCGTTGTCAAAAGTTTGTAGAATTCACCTCCGTAACATCTCTAAAATTCGCCCCTTTTTAACAAATGAAACCACCAAACTCCTCATTCACTCCCTTGTTATCGCTCGCCTTGACTATTGCAACTCCCTTCTTATTGGCCTGCCTCTCTATAGGCTATCCCCTCTTCAGTCTATCATGAATGCTGCTGCCAGACTTATCCACCTTACCAACCGCTCAGTGTCTGCCAAACCTCTCCTCCAATCCCTACACTGGCTCCCGATCACCCAGCGATTTAAATTCAAAATACTAACCACAACCTACAAAGCCATCCACAACTCTGCCCCGAGCTACATCACCAATCTTGTCTCCAAACATATCCCAAACCGTCCTATCCGCTCTTCTCAAGACCTCCTACTGTCAATCTCTCTTGTCTCCTCCTCCCATGCTCGTCTCCAGGATTTCTCCAGAGCCTCTCCCATCCTCTGGAACTCACTACCTCAACCTGTCAGGCAATCCCCTACTCTTGCTACATCAGGCGATCCCTGAAAACTCACCTCTTCAGGGAAACCTATCACGTCTCCTACTAATCTTTTACCACATCCATCAGCTCATTCCCCACAGTTACAACCTTTTGTACCATCTGCCCCACCCTATTAGATTTTAAGCTCTTCTGAGCAGGGCCCTCTTAATCCTCTTGTATTTTATTGTATTGTAAGTGTATTGTCTCCCTTTTTTATTGTAAAGCGCTGTGTAAACTGTTGGTGCTACATAAATCCTGTATTATAATAATAATAATAATAATAATAAAAGAGTTTGTACAGTGGGTACGGAATGTATTCAGACCCCCTTAAATTTTTCACTCTTTGTTATATTGCAGCCATTTGCTGAAATCATTTAAGTTCATTTTTTTCCTCATTAATGTACACACAGCACCCTATATTGACAGAAAAACACAGAATTGTTGACAAGTTTGCAGATTTATTAAAAAAGTAAAACTGAAATATCACATGGTCCTAAGTATTCAGACCCTTTGCTCAGTATTTAGTAGAAGCACCTGTTTCATCTAAAACAGCCATGAGTCTTTTTGGGAAAGATGCAACAAGTTTTTCACACCTGGACTTGGGGATCCTCTGCCATTCCTCCTTGCAGATCCTCTCCAGTTCTGTCAGGTTGGATGGTAAACGTTGGTGGACAGCCATTTTTAGGTCTCTTCAGAGATGCTCAATTGGGTTTAAGTCAGGGCTCTGGCTGGGCAATTCAAGAACAGTCACGGAGTTGTTGTGAAGCCACTCCTTCATTATTTTAGCTGTGTGCTTAGGGTCTTTGTCTTGTTGGAAGGTAAACCTTCGGCCCAGTCTGAGGTCCTGAGCACTCTGGAGAAGGTTTTCGTCCAGGATATCCCTGTACTTGGCCGCATTCATCTTTCCCTTGATTGCAACCAGTCGTCCTGTCCCTGAAGCTGAAAAACACCCCCACAGAATGATGCTGCCACCACCATGCTTCACTGTTGGGACTGTATTGGACAGGTGATGAGCAGTGCCTGGTTTTCTCCACACATACCGCTTAGAATTAAGGCCAAAAAGTTCTATCTTGGTCTCATCAGACCAGAGAATCTTATTTCTCACCATCTTGGAGTTCTTCAGGTGTTTTTTAGCAAACTCCATGCAGGCTTTTATGTGTCTTGCACTGAGGAGAGGCTTCCGTTGGGCCACTCTGCCATAAAGCCCTGACTGGTGGAGGGCTGCAGTGAGGGTTGACTTTCTACAACTTTCTCTCATCTCCCGACTGCATCTCTGGAGCTCAGATACAGTGATCTTTGGGTTATTCTTTATCTCTCTCACCAAGGCTCTTCTCCCCAGATAGCTCAGTTTGGTCGGACGGCCAGCTCTAGGAAGGGTTCTGGTCGTCCCAAACATCTTCCATTTAAGGATTATGGAGACCACTGTGCTCTTAGGAACCTTAAGTGCAGCAGAATTTTTTTTTGTAACCTTGGCCAGATCTGTGCCTTGACACAATTCTGTCTCTGAGCTCTTCAAGCAGTTCCTTTGACCTCATGATTCTCATTTGCTCTGACATGCACTGTGAGCTGTAAGGTCTTATATAGACAGGTGTGTGGCTTTCCTAATCAAGTCCAATCAGTATAATCAAACACAGCTGGACTCAAATGAAGGTGTAGAACCATCTCAAGGATGATCAGAAGAAATGGACAGCACCTGAGTTAAATATATGAGTGTCACAGCAAAGGGTCTGAATACTTAGGACCATGTGATATTTCAGTTTTTCTTTAATAATAAATCTGCAAAAATGTCAACGATTCTGTGTTTTTCTGTCAATATGGGGTGCTGTGTGTACATTAATGGTGAAAAAAATGAACTTAAATTATTTTAGCAAAAGGCTGCAATATAACTTAGAGTGAAAAATGTAAGGGGGTCTGAATACTTTCTGTACCTACTGTATTTTTAGGATTTAATTGTTTAGTGTGTTATCCCATAGTAAGCAATCAAAATTAATTCTGATGAAGTTTGACCAGAACAAGATGTATTCTATATGGTTGATATATAAGATTTCCACATGTCTGTTTCTTTTGTAGCATTACTCCCATATAGGGATGAGCCGAACACCCCCCGATTCGGTTCGCATCCAGAACATGCGAACCGACCGAAAGTTTGCGCAAACTTTCGACCACAGTTAAAGTCTATGGGACTCGAACGTCAAAAATCAAAAGTGCGAATTTTATAGGCTTATATGCAAGTTATTGTCCTAAAAAGGGTTTGGGGACCTGGGTCCTGCCCCAGGAGACAGGTATCAATGCAAAAAAAAGTTTTAAAAACGGTTGTTTTTTCGGGAGCAGTGATTTTAATGATGCTTAAAGTGAAAAAATAAAATTGAAATATTCCTTTAAATATCGTACCTGGGGGGTGTTTATAGTATGGTGGTGCATGTTTCCCGTGTTTAGAACTGTCCCTGCACAAAATTACATTTCTAAAGGAATAAGTCATTTAAAAGTGCTTGCGGCTTTAATGTAACGTCTGGTCCCGGCAATGTGGATGAAAATCATTGAGGAAATCATTGAGAAACCCCCCCCCCCCCAGCCCATTACCAGCCCACTTGGGTCTTGTATGGATATTAAGGAGAACCCTGCACCCAAATAAAAAAAAAGAAAGGCGTGTGGGGCCCCCAGGCCCTATATACTCTGAACAGCAGTATACAGGCGGTGCAAACAAGACAGGGACTGTAGGTTTGTTCTTAAGTAGAATCTGTTTGTAATTTTGAACTGGTACATTTTTAAAGTTTAGCTCCAGCCAAAAAATCTATTTTTACGTTTTTTGGAAAACATAGGGAAGGGTTATCACCCCTTTAACATTTGTTTTGCTGTCTGTGCACCTGTTCAGAAGATTTCACCTCACTTTCTGTCCCAATGACAATTGGATTTAGAAAATTTGGGGGTTTTAGGGAAACAAAGATTGGTGATAAAGCATCAGTGGAGAGGAGACACCTTTTTCCCATATTAACACTTAGGCCTCGTACACACGACCAATTTTCTCGGCAAGAACCAGCAAGAAACTTGCTGGCAGAGAGGTCTTGCCGAGTAAATCGGTCGTGTGTACGCTGCTATCGGGTTTCTCGTCGAGAAAACCGACAAGAAACCTCGACGAGAAAATAGAGAACCTGCTCTCTATTTTCTCGTCGAGATTCTCCTCGGCATGTTTCTCGACGAGAAAAGTGAGTGTGTGTACACTTACCTGTCCTCCCGGAAGCCCGCGCATGTTCGAAATGAATTTGACGCATGCGCGGTAGCTTCCTAGGCATACGTAGGGTATACCAAGATGGCGGCGACGGCATCGAATGTGACGAGCGCATGCTCGACGCAGTCGATGACGTCACCACGTACACTCCTTTCAAAGAACCGCGGGTTCTTTGAAACGAGCGTGTGTACACTCGGCCGGGACAAGTTTCTTGTCCAAGAATCTCGTCGAAAAAAACGACATGTTTTTTTCAACGAGAATCTCGGCCGTGTGTACGAGGCCTTACAGGAGAGAATTTCCCTTCCTAGGGGTAGATTTCCTCTCACTTCCTGTGGTCTCCCTCCGTTTGTAAGTAGGAGTCGTTTGAAAGTCGGATGTTTGAAAGTAGGGGCCTGCCCTATGTACTCTGCAGAAATTTGGACCTTAGGTGTTGGTGTCACCACAACACTGTTATCCCTCACAGTTACTCTTGGTGGGCACTGGAACGCCCTGCTGTGAACTAGTATATCAAAAATTGTAATTACATGCCATTGTTGAACAGTGGCAGAAAAATTGAGCCTTTGGTGGTGCTGGTGCCACAACACTGTAAGTCCTCACAGTTACTCTTGGTGGGCGCAGGAATGGGCCCTGCTGTGAAATATTAGATCAAGAATTGTAATTACATGCCCCTGTTGAACAGGGGCTGAAAAATTGGGCCTTAGGCACTGGTGCTGGTGCCACAGCACTGCAACCCCTCACAGATACCATAGTTGGAGCGCAGAAATGAGCCCTGCTGCAAAGTATTACAGCAAAAAATTTAATTTCACGCCCCTGTTAAACAGGGGCAGAAAAATTGGGCCTTAGGAACTAGTGCTGGTGCCACAACACTACAACCCCTCACAGATACTCTAGTTGGAGCGCAGGAATGAGCCCTGCTGCAAAGTATTGCAGCAAAAATTTTAATTACACGCCCATGTTAAACAGGGGCAGAAAAATTGGGCCTTAGCCACTGGTGGCGGTGCCCAGAACCAGAAATGTTCTTACAAGCTATCAACATGAACATTGAGGAGGAACTGAATTTATTCACTCTTGAGAACAGGAGATTAAGGGGGGATATGATCAATATGTATAAATATATAAGGGGTCCATATTGTGAACTTGGTGTTGAGTTATTCACTTTACGGTCAACACAAAGGACAAGGGGGCACTCTTTACATCTAGAGGAAAAGAGATTTCACCTCCAAATACGGAAAGGTTTCTTCACAGTAAGAGCTGTGAAAATGTGGAATAGACTCCCTGCAGAGGTGGTTCTGGCCAGCTCAGTAGATAGCTTTAAGAAAGGCCTGGATAATTTCTTAAATGTACATAATATAACTGGGTACTAACATTTATAGATAAAGTTGATCCAGGGAATATCCGATTGCCTCTCGGGGGATCAGGAAGGAATTTTTTCCCCTGCTGTAGCAAATTGGATCATGCTCTGCTGGGATTTTTCGCCTTCCTCTGGATCAACTGTGGGTATAGAATTAGGTATATGGGATTGTATGATATTATTATTTTATGGTTGAACTGGATGGACTTGTGTCTTTATCCAACCTGACTAACTATGTAACTATGATAGTCACTCAGCATAACAGGATAGTCACTCAGCATCAGCATAGGCAGTCTTGAAGGGATCTCACATTCAGCCTTGGGGCTGCGGACTAAAGAATTGAGCGCATCGGTCAGACGGCCACCTTCTCCGCAGCTCCTTCTGTGACAGACCGAAGCCTCAGCAACACGTTGTCCAGGACCATGAATTTGTAACCTCCCAGGCTCTGGAAAAGCGTTGCACAAACCTTTCTTTCAGGCCTCCCGAAGATGTTTCATCCTCTGCTCCCTCTGCGACGGCTGGATAAGGTCCGCAACCTTACCCTTGTAACGTAGATCAAGGAGGGTTGCCAGCCAGTAATGATCCCTCTCCTTGATACCACAAATACGAGGATCCTTTCGCAGGCTTTGTAGGATCAGGGAGGCCATGCAGCGTAGGTTTGCTGAGGCATTCGGTCCGGAGTCCTCTGGGTCACTAAGGATGACATGATCCGCAGCCACCTCCTCCCAGCCACGTACAAGTCCATGGGTTTCTGGGGACTGTAAATGATCCCTTAAAGACTGCTGCTGATGCTGAGTACTAGGCTCCACCTCCATGCTGACACAATCCTCCTCCTCCTCCTCCTCCTCCTCTTCCTGTGAGATCGGCGGGCCCGCAGGAACACTGTCTGGATAAAGGGGGCCTTGAGAGGTAAGGAAGCCCTCCTCTTCCTCCCTCTGTTCTGCCTCAAGTGCCCTGTCCATTGTTTCATGCAGTGTGTGCTCCAACAGGTGGACAAGAGGGACAGTATCACTGATGCATGCACTGTCACTGCTCACCATCCTCGTGGCCTCCTCAAATGGTGACAGGACAGTGCATGCATCCCTGATCATGACCCACTGGCGTGGCAAAAAAAAAGCAAGCTCCCCTGACCCTGTCCTGGTGCCATAGTCGCACAGGTACTGATTAATGGCCCTCTGCTGCGTGTGCAGCCGCTGCAGCATGGCCAACGTTGAGTTCCACCTGGTGGGCATGTCACAGATTAGGAGGTTCTTGGGCAGGTTAAATTCCTTTTGGAGGTCAGCCAGCCGAGCACCGGCATTATATGACTGATGGAAATGCACACAGACTTTCCTGGCCTGCCTCAGGACATCCTGTAAGCCCGGGTACCTGCCCAAGAACCACTGCACCACCAATTTAAGGACGTGAGCCAACAGGGCACATGGGTCAGCTGTCCCTGTCGGAAGGCGGAGAGGAGGTTGGTGCCATTGTCACCAACCACCATTCCTGGCTTAAGCTGGCGTGGCATCAACCATCTGTGAGCCTGCCCCTTTTTCCTGCAGAGCTGACAGAATCTCGGCCCCAGTGTGGCTCCTGTCCCCCAAGCACACCAGCTCAAGCACCGCATGGCATGTTTTTGCCTGCGTACTTGCGTAGCCCCTTGAACGCCTATGGAGCACCACTGGTTCTGAGGACAAATAAGCAGAGGAAGAAGCCATGGAGGAAGAAGAAGAGGAGGGGGTGGAGAAGAGAGGTGTGTCAGAATCACCACTAGTATCATTTTGGAGGCGTGGTGGCGGAACAACCTCCAACACTACTGCACCCTGTCCTGCATCCTTCCCAGCTGCCAGTAGAGTCACCCAATGCGCCGTGAAAGATAAGTAACGTCCCTGTCCATGCCTGCTGGACCATGAGTCAGCGGTAATATGCACCTTACTGCTGACCGCCCTGTCCAGCGAGGCCAAGACATTGACTTCCACATGCCGATAGAGAGCCGGAATCGCCTTCCGTGAAAAAAAGTGGCGTTTGGGAACCTGCCACTGAGGTACCGCACATTCCACAAACTCACGGAAGGGGACAGAGTCTACCAACTGAAAAGGCAGCAGTTGAAGTGGTAGCAATTTAGCCAAGCTAGCATTCAACCGCTGGGCATGTGGATGGCTGGGAGCGAATTTCTTTCGCCGGTGTAGCAACTGGGGCAGGGACATTTGCCTGGTACAATCGGACGTTGGTGTACCGATAGCAGATTGCCCGCAAGTACTTGGCAGTACTTGGCAGTGGCACACCTAATTCTACACCTTCATGCCTCTCAGTGCAGGTTTCTGAGAGGACTCAAGGTATAGTGGGGTTGGAGATCCCAGCTGATGAGGAGCAAGGAGAGGTCCGCTTTGTTCTTTGGTGTGGGTCTTTTATGTCACTTGCCAATGGACTGCATGGCAGGTCGACATATGTCTGATCAAGCATGTGGTGCCAAAGCGGCCACTGTTTTGGCCACGCTTGATATGCTTCAGACATATGTTGCAAATAGCAATGGTATGATCTGCTGCACACGTCTGAAAAAAAAACTTTTGGAAAAACACGCAGAGTCAGCAGCGCCCTGCACATGCGGAGCTCTGCGGTGTGATGCAGTCGGTTGGCTGCCCTTAAGCTGGCCCCTAGAGGGCATCCTGACTCGTTGGAGATGTGCCTCCTCCTCCTCCTCCTCTCTCCTATCAAACACCCACGTAGAGTCAGTGACCTCATCATCCCCTCCCTCCTCGTCACTGGAGCAAACCTGGCAGTATGCTGCAGCTTGGTAACATGACTGCCAGTTTGTTGTCCTTCTTGGGCATCCCCTCTGTCTGGGCTCACGTTACTGCCTTTCTCAAGCTGGGTACCATCATCGGAGCCTTCAAAACGCCTGCAGCATGTACCCAACACTGTGGTCGAACAGTTCGGGGGACTCCTCCATTGCATGATGGTGGGGATAGGGAAGGAGGAACTTATGACCTCGAGCCGATGGAATAGGCCACTTTGGCACCTGCATTGGCAGCCAAGGTAGCCTGGGTGACAGAGGATGAGGACGACTTGGTCATCCACTCTACCAACACTTCTGCATGTTGCGGCTTTACACGGCCAGCTGTCGAAAAAAAGGACAAGCGTGCCCCACAGCCACGTGCTGATGAGGATGCACCGTGTCCACGACCAACACTGTTGCCTCTAGACACAGAGCTTGCTTGCCCTCTTTTATTGGCCTGTGATTGTCTGCCTCTCCTTGTTGGCCTTCCAGACATACTGTATTTGGTGTATTGGAAAGGAAAAGGTACACAAGGAATGGCCTGCAGTCAGCTTTACCTGCACACTGTGCCCAGTATACAGTACACTGACTTAATATACTGCAGCTTAGCTCAATCAACTGCCTGTCTGTATTATTAGGAAGAGAACAGGGATGGTCTGCAGTCAGCTTTACCTGCACAATGAGCACAGTATACAGTACACTGACTTAATATACTGCAGCTTAGCTCAATCAACTGCCTGCCTATATTATTAAGAAGAGAACAGGGGGATGGTCTGCAGTCAGCTTTACCTGCACACTGTGCCCAGTATACAGTACACTGACTTAATATTCTGCAGCTTAGCTCAATCAACTGCCTGTCTGTATTATTAGGAAGAGAACAGGGATGGTCTGCAGTCAGCACCTAGGCTCTGATGAAAGGGGTGCTCCCCAGAAACGTGTCAGCCATCTGGATGTTTTGGGGTATCGTCTGACCCTCTCTGTTGTTGAGTCCAGTCGATGGATGCCGAGAATTCCAGCCCTTTTGTCTGATAAGCTTGTACCAAAGCTCTGTCTGTGAGTAGGACTATTGCTTTTTTAATCACATTTTAATAAACCTTTAAGTGGTAATGCGCTAGGTCGGTGCGCCCTCCTTTTTTCTTTCTTTTTCTAGCCATATGAACACCCATTGTTCTGAGGAGGGCTGCAAGATTCTAAACTTTGCCTCTAGAGAGAACCTCACCACCTGTTTTTGACGATACACCGAGAGCGCAGGAGATTTTTGTCTTACTGCAGTCAGCTTTACCTGCACACTGAGCCCAGTATACAGTACACTGACTTAATATACTGCAGCTTAGCTCAATCAACTGCCTGCCTATATTATTAGGAAGACAACAGGGATGGTCTGCAGTCAGCTTTACCTGCACGCTGTGCCTGCCCAGTATACGGTACACTGGCTTAATATACTGCAGCTTAGCTCAATCAACTGCCTGTCTGTATTATTAGGAAGAGAACAGGGATGGTCTGAAGTCAGCTTTACCTGCATGCTGAGCCCAGTATACAGTACACTAACTTAATATACTGCAACGAGAATAACAGGAACACTCTGAAGTGAGATCTAGCTAAACTGAATATGAATACATTGTATATATATATATATATATATATATATATATATACACACAACTCCTGGGATGTATATATATACTAAATACACTGACTGCAGCTACCTGAATTGCCTGCCTGCTCTATCTAACTGAAATTAAATGACACTCTGACTCTCTCTCTATCTCTCTCACAACGCTGCAACACACTACACAAGGCCGACGCGCAGGCGGCCTTATATAGTGTGGGGCGTGTACCTACTCCCCTGAGCCATGATTGGCCAAAGGCACCCTTCTTTTGGTCAATTATGGCTCTCTGTGCTGACGGTGCTGTGATTGGCCAAAGCATGCGGGTCATAGTGCATGCTTGGCCAATGATCAGCCAGCAATGCACTGCGATGACGCAGTGAATTATGGGCCGTGACGTGCCACTCGAATTTGGCGCGAACGGCCCATAACGTTCGAAATTCGGCGAACGAGCGAACAGCTGATGTTCGAGTCGAACTCATGTTCGACTCGAACTCGAAGCTCATCCCTGCTCCCATAGCAAGATTATGGGATTATAACAAGATTACTGTACAGGTCCTCCCAAACTTCTGCTTCGCAACCAGGCACACAACAGGTTCATTCACTCTTTCGTCAAGAACCAGTCCAAGGGATGTTGTTTTTGTGATTTAAATTTTTGGAGAACTTGGATAGGTTTCAGGGAAGTGATGGGATACTCCAAATATACGAACTATGTACAACTTGAGGACTTGGTATTGCTTTCTGAGCAAGCTATAATGAAGCTATAATGAAGTCCGGGCTTGAAACAAACTGTAGATTTCAGCTTAAGTAGTGGTAGGTAGAGCCACAAGAGCAAAGTCTCTGTAGGAGATTATCTGGACAGAGCTTTTCAGGACATCCGCTGGTGTCCCCTTTAACAGACCCATGGTTGACTATAAGGCACAGATAGAGCACAAGGTTCCCAAGATCTCTCAGTGTCTGTACTCACAAGGCCCAAGGACAGATGGTAGCTTCCTTCCAATCTTCCAAACATAGTTACATAGTTAGTCAGGTTGAAAAAATACACAAATCCATCTAGTTCTACCATAAAAATAAATAAAATAAAAAATATCATACAATCCCATATACCCAAGTCTATACCCACAGTATAAACGACACCCTCCAGTGAAACCAGACAGATCTTTGGCAGACAACTCCCCTCAGTCTGCTTATTCTAAGCACCTGGGTCTCAGAATTACTCGCCTTAGGTCACCCACCTGAGGCCTCACCAACAGCAGCTTCTGACTGGGAGGGCAGCATGCCCCCCAAGCTGGCCTCCTCCACTCTGGGACAAGACCCAGAGCTCTGTGTGCTCCCAGGATAAATACAGTCTCCCAGCATGCCATCAGAGCCTGCCTCTCTGGGATAGGCTTGGGCTGCACCCACCCCCCCCCCCAGGCTGGACTCTTCTACTCTGCGACAAGACCCAGAGTTCTGCGTGCTCCCAGAATAAATATAGTCTCCCAACATGCCATTGGAGCCTGCCTCTCTGGAATAGGCTGGGGCTGCATCCATATTTGTGCTGCCATCTGCATAACTCCACACCTATCATCCAGAGACTTCTCAAGTTACCTAGATACAGAGGGAGCTATCAGGCAGACTGGCAGCAGCAGAGTACACAGAGCAAATCTGACTAAACAATTACAGCTCACTGAGAACAGTAAGCCAAACTATGTTTTTACCTTATCCAAAATTAAAGCCACTAAACAAACTTTTCCAATCAAAAATGCACACTAACACTTACCTAACTATCCTAGCACCTACTGAAGAAGGTGCAACACTTATGACCACTTCTTTAGTAGCTATGCAGACTGAGTATCTAGTTTGAGAGTTTGGGTAGGTTGCACAACAAACCAGGCCTATACCCGACTCCCCCACCCATCAGGAGCTCTGACAGCAACCCCTGCCTGAATGACGCATGTACAGAGTGTTTGTAGGCTTCATTCATAAATACACAGTTCATATTGTTTTTTTTTTTTTGTGTTTTTAGACCCCTTTCACACCGGGGCGGTTTTCAGGCACTTTAACGCTGGAAATAGCCTCTGCTAAGCGCCTGAAAACCGCTTCCCATTCACTACAGTGTGACTTTTCACACTGGGGTGGTGCGCTTGCGGGACAATACCAAAAGTCCTGCAAGCAGCATATTTCAGGCGGGTTGGGAGGGCTGCATTAAGCTCTCTCAATACGCCCTGCCCATTGCAATGAATGGGCAGCACTTCCAAAGCGCCTTAAAAGCGATTTGAAAGCACCGCAAAACTGGAGTCTTTAACCCCTTTTTTTAACGGCCAAAAAGCGCTGCTAAAATTCCACTGAAACGAGCAGCGCTTTAGTGCTAACGGTGGGCACTGTCAGTGTAAAATGGGTCTTAGTGTAGGGAAAAGAGGGGAAAAAAAGGGAAAAGATGTGTGAGGGAAGAGGAAGAGAAAGGGGGGGGGGCATAGAGGGAAAAGATAGGATGGGGTGGGGGATTGGATTCAGGTGGATTGTAAAGCTAAGTATACACTAGTGGAATTTCAAAGGAAAGTTTGTAAGAATGTTCTTAGGAAAATTTATACAAATATTCTCAGTACATTGGAAAGTAACTAAAAAGTAGTTCAAGATTTTGTTTGCTTTTAAGATTCGATTTGGAAATGAAAGGATTTTGCCAAACAATAACCACACTGGTAGAAATTCATACATTCGAAACATTTCCACCCTGCTCCTTCAAATTTTCTTAAAACCTAAATTTCACCCCCCTAACAATTAGAAAAATTAAAGATGAAAATGAAAGAATGTTCTCACAACAAAAAATGTAGAACAAATTTTACTAGTACATACCAAGCTTAACCATGCAGATCAAAATGTATCATAATTTGCGGGGCAGTCTCTGCTCTTATATTTATATATACAAACTGTGGTGCGCTTCCTTGTAAAATATTGATTCAATACAGTGAATAAAATTTATAATAAATAAGCATAAGAGGTGTACAAAATTTCAATCCCTGCGGTAGTATAAATCTAAATGAATAATTAATAGTCCATGTGCCACAAACAAATATAACATAAAAGTGTTCAGAAAAAAAGTGAGAGATTAGTCCATTTCTTCTATTAAATAGTGGTGCACTCCAAAAGCCGCCAAACCACGTGGAAGGTACTGGAAAATCCAGTATAAACACGTGCCCTTCACCACACTGAAAGCCTCCTACCAGATCAATAGGATTCCCAATTACAGAGATCAAACACACATGGTAAAGCTGACACCTCCTGGTGTCCAGGGGCAAACTAAATCCGGTCCACTTCACCACACTGAAAGCCTCCTACCAGATCAATAGGATTCCCAATTACAGAGATCAAACACACATGGTAAAACTGACACCTCCTGGTGTCCAGGGGCAAACTAAATCTGGTCCACTGGATCTCGACCTACGGTGTCCACTGGTTTCAAATGCCGTAACCCTGGGTCATAATTATCTCAAACAACCGCCATTGAAAGAAGATGAACAAATGGCACACATAGCGTGAATACTGCTAGACGTGTATTTATTGTTGAAAAGTGGTCACATTACTAAAATATGACACGAGAACTCAAACAGCAACCAACAGCTGGCATCGGCGGGCGTGATGACCTCACAGGTTCTGGCCCCGCTCAATGCATTTCGCGTCATCATTAGGGGAAACAGGTGCACTTATATATGGCTTGGTACTTGGCAGAACACTGACCAAACACCAGTCACTATAGGATGGGGGGAAGGAATTATACATTTGTATCTTCCATCTAGTATAGAAGGAATAGTAGGATGCATAGAAGAGGAAGAGATTAACAAGTTTTTGGTTGAAAAGACTATCCTGGATGTCTAATAATAACACAAGCGAGTCCAACATCTGGAGTAGGCCCAACACCACCACCAACTAAGCCTTTACCTGATAGACATGTGCATTTAGTTTTGTTCCGAATCGAAATTCAGACAAATTTTTCATTATTCGGACATTCGGATGCATCCGAATTACCGAATTACAATACTAACGAATTTAACCGAATCCGAAATAACGTTTCGAAACGAAAAACCACGGGCGAAATTCAAATCGAATTTGAAAACAAATTCTATTCGAATCGAATTTGAAAACAATTCGAATCTAAATCGAAAACAAATTTGAATCGAAAAAATATAAATCGATTTCTAAAAAAGAATACAATAAAATAGAATATAAAATAATAACACAATAGAATGAAAATAAAAGAATAGTAAAGAACAGAATAGAATTTAATAGAATGTAATAAAATACAATAGAAGAATATGACCTTCTTCTGAAATTCTAATTTCGAATAGTATAAATTCGAATTCGAGAATAGATTGGAAAATAACTCAAAACAATGGAAACTAAAATAATATATATTATATTTTATTATAGTCTATTCTTAGTCTATTCTTTTCTATTATTTTATATTCTAATATTTTCTATTCGAATTTGATCCAAATTTTTATACTAAATTTAAATTTCAGAAGATGGTTTTATATATATATATATATTATATTGCCATTATTCTAAGATTTTTCTATTCGAATTTGGGTTCATTCTATATGAATTTCGAATTTCAGAAGATGGTTAAATATATAAATATTATTTATATATATATATATATATATATATATATATATAAAACCATTTTCCAAAATTCGAATTTCATATAGAATTAAATCGAATTTTAATAGAGAATATTCAAAACTAATAGAAAAAAATATCATAAAAAAAACAATAGAACAAATCAGAAAAAAATATATATACACACATATATATATATATATATATATATATATATATATATATATATATATATATAAAACCAAACCATGTTCCGACATTCGAATTTCATATAGAATGAATTTGAATTCCAATTAGAAAAGATTAGAATAGAAATAGAAAATAGACTAGAAAAACAATAGAACAGAATAGAATAAAATATAATGTATATATTCTATTCTGTTCTATTGTTTTTCTATTCGATTCTTTCCAATGTTTTCTATTCTATTCTATTCTAATCTTTTCGATTCGAATTTGAATTCATTCTATACGAAATTCGAATTTCGGAAGATGGTTTTACAGTGGGGCAAAAAAGTATTTAGTCAGCCACCAATTGTGCAAGTTCTCCCACTTAAAAAGATGAGAGAGGCCTGTAATTGTCATCATAGGTATACTTCAACTATGAGAGACAAAATGTGGAAACAAATCCAGACAATCACATTGTCTGTCTGATTTGGAAAGAATTTATTTGCAAATTATGGTGGAAAATAAGTATTTGGTCACCTACAAACAAGCAAGATTTCTGGCTCTCACAGACCTGTATCTTCTTCTTTAAGAGGCTCCTCTGTCCTCCAATCATTACCTGTATTAATGGCACCTGTTTGAACTTGTTATCAATATAAAAGACACCTGTCCACAACCTCAAACAGTCACACTCCAAACTCCACTATGGTGAAGACCAAAGAGCTGTCGAAGGACACCAGAAACAAAATTGTAGACCTGCACCAGGCTGGGAAGACTGAATCTGCAATAGGCAAGTAGCTTGGTGTTAAGAAATCAACTGTGGGAGCAATAATTAGAAAATGGAAGACATGCAAGACCACTGATAATCTCCCTCGATCTGGAGCTCCACCCAAGATCTCACCCCGTGGGGTTAAAATGATCACAAGAACGGTGAGCAAAAATCCCAGAACCACACAGGGGGACCTAGTGAATGACCTGCAGAGAACTGGGACCAACGTAACAAAGGCTACCATCAGTAACACACTATGCCGCCAGGGACTCAGATCCTGCAGTGCCAGACGTGTCCCCCTGCTTAAGCCAGTACATGTCCCGGCCAGTCTGAGGTTTTCTAGAGAGCATTTGGACGATCCAGAAGAGGATTGGGAGAATGTCGTATGGTCAGATGAAACCAAAGTAGAACTTTTTGGTAGAAACACAACTCGTCGTGTTTGGAGGAGAGAGAATGCTGAGTTGCAACCAAAGAACACCATACCTACTGTGAAGCATGGGGGTGGCAACATCATGCTTTGGGGCTGTTTCTCTGCAAAGGGAACAGGACGACTGATCCGTGTACATGAAAGAATGAATAGGGCCATGTATCGTGAGATTTTGAGTGCAAACCTCCTCCCATCAGCAAGGGCATTGAAGATGAAACGTGGCTGGGTCTTTCAGCATGACAATGATCCCAAACACACCGCCCGGGCAACGAAGAAGCTATTCAAGGTCCTGGAGTGGCCTAGCCAGTCTCCAGATCGCAACCCCATAGAAAAGCTTTGGAGGGAGTTGAAAGTCCGTGTTGCCCAGCGACAGCCCCAAAACATCACTGCTCTAGAGGAGATCTGCATGGAGGAATGGGCCAACATACCAGCAACAGTGTGTGACAACCTTGTGAAGACTTACAGAAAACATTTGACCTCTGTCATTGCCAACAAAGAATATATAACAAAGTATTGAGATGAACGTTTGATATTGACCAAATACTTATTTTCCACCATAATTTGCAAAAAAAAATATTTCCAAATCAGACAATGTGATTGTCTGGATTTGTTTCCACATTTTGTCTCTCATAGTTGAGGTATACCTATGATGACAATTACAGGCCTCTCCCATCTTTTTAAGTGGGAGAACTTGCACAATTGGTGGCTGACTAAATACTTTTTTGCCCCACTATATATATATATATATATATATATTGTGACAGCAGGAAGGTAAAGTCACCTGGTTGCATCCAGGGGGGTAGATATATTTCGCCCAGATTCAGGCTTTACGCCGACTTATACAACTAGGTGGAGAGTTGTATAAGCCCAGCTAAGGCTAGTGGGCTCATGGATGACTCATACCTCTAGGGAGAGTGCTGGGCGTCGTGCAGACAGGGAGTTGATGAGACCAGCTGAAGCTTGTCAGCTCATTTAGGCCTCTATAAGAACTCCCAGCTTCATTAGATGTTAGCTCATGCCTGGAACCAGACCTGTGTGGACTGTCTAGGGAGAGTGAACCCCTGTGCGGTGAGACAAAGCCTGTGTGGCTATTTGCTTGGACATTTAAAACCAGGGACTTAGGGACTAGGACAGCACTAGGCTGATCCCAGTTGTTAGTTAGGAAACCTGTATGTTTAGTCAGAGGTCAAGTTGACCAGGATTTATTTTGTTTATGTTTCTTTTGCTTTGCTGTGTTTTGTCACTGTAAACAGAAAATAAACCGCACCTTTTTGATTTTGAAAACCACAACCTCCGTTTGCTGGGCCTGTTTTGTGTGGGGAGCCCATCCCGGGGGTCACACACACCCGCTGCCGAGCTAACCCCCTCACAGTTGGTGGAGAACCAGTGGCAGTTTTTTTTAAGCCAGCATGGAGGAGATACTGAAACAGCTGGCTCTAGCAAATGCCAATCAACAGCAGACAAATGCAGGTTTGCAAAGGAGCCTTGCAGCTCAGCAACAAGCCCAGCAGCAATCTGAGGCCCGCTTCATAGACCTGTTACAGAAGCAAGAGCAGAGACTACAACAAATGGAAGCAGTAATGCAGCAACGTCCGCAGACCAGTGAGGAAAGCCGTCCCACTAATACCGCGTCCTTTGGGGTGAGTCGTTTATTGACAAAAATGACTGGAGAGGATGATCCAGAGGTATTTTTGACCACATTTGAAAGGACCGCTGAAAGAGAAAAGTGGCCTGAGGAGCAGTGGGCTGGACTGGTGGCTCCTCTGTTAACTGGTGAATCGCAGAAAGCTTACTATGACCTAGAGCCTAACCAAGCAAAAGACTATGTGATGCTAAAAGCTGAAATTTTGGCAAGGCTGGGTGTCACCCAGGCTGTCCGGGCTCAGCGTGTGCATAACTGGACTTTCCAGCTTGGAAAACCCCCCAGGTCTCAAATGTATGATCTCATTCACCTGAGCAGAAAGTGGCTACAGCCAGAGACTTTGTCCGCACCAAAGATTGTGGAACGTGTTGTAATGGATCGGTTTTTGAGAGCTCTTCCTACTGCCATCCAAAAGTGGGTAAGCCATGGAGACCCAGAGACGGCCGATGGTCTTGTGGATCGTGTGGAGAAATACTTGGCTACAGAGAACCTGACGGCCTCTTCCAGAGACACTCGGACTTTCCACCCTAAGACCAGACCATCCCCAGGGGCGGATAAGAGGATTCCAAGGGGTGAGGGTGGAGAGAGTGAGAGGGTGGGAGCTCTACCCCAAGTTTGGCGAGAACAGCCTGGGAAATCAGCGGCTCAAGAGGCGGCAAGAAGGATCGTTTGCTACCGCTGCCGGCAAGCGGGACATATTGCAGCCAATTGCCCGGTTGTGGAGGAACCCATGCAGTGTGACTTTCTGACGGGCAGACGTCAGTCGCTGTGTGCGACAGTCGCATGCACTGCCATTCGAGGAACTGAGAAACATTTATGCAAAATGTGTGTTAATGGTAGAAATGTTGTGGTATTGCTGGATTCAGGTAGCCTTGTGACCCTGATAAAGGCTGAGTTAGTTAAAACAGAGGTCTTTGGGAATAGCAAGGTAGCTGTTATTTGTGTGCATGGGGACACCCGAGAGTATCCAGTGACTACAGTGTGTTTCGAGACCCCCAAAGGTACCCTCTCTCATCCAGTGGGCTTAGTATCTCAGTTACCGCATGACGCCATTGTGGGAAGGGATTTTCCGAAGTTCTGGGAACTGTGGGATGATCCTGAGCCCCCCACTGGTGCCCCTATGTACCAGGAATGTGATAGCCAGAACTCCCCTGAGAGTGGTGAGGACTCTCCGGAATTTCCCTTATCAGTATTGGCAGGGGAGACTCAAGAAACTGGAGAGGAGCCCACCTCCTCAGACGAAAACCTACCGTCTGTGGAGTTTTCTGATCTTGAGGTTCACAGGGAAAACTTTGCCACAGAACAGTTGAAAGACCCCGCCCTAATAAAGGCACGGGAAAACGTAGTGAAAATAGATGGCGAGTTAGTGAACCCAGATAATACCTGCACTTACCCATACTTCAGCGTAGAGAAGGACCTACTGTATCGGGTGGCAAAAAGGGCAGAAGAAACCGTTGAGCAGCTTGTGGTGCCCAAACCTTACAGGAAGTTGGTGTTGGAGTTGGCCCATGGGCACATTCTTGGAGGTCATCTGGGGACAGAGAAAACCCGAGAGAGGGTATTACAGAGATTCTATTGGCCGGGGGTGATGAAGGACATAGAAAATTATTGTTCCTCCTGCCCTGTGTGTCAGAGGTCGGCCCCGATGCCACATTTCCTTAGCCCGCTGGTCCCTCTACCCATCATTGAGGTCCCGTTTGAGAGGATCGCCATGGATTTGGTAGGGCCTATAATCAAGTCCGCTAGGGGGCACCAGTACATATTAGTTATAATGGACTATGCCACCCGTTATCCAGAAGCGATCCCTCTCCGAAATACCTCGGCCAAAACCATAGCCAAAGAGCTATCTCTTGTGTTTAGCCGGGTGGGTATTTGTAAAGAACTGCTTACGGACCAAGGTACACCCTTTATGTCCCGGGTTATGAAGGAGCTGTGTAAATTGTTCAAAGTGACGCAATTACGTACATCTGTGTATCACCCCCAAACCGATGGGCTGGTTGAAAGATTCAACAAAACCCTAAAACAAATGTTGAAGAAAGTGGTGGCTAGAGATGGAAAGGATTGGGACTGTCTACTTCCTTATCTGATGTTTGCTATTAGGGAGGTGCCCCAATCCTCTACGGGATTCTCCCCCTTTGAGTTACTGTATGGGAGACACCCAAGAGGGCTGTTGGATATTGCCAAGGAAACTTGGGAAAGTGAGAGTTCTCCCCACAGGAGTGTGATTGAGCATGTCGCCCTGATGCAAGACCGAATTGCACAGGTAATGCCCATCGTGAAGGAACATTTGGCCCAAGCGCAGTTAGCACAGCAGAGAGTGTACAACCATGGAGCCAAGACCCGTACCTTTTCCCCGGGGGATAGGATACTGGTACTTGTCCCTACGGTTGAAAGTAAATTCCTTGCCAAATGGCAAGGCCCCTATGAGATAATGGAAAAAGTGAGCGAAGTGAATTACAAGGTCAGACAACCAGGAAGGCGAAAGCCCGAACAGATCTATCACGTTAATCTGTTGAAAGCCTGGAGGGATAGAGAGTCCCTAGTCGCAGACACTTGGTCACCAGCTCAAACTGGTTGCGTGATTCCTGAGGTTGGAATAGCAGCCACCTTGTCACAACCCCAACAACAGGAGGTTAAGGAGTTTGTGCTTCGCAACAAGGAGGTATTCTCTGAGCTGCCGGGACAAACATCTGGGGTAGAGCATGACATCATTACCCCGCCCGGTGAAAGGGTGAAGTTAAAACCCTATCGGATCCCAGAGGCCCGACGGGAGGCAATACGGGAGGAAGTACAGAAAATGCTGAACTTAGGGGTGATAGAGGAGTCCCAAAGTGATTGGTCTAGTCCCATTGTGTTGGTGCCTAAACCGGATGGGAGCTGGCGATTTTGTAACGATTTTCGTCAGTTGAACAAAGTTACAAAATTTGACACCTACCCCATGCCACGTATAGATGAGTTGATCGACCGGCTGGGAACAGCCCGATACATGACGACTCTTGACCTCACAAAAGGGTATTGGCAAATCCCCCTGGCCAAGTCGGCCAAAGAGAAAACCGCATTTGTAACCCCAGACGGGGCGTTCCAATATAAAAGAATGCCGTTCGGGTTACAGAATGCGCCGGCCACATTCCAGCGGAAAATGGACCAGATGCTGAGGCCCCATCGGAAGTATGCTGCGGCTTACCTGGATGACGTAATTGTCCATAGCACAGATTGGGCCTCACATCTGCCAAAAGTGCAAGCAGTCCTGGACTCTGTTCGGGAAGCGGGGTTTATGGCTAACCCCAAGAAGTGTACCATTGGGCAGGAGGAGGCCAAATATCTTGGGTACACCATTGGGAGGGGAGTAATAAAACCCCAACTCAACAAAGTCGAGGCCATCCAGAGTTGGCCACGTCCCAACAGCAAGAAGCAGGTACGAGCCTTTCTGGGAATCGCTGGGTATTATCGGCGATTCATTCCCCACTTTGCTTCTAAGGCTGTGCCCCTAACCAACCTGACGAAGGGGAAAGGGTCGGTCATGATTAAATGGACCCCCGAGGCTGAGGCAGCATTCCAATTCTTGAAACAAGCCTTATGTAGCCAGCCAGTGTTGTACTCACCCGACTTCTCTAAAGACTTTGTCGTACAAAGTGATGCGTCAGATGTGGGGTTAGGAGCAGTATTGTCCCAGGTCTGGAACGGGGAAGAGCACCCAGTCATTTACCTCAGCAGGAAGTTGAAGTCCCATGAGGTAAATTACGCCACCGTTGAAAAGGAGTGTTTAGCGGTGAAGTGGGCTCTAGATTCCCTTCGGTACTACCTGCTAGGTAGGCACTTTGACATGGTTACGGATCACGCTCCGTTAAAGTGGATGGCTCAAAACAAGGAAACAAATAGAAGAGTGAATAGGTGGTTCCTGGCCCTCCAGGAATTCAACTTCACAGTAAAGCATCGCCCTGGCGTTCAAATGGGGAATGTGGATGCTTTGTCTCGAGTACATGAATGCCTGATTGCTGGTGTTCCAACCCCGAGGTTAAAACAAGAGGGGGGGGTATGTGACAGCAGGAAGGTAAAGTCACCTGGTTGCATCCAGGGGGGTAGATATATTTCGCCCAGATTCAGGCTTTACGCCGACTTATACAACTAGGTGGAGAGTTGTATAAGCCCAGCTAAGGCTAGTGGGCTCATGGATGACTCATACCTCTAGGGAGAGTGCTGGGCGTCGTGCAGACAGGGAGTTGATGAGACCAGCTGAAGCTTGTCAGCTCATTTAGGCCTCTATAAGAACTCCCAGGTTCATTAGATGTTAGCTCATGCCTGGAACCAGACCTGTGTGGACTGTCTAGGGAGAGTGAACCCCTGTGCGGTGAGACAAAGCCTGTGTGGCTATTTGCTTGGACATTTAAAACCAGGGACTTAGGGACTAGGACAGCACTAGGCTGATCCCAGTTGTTAGTTAGGAAACCTGTATGTTTAGTCAGAGGTCAAGTTGACCAGGATTTATTTTGTTTATGTTTCTTTTGCTTTGCTGTGTTTTGTCACTGTAAACAGAAAATAAACCGCACCTTTTTGATTTTGAAAACCACAACCTCCGTTTGCTGGGCCTGTTTTGTGTGGGGAGCCCATCCCGGGGGTCACACACACCCGCTGCCGAGCTAACCCCCTCACAATATATATATATATATATATATAAATATCTAACACTTTTTCCGAAATTCGAATTTCCTATAGAATGAATTAAAATAGAAAAGATTTGAATATAAAAGAATAGACTAGAAAAACAATTGAACAGAATAGTTATATTTAGGGTTGTCCCGATACCACTTTTTTAAGACCGAGTACAAGTACCAATACTTTTTTTCAAGTACTCGTCGATACCGAATACCGATACTTTTTTTTTAATCTCATGTGTCAGTATTTTTTTTTATTTTTTACAATTTTTTTATTTCTTTTTTACAATTTTTTATTTTTATTTATTTATTTTTTACAATGCTTTATTTTTTTAAGGGGGGGGGGGGGGGGTGGACAGTGTCAGTTTGTGTGTTTTATTGTATTTATTATTTTTTACAATTATTTTTTTTTTTTTTTACCAGCCCTGTTGGGGGGCTTTGGTGAGATATCAGGGGTCTTAACAGACCTCTGACATCTCCCCTTTGAGACAGGGAAAGGGACTAGGGACACAGATTCCCCAGTCACTTTCTCAGCAGCCTCAGCTGCGCTGAAAATGAATGGGGAGAAGACAGCGGCTCCTTTCCATTCATAAACGTAAACATTGTAAACACAGTTCACGATGTTTCAGTTATGTGAATGGACAGAGTCAGTGATCACTGACTCTGTACATTCCGACAAGTAAGGAGCCGGATTTACCGGCTCCTACCTCCGCTCTCCATCCTGACAGATCGAGGGGGTGAAGGAGGAGCACGGAGGGGGGCGGCAGCACGGAGGGGGACACAGAGGGGGCGGCAGCATGGAGGGGGACGGCAGCATGGAGGAATACGGCAGCATGAAGGGGATCGGCGGCATGGAGGGGGCCACGGAGGGGGACGGCAGCATGAAGGGGAACAGCGGCATGAAGGGGAATGTTGGCATGGAGGGGGACACGGAGGGAGGGAGACAGCAGCAAAATGGCGGGGGCTGGAGGAGGATATGGGGACAATCAGCGGTGATCGTGTGTGGGGGAGTTACAAGCACCGATCACCGCTGATTTTAAAGCAACTGAAAGCCTCGCGGGGGGGAGAGAGAAGCGGAGAAACAGCTGTCAAACTTCTAAATCTATACAGCGGTGATCGGTGCTTGTAACACCCCCACACACGATCACCGCTGACTGTACAAGTATTGGATCAGGCATCGGGAACATTTGCCCGAGTACAAGTACTCAGGCAAATGCTCGGTATCGGTATCGATACCGATACTAGTATCGGTATCGGGACAGCCCTAGTTATATTATTTTATTCTATTCCAATCATTGAGTCCAAGCCTTATTCTTCAAGGGGAAACCCTAACCCCAACCCTAACCCCAACCCTGACCCTAACCCCAATCACAACCCTAACCCCAATCACAACCCTAACCCCTAACCATAACCCTATCCCTAACCCTAATCCCCTAACCCTTACCCCTAACCATAACCCTAACCCCAACCCTAACCCCAACCCTCACCCTAACCCTATAAAAAATATTATATATATGTATATCTATAGATATAGATATATCTATAGATATAGATCTATATATATAAATAACCATCTTCTGAAATTTGATTTTCGTATAGAATGATTTTGAATAGAAAAGATTAGAATAAAATAAAATAGAAAATAATAGAAAAGAATAGACTAGAAAAACAATAGAACAGAATAGAATAAAATCTAATATATTATATTTAATTTTATTATGTTATATTGTTTTTCTAGTCTATTCTTTTCTATTCGAACCTTTTCCACTCTAATCAAAATCGTTCTATACTAAATTCGAATTTCGGAAGATGGACGGTTATATATGTATATATATATATATATATATTGTGACAGCAGGAAGGTAAAGTCACCTGGTTGCATCCAGGGGGGTAGATATATTTCGCCCAGATTCAGGCTTTACGCCGACTTATACAACTAGGTGGAGAGTTGTATAAGGCTAGTGGGCTCATGGATGACTCATACCTCTAGGGAGAGGGCTGGGCGTCGTACAGACAGGGAGTTGATGAGGCCAGCTGAAGCTTGTCAGCTCATTTAGGCCTCTATAAGAACTCCCAGCTTCATTAGGTGTTAGCTCATGCCTGGAACCAGACCTGTGTGGACTGTCTAGGGAGAGTGAACCCCTGTGCGGTGAGACAAAGCCTGTGTGGCTATTTGCTTGGACATTTAAAACCAGGGACTTAGGGACTAGGACAGCACTAGGCTGATCCCAGTTGTTAGTTAGGAAACCTGTATGTTTAGTCAGAGGTCAACTTGACCAGGATTTATTTTGGTTATGTTTCTTTTGCTTTGCTGTGTTTTGTCACTGTAAATAGAAAATAAACCGCACCTTTTTTTGATTTTGAAAACCACAACCTCCGTTTGCTGGGCCTGTTTTGTGTGGGGAGCCCATCCCGGGGGTCACACACACCCGCTGCCGAGCTAACCCCCTCACAGTTGGTGGAGAACCAGTGGCAGTTTTTTTTAAGCCAGCATGGAGGAGATACTGAAGCAGCTGGCTCTAGCAAATGCCAATCAACAGCAGACAAATGCAGGTTTGCAAAGGAGCCTTGCAGCCCAGCAGCAGACAAACGCAACTTTGCAACAGAGTCTGGAGGCTCAGCAACGAGCCCAGCAGCAATCTGAGGCCCGCTTCATAGACCTGTTGCAGAAGCAAGAGCAGAGACTACAACAACAGATGGAAGCAGTAATGCAGCAACGTCCGCAGACCAGTGAGGAAAGCCGTCCCACTAATACCGCGTCCTTTGGGGTGAGTCGTTTATTGACAAAAATGACTGGAGAGGATGATCCAGAGGTATTTTTGACCACATTTGAAAGGACCGCTGAAAGAGAAAAGTGGCCTGAGGAGCAGTGGGCTGGACTGGTGGCTCCTCTGTTAACTGGTGAATCGCAGAAAGCTTACTATGACCTAGAGCCTAACCAAGCAAAAGACTATGTGATGCTAAAAGCTGAAATATTGGCAAGGCTGGGTGTCACCCAGGCTGTCCGGGCTCAGCGTGTGCATAACTGGACTTTCCAGCTTGGAAAACCCCCCAGGTCTCAAATGTATGATCTCATTCACCTGAGCAGAAAGTGGCTACAGCCAGAGACTTTGTCCGCACCAAAGATTGTGGAACGTGTTGTAATGGATCGGTTTTTGAGAGCTCTTCCTACTGCCATCCAAAAGTGGGTAAGCCATGGAGACCCAGAGACGGCCGATGGTCTTGTGGATCGTGTGGAGAAATACTTGGCTACAGAGAACCTGACGGCCTCTTCCAGAGACACTCGGACTTTCCACCCTAAGACCAGACCATCCCCAGGGGCGGATAAGAGGATTCCAAGGGGTGAGGGTGGAGAGAGTGAGAGGGTGGGAGCTCTACCCCAAGTTTGGCGAGAACAGCCTGGGAAATCAGCGGCTCAAGAGGCGGCAAGAAGGATCGTTTGCTACCGCTGCCGGCAAGCGGGACATATTGCAGCCAATTGCCCGGTTGTGGAGGAACCCATGCAGTGTGACTTTCTGACGGGCAGACGTCAGTCGCTGTGTGCGACAGTCGCATGCACTGCCATTCGAGGAACTGAGAAACATTTATGCAAAATGTGTGTTAATGGTAGAAATGTTGTGGTATTGCTGGATTCAGGTAGCCTTGTGACCCTGATAAAGGCTGAGTTAGTTAAAACAGAGGTCTCTGGGAATAGCAAGGTAGCTGTTATTTGTGTGCATGGGGACACCCGAGAGTATCCAGTGACTACAGTGTGTTTCGAGACCCCCAAAGGTACCCTCTCTCATCCAGTGGGCTTAGTATCTCAGTTACCGCATGACGCCATTGTGGGAAGGGATTTTCCGAAGTTCTGGGAACTGTGGGATGATCCTGAGCCCCTCACTGGTGCCCCTATGTACCAGGAATGTGATAGCCAGAACTCCCCTGAGAGTGGTGAGGACTCTCCGGAATTTCCCTTATCAGTATTGGCAGGGGAGACTCAAGAAACTGGAGAGGAGCCCACCTCCTCAGACGAAAACCTACCGTCTGTGGAGTTTTCTGATCTTGAGGTTCACAGGGAAAACTTTGCCACAGAACAGTTGAAAGACCCCGCCCTAATAAAGGCACGGGAAAACGTAGTGAAAATAGATGGCGAGTTAGTGAACCCAGATAATACCTGCACTTACCCATACTTCAGCGTAGAGAAGGACCTACTGTATCGGGTGGCAAAAAGGGCAGAAGAAACCGTTGAGCAGCTTGTGGTGCCCAAACCTTACAGGAAGTTGGTGTTGGAGTTGGCCCATGGGCACATTCTTGGAGGTCATCTGGGGACAGAGAAAACCCGAGAGAGGGTATTACAGAGATTCTATTGGCCGGGGGTGATGAAGGACGTAGAAAATTATTGTTCCTCCTGCCCTGTGTGTCAGAGGTTGGCCCCGATGCCACATTTCCGTAGCCCGCTGGTCCCTCTACCCATCATTGAGGTCCCGTTTGAGAGGATCGCCATGGATTTGGTAGGTCCTATAATCAAGTCCGCTAGGGGGCACCAGTACATATTAGTTATAATGGACTATGCCACCCGTTATCCAGAAGCGATCCCTCTCCGAAATACCTCGGCCAAAACCATAGCCAAAGAGCTATCTCTTGTTTTTAGCCGGGTGGGTATTTGTAAAGAACTGCTTACGGACCAAGGTACACCCTTTATGTCCCGGGTTATGAAAGAGCTGTGTAAATTGTTCAAAGTGACGCAATTGCGTACGTCTGTGTATCACCCCCAAACCGATGGGCTGGTTGAAAGATTCAACAAAACCCTAAAACAAATGTTGAAGAAAGTGGTGGATAGAGATGGAAAGGATTGGGACTGTTTACTTCCTTATTTGATGTTTGCTATTAGGGAGGTGCCCCAATCCTCTACGGGATTCTCCCCCTTTGAGTTACTGTATGGGAGACACCCAAGAGGGCTGTTGGATATTGCCAAGGAAACTTGGGAAAGTGAGAGTTCTCCCCACAGGAGTGTGATTGAGCATGTCGCCCTGATGCAAGATCGAATTGCACAGGTAATGCCCATCGTGAAGGAACATTTGGCCCAAGCGCAGTTGGCACAGCAGAGAGTGTACAACCGTGGAGCCAAGACCCGTACCTTTTCCCCAGGGGATAGGATATTGGTACTTGTCCCTACGGTTGAAAGTAAATTCCTTGCCAAATGGAAAGGCCCCTACGAGATAATGGAAAAAGTGAGCGAAGTGAATTACAAGGTCAGACAACCAGGAAGGCGAAAGCCCGAACAGATCTATCACGTTAATCTGTTGAAAGCCTGGAGGGATAGAGAGTCCCTAGTCGCAGACACTTGGTCACCAGCTCAAACTGGTTGCGTGATTCCTGAGGTTGGAATAGCAGCCACCTTGTCACAACCCCAACAACAGGAGGTTAAGGAGTTTGTGCTTCGCAACAAGGAGGTATTCTCTGAGCTGCCGGGACAAACATCTGGGGTAGAGCATGACATCATTACCCCGCCCGGTGAAAGGGTGAAGTTAAAACCCTATCGGATCCCAGAGGCTCGACGGGAGGCAATACGGGAGGAAGTACAGAAAATGCTGAACTTAGGGGTGATAGAGGAGTCCCAAAGTGATTGGTCTAGTCCCATCGTGTTGGTGCCTAAACCGGATGGGAGCTGGCGATTTTGTAACGATTTTCGTCAGTTGAACAAAGTTACAAAATTTGACACCTACCCCATGCCACGTATAGATGAGTTGATCGACCGGCTGGGAACAGCCCGATACATGACGACTCTTGACCTCACAAAAGGGTATTGGCAAATCCCCCTGGCCAAGTCGGCCAAAGAGAAAACCGCATTTGTAACCCCAGACGGGGCGTTCCAATATAAAAGAATGCCGTTCGGGTTACAGAATGCGCCGGCCACATTCCAGCGGAAAATGGACCAGATGCTGAGGCCCCATCGGAAGTATGCTGCGGCTTACCTGGATGACGTAATTGTCCATAGCACAGATTGGGCCTCACATCTGCCAAAAGTGCAAGCAGTCCTGGACTCTGTTCGGGAAGCGGGGTTTACGGCTAACCCCAAGAAGTGTACCATTGGGCAGGAGGAGGCCAAATATCTTGGGTACACCATTGGGAGGGGAGTAATAAAACCCCAACTCAACAAAGTCGAGGCCATCCAGAGTTGGCCACGTCCCAACAGCAAGAAGCAGGTACGAGCCTTTCTGGGAATCGCTGGGTATTATCGGCGATTCATTCCCCACTTTGCTTCTAAGGCTGTGCCCCTAACCAACCTGACGAAGGGGAAAGGGTCGGTCATGATTAAATGGACCCCCGAGGCTGAGGCAGCATTCCAATTCTTGAAACAAGCCTTATGTAGCCAGCCAGTGTTGTACTCACCCGACTTCTCTAAAGACTTTGTCGTACAAAGTGATGCGTCAGATGTGGGGTTAGGAGCAGTATTGTCCCAGGTCTGGAACGGGGAAGAGCACCCAGTCATTTACCTCAGCAGGAAGTTGAAGTCCCATGAGGTAAATTACGCCACCGTTGAAAAGGAGTGTTTAGCGGTGAAGTGGGCTCTAGATTCCCTTCGGTACTACCTGCTAGGTAGGCACTTTGACATGGTTACGGATCACGCTCCGTTAAAGTGGATGGCTCAAAACAAGGAAACAAATAGAAGAGTGAATAGGTGGTTCCTGGCCCTCCAGGAATTCAACTTCACAGTAAAGCATCGCCCTGGCGTTCAAATGGGGAATGTGGATGCTTTGTCTCGAGTACATAAATGCCTGATTGCTGGTGTTCCAACCCCGAGGTTAAAACAAGAGGGGGGGGTATGTGACAGCAGGAAGGTAAAGTCACCTGGTTGCATCCAGGGGGGTAGATATATTTCGCCCAGATTCAGGCTTTACGCCGACTTATACAACTAGGTGGAGAGTTGTATAAGGCTAGTGGGCTCATGGATGACTCATACCTCTAGGGAGAGGGCTGGGCGTCGTACAGACAGGGAGTTGATGAGGCCAGCTGAAGCTTGTCAGCTCATTTAGGCCTCTATAAGAACTCCCAGCTTCATTAGGTGTTAGCTCATGCCTGGAACCAGACCTGTGTGGACTGTCTAGGGAGAGTGAACCCCTGTGCGGTGAGACAAAGCCTGTGTGGCTATTTGCTTGGACATTTAAAACCAGGGACTTAGGGACTAGGACAGCACTAGGCTGATCCCAGTTGTTAGTTAGGAAACCTGTATGTTTAGTCAGAGGTCAACTTGACCAGGATTTATTTTGGTTATGTTTCTTTTGCTTTGCTGTGTTTTGTCACTGTAAATAGAAAATAAACCGCACCTTTTTTTGATTTTGAAAACCACAACCTCCGTTTGCTGGGCCTGTTTTGTGTGGGGAGCCCATCCCGGGGGTCACACACACCCGCTGCCGAGCTAACCCCCTCACAATATATATATATATATGTGTGTATATATACAGGTCCTTCTCAAAAAATTAGCATATTGTGATAAAGTTCATTATTTTCTGTAATGTACTGATAAACATTAGACTTTCATATATTTTAGATTCATTACACACAACTGAAGTAGTTCAAGCCTTTTCTTGTTTTAATATTGATGATTTTGGCATACAGCTCATGACAACCCAAAATTCCTATCTCAAAAAATTAGCATATCATGAAAAGGTTCTCTAAACGAGCTATTAACCTAATCATCTGAATCAACTAATTAACTCTAAACACCTGCAAAAGATTCCTGAGGCTTTTAAAAACTCCCAGCCTGGTTCATTACTCAAAACCGCAATCATGGGTAAGACTGCCGACCTGACTGCTGTCCAGAAGGCCATCATTGACACCCTCAAGCAAGAGGGTAAGACACAGAAAGAAATTTCTGAACGAATAGGCTGTTCCCAGAGTGCTGTATCAAGGCACCTCAGTGGGAAGTCTGTGGGAAGGAAAAAGTGTGGCAGAAAACGCTGCACAACGAGAAGAGGTGACCGGACCCTGAAGAAGATTGTGGAGAAGGACCGATTCCAGACCTTGGAGGACCTGCGGAAGCAGTGGACTGAGTCTGGAGTAGAAACATCCAGAGCCACCGTGAACAGGCGTGTGCAGGAAATGGGCTACAGGTGCCGCATTCCCCAGGTCAAGCCACTTTTGAACCAGAAACAGCGGCAGAAGCGCCTGACCTGGGCTACAGAGAAGCAGCACTGGACTGTTGCTCAGTGGTCCAAAGTACTTTTTTCGGATGAAAGCAAATTTTGCATGTCATTTGGAAATCAAGGTGCCAGAGTCTGGAGGAAGACTGGGGAGAGGGAAATGCCAAAATGCCTGAAGTCCAGTGTCAAGTACCCACAGTCAGTGATGGTCTGGGGTGCCATGTCAGCTGCTGGTGTTGGTCCACTGTGTTTTATCAAGGGCAGGGTCAATGCAGCTAGCTATCAGGAGATTTTGGAGCACTTCATGCTTCCATCTGCTGAAAAGCTTTATGGAGATGAAGATTTCATTTTTCAGCACGACCTGGCACCTGCTCACAGTGCCAAAACCACTGGTAAATGGTTTACTGACCATGGTATTACTGTGCTCAATTGGCCTGCCAACTCTCCTGACCTGAACCCCATAGAGAATCTGTGGGATATTGGGAAGAGAAAGTTGAGAGACGCAAGACCCAACACTCTGGATGAGCTTAAGGCCGCTATCGAAGCATCCTGGGCCTCCATAACACCTCAGCAGTGCCACAGGCTGGTTGCCTCCATGCCACGCCGCATTGAAGCAGTCATTTCTGCAAAAGGATTCCTGACCAAGTATTGAGTGCATAACTGAACATAATTATTTGAAGGTTGACTTTTTTTGTATTAAAAACACTTTTCTTTTATTGGTCGGATGAAATATGCTAATTTTTTGAGATAGGAATTTTGGGTTGTCATGAGCTGTATGCCAAAATCATCAATATTAAAACAAGAAAAGGCTTGAACTACTTCAGTTGTGTGTAATGAATCTAAAATATATGAAAGTCTAATGTTTATCAGTACATTACAGAAAATAATGAACTTTATCACAATATGCTAATTTTTTGAGAAGGACCTGTATATATATATATATATATATATATATGTATATACATATATATTATTTTTTTTCTATTCTGTTCTATTGTATTGTCTTATTTTTTTATTCTGTTCTTTGCTATTCAAATTTGAATTCATTCTATACTAAATTCGAATTTCAGAAGATGGTATATATATATATACATATATACATATATACATATAGTTAACCATTTTCCAAAATTCGAATTTCATATAGAATTAAATCGAATTTGAATAGGAAATATTTGAAAATAATAGAAAGCAATATCATAAAAAAGAACAATAGAACAAATCACAATATATATATATATATATATATAAAACCATGTTCCGACATTCGAATTTCGTATAGAATGAATTTGAATTCCAATTAGAAAAGATTAGAATAGAAATAGAAAATATACTAGAAAAACAATAGAACAGAATAGAATAAAATATAATATATGTATTGTATTTTATTCTATTCTGTTCTATTGTTTTTCTATTCAATTCTTTCCAATATTTTCGATTCTATTCTAATCTTTTCGATTTGAATTTGAATTCATTCTATACGAAATTTGAATTTCAGAAGATGGTTTTATAAATATATAAATACCGTGTGATGTCATCACCTCCCCCTCCCCCCTCCTCTATCTATAGAGAGACAATCACCTCCATACACCATCCAATCAGAGCTCAGCATCTCCATCCATCCCCCACACTCACTAATACCCCACACATTATTTTAGCACATCTCCTGTAGTCTATTAATAGCTATTTCATTTTTTTATTTTTTTTGCAGATTACTATCCATTTCCTGTATTCCCAGCAGATCTCCTGCAGACTATTAGCATCTATTTCATTTATGAATGGAGGAACAGTTTGAGGAAGAGACAACAAGAGAGACATCATCACCGCTTATATCTCTATACACAGGGAAATGGCTGATAATAGTTTGCAGGAGACCTGCAAAAAACAAAAATGAAATAGATGCTTAAAGTCTGCAGATCTGATGAAAAAATTAAATAAAAACGAATAGTCTGCAGAAAATCTGCAAAAAATGTATATAGTCTGCAGGAGATCTGATGGAAATAAATAGTAATCTGCAAAAAAAAAAATGAATTAGATGCTAATAGTGCACTTGGTACCCTGGGACTTTAAAACTACGGTACTTGGTAGAGAAGGACACAGAGATGGAATTGTAAAATAATACATTTTATTACAATACAAATACAAATAAGCGTAAAATAACCATCCTTGCAGATGTATGGCTAGATGGCCATATGTGCGAATCACTGCTAGGTTGCCACTCGACTAGTTTCGCTACATAGAGCTTCCTCAGGAGTGATTGAAACTATAGCAGGTTACACTGAAAGCACATAATACACAAAATTAGCATAAGGATTGGTTAAATAATAAATGCATTGCAGTTGGTTTATTGGGAAATATGTTAAGGAATGCACTTCAAGCATAGCCTGGTTGTAATAACAAAGTTTTTTTTTTGAAAGGAGAGTATTAACATGCATAGTATATCATGACCCAAACTGGACAAAAAATACACTCACCAATTTGCTAGGTTAATAAATCATTACAAGAGCAAAGACTGAAAGGTTCTTTCAAATCCCACGGATTTAAAGAAAACAACATTTCACACCGGTCAGTCAACCACCTATCCACATCCAGTGACCCACCAACAGTATAGCAACCACAGGGGTTAGGAGCATAGTAAAGCTCAACCTTGTCCAGTTTGGGTCATGATATACTATGCATGTTAATACTCTCCTTTCAAAAAAAACTTTGTTATTACAACCAGGGTATGCTTGAAGTGCATTCCTTAACATATTTCCAAATAAACCAACTGCAATGCATTTATTATTTAACCAATCCTTATGCTAATTTTGTGTATTATGTGCTTTCAGTGTAACCTGCTATAGTTTCAATCACTCCTGAGGAAGCTCTATGTAGCGAAACTAGTCGAGTGGCAACCTAGCAGTGATTCGCACATATGGCCATCTAGCCATACATCTGCAAGGATGGTTATTTTACGCTTATTTGTATTTGTATTGTAATAAAATGTATTCTTTTACGATTCCATCTCTGTGTCCTTCTCTAGCAAGCACCCTAGTTTTAAAGTCCCAGGGTACCAAGTGCACCCAGTGTTCTCCCCCCTTTTTTCATATCCATTAACCAGGATGTGGTGCTTTCAAATTTGACCAAGCATGCCCAAATTTCTATTGCTTAGATGCTACTAGTCTGCAGGAGGTCTGCTGAAATAAAGGAAATGGCTGCTCTCATGCAAAAAAAGAAAACAAAAAGAAAAATTAAATAGATGCTAATGGTCTGCAGGAGATCTGCAAAAAAAATTAAATAGATGTTAATATACTGCAGGAGATCTGATAGAAATAAATAGTAATCTGCTAAAAATAAAAATAAATTAAATAGATACTAATAGTCTGCAGGAGATCTGCAAAAAAAGAAGAAGTGAAATGGCTGTTAATAGTCTACAGGAGATCTGTTAAAAAAAGAAATACATACTAATAGTCTGCATGAGATCTGCAAAAAATGAAATAGATGCTAATAGTCTGCAGGAGATCGTATGGAAACAAATAGTAATCTGCAAAAAAAATAAAAAATGAAATAGATAATATCTATATTCTATTCTGTTCTATTGTTTTTCTAGTCTATTTTCTATTTCTATTCTAATCTTTTCTATTCAAATTCAAATTCATTCTTTACGAAATTCGAAAGTCGGAAAAAAAAATATATATATAAATAAGCATCTTCCGAAATTCAAATTTAGTATATAATGATTTTGATTTTAATTGAAAAGATTTGAATAGAATATAAAAGAATAGACTAGAAAAAAAATAGAACAGAATAGAATAAAATATAATATATTCTATTCTGTTCTATTGTTTTTCTAGTCTATTCTCTGTTTTTCTATTTTATTATAATCTTTTCTATTTGGTTGAAATAATTTTGAATCCGGTAGAAATATTTTCGAATTTGGTTGAAATATTTTCGAATGCGACCGATTTTTCGAATTCGGTCGAAAAAGAAACAAATTCCGAAAATGAATTTACCAAATTTAACGAATCCAACTAAACTAAATTAATTAATTAACAAATTAAGACTAAACTAATTTTTTCCTTTTGCACATGTCTATCACCTGATGCCTATAGTCAAAAACATGAGAGCAACTCCACACCATATGGCAAAAGGTGCCAATTTCACATTGACATTTTTTTAAGATGGGGGAAAGGGTTGGGTTAGTGTGAAGTTGTTTTTGGAGAGTGTTTAATTTTTTTGGAGAAAATTCAGCTGAACAAAATGGTCTCTAGCAGAGATCATCAGCTTACTGTCAGGGTCACCTGTGGCCAGGTGACAGATGCACACCGTAGGGGGACAGGAGTGCACCGCGAGGTAGTGAACCCTATGGCTGGCTTCTGCGGATAGGAAACTGGGTGGTTGTGGAAAGCGGGACCAGAGGAGCACAACCGGGATCCAAACGGAAGCTAGAGCCAAGATTCCCCAGGGCGCGGAGTCTAAGACCCAGCTGGTCTTCTCCAGGGCCTCTAGTGGTGAGGATGTTAGCTGCAGGCTGGGACCAGGTCGCGGCCCCTGGAGTTTCCTAGCTCACGCCCCGTAGGATAGGGGGAAAAGAGGGGAAGCAGCAGCACACGATAAGAGAGAACCGAATAACAAGCTGAAGGTCAGGGGCCACAAGCAGACAAGGATAACGAAGAACGAGCCGAAGGTCAAGGGTCACGAGCAGACAGGAATAGTCGGGGACAAGCCAATAACGTAACAGAGAGACAGACGTAGCACACGGCAGGCAGAAACCCAAACACACAATGCCTAACAAACACGTTGATCAGCAAAGCAGGCTTGCAGTGCACAGGTTAATATAGTGTTCTGTGATAGGGCCTGGGGTGGAGTCTGGCTGGGAGGAGATTATAAAGGAAGCCAGGTGAAAGGGCTCAGGCCTCTAAGATGAACACATGGGAAGGAAGGTAAGCTGACAGACAAACACTACTGCATATCCATGACAGTACCCTCCCTCTTATGGGCCCTCCCCCGCCTGGACCCAGGCTTAAAGGGAAATCTCTGATGAAACCTTCTCACAGATGAGGTGCAGCGACATAGATGCAGCGATCCAAGACACCTCCTCAGGACCAAAACCTCTCCAATGCACAAGGTACTGAAGAATGCCTCTGCAGAGCCGAGAATCCAGAACTTGTCTAACCTCGTACTTAAGATTATCCTCAGAGACCGAAAACGAGGTAGGGAGATGACAAGAAGATCTATTGAGGACCAAAGGCTCTCTAGGAATAAGCAAGGGCATGAGAGGATCAACAGGAATCTGAGGAGGGTCCCCTAGACCCTTAAAGGGGAACTGGTCATCTTGCACAGGACCATCAGACTGGGCAGATGTCAGTGGAACCCTGAAGTCAGGTTGGTTAGAAGGTGACATGTCGCCGGAGTCAAGCTGAATAGCTGAAGGACAAGCAGAATGTCCCGAACAAGAAAAAGTAGGAGGCTCACTGGGCATGGGCTGGACTGGCATAACTAGTACAGAGGCAGAGTGAATAGCTGAGTCAGGTGTAGCGACTACCTGAATCGCATCGCAAGACGTAGCGACTGCAGGACTTGTAGACAAGCTAGCCTGGCTGTGCGTCCAAGGGTGGTTAGGGACAGAGAAATGTAAATGGTTATGCAACCTGGAATTAATGACCGGCTCAGATTCACAGGGGGCAACCTTGGGTAGGCAGGACGAGGAAGAGGAGGGACCCCAAGCCAGGATCTGTCCAGTAGTCCAGTCCACATGAGGAGAATGGAGCTGTAACCATGGGAGGCACAAAATTATAGGCGTTGAGGCCTTGGGTAAGATAAGGAAGGATATCCACTCCTGGTGGAGTGTCCCTACCGACATCTTAACAGGGAGGGTCTGGAAGCGGATAGGTCCCCCTGGGAGAACAGTACCATCAATCGCCAAGACCACCAATGGCGTGGTGAGGGGCAAAAGAGTAAGTCTCATGGACGATGCGATTTCCCAGTCCATGAAATTACCAGCGGCTCCGGAATCCAGATATGCTGAGACCGAATGAGAAGAAGCACCAACATGAAGGAACACAGAAAGCAGAAGACGAGAAGGGGAAGGTGATATTTCTGGGTCCAATACTCCACTTTCCAGATGAAGTGGACCCGAACGTTTTTCTGGACAAAGAGAGCAAGTGTCACGAAAATGACCTTTGCCTCCACAGTAAAGACACAGACCAAGAGTTCTGCGCCTAGCACGTTCCTCGGGGGATAGCCTGGTCCGACCCAGCTGCATGGGTTCCTCAGCTGGTAGGAGATGCTCTACGGGTCGAAGAGAGGGGAGCTCAGGCTGACTAAGAACCAAGGAGTGCTGGCGTTGCTTTTCTAAGGTCCTCTCCTGAAAGCGAATATCGATCTGGTTACACAAGGAGATAACGCCGGCCAGATCAGTGGGGATGGTTCTTCCTGCTAATTCATCCTTCACTCTATCAGACAGGCCATGCAAAAAGGTTGCGACTAAGGCCTCATTGTTCCAGCTCAACTCAGCCGACAGTATGCGGAAATGAAGGGCATACTGTCCCACAGAAGCAGACTCTTGGCGGAGACGTAAAAGGGCGCTGGCCGCTGAAGAGACACGAGCCGGTTCTTCGAAGATATTCCGAAAAAGTTTCAAGAAGCCAGACAGGCTAGAAACCACTGGATCATTCAGTTCCCACAGAGGGGCTGCCCAGGCTAAAGCTTCACCAGAGAGAAGGGAAATGATATAGGCTACCTTAGCCCGATCAGACAGGAAGTTTTGGGGCTGGAGCTCAAAATGAATCGTGCATTGGCTAAGGAACCCCCTGCAAGCCTTGGAGTCCCCAGAGAAACGGGACGGAGCTGGCAGTTGTAGTGAGTGTGTGGCTGCGACTGGTGCAATAGGTGCAGCCGCTGATTGTGGTTGAGGTTGCGGATTCAGGGTTCCCAAGGAGGCCTGAAGCTGCTCGAAGCGAGAAGCCAGACCCTGGAGGAATCGCATCACCTGAGTCTGATTCGATTCCTGGGTTTCAAGTCTGCAAACTATGCCCTGCAATGGATCATCCGCGGGTAGCGGGATGTCAGCCGGGTTCATGGCTGATCAAACTGTCAGGGTCACCTGTGGCCAGGTGACAGATGCACACCGTAGGGGGACAGGAGTGCACCGCGAGGTAGTGAACCCTATGGCTGGCTTCTGCGGATAGGAAACTGGGTGGTTGTGGAAAGCGGGACCAGAGGAGCACAACCGGGATCCAAATGGAAGCTAGAGCCAAGATTCCCCAGGGCGCGGAGTCTAAGACCCAGCTGGTCTTCTCCAGGGCCTCTAGTGGTGAGGATGTTAGCTGCAGGCTGGGACCAGGTCGCGGCCCCTGGAGTTTCCTAGCTCACGCCCCGTAGGATAAGGGGAAAAGAGGGGAAGCAGCAGCACACGATAAGAGAGAACCGAATAACAAGCTGAAGGTCAGGGGCCACAAGCAGACAAGGATAACGAAGAACGAGCCGAAGGTCAAGGGTCACGAGCAGACAGGAATAGTCGGGGACAAGCCAATAACGTAACAGAGAGACAGACGTAGCACACGGCAGGCAGGAACCCAAACACACAATGCCTAACAAACACGTTGATCAGCAAAGCAGGCTTGCAGTGCACAGGTTAATATAGTGTTCTGTGATAGGGCCTGGGGTGGAGTCTGGCTGGGAGGAGATTATAAAGGAAGCCAGGTGAAAGGGCTCAGGCCTCTAAGATGAACACATGGGAAGGAAGGTAAGCTGACAGACAAACACTACTGCATATCCATGACACTTACTGTATTATGCTACCTCAATCTTCCCAGTCCTCCTTATAAAGATTAGGAATATAGCCATTCCGACTTTTTGAAGACTATTACTTTGCTTTTAATGCTCCCATTATTTTATTTTTGCACTGTCTATTCACTTTTGTACTGTTGCATTAACAAAATAAAAAAAAAAAAACTCTATTCCATTTATAAATAATGTTCTGCCTTTTACCAGAAAAAATAACTTTAGAGTGGTTATAAATGGGACAAATTACAGAACAAAATTTGCAATTCAGAAAGTCTTTATCTTGGCTCTGCCTTGAAGGGAACGGTCCAACAATTTGAAGATTTGTCTCTGTAAAATGTCCTTATTTAGGATTGCCCTCGTTCTTAGAACTGACTACCTATGGGAAATAGCCCTCATTTTATGCATAAAACTTTCTTATTATATTTTTTTAGTTTTAATCGATTAATAATTATGAGGCCTTTTAAGGTACTACCTTAAAAAAAAAGCAGTATTTAAAGAGGAAAAGTTATTTTATATTCCATGTAATAGCAACACATTCCATTTCCTGTGGTCCTCCAAGAAAAGACAGGGCTTAAAAATTTGCTCAGCTGAAAAAGGTATTGAAAAAAATAAAGAAAACACAAAATTTGATACATAAATTTGAATTCTGTAAAAAAAAATACAAGCTGATTAAGATATTCTAATTTCAAGGGTCCAGGAAAAAATAATGTACTGTATACAAAAAGTTGGCTTTGTCTGAATTTCAGTATGAGCCAACCAAGGTGTTGTCTGAAACTGCAGTTTAATATTTTTTGTTGCCTGCCAAACAAAGGAGGGTTCATTGTGGTACATGCAATGTATTAGCATTAAAGGGAAACTGATTTTGTTTTTTAAAGATAATAGTTTTCTAAATTTTAATATCTGTTTTGTCATCCTATCCACCCCAAAGGTAGCACCTCCAGAGGCAAGGGCGGTCTTGTATTTCACCCCAGGGCTGAGTCCATGGATAAAATAGGGAACTGAGAAAGAATATTGGGTGTCGATTACTTTTTAGAGTTACGGTAATTGCAGAAGGTTAAGGAGGTGAAGATAATGGATCCTAGATACCATGCAAATCACTTATAGACTCTCCAGATCAATATCGAGCTTTACAGTATCAGAACCTTTAAGATGACCCAGCAACACGGTAAGCACATTGCCAAATTTCAGTGCTTCCTTGAAGGGAATCACCAAGCCCTGCGAGAACACAAGCCTTCCTCCTGGCTTTCTCCAATGAGGGGCCTCCACTGGATATTTTCCTTGGCATAGCTTTCTCCAAACCAAGCAGGACATTAGCTCCATCCAGCAGTACCTCTCCAAGCCTTACCCCAGAGGAAGAGAGCGACCACATGGCCTGCCCTTAATATTTATATGCTCAGCTGAAGGAAATATAAATATTCATAGCCCAGTCTTGTTTATGAAATCTCATCCTATGGCCAGTGATACCAGTGACATCTACTGGCTAAAGCGATAAATCACAACCCAACTGTAGCTTAGGGAAAACCAAACCAAGTGAAGAACTATACAATTAGTCTGGGCTGGCTACCACCCAACCAAAAAGTAAATTTAAGCTAGTTGTCCCTGTTTAAGACAAGGGCGCTACATATATAAATCTTTGTTAAAAAAAAATAAACATTTTATAACATGACAAAAGATTTCTAGAGCACAGAGGATACTGCTTGCTTTAAAGTTTGGTTTGTCTGATTGAAACCTTGGAAGACGCCACCTCAAATATCTAAATGTTGAAAAAAAACAAATCTCAATTATAGCACAAAAAATATATCTCATAAAACACACCTAAAATCATAATAAAAACTTGACCTCCCGGGGACCTGGAGGTCAAACTTGCAATCTTGCTCCTTGCGAGAGCTTACCAGTGGCAGGACTGCTATGGAGGACACAGCATGGAGGTGTTGCATTTGTTGCTCCCTAGATGACTGAATAAGCAACACATCACTCTCATGCTCATGGTTTATATTCTGTAAAGTTTTCATCAGTGAAGGAACAAATCCTGACTGATCCATCCGGCAAGGGAGGGGCACATCCAATCAGGGAGGGTGTTCCCCCTGCACCTCTACCCAAGAAAAAGTCCATAGACAATGCAAAGCTTGAGTACAGAGCTCGCCCTCTGCTGCCTACAAGGAGTAACTATAAAAATAATATAAATATTTCAAATATACCTGATAATAAAGTCATAATTTTGTGTGCTGAACCTAATAAAAAAACTGTTTACTTTTCTTTAAATAGCAGTTTGCCTTATTTGAAATGTATAAGTACTTTTTCAGGTTTGGCATTTAGCGTTGCTAAGTGACCGTGGGCCAAACCACACTAAAGCATTTGGCTTACATTACAAACGTGTAGCACCGCAAAGGAAAAAATAACCTATGAGTATTAATTATCCCTTTTGCTACATAATATTTGCATAAATTATCATATGGCATATATTTTCTGGGTTTTTTTCTCTGATTTATCTCGCTTTCAGTAAATTTCATTGAAATGGTAAGTGAATTCAAATGACTGTAATATTGTTTTTCAATTTCCTTCTTCCTGTAATTTCACACATCCATCACGGGACAATTGTGTTCATGCACTAAGTCAAATAAATCTTGATGATTCTATTTCTACGGCTTCATCGATGTTCTAGAACAGAGGTTCTTAAAGGACATGTAAGGCGACAACAAAAAGTTTCACTTAAAGCTGTACTCCGGAGAACTAAAAACTACCCTTGCCGTGGGACTCCCCCTGCACTGCAAGACTTACATAGGGTGATATTAAAGAGCTTTTTTATTTATCATACCCCTCCGGCCAGCAGGCTCCTTCTCTGCATGCAACCACTTCACGACAAGGCAAGCAAACCAAGCAATTGCTTGGGGCCCCGAGCTGGCCTGGGGCCCCAAGCAGGGCCCTTGCTGTGCTTCTTATAAATACTGCAGCTGCCTAAGCGCTCTATAGAGAGCCTCAAGCAGCTGCAGCACTGCTGCCTCTCTCGTCACTTCCCCTTCCCTGTAGCGTGGCTGAGCTCCTCTTCCTTCCTCTTGTCAGTCTGACAGGAAGTGCACACTGAGTGCTCACATCCTTTCAGTCCGGCCGGGAACAGGAAACTGAATCTCCTGCCGCGCAGTACGGTGGGGGGAGTAAAAAGAACATGGGGGAAGGGAGTAAAAAGAAAATTTTTGCAAATGTTCAATTGTTGAAAATGTTCAAATTTTATGCACATTATATGCAACAGCAGTATTTGCACTGTAAACCTTTTTGATTTATATAAAGTGTGGGTGAACTTAAACTGTATAGCTATGCTCTAGGCTTTGCGTGCATGCGTGTGTGCTAGCAGTGGGGGGGGGGTTGGGGGGCCTCCATGTCCATCTTGCTTGGGGCCCCCAAATTCCTTCAAACGGCCCTGCATTCAACGGGTCCTCTGAAGCCGCTTTTACAGTTGGTCACCCTATGATGTCATCTTGTAAAATGCAGGACCGGCAGTCCTGCTACGCACAGCGCATCATAAGAGGAGAGCACTGGCTGCTGGAGGAATGAGGGGCACATTAGTAAAAACATTTTTTAGTGGTACCCTAGACAAAATCAAGTATTTAACCTTTTCAGTGCAGGTGGAGGTCCACTGCAAGGGGAGTTTTTTTTATCCACTTCAGCCCCGGAAGAATTTACCCCTTTCCTGACCAGAGCATTTTTTGCGATATGACACTGCATCGCTTTAGCTGCCAATTGCGCGGTCGTGCCACGTTGTACCCAAACAAATTGAGGTCCTTTTTTCCCACAAATAGAGCTTTCTTTTGGTGGTATTTGATCACCTCTGCGGTTTTTTTTTTTGCGCTAAAAAAAAAAGAGCGACAATTTTGAAAAAAAAAGCAATATTTTTTACTTTTTGCTATAATAAATATCTCCAAAAAATATATATAAAAAAAAAAAATTCTTCCACAGATTAGGCCGATATTTATTCTTCTACATATATTTGGTAAAAAAAATCGCAATAAGTGTATATTGATTGGTTTGCGCAAAAGTTGTAGCGTCAACAAAATAGGGGATAGATTTATGGCTTTTTAATTTTTTTAATTTTTTTTACTAGTAATGGCAGCGATCTGCGATTTTTATCGGGACTGCGACATTATGGCGGACACATCGGACACTTTTGACACTATTTTGGGACCATTGTCATTTATACAGTGATCAGAGCTTTAAATAGCCACTGATTACTGTATAAATGACACGGGCAGGAAAGAGGTTAAACACTAGGGGGCGATCAAGGGGTTGAGTGTGTCCTAGGGAGGGATTCTAACTGTAGGGGGGATGGTCTCACTACAACATGACAGAGATCACTGCTCCCGATGACAGGGAGCAGTAGATCCCTGTCATGTTGCTAGGCAGAACAGAGAAATGCCTTGTTTACATAGGCACCTCCCCATTCTGCCTCTTGATGTCACGATCGCGGGCCAATGGCGAACATCGAAATTGCGGGACCGCGCCCGCTAGGCAGCAAATTTAAAGGGACATACAGGTACGCCCATTTGCCTGCCCGTGCCCTTCTGCCGACGTAAATCGGCGTGCGTCGGTCGGGAAGGGGTTAAATGGTGCCATTGTATAGAGGTAGCATTATGATCAGGTACACTATATGGCAAAAAGTATGTGGGCATCTGGCCATCACACCTACTATATGGCCAAAATGTATGTGGACATTCCTCTAAGATATTGGGTTAAGGCGTTCCCAGTGATGGGTAGTGTTAATCAGTGACGGATTTAGATCTTGGGGGACCCGGGGCACTTCAATTTCGGGGGCCCCTCAACATAGAAATGAAATTATTTGACAGGATTCGGGACACAGAAAAAACACCAACTGGTTAGAAGGCGATGTCAATACTACACTCGGTGCAAGACACGGAAGGAAGGAAGGTCCTATACTCTCTGCCGATTTCGTTGTACACTCTGTGTCATCCTGGCTAAATTTTCGATCTGGGGCCACACCTCTGGAATTTGGCCAATCTCGTAAGTTTGGGTAAACTTGGCTGTAATGCCACAAAGGGGAGAAGAAGAGGGCTCCATACTAATGCCCATTGTGCTGCAATGGGATGTCCGTTAAGCTCATATAGGTGTGCTGTTCAGCTATCCACATACTCCTGGTCATATGAAGTACCGTGCCTTGAAAAAGTATTCATACCCCTTGAAATTTTCCACATTTTGTCATGTTACAACCAAAAGAATAAATGTATTTTATTGAGATTTTATGTGATAGACCAACATAAAGTGGCACATAATTGTGAAGTGGAAGGAAAATGATAAATGGTTTTAAAATTTTTTTACAAATGTAGCGCAGGAGTTTTTGCCACCTAAGTTACTGTGTATATATGTGATGTAGTTAAATTAGAGTTTGGCTTCCTCTGGTGTCCGTTTTATTTAATACTATTAAGACTTTTGTTTGGCTTCATTAAACAAAGAAACAAAGCATGGGGGGAAATGAAGTGAAGGAGGAAGTGACTCTATTGCCATAAGTTAGTTGAAGACTACAAACCCACAATGCAACTGTGTTACCAGGATGCAATGCACAACCACACAGCCTGCTGGGTAAACAGATAAAAGAGGAGGTGTGGCTGGGTTTCTCTCTCCCTGGACGCCATCTTTCAACAGGCAAGAGGCCTGTGTGAGCAGGCCCAGGGCTGAGAGAGCCTGGGCCTAGATTTATAGAGCAGATCGCCTGACAGAGGAATCTTCGTGGACCGCCTGGCTGATCGAGCAGGCGGATGGTCCCGCGCTTCACAGCATTCTAGCCATCCATTCACCAGCACTCTGTGAGGGGCCGCATTTGTGAACCGGCGCCATCGCCCACCCCAGAGACATCTGCCAGGGAGTTCCAGACGGAGCGGACCAGTGAGCTGAGGACTCGTAGCGGTTAGAAGGCACTTGCCTACTAAGTTGTGACTGAGTTTATAGAAGTGTTTCCTGTTACCCAGTACTGCGCTGGCTGACACCTGTAGTGCCACAGCTAGGAATCCAGTACACCTGAGCGTGTTACATCCGGATTGACTGTGTAGCGGTTCTTTTCTGCAACCACACTACATCTTTATAGTTGTTAATCTATCTCACCTGACTTGGATTACAAATAAGTGCACCAACAGAGCTAGCTGAAGACGGATTGAACTTAAAGGAACAGTCATCGTTTTGCTTTTCCCAAAGCTTGTCACATAGGGATACTACAATGTGGAACTGCCCCACAGAGGGAGCCGTTTAGCAGCATAGACTATTAGGTACTTAGTGTGACTATTGCATTGTTGTCATTATTCTGTTTTTCTGGTGCATGTGTGTGTGACTTAGTGGGGAGGTGTTCCATTACCGTCATATAGTATTGGGAAGTTCCCCCACTGTGCACCTATTCACATCCACCCCTTTCCAGGTTATGGTATTGGGCTTAAATGATTAAAAAAACACTAATTAATTGTGTTTACATGGTCTCTACAGGGATCTGTGCATAGCCACATGTGTTGTACACTAACTGTGTTCATTCTTATCAAGTAAACATTATACAACTGATCAGGTTACACTGGTGTGAGACTCTATCTCTTGCTACAGCGAGTAAGGTGACAAGTGCCATGGTAACGGTAACGGTAATTATACAGTACTGTGTGATCTTACTGTGTTTCCATCTACTATTTGTGTTTCACACTGATATTGCTGTACAGTTGTGCCAAGGGGGTCGAGCCAATTTTCTGGGGTTGAAAGGCAGAGTGCAGGCCCAAAATTAATCCAGCAGCTCATTCGGGGGTAACGCTACACGTGGGGGCTCGTCCGGGATATCTGCGATTCTGCAATCAACCCCCCCCAGAGGGCACCCCTAAGAGCTCCAGGATGGACCCCATCACTGTGGTTCAGTAGTGCAAGGCAGAAGGCGCCCGTTCAGAAGCGAGTGTGGCAATTGAGCTCCCAGGTGAGGCCTGGGAGGAAGAGCAAGTCAGTCAAGTTGTGAAGGCACTGTCCCCAGACAGAAAGGCATGGGTGATTGCCGTCAGACCAGATCGTGGGACCTCCCGCACTTATGCACTGTTGGAGTGGAGAAAGGGGGGTCCCTGAAAACTTCAAGGGCACTAGTGAGCAATTAGCTGACAAGACCAAGTTTTACCTGACACACCCAGAGGAACCAGGGGAACGCCCTGCCAGCTCTAGGCAAGCAGAGACGGCAATACTGCAAGTCAGTTTTCGGTCGAACAAAAGTGGGTCAGGGCCCCCTTTGAATAAGAAGAGAGTCGTTGTTGAAACACTCAAGGCCTACCAGAAAGGTTTCCAACCGAGACAGCAGTTAGCTGATCTGAAGCAACAGTATCATAGTATACAAAAGGGGTTCCAAGAGACCTCCAGACTGATGAGGGAGCAGATCAAAGAGCTAAGCATCAACAGCAAGGGGTGGAGTGACAGTCACCCAAGACAAGGATCTGTTTCGGTCATGCAGAGACTTCCCCGTGGTAACCTGCCAGAGGTGACGATCAGGAAGGACTTTAAAATCGAAGGTCAGATAGGTGAAAAGGAAAAGAGAGGCAAGCTGTCCTACAAAAGCCTAATGCATCAGATCGACGTGGGATCTCATAGAGGGTATCCGGAATCTGAGATCGTGAAAGCTGTAGTTAAAGCAATTAGCCCCGGCCTAAGTCTCAGAAGTATGCTGGAGATGAAGAATGGCAAATGAAGAAACAAATGAAGCAGCCAACATGGAGCTGGAGAGGGAAAAGAAACGGAAGAAAGTTCAGCACAACAACTCGTTGAAGGGGATGAATGTCAGCTCAATGTCTCCCAGTGTTTTCAAGAACCCAGTGTTCAGACCGTGATCACAGACCCAATAGTTCGGTCCTCAAGTACTCAACATTCTTCAAGGAGCAGTTCTTAATCACAGAGCCTGACCGTGACCACAGACCCAATAGTTCGGTCCTCAAGTACTCAACATTCTTCAAGGAGCAGTTCTGAATCACAGAGCCTGATGCTCTAGTTGCAAAGAGAGATGTTAGAGATGATGGCCCTGGTGACCGCAAAGCTAACTATTCCGCAGAGTGATGAAGTTTCGGTACCCAAGAAACCGTCTAACCCTACAGTTGCTCAGGTTAAAAAGCCAGAAGACCAAGGGATCTGTTTCAAATGTGGAGGAGTTGGACATTATCGCAAAGTGTGCCCAAGCCCAGTGAAATCTGAAGCACAACGCCAAAGGCCAGAGGGAAACTCCAGAGGACCCCAGTGAAGGAGTCAACTTGGTGCCCTGTTACCTCAGCAAGCTCCAAAAAGCCCAAAGACACCCAGTATCAGAGAGTCAATGCATACCAGACTCCCAGAGCTCAACCTACGCCCAAGTCGGATCAGAATCTCCGCAAGAGAGGAGTCAAGATACGACTCACCGAACAGGCTCAACCTGCAACTTCCCACAGGTTCCCTCCCAAGCTAGTGGGACCTTCTCCAGTTGTCCCCATCCAGGTAGAGGAAATCTATACCAAGGCCCTTTTGGATACTGGAGCTCAAGTGACTCTTCTCTACAGGGACTTATACGACAAGCACCTTAAACACTTGCCGCTACAGAAATTAGAAGAGCTGGAGATTTGGGGACTCGGGATTCAGAACCTCCCCTATGATGGCTACCTACCAATCAAGCTGGCCTTTGATCCCTCCGTAGCAGGAAAGACAGAGACCTTTGATACCTTGGCAGTGGTCTGTCCTCATCCCCCAGGAGCTAGGACAAGTTCCATCATCATAGGGACTAATACTGATTTCGTGAGGAGGCTGCTGGTACCCCTTATTCAAGAGCAGGGCACTTCAAACCCCAATGTGCACCCTATGCTGAGACAAGTTTATAAGCACCTGGTGCAGAAAGAAAAGGCCCCAACAGAGGGAGTGGGGAAAATCTGGCGGTTGGACCGGAGTGAGAAGACATTACAACCCGGTGAGGAAGTTTGTTTGAGAGCATCCATCAAGTTGAATTGGAAACAGCCAGGCCCTTTCATTGTCCTGGAAGCGGATGGTAAAAAGGAAGACGGAGAGTTGGAGATAATTCCAGAGGTGATCTCAACCCGGGCACTACAAAGAAGTCACGGAAAGGTCTCAGTTAGTTTCCGCAACACAACAGCCTTGCCTGTGAATATGCCAGCTCGGATGCTATTGGAGCAGGTAAACCCAGCCACCCCAGTCTCTCCATTCGATTTTGAGTGTGGTAGAAGTGATGAAATCCCTGTAGAGGAGTTTTACCCAAAGAACACGCCTCTCACACCTGCCTGGATGGAAAGGGCCAAGACTCAGCTCTTAAGATGGCAAGCTGCTTTCTCGAAGAGTGAGTTTGACGGTTTTGGCCTCTGCAGATCCAGCCAAGCCATGCAAACTACACGTAGATGCCAGCCGAGATGGGCTGGGCGGAGTGCTGTACCAAGAACATCACGGACACTTAAGACCTGTCGCTTACGTGTGTCGGAGTTTGACACCTGCTGAGAGGAATTACCCCACCCACAAACTTGAATTCCTGGCTTTGAAGTGGGCAGTAGTGGACAAACTGAGGGACTACCTATATGGCGCAGAATTCATAATCAAGACAGACAACAACCCTCTCACATACCTGCTCACTACTGCGAAGCTGGATGCCACAGGCCATAGATGGTTGGCCGCCCCCTCGGGTATTACCTTCAGTTTGAAGTACAAACCGGGGGTAGGGAACAAGGATGCAGATGCTTTGTCAAGAAAACTCCACTGTTCCCAGGACTCACCAGAGGAGTGGACCCAGCTCACCCCTGAAGGAGTGAGGGCCTTTTGTGAAGGGGCAGAACAGCAAGCAAGAAGTGGGGCCAGAGCTGAGGAGATTGGAGTGTCGGCTGCTGGAGTGCCTAGGTGCGATTGCAACGTTACCCAAGTCGGAGATGAAGGTCTACCAAAACTTTCAAAAAAGGATCTGCGTAAGAACCAGTTGGAAGACTCCCTCTGCAGTTTGGCATTGAAGGCACTAGAGAGCAAACCCCCCGATTTACTTCTTGCTGACTCATTAAAAGAAGGCCGTTTGTTACACCGAGATTGGGTTCGGTTGCAGTTGCAACAAGGGGTGGTCTACCAAAGGGGCCCCTCTGAAGATCCTGAAGAAAAATGGCAGTTGTTCTTACCAGAGAAACATAGAGAGAAGGTGTTGATCGCTTTACATGATCATCATGGCCATCTAGGTTTTCGAGAGGACTTTTCAACTGGTGAGAGACAGATTCTATTGGCCCTAAATGAGGACTGAAGTCGAGAGTTACTGCCCTTCTTGCCTTAGATGTATTCAAAGAAAAACTTTACCTCAACGAGCCGCCCCAATGGGCCACCTGGAATGTCAAGGACCATTGGATCTGGTGTGCATTGATTTTCTATGCTTGGAGTCTGACCTGAGTGGGCAGGGAAACGTCCTGGTGATAACTGACCATTTCACCCGGTATGCCCAGGCATTTCCCACAAGAGATCAACAGGCATCTACGGTGGCCAAAATCCTAGTAAAAAAATTATTCGTCCACTATGGCCTACCACAGCGTATCCACTCAGACCAAGGGAGAGACTTTGAGAGTAGTCTCATTAAAAGACTCTTATGCCGCGTACACACGACCGTTTTTCCCGTTGAGAAAAAATAGGATTTTTATAACAGCTTACCTGTAAAATCCTTTTCTTGGAGTACATCACGGGACACAGAGCGACATAGTCATTACTAATGGGTTATATAGTTACCGTCAGGTGCTGGCACTGGCAACTTCCAAAACCGGAAGTACCCTCCCCTATATAAGCCCCTCCCATCTGGGAGCACCTCAGTTTTGTAGCAAAGCAATAAGTGTCCCCAAAGAGGGGCGGGAGCTCTGTGTCCCGTGATGTACTCCAAGAAAAGGATTTTACAGGTAAGCTGTTATAAAAATCCTATTTTCTTTCTCGTACATCACGGGACACAGAGCGACATAGTCATTACTAATGGGATGTCCTAAAGCAATGCCAAATGAGGGGGGGGATACACCATATATAAGCTGAGCGCTATCAGACATGAGGATCTTTTGCGGCCTGCAACACACTGCGCCCAAAGGCGACATCCTCCTGACTTCTAACGTCCACCTGGTAGAACCTAGTAAACGTGTGTACTGAAGACCATGTTGCGGCCTTACAGACTTGAGCCAGGGAGGCCTGGTGATGCACTGCCCATGAAGTTCCAACTGCTCTCGTGGAGTGCGCCCTAACTTTGAACGGAGGCGGTCTACTTCTCAAGCTATAGGCTTGTATTATGACCTGTCGAATCCACTTGGCTAAAGTAGATTTTGACGCTGCCTGACCCTTTCTGGGGCCTTCCGGCAGAATAAACAAAGTATCCGTTCTGCGAATCTGAGCAGTGGCTTTTAGATAAGCTTTAACTGCTCTTACTACATCCAAAGAATGCAATAACTTTTCCTCTACCGAAGTAGGCTTGGGGAAAAAAGAAGGAAGAACCACATCTTGGTTCAAATGAAAACTCGATACCACCTTAGGAAGAAAGGCTGGATGAGGACGTAACACTACTCTGTCCTTATGGATAACCAGATATGGCTCCTTACAGGACATAGCTGCTAATTCCGATACTCTTTTAGCCGAACAAATGGCTACTAGAAAAATCAATTTCCTGGTGAGAAGCACTAAGGAAATATGCTGTAATGGTTCAAATGGTTGTTTCTGTAGAACCGACAGAACCAAGTTTAGATCCCATGGACATATGGGAATATTAACCGGAGGACTAATACGCATCACTCCTTGTATAAAGGCTTTGACTAGTGAATGCGAAGCCAAGGGCCTTTGAAAAAATATTGACAAGGCCGAAATCTGACCTTTGATAGTACTCAAGGCAAGCTTCCTATCTACAGCCCATTGTAGGAAGTCCAGAATTCTACCTATTACGTATTTACGTGGATGCCATTTCCTGGCCTCACACCAGGCGATGTACGCCTTCCAGATTCTATAGTAGATCTGCCTGGATACCGGTTTCCTGGCATTGATCATGGTAGACACCACAGCATTAGAGAGCCCTCTCCTTTTTAGAATGTGGGCTTCAATAGCCAGGCCGTCAAACCTAGGGCTGGTAAGGAAGGGTGGTATATCGGTCCCTGCGAAAGCAGGTCCGGACGATGTGGGAGGGTCCAAGGACTCCCCACAGACATTTTTACAATCTCCGCGTACCATGCTCTTCGGGGCCACGCTGGAGCCACCAGAATCACTGGTTTCTTTTCTACCCTGATTCTGCGGAGTAATCGAGGTAACAATTGTGGCGGTGGGAATGCATATATCAGCTTGAACTGATCCCAAGGGAACACTAGGGCATCCGAGCCGCACGCTAGGGGATCCCTTGTCCAAGAGACAAACCTGTCCACTTTCGTGTTGAACCTGGATGCTAGCAGATCTACATCCGGTGTTCCCCACCGCTGACATATTGTCCGGAAAACCTCGGGATGAAGGGACCATTCCCCTGGGCATAATTGTTGGCGACTTAGAAAGTCCGCCTTCCAATTCTCCACCCCTGGAATGAATACCGCAGATATGGCTGGGACATATCTTTCTGCCCATCTCAGGATGTAATTTACTTCCCTTTGGGCTGCACGACTCCTGGTGCCCCCCTGACGATTGATATATGCCACTGCTGTGGCATTGTCTGACTGAACTCTGACAGGGGACCCTTGGAGTTTGGATGTCCATGCTACTAGGGCATACCGGGCTGCTCGTATCTCTAAGAGATTGATGGGCAGGGCCTTTTCCGCATCCGACCATCTGCCCTGGAGAGACCATTGCTCCAGTACTGCTCCCCAGCCTAAAAGGCTGGCATCTGTAGTGACCACCTTCCAAGAAATCGGACTGAAGGATTTCCCTCTTTCCAGATTCCGGGGAACCAACCACCAACGGAGGCTTCTGCGAACGGAAGGGGACAAGGACATTGGTACGTCCAGAGCCTGAACTTTTTTGTTCCAGGCTGACAGTATGGCCCTTTGCAACTTCCTTGAATGGAATTGACCGTAGGGTACTGCTTCGAATGATGCCACCATTTTTCCCAGCAGCCTCATGCACAGGCGTATGGATGGCTGTCTTTTTGAACCCACTAAGTGGATCAAATCTCTCAAAGACGACCCCTTTTCTCGAGGCAAGAAAATTTTTCTCTGGTCTGAATCCAGCCTTAGCCCCAAGTATTCCAGACTTTTGACTGGTTTTAGGGCTGACTTGTCTCGGTTGATAATCCAACCGTGATATTCCAGATACTTGATTGTCTCGTGAACAACCACTTCTAGTTTTTCCACTGAGTGGTCTATCAGCAACAAGTCGTCTAGATATGCCATTATCGTTACACCTCGTGTTCTTAGATTGGCCAATAATGGGGCCAGAATTTTTGTGAACACTCTTGGTGCTGTGGCCAGACCGAAGGGTAAGGCTCTGAACTGAAAATGGCGCCCTTCTATCGCAAAGCGTAGAAATTTTTGGTGGGCTGGAAAGATGGGGATGTGCAAATACGCATCTTTGATGTCGATCGAGGCTAACCATTCCTCCCTTTGTAGGGCAGTGGCTACCGATCGGATCGACTCCATCCGGAAAGTCCTGATATGTAGGAATTTGTTTAGCCCTTTTAGATTTAATATGGGCCTCACGTCCCCGTTTGGCTTCGGAACTGTAAAGAGGTTTGAGTAAAACCCGAACCCCCATTCTTCCAGGGGGACCTCTATAATTACTGCTTGAAGCAATAATTGTTCCAGTGCCAACAGGAGGGATCCTCTCTTCTGGGGATCCCTTGGCACGTTCGACCTTATAAAGCGGGAAGGAGGGGAGTTTTTTAACTCCAATTTGTATCCCAGATTTACTGCGGAGAGCACCCATCTGTCTCGGATCGTGTCCCGCCAGGTTTCTGTGAACAACTGAAGTCTTCCCCCCACCCGATTGGGTGGGGGCAACCCTTCATGCATTTGACTTTGGGGGAGGTTTTGTACCTCTCCTGCTCCAGGGCTTCTTGTTACCCTGCAACTGTCCCTGATTTTTACCTCCGGGATTTGACCGGGGAGGCCGTCGGAACTGTTTCACAGCCGATGTCCTAGGGACTGGAGAAGCCGGCCTCTTAAAAGAGGGACCTCTAACTCTATTTTTGACCGGCAAGAGTGTACTTTTACCGCTGGAAATTCTCTGGATATACTTGTCCAGGTCTTCCCCGAATAAGCGCTCCCCATGAAATGGGAAGCTGACCAGCAATTTTTTACAGGGAGCTTCAGCAGACCAGTTTTTGAGCCATAGAAGCCTGCGCATATGTACTACAGACAGCGTAAGGCGGGAGGCCTGATGGATTGAATCCTTTATAGCGTCCACCGCAAAGCATAAGGCTCTAGGTAGATCAGCTAGAGCAAGAGCCTGCTGATCTGGCACGTCCCTTAAGACCTGTTTCAACTGATCCTTCACTGCTTGGCAGACCCCTATAGCTGCCACTGCTGGTTGTGTCACCAATCCTGCTGTAGAAAAAGCAGATTTCAATAAGGACTCCAATTTTTTATCTATTGGGTCCTTGAACATTTGGACATTTTCCACCGGACATGTCAGTGATTTATTCACACAAGAGATGGCTGCGTCCACTGTAGGGACCTTCCATTTTCTGACGAACTTATCCTCCATAGGATAGACCACCGGAAATCTCTTGGGGGGAGTAAATATTTTGTCAGGATGCTCCCAATCCTGGTAAATGAGCCCCTCCAGTAAAGGATGGATCGGAAAAGAACAAACAGTCTGGGGAGCTTTTAGCGACCCCAACGAGGAGACAGAAGAGGAGGATGGCTCCGCAAGTGGCATTTTAAATGCTGATCGGACCATATTAGTCAGGGACTGCACCCATAACCTCTCAGCATGTGATGCTGAGAACGGCTCCTCCACTGTTGATTCCTCTACAACTGAATCAACCTCATCCTGATCCCCCTCAGGTAGGTCGTTCTCTGTATGGGACTGTTGCTCTGTTAACAGGCACTCTGAGGGAGGAGACGGAGATCGAGCGCTTTTCTCCTGTGACAGGGAAGCAGCAATTAGTGCTGACAATCTCTCTTCCAGCCCTCCCAGAGCTGAGGAAAAAACCTCCTCTGTTACATACACAGGAGCAGGTGAACTGGGGACAGCCACAGTACCAGGTACTCCTGGGGGTGCCCTACGGTCACTAACCTCTGATTCTTCAGGGGAGACTGGTGCAGCCAAAGCATGCCCAAGATCCTCAGAGCCCGATGGAGACCCCCTATTCCTCCTGGAATTTCTAGTCCCGGAGTTTTTAGACGGCATATTCCTAAGCCACAAAGCTGAGGTATTCCAGCCGAAAATACACCAGTTACTGATAATAGTCTAGCATAAATGCTGCTATAATAAACAGTTGGTGTCTACTAATGTGCCTTTCTAGGGGATGCCTGTATCAACCGCTTGCTGTATGCCTTTAAATGTTGCCAGCTCTGTCTCTGTACTTCATAGCCAGCTTACTGCAATAATGTGGCTTTTTAAAAACCTGCTGGGACGCCCGCACATGCGCAGAAGCGCTGCGGCGCGCACAGAGCGTCATCCCCCAGGCCCCGCCCCTTTTTCCCCCACCTCTATATATAGAGGCGCGTGCACGCGCACGCGCGCGGCCACGTGCGCCTCGGCGCTAATTTTCAAACATGGAAACCAGGGACAGGAGCCAGGGCCCCCTTTGCCGCAGACCGGGGGATAGACGAACACTGCAACATGGCAGAGGAAACAGTTTCCTGTAGGAGAACTCACCAGCTGCCTGGACTTTGCTCTCTGAGAAGAAACTAGTCCATATGACAAGAAAAACATTCCACAGCGGCCTCTAGTGGACAAACACAGGTACCGCAGTTTAATATACTAAACATATATAAAAAAACATTCTTTTTTTTTTTTTTTTTTTCTTGACCACCATTAAAAATTATTACATTTTTTTTTAGTAGTTACAGGCATGCACAGATATTAGCGGGAATACCGTTAGGTAACAGACAGAAAGACAAATTAGGCTTGGGGGTCCCCCAATAGAACCAAGTTCCTGGGGGCCCCCACTTACCTGTTCCCCGCCGCAGGACTTTGTTTGGTCCACAAAAGCCCAAACTTCACCTATCACGGCAGGCATTGTAATCAAACCTTCAGGGACCGGGTTCCCAAGGATTCCACTCCCCTGGACCTGTATAGCACCCTGCACAGAAAACATCTTGGTCGTGGGTATGACCAGAGCTCTGGATCCCAGGGTCCAGCTCTCCTAAGAGAAGCATTACAGGCAGAACCTTGCTCTTCTCTGCAAGGCCCGGGTACCGACCGTTTAGCTATGAAGCTTTTTTGGTCGGATCCGGAATAGCTTACTGAGGCCCAAAAGAACCTGTACGCAAGCTCAGTGAAAAACACATGTTTCTTCTTGGCCAACACCTTAGACACTGGCAAAAAACTGAGGTGCTCCCGGATGGGAGGGGCTTATATAGGGGAGGGTACTTCCGGTTTTGGAAGTTGCCAGTGCCAGCACCTGACGGTAACTATATAACCCATTAGTAATGACTATGTCGCTCTGTGTCCCGTGATGTACGAGAAAGAAATGAAATTTTTTCCTTCGGACGAGAAAAACGATCGTCTGTGGGCTTTTTGTCGTTTTTCTCGACGGGAAAAACGGCATTAATCACGACGAGAAAAATTAGAACATGCTCTAATTTTTCTCGTCGTGATTCCCGTCGTTTTTTTCCGTGGCAGTTTTCCCATAGGGAAACACTGCCACGGAGCCCACACACGGTCGTTTTTTTCGACCAAAAAAAAATGTAATTTAAAACGGCCGTGTGTGGGGGGAACAAGCTGTTCCTCGTTTTTCACGTCGATTTTCTTGACGGTGTTTTCACCGTCGAAAAAATCGATCGTGTGTACGTGGCATTAGATTTGTTGGGCATCCAGAAATCCAGGACAACTCCTTACCATGCTCAGGGAGATCCTCACCCAGAGAGATTCAGCCGAACTCTTTAAAACATACTGGGAACTCTAACCTCTGAGCAGAAAAAATACTGGAGCAAGCACATAGCGGCCATAGTGCACGCTTACAACAGTACTACAAGTGATGCCACCGGATACTCTCCATACCGCTTGATGTTTGGATGGGAAGCCCCAGTGGATCTAGCTTTCAGTGCATCTCGGGATCATACCTCAGCAATAGGGATGAGCTTCGTGTTCGAGTCGAACATACGTTCGACTCGAACATCGGCTGTTCAATCGTTCGACGAAGATCGAACGATTTGGGCCGTTCGCGCCAAATTCGAGTGACGCGAAAGGATGCCTGTGGTCAATTATTGCTGAGGGTGTTTAGTACACGCCCCACACTATAAAAGGCCGCCAGCACGGCGGCATAGTGTAGTGTGTTCCGGAGCAGGGAAAGAGCAGTATAGGCAGGGACAGTGACTTTTATTTCTTTCTTGCTTAACCTGGATTCCTTTAGTTTAGGGAAAGAGAAGGATAGGTAGGGAGAGTGTCAGTGTGTTTTGTGCTTGTGCTATAGTGTGCTTAAAAAAAACATTTTTTCTAGGGACAGAAAACTGTAGGTAGGGAGAGTGTCAGTTTCTTTCACTGTGCAAGTCCTTGTTTCTAGGGACTGGGAAGGACAGTGAGTGAATTCTCCTTGTGCTATAGTGTGCTTAAAAAAAACATTTTTTCTAGGGACAGAAAACTGTAGGTAGGGAGAGTGTCAGTTTCTTTCACTGTGCAAGTCCTTGTTTCTAGGGACTGGGAAGGACAGTGAGTGAATTCTCCTTGTGCTATAGTGTGCTTAAAAAAAACATTTTTTCTAGGGACAGAAAACTGTAGGTAGGGAGAGTGTCAGTTTCTTTCACTGTGCAAGTCCTTGTTTCTAGGGACTGGGAAGGACAGTGAGTGAATTCTCCTTGTGCTATAGTGTGCTTAAAAAAAACATTTTTTCTAGGGACAGAAAACTGTAGGTAGGGAGAGTGTCAGTTTCTTTCACTGTGCAAGTCCTTGTTTCTAGGGACTGGGAAGGACAGTGAGTGAATTCTCCTTGTGCTATAGTGTGCTTAAAAAAAACATTTTTTCTAGGGACAGAAAACTGTAGGTAGGGAGAGTGTCAGTTTCTTTCACTGTGCAAGTCCTTGTTTCTAGGGACTGGGAAGGACAGTGAGTGAATTCTCCTTGTGCTATAGTGTGCTTAAAAAAAACATTTTTTCTAGGGACAGAAAACTGTAGGTAGGGAGAGTGTCAGTTTCTTTCACTGTGCAAGTCCTTGTTTCTAGGGACTGGGAAGGACAGTGAGTGAATTCTCCTTGTGCTATAGTGTGCTTAAAAAAAACATTTTTTCTAGGGACAGAAAACTGTAGGTAGGGAGAGTGTCAGTTTCTTTCACTGTGCAAGTCCTTGTTTCTAGGGACTGGGAAGGACAGTGAGTGAATTCTCCTTGTGCTATAGTGTGCTTAAAAAAAACATTTTTTCTAGGGACAGAAAACTGTAGGTAGGGAGAGTGTCAGTTTCTTTCACTGTGCAAGTCCTTGTTTCTAGGGACTGGGAAGGACAGTGAGTGAATTCTCCTTGTGCTATAGTGTGCTTAAAAAAAACATTTTTTCTAGGGACAGAAAACTGTAGGTAGGGAGAGTGTCAGTTTCTTTCACTGTGCAAGTCCTTGTTTCTAGGGACTGGGAAGGACAGTGAGTGAATTCTCCTTGTGCTATAGTGTGCTTAAAAAAAACATTTTTTCTAGGGACAGAAAACTGTAGGTAGGGAGAGTGTCAGTTTCTTTCACTGTGCAAGTCCTTGTTTCTAGGGACTGGGAAGGACAGTGAGTGAATTCTCCTTGTGCTATAGTGTGCTTAAAAAAAACATTTTTTCTAGGGACAGAAAACTGTAGGTAGGGAGAGTGTCAGTTTCTTTCACTGTGCAAGTCCTTGTTTCTAGGGACTGGGAAGTACAGTGAGTGAATTCTCCTTGTGCTATAGTGTGCTTAAAAAAAACATTTTTTCTAGGGACAGAAAACTGTAGGTAGGGAGAGTGTCAGTTTCTTTCACTGTGCAAGTCCTTGTTTCTAGGGACTGGGAAGGACAGTGAGTGAATTCTCCTTGTGCTATAGTGTGCTTAAAAAAAACATTTTTTCTAGGGACAGAAAACTGTAGGTAGGGAGAGTGTCAGTTTCTTTCACTGTGCAAGTCCTTGTTTCTAGGGACTGGGAAGGACAGTGAGTGAATTCTCCTTGTGCTATAGTGTGCTTAAAAAAAACATTTTTTCTAGGGACAGAAAACTGTAGGTAGGGAGAGTGTCAGTTTCTTTCACTGTGCAAGTCCTTGTTTCTAGGGACTGGGAAGGACAGTGAGTGAATTCTCCTTGTGCTATAGTGTGCTTAAAAAAAACATTTTTTCTAGGGACAGAAAACTGTAGGTAGGGAGAGTGTCAGTTTCTTTCACTGTGCAAGTCCTTGTTTCTAGGGACTGGGAAGGACAGTGAGTGAATTCTCCTTGTGCTATAGTGTGCTTAAAAAAAACATTTTTTCTAGGGACAGAAAACTGTAGGTAGGGAGAGTGTCAGTTTCTTTCACTGTGCAAGTCCTTGTTTCTAGGGACTGGGAAGGACAGTGAGTGAATTCTCCTTGTGCTATAGTGTGCTTAAAAAAAACATTTTTTCTAGGGACAGAAAACTGTAGGTAGGGAGAGTGTCAGTTTCTTTCACTGTGCAAGTCCTTGTTTCTAGGGACTGGGAAGGACAGTGAGTGAATTCTCCTTGTGCTATAGTGTGCTTAAAAAAAACATTTTTTTTAGGGACAGAAAACTGTAGGTAGGGAGAGTGTCAGTTTCTTTCACTGTGCAAGTCCTTGTTTCTAGGGACTGGGAAGGACAGTGAGTGAATTCTCCTTGTGCTATAGTGTGCTTAAAAAAAACATTTTTTCTAGGGACAGAAAACTGTAGGTAGGGAGAGTGTCAGTTTATTTCACTGTGCAAGTCCTTGTTTCTAGGGACTGGGAAGGACAGTGAGTGAATTCTCCTTGTGCTATAGTGTGCTTAAAAAAAACATTTTTTCTAGGGACAGAAAACTGTAGGTAGGGAGAGTGTCAGTTTCCTTCACTGTGCAAGTCCTTGTTTCTAGGGACTGGGAAGGACAGTGAGTGAATTTTCCTTGTGCTATAGTGTGCTTAAAAAAAACATTTTTTCTAGGGACAGAAAACTGTAGGTAGGGAGAGTGTCAGTTTCTTTCACTGTGCAAGTCCTTGTTTCTAGGGACTGGGAAGGACAGTGAGTGAATTCTCCTTGTGCTATAGTGTGCTTAAAAAAAACATTTTTTCTAGGGACAGAAAACTGTAGGTAGGGAGAGTGTCAGTTTCTTTCACTGTGCAAGTCCTTGTTTCTAGGGACTGGGAAGGACAGTGAGTGAATTCTCCTTGTGCTATAGTGTGCTTAAAAAAAACATTTTTTCTAGGGACAGAAAACTCTAGGTAGGGAGAGTGTCAGTTTCTTTCACTGTGCAAGTCCTTGTTTCTAGGGACTGGGAAGGACAGTGAGTGAATTCTCCTTGTGCTATAGTGTGCTTAAAAAAAACATTTTTTCTAGGGACAGAAAACTGTAGGTAGGGAGAGTGTCAGTTTCTTTCACTGTGCAAGTCCTTGTTTCTAGGGACTGGGAAGGACAGTGAGTGAATTCTCCTTGTGCTATAGTGTGCTTAAAAAAAACATTTTTTCTAGGGACAGAAAACTGTAGGTAGGGAGAGTGTCAGTTTCCTTCACTGTGCAAGTCCTTGTTTCTAGGGACTGGGAAGGACAGTGAGTGAATTCTCCTTGTGCTATAGTGTGCTTAAAAAAAACATTTTTTCTAGGGACAGAAAACTGTAGGTAGGGAGAGTGTCAGTTTCTTTCACTGTGCAAGTCCTTGTTTCTAGGGACTGGGAAGGACAGTGAGTGAATTCTCCTTGTGCTATAGTGTGCTTAAAAAAAACATTTTTTCTAGGGACAGAAAACTGTAGGTAGGGAGAGTGTCAGTTTCTTTCACTGTGCAAGTCCTTGTTTCTAGGGACTGGGAAGGACAGTGAGTGAATTCTCCTTGTGCTATAGTGTGCTAAAGCATTCCTCATCAACCATCTTTGAAATCCTTGTTTTTTGGACAGTCAGGGAAATTGTCGTTGTGCTATTCTGTGCAAAAGCAATCATCCTGAACCATATTTAGAAATCCTTAAGTAAAGGGACAGAGAAGGACACCTGAAGGTAGCCCTTATTGCTTTTTTCCCATCTCCCTGCAGGCCATCTATTAGAATGTCTGGAAGGCAAACAAGGAGAGGCAGACAGTCAGGAGGCAATAAAAGAGGGCAAGCAGGCTCTGTGTCTGGGGGCAACAGTGCTGGTCGTGGACGCGGTGCATTGTCATCAGCACATGGCCATGGGACACGCTTGTCCTTCTTTTCGGCAGCTGGACATGTTGAGCCACATCATGCCGAAGACTTGGTAGAGTGGATGACCAAGCCCTCCTCCTCCTCCTCATCCTCTCTCACCCAGGCTCAGGGTACTGGCAAAGCAGCTGCCAAAGCGTCCTCTTCCCTGGTATCAATGTCAGACTCATCATCAGTCACTCCTTCCCTAGACCCACCATGTCCTCCTCCTGAGGAGTCCCCCGAACTGTTTGAGCACAGTGTTGGGTACATGCTCCAGGAGGATGCCCAGCGTTTCGAAGGGTCTGATGATGAAACCCAGCTACAGGAAGGCAGTAGGGTGAGAGCAGACAGAGGGGATGCTCAAGAAGGACACCAATCTGGCAGTCATGTTCCAGCAGCTGCAGCATACTGCCAGATTGGCTCCAGTGATGAGGAGGGAGGGGATGATGAGGTCACTGACTCCACATGGGTGCCTAATAGGAGAGAGGAGGAGGAGGAGGATGAGGAGGAGGCACATCTCCAACGAGGCAGGATGCCCTTTGGTGGCCAGCGTAAGGGCAGTACACCGACGGAATCACACCGCAGAGCTCCGCCTGTGCAGGGCGCTGCCTCTGCCCGTCATTCAAAAAGTTCCTTGGTGTGGGCCTTTTTTGAGGCTAGTGCATCAGATCGCACAGCTGCTGTTTGCAACATATGTCTCAAGCGTATATCGCGTGGCCAAAACATCAGCCGCTTGGGTACCACATGCCTGACCAGACATATGTTGACCTGCCATGCAGCTCGTTGGCAAGCCTACCTCAAAGACCCACACCAAAGAACAAAGCGGACCTCTCCTTGCACCGCATCAGCTGGGATCTCCAACCCCACTATAACTTCAGTCCTCTCTGAAACATGCACTGAGAGGAATGAAGGTGTAGAATTAGGTGTAAAAAGGGGGGGGTGTTTTTGCGCTGAAAGCCAGCAATAAAACTTCATAAAGTGCAAAAAGCCAAATACTACTATTAAATAAAGTTCTAGAATATTTGGGTCTATATTAATAGTCCTTAATCCAATGATGAATAAGTGCACAAATATAAATATAGCAGTGCAATACTTATATATAAATGAGTGAATTGTGGTATGAAGACATGAATAATAAAGTGCACCAGTGCTATCTATATATATATGAACCACAACAATGAGAAAAAAAAAAAAAAAAAATTAATTAATTTATTAGTCCTTATTCAAAAGTCCTTAAACGTGAGTGTTCAAACAGAATGAACTGATGTGAAATACAAATCCTCTGCTGCATAGAAGGATAGGAATATCTCTAATATGTCCATGCAGTGGTCTCACAAAACTCTCACCTCCATTAGAACATAACATGTATGTTAGGCAGTAAATCTCCTTAATGGTGGTTCTTCTGATCTGTATTGTTGCTACTCCCAACCTAGTCTCCTCTGTTAGTGATGTTATTGCAGTTCCTAAGGAGAGAAGGAGGGGGAGGGGAGTGCAGCTCCAAGGGGATAGGATAGGAATAAGGAAGAGAGAAGGGCCTCCAATAGTGTAGTATATTGGTCCAAAACTGGTTTATTAAATGATAATAAGTAATGCTCGTACATTAAACAAAAATCGTGTGGCTAAAAATAACAACAGCGGCGATATACGCCGTCTTACTCGTCCTCCGGGTACTTCCGGTCTGCGGTACCTCGTGATGTCCCTACGTCGTTACGTCACGCCCCTCGTGACTTCATCAGGGGAGCCCGATTGGCTATTGAGGATATGTTTATATATACGGAAACCGGAAGTATTGGTACGGCCATTTTCTTGTGGCCTCTTATGTATATTAGGACGTCGCCATTTTGGAAGTGGTATCCCATTAGCGCGCTTGCCCATAATCTAAGGACACACATCTAACTATTTCCTAATTATTCGTCTGTTATTATACCATAATAAAGGCTAAGTGCAGAGATAATCTAGGCATTAAAGAGGGCTAAAGCAGTGTACTCCATGTATTAAGGACCAGCAGTTAGCTGACTGTGTGTACAATACACGTAGAGTACCTGCAACAGTGCCATCTAAAGGATACAGATGGGTACTACTGTCAATGGCATAGCAATACATAATTTTAAATGAAATGGCAATCTAATATATTAATTACAATTAAATGGAAAAATGTTAATACAAATATGGGATAAAACTTAATCTATGAAGATCCTAATTCTGGATAATCATGATTAGATGTTAAAATCAACTGGATATGTTGAAGTCTGGGTGCTACCACTCTGTCATATTGCATGATGTATGTAGGTTACCGCAGACCGGATGTACCCTTTTAGAATAACATAATATAATCATATTCATATAGTGTTCAATAAGACATTAAAACACATCATAAAATACCGGCAAATAAATCATTAAAATATTATATATATGAAATTTAAAAATTTAAAAATTTAAAAATCTGAGACTCATGGCTATATGATCCATTAAAATATGGTGTAATTTAGAGCAGTAATAAAATATTAAAATATTCTGGAGGTAATGATATTTATGTATGGTTTATTGGTGGATTCTGATATTAATGGACTAAAAATTGCTTAAAAAACAGTTTAAGTCGAATTCCACATTCATTCCTCCAGGTACTAGAGTTCTCAAAGTATGAATCCATTTAGACTCTTTTTGACTAATTGCTCTAATTTTATGACTTCCTCTCCAGTTTGCTTTATATTTGTCTATGCCCCAAAACTGTAATTGGGAGGGATCTTGGTTATGGAATTGTGCAAAATGTCTGGAGACATTATGTTTGGGAAATCCATTAATAATGTTCTGCACATGTTCTTTGATTCGAACCTTCAGGGCCCTTTTGGTCCTACCAACATATTGGAGGTTGCAGCTGCACTGTAATATATAAACCACCCCTTCTGAGTGACAGCTTATAAAATCTTTTATCTTAAAAGATTGGCCTGTATTGGTCCCTATAAATTCTGTGCGTTTGCCCTGGAATTTTCTAGCATGGCGGCAGGCATAGCAATTCCTGCACGGAAAAAAGCCTTTCCCATTAAAAAAAGAGAAACCGGGTTTAGGTGGGGAAACCACCACAGATTTTGTAATTAAATCCTTCAGAGTAGGCGCTCTTCTATAAATAATTCTCGGCCTTTCAGGTAAAATAAGTTTCAAGTCTTTATCATTTTTTAAAATGTGCCAGTGTCGTTCAATGAGTTTGGCCACATCTTTATGTTGCACGTTGTAATCAAGGATTAAACAGGGGGCATCTTGAAAGGGAGACTGTTTCTTTTTGTCTTGTAACATATCCCTCCTATCCATCCCACCTACATTTTCGATTTGTTTTTTGATCCAGATATCTTCATACCCTTTTTCTATAAATCTTTTGCCTATTAGTTCGGCTTGTTGCTTAAAATCTTCTTCACTGGTGCAATTTCTTTTGATGCGTACTAATTGGCCCTTCGGAATATTGTATAACCACGCTTTATAATGACAGCTGGCTATTGATAAATAACTATTGGTATCTACTGCCTTAAAATATGTCTTAGTAGTAATTTTATTTCCCTCCAGTTGTATAGTCAGATCGAGGAAATTGACTGCTTTTGTGTCTATATTCCACTCCAGTTTTATATTTTTGTCATTATTATTGAGATTTTCCAAAAATTCCTCTAATTTTTCTCTGCTGCCATTCCAAACGATGATCAAGTCATCTATATAGCGTTTGTATAGGGTTAGTTCTGAGGGAGTCTTGGTGTATACCGCCTCTTCCTCCCATTGTGCCATGAATGCGTTCGCCACACTAGGTGCGAACTTGGCTCCCATGGCTATCCCTATACCTTGTTTATAATATGATTGATTGTGCCAAAAGTAATTATACTTCAGGCAAAAATCTAAGCTCTTTAATAGAAATTTCCTTTGCTTACATATCAATTCACTATAATTCTTCAACAGCCATTTGGTGGCGTGACAGGCAGCATGGTGTGGAACGATTGTATATAGCGATGCTACATCGGCAGTTGCTAGTATGGTCCGGCCTTCCAATGTTGGTATCTTGTCTATCAATTGGAGTACATGTTTAGTATCTTTCAAGTACGCCCGGGTATTCTGAACTGCTGGTTGCATAAAGAAGTCGATATATTGGCCTAGTCTAGATGTTAATGACTCAATGCCGTTAACAATTGGCCTTCCTGGAGGGTTTTCCTTGTCCTTGTGTATTTTTGGTACAGTATAAATAATAGGTATTCTGCATGTTTCTGGTATGAGAAATCTAGATTCTTTTACATTTAGGACATGCTTTTTTATTCCTAAATCAATTAATAACTTAAGCTCTTTTTTGTATTTATGAGTAGGATTGCCCAATAATTTAGTATAGGTATCTTCTTGTTGTAATTGCCTATCTATTTCTTTTAAATATTGTTCTTTTCCTTGAATTACTACCGCCCCTCCTTTATCCGCTGGGCGAATAACTATGTCTTTACGTGCCATCAAAAGTTTCATTCCCTTCTTCAGGTGTGGGGGGTCAAATTTTTTCTTTAATTCTAGAGATTCTAGATCTTGTAGAACCAGTCTTTTAAAGACTTCTATATTTTGACCGTTTGTTACTTGAGGATTAAAGACTGAGTTATTTCTTAAAGTGCTTTGTGCTACTGTAGTTTGTGGCTTCTCTACACCTTTTGTTATTTGGAATGGGTTGTTCATGATGTACTTCTTTATGTTCATCTTCCTTATGTACTTTTGTATTCCAACATAGGTGTCAAATTTATTTAAATTCTTGATTGGTGCATGTTTCAGTCCATTAGTGAGTACTGCCAGTTCTTCTACTGATAAGGCAGTATCACTCAGGTTCACCACATTTTCTCCTAACCGTATCTTTTTCTTTTTAAGTCTCTTTCCTGCTCTGTTTCCTCTCTTTGTATGGGGCTTGTTCTTGATCTGTCCTCTCGGGGCGGTCTCCTGGGTGATCGGTTGTAATCTTGTACCTGTCTCCGTGGAGAATGGTTGGGATCTTGTATCTGTCTCCGGGAGGAGGAGGAGGAGGATGAGGAGGAGGCACATCTCCAACGAGGCAGGATGCCCTTTGGTGGCCAGCGTAAGGGCAGTACACCGACGGAATCACACCGCAGAGCTCCGCCTGTGCAGGGCGCTGCCTCTGCCCGTCATTCAAAAAGTTCCTTGGTGTGGGCCTTTTTTGAGGCTAGTGCATCAGATCGCACAGCTGCTGTTTGCAACATATGTCTCAAGCGTATATCGCGTGGCCAAAACATCAGCCGCTTGGGTACCACATGCCTGACCAGACATATGTTGACCTGCCATGCAGCTCGTTGGCAAGCCTACCTCAAAGACCCACACCAAAGAACAAAGCGGACCTCTCCTTGCACCGCATCAGCTGGGATCTCCAACCCCACTATAACTTCAGTCCTCTCTGAAACATGCACTGAGAGGAATGAAGGTGTAGAATTAGGTGTAAAAAGGGGGGGTGTTTTTGCGCTGAAAGCCAGCAATAAAACTTCATAAAGTGCAAAAAGCCAAATACTACTATTAAATAAAGTGCTAGAATATTTGGGTCTATATTAATAGTCCTTAATCCAATGATGAATAAGTGCACAAATATAAATATAGCAGTGCAATACTTATATATAAATGAGTGAATTGTGGTATGAAGACATGAATAATAAAGTGCACCAGTGCTATCTATATATATATGAACCACAACAATGAGAAAAAAAAAAAAAAAAAAAAAAAATTAATTAATTTATTAGTCCTTATTCAAAAGTCCTTAAACGTGAGTGTTCAAACAGAATGAACTGATGTGAAATACAAATCCTCTGCTGCATAGAAGGATAGGAATATCTCTAATATGTCCATGCAGTGGTCTCACAAAACTCTCACCTCCATTAGAACATAACATGTATGTTAGGCAGTAAATCTCCTTAATGGTGGTTCTTCTGATCTGTATTGTTGCTACTCCCAACCTAGTCTCCTCTGTTAGTGATGTTATTGCAGTTCCTAAGGAGAGAAGGAGGGGGAGGGGAGTGCAGCTCCAAGGGGATAGGATAGGAATAAGGAAGAGAGAAGGGCCTCCAATAGTGTAGTATATTGGTCCAAAACTGGTTTATTAAATGATAATAAGTAATGCTCGTACATTAAACAAAAATCGTGTGGCTAAAAATAACAACAGCGGCGATATACGCCGTCTTACTCGTCCTCCGGGTACTTCCGGTCTGCGGTACCTCGTGATGTCCCTACGTCGTTACGTCACGCCCCTCGTGACTTCATCAGGGGAGCCCGATTGGCTATTGAGGATATGTTTATATATACGGAAACCGGAAGTATTGGTACGGCCATTTTCTTGTGGCCTCTTATGTATATTAGGACGTCGCCATTTTGGAAGTGGTATCCCATTAGCGCGCTTGCCCATAATCTAAGGACACACATCTAACTATTTCCTAATTATTCGTCTGTTATTATACCATAATAAAGGCTAAGTGCAGAGATAATCTAGGCATTAAAGAGGGCTAAAGCAGTGTACTCCATGTATTAAGGACCAGCAGTTAGCTGACTGTGTGTACAATACACGTAGAGTACCTGCAACAGTGCCATCTAAAGGATACAGATGGGTACTACTGTCAATGGCATAGCAATACATAATTTTAAATGAAATGGCAATCTAATATATTAATTACAATTAAATGGAAAAATGTTAATACAAATATGGGATAAAACTTAATCTATGAAGATCCTAATTCTGGATAATCATGATTAGATGTTAAAATCAACTGGATATGTTGAAGTCTGGGTGCTACCACTCTGTCATATTGCATGATGTATGTAGGTTACCGCAGACCGGATGTACCCTTTTAGAATAACATAATATAATCATATTCATATAGTGTTCAATAAGACATTAAAACACATCATAAAATACCGGCAAATAAATCATTAAAATATTATATATATGAAATTTAAAAATTTAAAAATTTAAAAATCTGAGACTCATGGCTATATGATCCATTAAAATATGGTGTAATTTAGAGCAGTAATAAAATATTAAAATATTCTGGAGGTAATGATATTTATGTATGGTTTATTGGTGGATTCTGATATTAATGGACTAAAAATTGCTTAAAAAACAGTTTAAGTCGAATTCCACATTCATTCCTCCAGGTACTAGAGTTCTCAAAGTATGAATCCATTTAGACTCTTTTTGACTAATTGCTCTAATTTTATGACTTCCTCTCCAGTTTGCTTTATATTTGTCTATGCCCCAAAACTGTAATTGGGAGGGATCTTGGTTATGGAATTGTGCAAAATGTCTGGAGACATTATGTTTGGGAAATCCATTAATAATGTTCTGCACATGTTCTTTGATTCGAACCTTCAGGGCCCTTTTGGTCCTACCAACATATTGGAGGTTGCAGCTGCACTGTAATATATAAACCACCCCTTCTGAGTGACAGCTTATAAAATCTTTTATCTTAAAAGATTGGCCTGTATTGGTCCCTATAAATTCTGTGCGTTTGCCCTGGAATTTTCTAGCATGGTGGCAGGCATAGCAATTCCTGCACGGAAAAAAGCCTTTCCCATTAAAAAAAGAGAAACCGGGTTTAGGTGGGGAAACCACCACAGATTTTGTAATTAAATCCTTCAGAGTAGGCGCTCTTCTATAAATAATTCTCGGCCTTTCAGGTAAAATAAGTTTCAAGTCTTTATCATTTTTTAAAATGTGCCAGTGTCGTTCAATGAGTTTGGCCACATCTTTATGTTGCACGTTGTAATCAAGGATTAAACAGGGGGCATCTTGAAAGGGAGACTGTTTCTTTTTGTCTTGTAACATATCCCTCCTATCCATCCCACCTACATTTTCGATTTGTTTTTTGATCCAGATATCTTCATACCCTTTTTCTATAAATCTTTTGCCTATTAGTTCGGCTTGTTGCTTAAAATCTTCTTCACTGGTGCAATTTCTTTTGATGCGTACTAATTGGCCCTTCGGAATATTGTATAACCACGCTTTATAATGACAGCTGGCTATTGATAAATAACTATTGGTATCTACTGCCTTAAAATATGTCTTAGTAGTAATTTTATTTCCCTCCAGTTGTATAGTCAGATCGAGGAAATTGACTGCTTTTGTGTCTATATTCCACTCCAGTTTTATATTTTTGTCATTATTATTGAGATTTTCCAAAAATTCCTCTAATTTTTCTCTGCTGCCATTCCAAACGATGATCAAGTCATCTATATAGCGTTTGTATAGGGTTAGTTCTGAGGGAGTCTTGGTGTATACCGCCTCTTCCTCCCATTGTGCCATGAATGCGTTCGCCACACTAGGTGCGAACTTGGCTCCCATGGCTATCCCTATACCTTGTTTATAATATGATTGATTGTGCCAAAAGTAATTATACTTCAGGCAAAAATCTAAGCTCTTTAATAGAAATTTCCTTTGCTTACATATCAATTCACTATAATTCTTCAACAGCCATTTGGTGGCGTGACAGGCAGCATGGTGTGGAACGATTGTATATAGCGATGCTACATCGGCAGTTGCTAGTATGGTCCGGCCTTCCAATGTTGGTATCTTGTCTATCAATTGGAGTACATGTTTAGTATCTTTCAAGTACGCCCGGGTATTCTGAACTGCTGGTTGCATAAAGAAGTCGATATATTGGCCTAGTCTAGATGTTAATGACTCAATGCCGTTAACAATTGGCCTTCCTGGAGGGTTTTCCTTGTCCTTGTGTATTTTTGGTACAGTATAAATAATAGGTATTCTGCATGTTTCTGGTATGAGAAATCTAGATTCTTTTACATTTAGGACATCTTTTTTATTCCTAAATCAATTAATAACTTAAGCTCTTTTTTGTATTTATGAGTAGGATTGCCCAATAATTTAGTATAGGTATCTTCTTGTTGTAATTGCCTATCTATTTCTTTTAAATATTGTTCTTTTCCTTGAATTACTACCGCCCCTCCTTTATCCGCTGGGCGAATAACTATGTCTTTACGTGCCATCAAAAGTTTCATTCCCTTCTTCAGGTGTGGGGGGTCAAATTTTTTCTTTAATTCTAGAGATTCTAGATCTTGTAGAACCAGTCTTTTAAAGACTTCTATATTTTGACCGTTTGTTACTTGAGGATTAAAGACTGAGTTATTTCTTAAAGTGCTTTGTGCTACTGTAGTTTGTGGCTTCTCTACACCTTTTGTTATTTGGAATGGGTTGTTCATGATGTACTTCTTTATGTTCATCTTCCTTATGTACTTTTGTATTCCAACATAGGTGTCAAATTTATTTAAATTCTTGATTGGTGCATGTTTCAGTCCATTAGTGAGTACTGCCAGTTCTTCTACTGATAAGGCAGTATCACTCAGGTTCACCACATTTTCTCCTAACCGTATCTTTTTCTTTTTAAGTCTCTTTCCTGCTCTGTTTCCTCTCTTTGTATGGGGCTTGTTCTTGATCTGTCCTCTCGGGGCGGTCTCCTGGGTGATCGGTTGTAATCTTGTACCTGTCTCCGTGGAGAATGGTTGGGATCTTGTATCTGTCTCCGGGGAGAGTGATCCCTCCTCTCCCTGTCCACAAAAGGGCGCTGTGTATCGTATGATGATTGTTGTGGATACTGTCGTTGTTCATAATTATATTGATCTTGATAATTATGAATTGGATCATACTTATTATGGGTTATAATTGGTGTTCTATTCTGATACCCTTGATTATCATATATTGGTGGAGGTGCTCTGTACTCTTTTTGGCCTCCATATTCTGACCCTTGTGGGGGTCCTCTATTGTCTCTTTGATTTCTATCATGATTGTGCCAGTAAGGTTTTTTATATTTTTTAAAAGGTTTCTTCCACTGTTTCTTAGGTGTATGTAGTTGATAGTAATTATTATCATTGCGTGTTTCGTAGTGTGGTCGAGATGGTTGTAGATGGTCCCATCTTGGTGTATTCCTCTCATGTAATAAGGTTGGATCTTGTATTTTTACTTCTCTCACTGGTGTGGAGAAGGTGGAACATGGTTGTGCTGGTTCAACCTTCTGTTGCCATTTAAATACATGGTCCTCTTTATAATCAGTTAGATCACGCTGGAATTTCTTAATTTTTCGTTGTTGAACTTCCAAATCTTTGGTTGTTAAATCTTTGTTTAATTGTGTAGCAATTTTATTAAACTCAGTAGATTCTCTATATGGTTCAAGTAATATTTTAATTTCATCAATTTGTTGCTGTATTATTCTAGTTTTCTTTTGTTTTCTTTTTAAAAGAAACTTTACCCCTTCTATACTCTTATTGTTAAAAAACTCAAACCATTCTTCCATTGACTCCTTGTCAACTAATCCATCATTAGGTGGTAATTCCCACCTTAATCTTCTCGGTACTATATTTTCTTTTATGTATTGGTCAAAGGTATTAATATCCCACCATAGGCTGACCTTTTTCTCCATAAGGTGTCCTAGTTTTCTAGTGAGGCTTTGAATAAGGACTAATAAATTAATTAATTTTTTTTTTTTTTTTTTTTTTTTTTTTTCTTATTGTTGTGGTTCATATATATATAGATAGCACTGGTGCACTTTATTATTCAGGTCTTCATACCACAATTCACTCATTTATATATAAGTATTGCACTGCTATATTTATATTTGTGCACTTATTCATCATTGGATTAAGGACTATTAATATAGACCCAAATATTCTAGCACTTTATTTAATAGTAGTATTTGGCTTTTTGCACTTTATGAAGTTTTATTGCTGGCTTTCAGCGCAAAAACACCCCCCCCTTTTTATTTCTATTAGCGTGTATAGTGAACACAATTCGTTTTTGCAGCTTTAGCACGATACACTTCACCTGCTTTTCATTTACTCTTTAGTAGCGCGAAAGACCATCATTGTTTATTTGTAGAATTAGGTGTGTCACAGCCAAGTACTTGCGGCCACTCTGCTAGCAGTACACCGACGTCCGATTCTAGCAGGCAAATTTCCCTGCCCCAGCTGCTGGACCGTCGAAAGAAGTTCACTCCCAGCCATCCACATGCCCAGCGGTTGAATGCTAGCTTGGCTAAATTGCTAGCGCTTCAACTGCTGCCTTTTCAGTTGGTAGACTCGGCCCCCTTCCGTGAGTTTGTGCAATGTGCGGTTCCTCAGTGGCAGGTTCCCAAACGCCACTTTTTCTCACGGAAGGCTATTCCGGCTCTCTACCGGCATGTGGAAGGCAATGTCTTGGCCTCGCTGGACAGGGCGGTCAGCGGTAAGGTGCATATTACCGCTGACTCATGGTCCAGCAGGCATGGACAGGGACGTTACCTTTCTTTCACGGCCCATTGGGTCACTCTTTTGGCAGCTGGGAAGGATGCAGGACAAGGTGCAGTAGTGTTGGAGGTTGTCCCACCGCCACTCCTCCAAAATGCTACTACTGGTTGTGACACACCTCTCTCCTCCACCCCCTCCTCTTCTTCTTCCTCCATGGCCTCTTCCTGTGGTTTGTCCTATGAACCAGCGGTGCTCCGTAGCCGTTCACGGGGCTACGCAAGTACGCAGGCAAAAAGATGCCATGCCGTGCTTGCGCTGGTGTGTTTGGGGGACAGAAGCCACACTGGGGCAGAGGTCCTGTCTGCTCTGCAGGGCCAGGCCGAGAGGTGGTTGACGCCACGCCAGCTTAAGCCAGGAATGGTGGTTTGCGACAATGGCACCAACCTCCTCTCCGCCCTTCGACAGGGACAACTGACCCATGTGCCCTGTGTGGCTCACGTCCTTAACCTGGTGGTGCAGCGTTTCTTGGGCAGGTACCCGGGCTTACAGGATGTCCTGAGGCAGGCCAGGAAAGTCTGTGTGCATTTCCGCAGATCTTATAATGCCAGTGCTCGCCTGGCTGAGCTGCAAAAGGAGTTGAACCTGCCCAAGAACCGCCTTATATGTGACATGCCCACCAGGTGGAACTCAACGTTGGCCATGCTGCAGCGGCTGCACACGCAGCAGAGGGCCATCAATGAGTACCTGTGCGACTACGGCACCAGGACAGGGTCAGGGGAGCTTGGTTTTTTTTCTCCACGCCAGTGGGGCATGATCAGGGATGCATGCACTGTCCTGGCACCATTTGAGGAGGCCACGAGGATGGTGAGCAGTGACAGTGCATGCATCAGTGACACTGTACCTCTTGTCCACCTGTTGGAGCACACGCTGCGTGGAATAATGGACAGGGCACTTGAGGCAGAACAGAGGCAGGAAGAGGAGGACTTCCTTGCCTCTCAAGGCCCCCTTTACCCAGACAGTGTTCCTTCTGTCCCACCCATCGCACAGGAAGAGGAGGAGGAGGAGGAGGAGGATTGTGTCAGCATGGAGGTGGAGGCTGGCACTCAGCATCATCAGCAGCAGTCTTTTAGGGATGATTTACAGTCCCAAGAAACCAGTGGACTTGTACGTGGCTGGGAGGAGGTGACTGCGGATCATGTCGTCCTTAGTGACCCAGAGGACTCCGGAGCGAATGCCTCAGCAAACCTACGCTGCATGGCCTCCCTAATCCTGCAAAGTCTGCGGAAGGATCCTCGTATTCTTCGGATCAAGGAGAGGGACCATTACTGGCTGGCCACTCTCCTTGATCCACGGTACAAGGGTAAGGTTGCGGACCTTATGTTACCGTCGCAGAGGGAGCAGAGGATGAGACAACTCCGGGAGGCCTTGCAGAAAGGTCTGTGCAACGCGTTCCCAGAGACTGGGAGGTTACAAACTCCTGGTCCTGGACAACGAGTTGCTGAGGCTTCGGCCAGTCAAAGAAGGAGCGGTGGGGAAGGTGGCCGTCTGACCGATGCGTTCAGACAATTCTTTAGTCCGCAGCCCCAAAGTATGATCGGTTCCAGCAACCATCGCCAGCGTCTGATAAACATGGTGCAGGAATATCTAGGGGCAAGGTCAGACTTGGACACCTTCCCCACCGAAAATCCTCTGGCTTACTGGGTCTTGAGGATGGATCACTGGCCAGAGCTTGCACAGTATGCAATTGAGCTACTGGCCTGTCCTGCATCCAGCGTTCTTTCGGAACGCACATTCAGTGCTGCTGGAGGATTTGTCACGGATCACAGGGTGCGCCTGTCCACCGACTCGGTTGATCGACTGACTTTCATCAAGATGAACCAGTCTTGGATCACCACCAGCTACCACACACCTGATGCTGATATAACAGACTAATTGATTTTAACATGTCACATCCCTTCAAGACTGATGCTGATGCTGAGTGCCTGTGCTGTTATGTTGACTGGCTATCCTCCTCCTCCGAGTCCTCAATGATACGATTGATGATGATAGCTTGGAAGATCATTTTTGTTTATGGGTGCCGCCACCAGTGGCTAAGGCCCAATTTTTCAGCCCCTGTTTAACAGGGGCGTGTAATTACAATTTTTGAAGCAATACTTTGCAACAGGGCTCATTGCTGTGCTCCAAGTACAGTATGTGTGAGGGGTTGGAGTGTTGTGCCACCAGTGCCTAAGGCCCAATTTTTCAGCCCCTGTTTAACAGGGGCGTGTCATTACAATTTTTGAAGCAATACTTTGCAACAGGGCTCATTGCTGTGCTCCAAGTACAGTATCTGTGAGGGGTTGCAGTGTTGTGCCACCAGTGCCTAAGGCCCAATTTTTCAGCCCCTGTTCAACAGGGGCATGTAATTACAATTATTGATCTAATAATTCACAGCAGGGCCCATTCCTGCACCCACCAAGCAAGAGTAACTCTGAGGGCTTACAGTGTTGTGGCAACACCACCACCACCACCACCACCACCAAAGGCCCAATTTTTCAGCCCCTGTTCAACAGGGGCATGCAATTACAATTCTTGATCTAATAATTCACAGCAGGGCCCATTGATGCACCCACCAAGAGTAACTGTCAGGGCTTACAGTGTTGTGGCACCAGCACCACCATCAAAGGCCCAATTTTTACTACCACTGTTCAACAATTATATGTAATTACAATTCCTGATATAATAGTTGACAGCAGGGCGTTCCAGCACCAACCAAGAGTAACTGTGAGTGCTTACAGTGTTGTGCCAACACCAACTAAGGGGCCTATTTCTGCAGATTATATACGGCAGGTCCCTACTTTCAAACATCCAACTTACAAACGACTCCTACTTGCAAACGCAAGAAGACAACAGGAAGTGAGAGGAAATCTACCCCTAGGAAGGAAAATTCTCTCCTGTAAGAATTAATATGGGAGACAGGTGTCTCCTCTGTACTGATGCTTTATCAGCAATCCTTGTTTCAAGAAAAACACCACATTTCAAAAACAGTTGTCATTGGGACGGAAAGTGAGGTGAAATGTTCTGAACAGGGGCACAGACAGCAAAACAAATGTTACAGGGGTGATAACCCTTACCTATGTTTTCCAAAAAGTTTAAAAATAGATTTTTGGGCTGGAGCTACACTTAAACAATGTACCTGTTCAAAATTACAAACACATTCTACATAAGAACAAACATACAGTCCCTGTCTTGTATGCACCGCCTGTATACGGCTGTTCAGAGTATATAGGGCCTTTTTTATTTTATGTGCGGGGTTCCCCTTAATATCCATACAAGACCCAAAGGGGCTGGTAATGGGCTGGGGTAGGGGGGGGGGGTCATGGGGTAGCTATGCCATTTTTCTTAAAGATTTTCATCCATATTACCGGGACCAGACATTACATTAAAGCCGCAAGCAGTTTTAAATGGCTTTTTTTTCCTTTAGAAGTGTCATTTTGTGCAGGGACAGTTCTAAACACGGGAAACACGTGGCACTTCACAGGCATACTTTAGACACCCCCCAGGTACGATATTTAAAGGAATATTTAAGTTTTTTTTTTTCACTTTATGCATCATTAAAATGACTGCTCCCGAAAAACGACCGTTTTTAAAACTTCTTTTTGCATTGATACATGTCCCCTGGTGCAGAACCCGGGTTCCCAAACCCTTTTTAGGACAATAACATGCATAATAGTTGTTATAATTAGCACTTTAGAATTCGAACGTTCGCATCCATTGTATTTAATAGGGTTCTAATGTTCGTACGAACTTTCGGTCCGTTCGCGGGTTCTGGTGCGAACCGAACCCGGGGGTGTTCGGCTCATCACTACTCAGCAACTTCTCACAGAGGATATGTGGGCAGACTGGGGAGAAGTCTGAAGATCGCCTACGATAAGGCTCAAGCTGCATCAGATGCCAGGGGACAGAGGAACAAGAGAAATTCGATCTCAGGGTGCGAGTTCAAGACTTACAACCAGGAGACAAAGTGTTGTTGAGGTATCTGGGTATTCCTGGGAAACACAAATTGGCTGATCGTTGGAAGTCACAGCTCTATGTTATATGCAAACGACTGCCGGTGTACCAGATTTGGCCAGAAGGAAGTACAGGGCCATTGAAGACTTGGCACCGAAACCACCTTTTGCCTCTATTAGAAGCAGTCCGGGTAACCCCCCAGCAGGATTTACCATCCACATCCACTAACTCGCAGAAACCTCGACCAGCAACTAGGTCCCAGTCTAGGCCTCTTGCTGCGGATTATGAAGGTAGTGAAGAGGAAGAGATGGGAATAGGCTGGTTGTGGTCATCTCACACGCCAGAGATTGATACAAATCCTTTCAATCACACAAAGGTGACAGATAGTAGAATTATTCAACCAGGGTCCCCTGAATTTGTGCCACAACACAAGTGTTCTGAAGATCCTGAAGATTATCCACACTCCATGCCAGAAACAGACGCTAAGACCGGGTTCACACCTATGCATTGCGTTTTTGAGCTTGGAGTCTTTGCCAAGTTCGCAATCAGTCGTTCAGCGGTTCCATTGCGTTTTTAGCTGCGGACTTGCCGACCTGGGAAGTCTCGCCGCTGTTATCATGAGGGGGAACTCCACGCCAAATTTTAAATAAAAAACCGGCATGGGTTCCCCTCCAGGAGCATATCAGGCCCTTAGGTCTGGTATGGACTTTAACGGGAACATCTACGCCGAAAAAAATGGCGTGGGGGTCCCCCCCAAAGTCCATAGCAGACCCTTATCCGAGCACGCAACCTGGCAGGCCGCAGGAAAAGAGGGGGGACAAGAGAGCGGCCCCCTCCCTCCTGAACCGTACCAGGCCGCATGCCCTCAACATGGGGTGATAGGTGATTCGGGGCAGGGGGGCGCACTGCGGCCCCCCCACCCCAAAGCACCCTGTCCCCATGTTGATGAGGACAGGGCCTCTTCCCGACAACCCTGGCCGTTGGTTGTCGGGGTATGCGGGCGGGGGGCTTATCGGAATCCAGGAGCCCCCTTTAATAAGGGGGCCCCCAGATCCCGGCCCACCACCCTATGTGAATGAGTATGGGGTACATCGTACCCCTACCCATTCACCTGGTGGAAAAAAATGGCAATAAAAACACTACACAGGTTTTTTAAGTCATTTATTAGTCAGCTCCGGGGGTCTTCTTCCAACTTCGGGGGTCTTCTTCCAACTTCGGGGGTCTCCGGTGTCGTCTCCGCCGTGCTCTCCGGTTCTTCTCTCGCTCTCCGGTTCTTTCTTCCTTCTGCCGGGCCTCTGCTATCTTCTTCCAGCTCTTTTGCTAGCGGGGCCCGGTCTTCTTCGACGCCTTCTTCCCTCTTCTCTTCTGGAGATGTTGACTCGTCGCTCTCTCCGGCTGTAATGCCGTATGAGCGGAGTGCATTCACTTTTATAGGCATGGGCGTGGTCACCGGGTGATGACACCCAGTGACCCCGCCCCCATATGCCGTCACAGTCCCATCATTCCCCGGGACTGTGACGTCATATGGGGCGGGGTCACTGGGTGTCATCACCCGGTGACCACGCCCATGCCTATAAAAGTGAATGCACTCCGCTCATACGGCATTACAGCTGGAGAGAGCGACGAGTCAACATCTCCAGGAGAGAAGAGGGAAGAAGGCGACGGAGAAGACCGGGCCCCGCTAGCAAAAGAGCTGGAAGAAGATAGCGGAGGCCCGGTAGAAGGAAGAAAGGACTGGAGAGCAAGAGAACAACCGGAGAGCATGGCGGAGACGACACCGGAGACCCCCAAAGTCGGAAGAGACCCCCGAAGTTGGAAGAAGACCCCCGAAGTTGGAAGAAGACCCCCGGAGCTGACTAATAAATGACTTAAAAAACCTGTGTAGTGTTTTTATTGCCATTTTTTTGTCCACCAGGTGAATGGGTAGGGGTACGATGTACCCCATACTCATTCACATAGGGTGGGGGGCCGGGATCTGGGGGCCCGCTTATTAAAGGGGGCTCCTGGATTCCGATAAGCCCCCCGCATACCCGAACAACCGACGGCCAGGGTTGTCGGGAAGAGGCCCTGTCCTCATCAACATGGGGGCAAGGTGCTTTGGGGTGGGGGGGACGCAGTGCGCCCCCTGCCCCCAAGCACCCACCCCCCCCATGTTGAGGGCATGTGGCCTGGTACGGTTCAGGAGGGAGGGGGGGCCGCTCTCTCGTCCCCCCCTCTTTTCCTGCGGCCTGCCAGGTTGCGTGCTTGGATAAGGGTCTGCTTTGGACTTTGGGGGGACCCCCACGCTGTTTTTAGGGGCTCCCGTTAATGTCCATACCAGAACTAAGGGCCTGGTATGCTCTTGGAGGGTAACCCATGCCGTTTTTTTTTTTTTATTTGGCGTGGAGTTCCCCCTAAAGATCCCTGTTCAGAACGCAACACATGTGCGAATCAGATGCGTGCCCATAGAACATAATGGGCCTGAATTCGCACCTGAGCCGCACCGCAATGCCTAAAGAACGCACACGTTTTTTCGGCAATGCGCAGTGCGAATGCATCGCACATATGTGAACCAGCCTCATTGGAATCAATGTATTTTATAATGTTATACGAATTGGATGCGGTGTAAGCCGCAACCAATTCGCATAGGTGTGAACCGGGCCTGAGGGTTCTTTGTCCTCCAGTGAAGCTGAGATACAAGACATTGAAGTGCAAGAGACTGAAGTGGAGAAGGATAGTATCAGTGTGCAGAGAACACTGAAGCCCAAAGAACAGTGAGCAAAGAGAATTATCCAACCACCTAAGAGACTGACCTATGACCAGCTGGGCAAATGCTCTGAAGAGATCTGCCATGCTGCAAGGAGAACTTCTGAAATGCCTGGTTCCTCCACTGCTGATTTAGTGGAGGGCAACCCTGACTCACCCCCTGGCACATCTATACAAGACACCACAGTGTCAGCTGCAGGTGTACAGAACAGTCTCCCTTCACATGATAATTGGCGGGAGGCTCCTCTGTCAGTTCTATGTCACCGCTTAAAGGCAAAAACATGTAACAGGTCACGAATCCTGAATATCTTTGGGGACCAAAGATTCAAAGCAGGGGGAGTATGTAGCGCAGGAGTTTTTGCCACATAAGTTACTGTGTATATATGTGATGTAGTTAAATTAGAGTTTGGCTCCCTCTGGTGTCTGTTTTATTTAATACTATTAAGACTTTTGTTTGGCTTCATCAACCACTTCAATACAGAGGCACTTATACACCTTCCTGCCCAGACCAATTTTCAGCTTTCAGCGCTGTCACACTTTGAATGACAATTGCGCCGTCATGCTACACTGTACCCAAACAAAATTTTTATCATTTTTTCCCCCACAAATAGAGATTTATTTTGGTGGTATTTGATCACCTCTGCAATTTTCATTTTCTGCTAAACAAATAAAAAAAAGACCAAAAATTTGGAAAAAAATATGTTTTTTTTTTGTTCCATTTACAAAACTTTGTAAATAAGTATGTTTTCTCCTTAGCTGATGGGCACTGATGGGGCTGCACTGACGGGCACTGATAAGGCGGCACTGATGGGCACCGATGAGGTGGCACTGATGATGGGCACTAATATGCGGCACAGATGGGCACTGATAGGTGGCACGGATGGGCACTGATCAGCGGCACGGATGGGCATGGATGGGCACTGATAGGTGGCACTGATGTACTGTAATGTATTGTACTGATGGATGCCAATCAGTGCCAAACAATAATGCCTGCCAATCAGTGATGCTCATTGTGGGCACTGATTGGCATCCATTGTGGGCACTGATTGGCATCCGTTGTGGGCACTTTTTGGCATCCCTGGTGGTCTAGGGTCGCATACCTGGTGGTGACATTCCTGGTGGTCCTAGTGGCGTCCCTGCTGGTCCAGTGTGGGCATCCTCAGGGGGGCTGCGCTGATAATCGATCAGCACAGACCCCCCCTGTCAGAGGAGCAGCCGATCGGCTCTCTTCTACTCACGTCTGACAGACACGAGTGAGTAAAAGCCGATCACCGGCTATTCGTGTTTACATCGTGATCAGTGGCGGTGCGTCCATAGAGGGCGCCGGAGCGCCGCCCCCTCTCGCTCCCGCACCGCCACTGAAAGACAATATACAGATTCATGCATTGCATGAATCTGTGTATTGTCACCGCTGCCGCGCTGCCCACTATACATATGGCCGGCCTCCTGGTGAGCGCCGGCCATATGAATTAGAGCGGCGGCCGGCGGTGGGTGTGGCTTGGAAGTGTCTATCAGAGCCAGCGGCTCTGATAGGCTTTCCGAGTACAGCTCTCACGCTGTATTCGGCTTCCAAAAACTCCTCCCAGGTACGCACGGGGGTGCGTTCCTGGGAGAAGACTGTGTGGAGGTTTCAGCCAATCAGGTTCACCGGATCTGGTTACCGGTAACCTGATTGGCTGAAGCGACATCGAGGGCGGAAGAACACATCGAGGACGGCGCGGACCGAGGAAGGTAAGTGCAGGGCTGGGGGGGGGAACAGGCTGCATTTGGGGGACAAACTGACTGCATATGGGGGACAAACTGGCTGAATATGGGGCACAAACTGGCTGAATATGGGGGGGAACAGGCTGCATTTGGGGGACAAACTGGCTGAATATGGGGCACAAACTGGCTGAATATGGGGGGAACTGGCTGTATATGGGGGACACGCTGGCTGCATTTGGGGGGAACTGGCTGCATTTGGGGGGAACTGGCTGAATATGGGGGACAAACTGGCTGAATATGGGGGAAAAACTGGCTGCATTTGGGGGGAACTGGCTGTATATGGGGGACAAACTGGCTGAATATGGGGGGAACTGGCTGAATATGGGGGACAAACTGGCTGAATATGGTAGGAACTGGCTGTATATGGGGGACAAACTGGCTGAATATGGGGGGAACTGGCTCAATATGGGGGACAAACTGGCTGAATATGGGGGGAACTGGCTGTATATGGGGGACAAACTGGCTGAATATGGGGGACAAACTGGCTGCATTTGGGGGGAACTGGCTGTATATGGGGGACAAACTGGCTGAATATGGGGGGAACTGGCTGCATTTGGGGGGAACCGGCTGAATATGGGGGACAAACTGGCTGAATATTGGGGGAACTGGCTGCATTTGGGGGGAACTGGCTGTATATGGGGGACAAACTGGCTGAATATGGGGGGAACTGGCTGAATATGGGGGGAACTGGCTGTATATGGGGGACAAACTGGCTGAATATGGGGGGAACTGGCTGAATATGGGGGACAAACTGGCTGAATATGGGGGACAAACTGGCTGAATATGGGGGACAAACTGGCTGAATATGGGGGACAAACTGGCTGAATATGGGGGGAACTGGCTGAATATGGGGGACAAACTGGCTGCATTTGGGGGGAACTGGCTGTATATGGGGGACAAACTGGCTGCATTTGGGGGGAACTGGCTGTATATGGGGGACAAACTGGCTGAATATGGGGGGAACTGGCTGTATATGGGGGACACGCTGGCTGCATTTGGGGGGAACTGGCTGTATATGGGGGACAAACTGGCTGCATTTGGGGGGAACTGGCTGTATATGGGGACAAACCGGCTGTATATGGGGGCACACTGGCTATATATATGGGGACAAACTGGCTGTATATGGGGGCACACTGGCTATATATATATGGGGGCACACTGGCTGTATATGGGGGCACACTGGCTGTATATATGGGGGCACACTGGTTATATATATATATATATATGGGGGCACACTGGCTGTATATGGAAACAAACTGGCTGTATTTGAGGGGGCAAACTGGTGGCGTTTGGGCACAGTGGCTGCGTTTAATGGGCACAGTGGCGGCAATTGATTTTTTTATTTTTTTTTCAGTTTGTTTGCGCCCCCCCAAAAATTTTGAGCACCAGCCGCCACTGATCGTGATCAGCTGTGATTAGACACGGCTGATCACATGGAAAAGAGTTTCCGTCAGAGACTCTTTACCTAGATCGGTGTTGCGGGCTGTCAGACTGACACCCCGCAACAACGACCGCCGCGATTCGCGCCCCCGGGGGCGCGCAGCGGCTCAATATCCTGATCACGTCATATGATGTCCGGTCAGGATATTGAAACCACTTTGCCGCCGTAATAGTAATAGGGCAGGCGGCAAGTGGTTAAACAAAGAAACAAAGCATGGTGGGAAATGAAGTGAAGGAGGAAGTGACTCTAATGCCATAAGTTAGTTGATGACTACAAACCCACAATGCAACTGTGTTACCAGGATACAATGCGCAATCGCACAGCCTGCTGGGTAAACAGATAAAAGAGGAGGTGTGGCCGGGTTTTTCTCTCTCTGGACGCCATCTTTCAACGTGCAAGAGGCCTGTGTGAGCAGGCCCAGGGCTGAGAGAGCCTGGGCCTAGATTTACAGAGCAGATCGCCTGACAGCGGGATCTTCGTGGACCGCCTGGCTGATCGAGCAGGCGGATGGTCCTGCGCTTCACACCATTGAAGCCATCCATTCACCAGCACTCTGTAAGAGGCCGCATTTGTGAACCGGCGCCATTGCCCACCCCAGAGACATCTGCCAGGGAGTTCCGGATGGAGCGGACCAGTGAGCTGAGGACTTGTAGCGGTGAGAAGGCACTTGCCTACTAAGTTGTGACTGAGTTTATAGAAGTGTTTCCTGTTACCCAGTACTGCGCTGGCTGACACCTGTAGTGCCACAGCTAGGAATCCACTACACCTGAGCGTGTTACATCTGGATTGACTGTGTAGCGGTTCTTTTCTGCAACCACACTACATCTTTATAGTTGGTAATCTATCTCACCTGACTTGGATTACAAATAAGTGCACCAACAGAGCTAGCTGAAGACGGATTGAATTTAAAGGACCAGTCATCGTTTTGCTTTTCCCAAAGCTTGTCACATAGGGATACTACAATGTGGAACTGCCACACAGAGGGAGCCGTTTAGCAGCATAGACTATTAGGTACTTAGTGTGGCTATTGCATCGTTGTCATTATTCTGTTTTTCTGGTGCATGTGTGTGTGACTTAGTGGGGAGGTGTTCCAATACCGTCATATAGTATTGGGAAGATCCCCCACTGTGCACCTATTCACATCCACCCCTTTCCAGGTTATGGTATTGGGGTTTAATGATTAGAAAATAACGAATAATTGTGTTTACATGGCCTCTACAGGGATCTGTGCATAGCCATATGTGTTGTACACTGTGTTTATTCTTATCAAGTAAACATTATACAACTGATCAAGCTTTACACTGGTGTGAGACTCTATCTCTTGCTACAGTGGGTAAGGTGACAAGTACCAAGGTAACGGTAATTATACAGTACTGTGTGATCTTACTGTGTTTCCATCTCCTATTTGTGTTTCACACTGATATTGTTGTACAGTTGTGCCAAGGGGGTCGAGACAATTTTCTGGGGTTGAAAGGCAGAGTGCAGGCCCAAAATTAATCCAGCAGCTCCTTCAGGGGTATCGCTACACAAAAAAAAGAAGTCACCTAATTAGTAAATAGAGTCCACCTGTGTGCAATTTAATCTCAGTATAAATACAGCTGTTCTGTGAAGCCCTTAGAGGTTTGTTAGAGAACCTTAGTGAACAAACAGCATCATGAAGGCCAAGGAACACACCAGACAGGTCAGGAATAAGGTTGTGGAGATGTTTTAAGCAGGGCTAGGTTATAAAAAATATCCCAAGCTTTGAACATCTCACGGAGCACTGTTCATATCATCACTTGAAACTGGAATGAGTATGTCACAACTGCAAACCTAGCAAGACATGGCCATCCACCTAAACTGACAGGCTGGGCACGGAGAGCATTAATCAGAGAAACAACCAAGAGGCCCATGGTAACTCTGGAAGAGTTGCAGAGATCCACAGATCAGGTGGGAGAATCTGTCCACAGAAAAACTATTATGCCTTGTACACACAACCATTTTTCCCGGCAGGAAAAAAAACGACGGGAAAACTGCGATTGAGCATACACACGGACGTTTTTCCTGGCGAAAAACTGTCATGGCAGTTTTCCTGCCGGGAAAACCGGTCGTGTGTATGAGGCATTAGTCGTGCACTGCACAAATCTGGCCTTTATGGAAGAGTGGTAAGAAGAAAGCCATTGTTGAAAGAAAGCCATAAGAATTCCTGTTTGCAGTTTGGGAGAAGCCATGTGGGGGACACAGCAAACATGTGGAAGAAGGTGCTCTGCTCAGATGAGACCAAAATGTAACTTTTTGGCCTAAAAGCAAACTGCTGTGTGTTTTGAGGAAAACGAACACTGCACATTACCCTGAACACACCATCCCCACTGTGAAACATGGTGGTGACAGCATCATGTTGTGGGGATGCTTTTCTTCAGCAGGGACAGGGAAGCTGGTCAGAGTTTATGACTTGAGACTGGGGCAGAGGTTCACCTTCCAGCAGAACAACGACCCTAAACATACAGCCAGAGCTACAATGGAATGGTTTAGATCAAAGCAAGGTCCATAAAGACATGGATGAGCTAGTTTGGGGTGGAGGAACTTGACTGGCCTGCACAGAGTCCTGACCTGCACAGAGTCCTGACCTCAACCCGATAGAACACCTTTGGGATGAATTTGAACATAGACTGTGAGCCAGGTCTTCTCATCCACATCAGTGCCTGACCTCAGAAATACGCTTCTGGTCAAACATTCCCATAGACACACTCCTAAACCTTGTGGACAGCCTTCCCAGAAGAGTTAAAGCTGTAAAGGGTGGGCCAACTCAATATTGAACCCTACGGACAAAGACTGGGATATCATTAAAGTTCATGTGTGTGTAAAGGCAGACGTCCCAATACTTTTCACACTATAGTGTATGCAGTGGCAACTGGTGCTCAAAAATTTTGGGGGGGCGCAAAAAAAAAAAAAAAAACATCAATTGCCACCACTGTGCCCATCAAATGCAGTCACTGTGCCCATCAAACGCAGCCACTGTGCCATAAAAATGTCGCCACTGTGCCATAAAATTGTCGCCACTGTGCCAAAAAATTGTCGCCACTGTGCCATGCCATCAAACGCAGCCACTGTGCCATCAATTGTCGCCACTGTGCCATGCCATCAATTGTCGCCACTGTGCCTATCAATTGTCGCCACTGTGCCATGCCAAACGCAGCCATTGTGCCATCAATTGTCACCACTGTGCCATGCCATTGTCGCCACTGTGCCTATCAATTGTCGCCACTGTGCCATGCCAAACGCAGCCACTGTGCCATGCCATTGTCGCCACTGTGCCCATCAATTGTCGCCAATGTGCCATGCCAAACGCAGCCACTGTGCCCATCAATTGTCGCCACTATGCCATGCCAAGCGCAGCCACTGTGCCATGCCATTGTCGCCACTGTGCCCATCAATTGCCGCCAGTTTGCCCCTAAAATGCCGCCAGACTGCCCCCCGCCCGGCACTTACCTTTCTCGGTCAGCCATCCTCGGATCCTCCTCCATGATCCCTTGATGTAGTCCCGCCCTCGATGTCGCTTCAGCCAATCAGGTTACCGGTAACCAGATCCGGTGAACCTGATTGGCTGAGATGCGTGTCAGTGTTAACCAAGGAACGCACCCCCCGTGCGTCCCATGGTTAACTATTTGGAAGCCGATTACAGCCCTCAGGCTGTAATCGGAAAGCCTATCAGAGCCGTGGGGGGCCGGCCAGGGGGCCGGCCATCTGAATAGTGGGCGGCAGCGGCGACAATACATACATTCATGCAATGCATGAATGTATGTATTGTTTTTCAGTGGCGGTGCAGGAGTGAGAGGGGGCGGCGCTCCTGCACCCTCTATAGACACACCGCCACTGAGTGTATGAATACATAAACTAGAGATTAGATCTATGGTCCCCTGCATGTCTCTGCATAGAAGACCTTACAATGTAAAGGGGGGGATGGGGGCAGCACTCTCAGCCGATCAGGGTTATGTTGCTTTGCAGAGCTTTGGTCAGCCTAACACTGAACACGAAGGAAAAGAAAAGGGGGTGACCACATTAATGTGCAGCTGTTACTTCATAGTACAGTCAGCAACTTGCAGTCCCTTTACAACAGAGCTCAGACTGGGGGGGTGAAACACAGCAAAGGGAGCCAATCAGTTGTGTGCAGTGAAAGGAGCATGCTGATAGGAGAACAACAGGAAGTAACACATAGATGAGCTCATTAGGGTAGGGTGACCAGACATCCCTGGTTTCCGGGGACAGTCCCCAGATTGAGGACACTGTCCCCAGACCAAGTCTGTCCCCGGTTTTGATTTTAACAGGGGCTGGGGCAATTTCAAAGACAGTCAGTAACGAATTAAAAAAATAAATAAATCTGAATTACACCCCCCCCCCCCGCTCCGCCGCCCCTAATAGCTTAGGGGGGTGGATTTGTTTTCCATTATCTGTGCCCCTTTCTGATGATCATGTGCTGGTCGGAGCGGAGGGAATATTTCTTCAGTTTCGGGTGCCCATTCAGCTCCGCTCCCATGTTCTTCTGCCTTGGCTCAAGTCCCGGCCAGCCGCCTGCCTATCTCCTTGCCTTCCTTGGTGGAGTGATCTTCCTCCACTCCCCACTCAGTAGTAGCCGGGGCCCCGGAGAGTGAGACTTGACAGGCTGTGAGGCGACGGGCAGAGAGTCGCTGATTGCCGCCATTACTAGTAAAAAAATAAAAAATTATAATAATATGTCCCCGGATTTCATTTAAAAAATCTGGTCACCTTACATTAGGGGGAGGGACAAGACCTATAAGTGTTATTTAGCTGCAGTTTAGAAAGATCAGGTCTCCTGCCCTGTCAGACATAACTGTGCTGTGTGGCAGAGCTGTGTAAATCTCATGAGTCCATGAACAGAAACACAAATCGTTTAGCAGCTAAAACAGTTTTCATATACCGTATGTATTTTATCCGTGTATTTAGCTGTTTGCCTGAAGTTCAGCATGTGTTTCTTGCCAGCGCATGAATACTGTAGCAAAATTGATTGGCTCCTTGTGCTGCTTCTCTCTTCAGTGTATGCTCTGCTGCACAGAGACTGATATGAAGACACATTCACATACTTAACACTGCTTGCAATTTTTTTTTTTTTTTTTTAATACATTTAACCACTTGCTGACCAGCCGCCATCGTTATACAGCGGCAGGTCGGCACGATCCCGCGAACCGTCGTAGTTGTACGTCGGTCCCTTTAAGCGGGATAGCAGGCGCGGGGGTGCCGATGCTCGTGACCGGCAACCGCGATGACCGCCGGCTGCGAGCGATCGCTGGCACGAGAGGCAGAACAGGGACTTGTGTGTGTGTGTGTGTGTAAACACACACATCCCTGTTCTGTGAGGAGAGACAGATCGTGAGTTTCTAATAGCTAGGAACCATGAGCTGTCATTTCTTCTAGGTCAGTCCCATCCCCCTACAGTTAGAAACACACCTAGGGAACGCATTTAACCCCGTGATAGCCCCCTAGTGTTAACCCCTTCCCTGCCAGTAAAATCTTTACAGTAATCAGTGCATTTTTATAGCACTGATCGAAGTATAAATGCCAATGGTCCCAAAAATGTGTCAAAAGTGTCCGATGTGTCCGCCATAGAGTCGCAGTCCCGATAAAAATCGCAGATCGCCGCCATTACTAGTAAAAAAAAAATAATAATAAAAATGCTATAAATCTATCCCCTATTTTGTAGACGCTATAACTTTTGCGCAAACCAATCAATATACGCTTATTGTGATTTTTATTACCAAAAATATGTAGAAGAATACATATAGGCCTAAACTGAGAAAAAAAAACGTTTTTAAAAAAAAAAAAATTGGGGATATTTATTATAGGAAAAAGTACAAAATATTGTGTTTTTTTCAAAATTGTCGCTTTTTTTATTTTTATTTTTTTTAAATTAAATCGCAGAGATGATCAAATATCACCAAAAGCCTTCTTGTTAAACAAAAAAAATATCACCAAAAGCAAGCTCTATTTGTGGGAAAAAAAGGACTTCAATTTTGTTTGGGTGCAACATAGCAGGACTGCGCAATTGTCAGTTAAAGCGACGCAGTGCTGAATCGCAAAAAATGGCCCGGTCATTGGGCAGCCAAATCTTCCGGAGCTGAAGTGGTTAAAGATGTATTAATGAATATGGATCTGCATTAAATTGTGACTTTCATCTTTAAGACTTGAATCTTGCTGTTATATATAGAACAAGGACACATGATCAGCTGGGCATACTGCCATGGCATATTTGTATATATTCAGGTCAGGATTTGTGGTTGTGTGAGCAGTTGGTAAAAACATCTTCATAACAGATAAAAACAGATTTTTCCCAGCAGTTTACATTCACACCTCTTATCCGAGAGCACACAGAGATAATTCTGAGTATAAAATCACTGAAAATGGTCTTAGGCCCCTTTCACACTGGGGAGGGAGGTGCGCTGGCGGTATAGCGCCGCTATTTATAGCGGCGCTATACCGTCGGAATTGCGGCGGTATTCGGCCGCTAACGGTGCAGTTTTACCCCCGCTGGCGGCCGAAAAAGGGTTAATACCGCCCACAATGCGCCTCTGCAGAGGCGCATTGCCGGCGGTATAGCCATGGTGTCCCATTGATTTCAATGGGCAGAAGCAGTGAAGGAGCGGTAAACACACCGCTCCTTCACCACTCCACAGATGCGGCTAGCAGGACTTTTGAAGCGGTCCTGCTAGCGCACCACTCCAGTGTGAAAGCCCTCGGGCTTTCACACTGGAGAAACAGGAGCCGCTGTTTCAGGTTGGTTTGCAGGCGCTATTTTTAGCGCAACAGCGTCTGCAAACCGCCCCAGTGTGAAAGGGGGTCTTAGATCCAGGGATTGTGTTCAGATTGTCTTTAGATCCTGCCTACGTGGCTCAAAAGAAAAAAAAAAGAAAAATCTTTATTCTCATCATCCTATTATAATTATATTTTTAATTGTGTCGTGGAAATATAGGTTGTATACAGAGCACACAGCCTATATTTCCTGTGCTAAAATAAGCACACTTCAGATTCATCTTTTTGCAATAATGCTGTCTTTAGGCTAAAATTCCACTCACCGTTCATCCCATCATTCATTCAAGGAAAGTAGCATCATCACATAGGTCTTATCGTCAGGCCATCCCAGAGCAGAGTGCCTAGCCGACGCCTCCTCAAAAACTTTTATTAGACTCAAAAGATCTCACCAGCAGGTAATCACCTCCCCCATGGGAGTGGTTATTACAGCATGTGACCTCCATGGGAGTGGTCATCACATGATGTCCTCTTTACACAGCAAAAGTCCATATAAGGACATCCCTCTAACAAGACGTCCCGTTACATGAATACCACACAAGAAATATATAAAATTCAATACAAATGGCTAAAGTGCTATGGGCGTGTCCAGGCAGGGAGAGTGCGCATGCTCCCAGCAAACTAAGCCGTATTGCTTTAAAACATGGACGCTCTCCCCGGCTCTGACAACGCTCTCATATTACCGTTGATAGGAATCCTTATTCTGCGCTATTCCATAGAATAACGCATATTCAGATTATACTATTATTGAATGGGGGAGGGAGGCTATCTGCAGACGCGCGCTACGAATCCCAATCAATGTTGATCAGACACAGCCGAGACAAGAGCACGCATCTGCCTATAACCAATGATCTCGTTGCAGAGCGAGCATATCCCCTCCTTAATGATCGTCCGTGCTAATGCACAGAGAGCCCCCGTCGGTGGACATATCCGCACCCTGCAAACATCACACTCCAACCTCAAGACGTTTTCCCCTATCAGACGGGATTCAACCAGCCTCAGACTACCCCAATCAGCTCTTTAGAGCGGGTTGCGGAAGTACTAACACTGGGTGACACTATGACAATACATATTAAATACATCTTAATAAAAATCTCCACAACAATTGTTATTGTTTTATTTTATTTTGTTATTATTACTAATTGCATAATTTTTATTATTATTATCGCATTAAGATCTTCTACTGTACTGTACAAGCAACATCGTACAGATATTATAGAATTTAAAGAGAAACTAAATAGTTTTTTTGACAAATTTTCTTTCTTTTTTTTTTTTTAAGTTAAAAAAATCCACAAACAAATGTTTTTTTTATAATTCTTTATTGATTTCAGCAAAATCTTTATTTTTTTTAAGAAATAATAATTACAGATTGTATAACAGGAGTTTTTATGGGTGTCTCATCCCAGAAAAACCTACAGGAAATTTGAGGGGAAAAAAACCTGTGATCTAAAGCCTTGTCGATTGTTTGCATTTTTCCGTGTCCTTGTCCCATGTTAAAAATGAGGATGACTAACTTAAATGCAGGCACATGTTATAACCTCAGTGATCTATAGGTATAAATATACTGTTTCTTTATGTACACAGGTAACGTGTAAATGAGGTATCATTCTAATCTAATGTACTCAATGTCACCATCACAATTTTGGTTGGATGTATTTGTTTTGGGATTTTTTATTTTTTTTCTAATGTCTGTAACAATATAGACAAAGTACCGTATATTTCTCTTTGTTCAGTTTTTTCCTGTAATTTGTAAAACTACAATTAAATTTATGCTGAAAAAAACAAAAACAAAGAGAATGCCTAAAATGGCATGAAAGTTTTTGAGGAACAGAGGACAACTTTCCACATATGTAGCTATCTATGGTCTTTGTCTAGTCTACGGTCAAACCTTCCTTCGTGAACTTGCTCATTCAATTTTTTTAGGACGAATACTAAACTATTTAAATAAATGACAGGAAAAATGAGGGAACCGCTTGGTTCCCTACACACGGTCGTTTTTCCCGTCATTTTTTCTCTTGACGAGAAAAACGACCGTCTGTGGGCTCCGCGGCAGTGTTTCCCTATGGGAAAACTGCCGCAGAAAAAAATGCTGGAAATAACGACGAGAAAATTTAGAACATGTTCTAATTTTTCACGTCGTTTTTTTATGCCATTTTTCTCGACGAGAAAAACGTCATAAAGCCCACAGACGATCGTTTTTCTCGGCGAAAAAAAAAAATGCAGTTTTTCTCGTCGAGAAAAGCGGTCGTGTGTACGCGGCATTAGGCTTAACCCTTTGAATCTCTACCCAAATATAACATTTTAAGACATATCCATATACATCAAATATCCTAAACGAGAAGCCTTTGATATGGCTTACCGTCTGAAAGGATTAGAAATAGAGACAGGCGATGAGAGGGATTTGGCAGCAGTTGATGTGTTGTAGATAGCAGAATGGTCGTGGGTGAAAAAGTAAAATCTGGTGGAGGGAGAAAGAAGCTGTAAATCAATTTCCATGGCGTCTTGAAAAAGATGGGATTTGTTAATTTATGTAACGGGAAACTAAATTGTTCTGAGTCAGTTATAGAGCAATTTTTATGTGTATACAATTTAAACTCATATGTTCTACTTTTTTCTTTTTTAGATACTAACCATATTATATCTTTTTTTTACAAACAAAATTACACAGTACACCTATGACATTGCATTGATTACATAGCTGATGCTGTTTCCTTTCAGACTCTCTCTCTACAACTGAAACTTTCTATGAAGCTGCCTGAACAGAACATGTGGGGGGAAAGAAAGAATTGCTATTCTGATTCATTCAGTCCTTTGTTAAATTCATCATCTTAAGCATCTTAAACTGTAAAATATCTGGACAGACATGTACCCTTTACATCTATATGCAAGATGTAGTAGGAAGCATATGGTGAGGGGTATATAATGGTAAGTTTTCTATTAAACTCCGCCCACTGACTTTTTTTTTTTCAATGATTTACAAGGAAAGCCTGAATCTCTTATTTGATCAGTATCCCACCATGTAGGAAACTGGGGCATCTCACACTCAAACCCGCACCATCAATACAGTTGCGGGTGGAGCTTAAGGCGCTCTAAAGGGAAACTCCAGATTGTTTGCTCATTAATCCCAACAGTGCAGGCAGGGGTTGCGGTCATGAGAAATCTGCAAGGCAGAACTCCAAGTTAGAAGTGAACACAAATGTCGTGGCACAATTAACTCTGTGGGGTTGTTTTACTAAAACTGGAGCGTGCAAAATCTGGTGCAGCTCTGCATGGTAGCCAGTCAGCTTCTAACTTCAGCTTGTTAACCATCTGCCGACCAGCCGCCGTCATTATAGGGTGGCAGGTTGGCTCGTTCCCGGGAATCGCCGTAGCTGTACGGCGGTCCCTTTAACAGCTACAGCGGCAGGGGAGCCGATGCGCGTGGCCGGCAAGCGCAATCGCTGCACAGAGAGCCAGAACGGGGATCTGTCAATGTAAACAAACAAATTCCCGTTCTGTCAGGGGAGCACAGAGAAATCGTCTGTTCCTAGTGAATAGGAACAGCGATCTCTCTATACTCGCAGTCAGTCCCCTCCCCCCACAGTTAGAAACACCTCCCTAGGGAACATTTAACCCCTTGATCGTCCCCTAGTGTTAACCCCCTCCCTGCCAGTGACATTTATACAGCAATCAATGCATTTTTATAGCACTGATCGCTGTATAAATGTCAATGGTCCAAAAAAAAGTGTTAAAAGTGTCCAATCTGTCCGCCGTAATGTCAAAGTCTCCCAAAAAAATGCTCATCATCACTATTACTAGTAAAAAAAAAAAAAAATGCCATAAATCTATTCCCTATTTTGCAGACACCATGACTTTTGCGCAAACCAATCAATATACGCTTATTGTGGTTTTTTTTTTTTTTTTACAAAAAATATGTAGAAGAATACATATTGGCCTAAGCTGATGACTGACTGAGAAATTCGTTTTTTAATTTTTTTTGGGGCTTTTATAATAGAAAAAATGTAAAAATATTGTTTGTTTTTTTTTCAAAATTGTCGGTCTTTTTTTGTTTACAGCGCAAAAAATAAAAACCGCAGAGGTGATCAAATACCACCAAAAGATAGTGTCATGGATATGCAGTAGTGTTTGTCTGTCAGCTTACCTTCCTTCCCATGTGTTCATCTTAGAGGCCTGAGCCCTTTCACCTGGCTTCCTTTATAATCTCCTCCCAGCCAGACTCCACCCCAGGCCCTATCACAGAACACTATATTAACCTGTGCACTGCAAGCCTGCTTTGCTGATCAACGTGTTTGTTAGGCATTGTGTGTTTGGGTTCCTGCCTGCCGTGTGCTACGTCTGTCTCTCTGTTACGTTATTGGCTTGTCCCCGACTATCCCCGTCTGCTCGTGACCCTTGACCTTCGGCTCGTTCTTCGTTATCCTTGTCTGCTTGTGGCCCCTGACCTTCAGCTTGTTATTCGGTTCTCTCTTATCGTGTGCTGCTGCTTCCCCTCTTTTCCCCCTATCCTACGGGGCGTGAGCTAGGAAACTCCAGGGGCCGCGACCTGGTCCCAGCCTGCAGCATAACATCCTCACCACTAGAGGCCCTGGAGAAGACCAGCTGGGTCTTAGACTCTGCGCCCTGGGGAATCTTGGCTCTAGCTCCCGTTAGGATCCTGGTTGTACTCCTCTGGTCCCGCTTTCCACAACCACCCAGTTTCCTATCCGCAGAAGCCAGCCATAGGGTTCACTACCTCGCGGTGCACTCCTGTCCCCCTACGGTGTGCATCTGTCACCTGGCCACAGGTGACCCTGACAGTTTGATCGGCCATGAACCCGGCTGACATCTCGCTACCCGCGGATGATCCATTACAGGGCATAGTTTGCAGACTTGAAACCCAGGAATCGAATTAGACTCAGGTGATGCGATTCCTCCAGGATCTGGCTTCTCGCTTCGAGCAGCTTCAGGCCTCCTTGGTAGGGATGAGCTTCGTGTTCGAGTCGAACATACGTTCGACTCGAACATCGGCTGTTCGATCGTTCGACGAAGATCGAACGATTTGGGCCGTTCGCGCCAAATTCGAGTGACGCGAACGGCCCACAATGCACTACGCCATCGCAGTGTCACCCAGGCGCTGTGATTGGCCAAGCATGCACTGTGACCCCGCATGCTTGGCCAATCACAGCGCCGGCAGCGAGGAGAGCAATGATTGGCCACAGGCAGGATGCCTGTGGCCAATTATTGCTGAGGGTGTTTAGTACACGCCCCACACTATAAAAGGCCACCAGCACGGCGGCCTAGTGTAGTGTGTTCCGGAGCAGGGAAAGAGAAGCATAGGCAGGGACAGTGACATTTATTTTTTCTTGCTTAACCTGGATTCCTTTAGTTTAGGGAAAGAGAAGGATAGGTAGGGAGAGTGTCAGTGTGTTTTACTGTGCGAATCCTTGTTTCTAGGGACAGGGAAGGACAGTGAGGGAATTCTCCTTGTGCTATAGTGTGCTTTAAAAAAACATTTTTTCTAGGGACAGAAAACTATAGGTAGGGAGAGTGTCAGTGTGTTTTACTGTGCGAATCCTTGTTTCTAGGGACAGGGAAGGACAGTGAGGGAAATTCTCCTTGTGCTATAGTGTGCTTTAAAAAAACATTTTTTCTAGGGACAGAAAACTATAGGTAGGGAGAGTGTCAGTGTGTTTTACTGTGCGAATCCTTGTTTCTAGGGACAGGGAAGGACAGTGAGGGAAATTCTCCTTGTGCTATAGTGTGCTTTAAAAAAAAATTTTTTCTAGGGACAAAAAACTATAGGTAGGGAGAGTGTCAGTGTGTTTTACTGTGCGAATCCTTGTTTCTAGGGACAGGGAAGGACAGTGAGGGAAATTCTCCTTGTGCTATAGTGTGCTTTAAAAAAACATTTTTTCTAGGGACAGAAAACTATAGGTAGGGAGAGTGTCAGTGTGTTTTACTGTGCGAATCCTTGTTTCTAGGGACAGGGAGGGACAGTGAGGGAAATTCTCCTTGTGCTATAGTGTGCTTTAAAAAAACATTTTTTCTAGGGACAGAAAACTATAGGTAGGAAGAGTGTCAGTTTCTTTCACTGTGATAATCCTTGTTTCTAGGGACAGGGAAGGAAAGTGAGGGAAATTCTCCTTGTGCTATAGTGTGCTTTAAAAAAACATTTTTTCTAGGGACAGAAAACTATAGGTAGGAAGAGTGTCAGTTTCTTTCAATGTGATAATCCTTGTTTCTAGGGACAGGGAAGGACAGTGAGGGAAATTCTCCTTGTGCTATAGTGTGCTTTAAAAAAATATTTTTTCTAGGGACAGAAAACTATAGGTAGGAAGAGTGTCAGTTTCTTTCACTGTGATAATCCTTGTTTCTAGGGACAGGGAAGGAAAGTGAGGGAAATTCTCCTTGTGCTATAGTGTGCTTTAAAAAAACATTTTTTCTAGGGACAGAAAACTATAGGTAGGAAGAGTGTCAGTTTCTTTCACTGTGATAATCCTTGTTTCTAGGGACAGGGAAGGAAAGTGAGGGAAATTCTCCTTGTGCTATAGTGTGCTTTAAAAAAAACATTTTTTCTAGGGACAGAAAACTATAGGAAGGGAGAGTGTCAGTGTGTTTTACTGTGCGAATCCTTGTTTCTAGGGACAGGGAAGGACAGTGAGGGAAATTCTCCTTGTGCTATAGTGTGCTTTAAAAAAACATTTTTTCTAGGGACAGAAAACTATAGGTAGGGAGAGTGTCAGTGTGTTTTACTGTGCGAATCCTTGTTTCTAGGGACAGGGAAGGACAGTGAGGGAAATTCTCCTTGTGCTATAGTGTGCTTTAAAAAAACATTTTTTCTAGGGACAGAAAACTATAGGTAGGAAGAGTGTCAGTTTCTTTCACTGTGATAATCCTTGTTTCTAGGGACAGGGAAGGAAAGTGAGGGAAATTCTCCTTGTGCTATAGTGTGCTTTAAAAAAACATTTTTTCTAGGGACAGAAAACTATAGGTAGGAAGAGTGTCAGTTTCTTTCACTGTGATAATCCTTGTTTCTAGGGACAGGGAAGGACAGTGAGGGAAATTCTCCTTGTGCTATAGTGTGCTTTAAAAAAATATTTTTTCTAGGGACAGAAAACTATAGGTAGGAAGAGTGTCAGTTTCTTTCACTGTGATAATCCTTGTTTCTAGGGACAGGGAAGGAAAGTGAGGGAAATTCTCCTTGTGCTATAGTGTGCTTTAAAAAAACATTTTTTCTAGGGACAGAAAACTATAGGAAGGAAGAGTGTCAGTTTCTTTCACTGTGATAATCCTTGTTTCTAGGGACAGGGAAGGAAAGTGAGGGAAATTCTCCTTGTGCTATAGTGTGCTTTAAAAAAACATTTTTTCTAGGGACAGAAAACAATAGGTAGGAAGAGTGTCAGTTTCTTTCACTGTGATAATCCTTGTTTCTAGGGACAGGGAAGGAAAGTGAGGGAAATTCTCCTTGTGCTATAGTGTGCTTTAAAAAAAAAAAAATTCTAGGGACAGAAAACTATAGGTAGGAAGAGTGTCAGTTTCTTTCACTGTGATAATCCTTGTTTCTAGGGACAGGGAAGGAAAGTGAGGGAAATTCTCCTTGTGCTATAGTGTGCTTTAAAAAAATATTTTTTCTAGGGACAGAAAACTATAGGTAGGAAGAGTGTCAGTTTCTTTCACTGTGATAATCCTTGTTTCTAGGGACAGGGAAGGACAGTGAGGCAAATTCTCCTTGTGCTATAGTGTGCTTTAAAAAAACATTTTTTCTAGGGACAGAAAGCTATAGGTAGGAAGAGTGTCAGTTTCTTTCACTGTGATAATCCTTGTTTCTAGGGACAGGGAAGGACAGTGAGGGAAATTCTCCTTGTGCTATAGTGTGCTTTAAAAAAATATTTTTTCTAGGGACAGAAAACTATAGGTAGGAAGAGTGTCAGTTTCTTTCACTGTGATAATCCTTCTTTCTAGGGACAGGGAAGGACAGTGAGGGAAATTCTCCTTGTGCTATAGTGTGCTTTAAAAAAACATTTTTTCTAGGGACAGAAAACTATAGGTAGGAAGAGTGTCAGTTTCTTTCACTGTGATAATCCTTGTTTCTAGGGACAGGGAAGGAAAGTGAGGGAAATTCTCCTTGTGCTATAGTGTGCTTTAAAAAAATATTTTTTCTAGGGACAGAAAACTATAGGTAGGAAGAGTGTCAGTTTCTTTCACTGTGATAATCCTTGTTTCTAGGGACAGGGAAGGACAGTGAGGGAAATTCTCCTTGTGCTATAGGGTGCTTTAAAAAAACATTTTTTCTAGGGACAGAAAACTATAGGTAGGAAGAGTGTCAGTTTCTTTCACTGTGATAATCCTTGTTTCTAGGGACAGGGAAGGACAGTGAGGGAAATTCTCCTTGTGCTATAGTGTGCTTTAAAAAAATATTTTTTCTAGGGACAGAAAACTATAGGTAGGAAGAGTGTCAGTTTCTTTCACTGTGATAATCCTTGTTTCTAGGGACAGGGAAGGACAGTGAGGGAAATTCTCCTTGTGCTATAGTGTGCTTTAAAAAAACATTTTTTCTAGGGACAGAAAACTATAGGTAGGAAGAGTGTCAGTTTCTTTCACTGTGATAATCCTTGTTTCTAGGGACAGGGAAGGACAGTGAGGGAAATTCTCCTTGTGCTATAGTGTGCTTTAAAAAAATATTTTTTCTAGGGACAGAAAACTATAGGTAGGAAGAGTGTCAGTTTCTTTCACTGTGATAATCCTTGTTTCTAGGGACAGGGAAGGACAGTGAGGGAAATTCTCCTTGTGCTATAGTGTGCTTTAAAAAAACATTTTTTCTAGGGACAGAAAACTATAGGTAGGAAGAGTGTCAGTTTCTTTCACTGTGATAATCCTTGTTTCTAGGGACAGGGAAGGAAAGTGAGGGAAATTCTCCTTGTGCTATAGTGTGCTTTAAAAAAACATTTTTTCTAGGGACAGAAAACTATAGGTAGGAAGAGTGTCAGTTTCTTTCACTGTGATAATCCTTGTTTCTAGGGACAGGGAAGGAAAGTGAGGGAAATTCTCCTTGTGCTATAGTGTGCTTTAAAAAAACATTTTTTCTAGGGACAGAAAACTATAGGTAGGAAGAGTGTCAGTTTCTTTCACTGTGATAATCCTTGTTTCTAGGGACAGGGAAGGACAGTGAGGGAAATTCTCCTTGTGCTATAGTGTGCTTTAAAAAAACATTTTTTCTAGGGACAGAAAACTATAGGTAGGAAGAGTGTCAGTTTCTTTCACTGTGATAATCCTTGTTTCTAGGGACAGGGAAGGACAGTGAGGGAAATTCTCCTTGTGCTATAGTGTGCTTTAAAAAAATATTTTTTCTAGGGACAGAAAACTATAGGTAGGAAGAGTGTCAGTTTCTTTCACTGTGATAATCCTTGTTTCTAGGGACAGGGAAGGACAGTGAGGGAAATTCTCCTTGTGCTATAGTGTGCTTTAAAAAAACATTTTTTCTAGGGACAGAAAACTATAGGTAGGAAGAGTGTCAGTTTCTTTCACTGTGATAATCCTTGTTTCTAGGGACAGGGAAGGAAAGTGAGGGAAATTCTCCTTGTGCTATAGTGTGCTTTAAAAAAACATTTTTTCTAGGGACAGAAAACTATAGGTAGGAAGAGTGTCAGTTTCTTTCACTGTGATAATCCTTGTTTCTAGGGACAGGGAAGGAAAGTGAGGGAAATTCTCCTTGTGCTATAGTGTGCTTTAAAAAAACATTTTTTCTAGGGACAGAAAACTATAGGTAGGAAGAGTGTCAGTTTCTTTCACTGTGATAATCCTTGTTTCTAGGGACAGGGAAGGAAAGTGAGGGAAATTCTCCTTGTGCTATAGTGTGCTTTAAAAAAACATTTTTTCTAGGGACAGAAAACTATAGGTAGGAAGAGTGTCCGTTTCTTTCACTGTGATAATCCTTGTTTCTAGGGACAGGGAAGGAAAGTGAGGGAAATTCTCCTTGTGCTATAGTGTGCTTTAAAAAAACATTTTTTCTAGGGACAGAAAACTATAGGTAGGAAGAGTGTCAGTTTCTTTCACTGTGATAATCCTTGTTTCTAGGGACAGGGAAGGAAAGTGAGGGAAATTCTCCTTGTGCTATAGTGTGCTTTAAAAAAACATTTTTTCTAGGGACAGAAAACTATAGGTAGGAAGAGTGTCAGTTTCTTTCACTGTGATAATCCTTGTTTCTAGGGACAGGGAAGGACAGTGAGGGAAATTCTCCTTGTGCTATAGTGTGCTTTAAAAAAAAAAATTTTCTAGGGACAGAAAACTATAGGTAGGAAGAGTGTCAGTTTCTTTCACTGTGATAATCCTTGTTTCTAGGGACAGGGAAGGACAGTGAGGGAAATTCTCCTTGTGCTATAGTGTGCTAAAGCATTCCTCATCAACCATCTTTGAAATCCTTGTTTTTTGGACAGTCAGGGAAATTGTCGTTGTGCTATTCTGACAAAAGCAATCATCCTCAACCATATTTAGAAAACCTTAAGTAAAGGGACAGAGAAGGACACCTGAAGGTAGCCCTTATTGCTTTTTTCCCATCTCCCTGCAGGCCATCTATTAGAATGTCTGGAAGGCAAACAAGGAGAGGCAGACAGTCAGGAGGCAATAAAAGAGGGCAAGCAGGCTCTGTGTCTGGGGGCAACAGTGCTGGTCGTGGACGCGGTGCATTGTCAACAGCACATGGCCATGGGACACGCTTTTCCTTCTTTTCGGCAGCTGGACATGTTGAGCCACATCATGCCGAAGACTTGGTAGAGTGGATGACCAAGCCCTCCTCCTCCTCCTCATCCTCTCTCACCCAGGCTCAGGGTACTGGAAAAGCAGCTGCCAAAGCGTCCTCTTCCCTGGTATCAATGTCAGACTCATCATCAGTCACTCCTTCCCTAGACCCACCATGTCCTCCTCCTGAGGAGTCCCCCGAACTGTTTGAGCACAGTGTTGGATACATGCTCCAGGAGGATGCCCAGCGTTTCGAAGGGTCTGATGATGAAACCCAGCTACAGGAAGGCAGTAGCGTGAGAGCAGACAGAGGGGATGCTCAAGAAGGACACCAATCTGGCAGTCATGTTCCAGCAGCTGCAGCATACTGCCAGATTGGCTCAAGTGATGAGGAGGGAGGGGATGATGAGGTCACTGACTCCACGTGGGTGCCTAATAGGAGAGAGGAGGAGGAGGAGGATGAGGAGGAGGCACATCTCCAACGAGGCAGGATGCCCTTTGGTGGCCAGCGTAAGGGCAGTACACCGACGGAATCACACCGCAGAGCTCCGCCTGTGCAGGGCACTGCCTCTGCCCGTCATTCAAAAAGTTCTTTGGTGTGGGCCTTTTTTGAGGCTAGTGCATCAGATCGCACAGCTGCTGTTTGCAACATATGTCTCAAGCGTATATCGCGTGGCCAAAACATCAGCCGCTTGGGTACCACATGCCTGACCAGACATATGTTGACCTGCCATGCAGCTCGTTGGCAAGCCTACCTCAAAGACCCACACCAAAGAACAAAGCGGACCTCTCCTTGCACCGCATCAGCTGGGACCTCCAACCCCACTATAACTTCAGTCCTCTCTGAAACATGCACTGAGGGGAATGAAGGTGTAGAATTAGATGTGTCACAGCCAAGTACTTGCGGCCACTCTGCTAGCAGTACACCGACGTCCGATTCTAGCAGGCAAATTTCCCTGCCCCAGCTGCTGGACCGTCGAAAGAAGTTCACTCCCAGCCATCCACATGCCCAGCGGTTGAATGCTAGCTTGGCTAAATTGCTAGCGCTTCAACTGCTGCCTTTTCAGTTGGTAGACTCGGCCCCCTTCCGTGAGTTTGTGCAATGTGCGGTTCCTCAGTGGCAGGATCCCAAACGCCACTTTTTCTCACGGAAGGCTATTCCGGCTCTCTACCGGCATGTGGAAGGCAATGTCTTGGCCTCGCTGGACAGGGCGGTCAGCGGTAAGGTGCATATTACCGCTGACTCATGGTCCAGCAGGCATGGACAGGGACGTTACCTTTCTTTCACGGCCCATTGGGTCACTCTTTTGGCAGCTGGGAAGGATGCAGGACAAGGTGCAGTAGTGTTGGAGGTTGTTCCACCGCCACGCCTCCAAAATGCTACTACTGGTTGTGACACACCTCTCTCCTCCACCCCCTCCTCTTCTTCTTCCTCCATGGCCTCTTCCTGTGGTTTGTCCTCGGAACCAGCGGTGCTCCGTAGGCGTTCAAGGGGCTACGCAAGTACGCAGGCAAAAAGATGCCATGCCGTGCTTGCGCTGGTGTGTTTGGGGGACAGAAGCCACACTGGGCAGAGGTCCTGTCTGCTCTGCAGGGCCAGGCCGAGAGGTGGTTGACGCCACGCCAGCTTAAGCCAGGAATGGTGGTTTGCGACAATGGCACCAACCTCCTCTCCGCCCTCCGACAGGGACAACTGACCCATGTGCCCTGTGTGGCTCACGTCCTTAACCTGGTGGTGCAGCGGTTCTTGGGCAGGTACCCGGGCTTACAGGATGTCCTGAGGCAGGCCAGGAAAGTCTGTGTGCATTTCCGCAGATCTTATAATGCCAGTGCTCGCCTGGCTGAGCTGCAAAAGGAGTTGAACCTGCCCAAGAACCGCCTTATATGTGACATGCCCACCAGGTGGAACTCAACGTTGGCCATGCTGCAGCGGCTGCACACGCAGCAGAGGGCCATCAATGAGTACCTGTGCGACTACGGCACCAGGACAGGGTCAGGGGAGCTTGGTTTTTTTTCTCCACGCCAGTGGGGCATGATCAGGGATGCATGCACTGTCCTGGCACCATTTGAGGAGGCCACGAGGATGGTGAGCAGTGACAGTGCATGCATCAGTGACACTGTACCTCTTGTCCACCTGTTGGAGCACACGCTGCGTGGAATAATGGACAGGGCACTTGAGGCAGAACAGAGGCAGGAAGAGGAGGACTTCCTTGCCTCTCAAGGCCCCCTTTACCCAGACAGTGTTCCTTCTGTCCCACCCATCGCACAGGAAGAGGAGGAGGAGGAGGAGGAGGATTGTGTCAGCATGGAGGTGGAGGCTGGCACTCAGCATCATCAGCAGCAGTCTTTTAGGGATGATTTACAGTCCCAAGAAACCAGTGGACTTGTACGTGGCTGGGAGGAGGTGGCTGCGGATCATGTCGTCCTTAGTGACCCAGAGGACTCCGGAGCGAATGCCTCAGCAAACCTACGCTGCATGGCCTCCCTGATCCTGCAAAGTCTGCGGAAGGATCCTCGTATTCTTCGGATCAAGGAGAGGGACCATTACTGGCTGGCCACTCTCCTTGATCCACGGTACAAGGGTAAGGTTGCGGACCTTATGTTACCGTCGCAGAGGGAGCAGAGGATGAGACAACTCCGGGAGGCCTTGCAGAAAGGTCTGTGCAACGCGTTCCCAGAGACTGGGAGGTTACAAACTCCTGGTCCTGGACAACGAGTTGCTGAGGCTTCGGCCAGTCAAAGAAGGAGCGGTGGGGAAGGTGGCCGTCTGACCGATGCGTTCAGACGATTCTTTAGTCCGCAGCCCCAAAGTATGATCGGTTCCAGCAACCATCGCCAGCGTCTGATAAACATGGTGCAGGAATATCTAGGGGCAAGGTCAGACTTGGACACCTTCCCCACCGAAAATCCTCTGGCTTACTGGGTCTTGAGGATGGATCACTGGCCAGAGCTTGCACAGTATGCAATTGAGCTACTGGCCTGTCCTGCATCCAGCGTTCTTTCGGAACGCACATTCAGTGCTGCTGGAGGATTTGTCACGGATCACAGGGTGCGCCTGTCCACCGACTCGGTTGATCGACTGACTTTCATCAAGATGAACCAGTCTTGGATCACCACCAGCTACCACACACCTGATGCTGATATAACAGACTAATTGATTTTAACATGTCACATCCCTTCAAGACTGATGCTGATGCTGAGTGCCTGTGCTGTTATGTTGACTGGCTATCCTCCTCCTCCGAGTCCTCAATGATACGATTGATGATGATAGCTTGGAAGATCATTTTTGTTTATGGGTGCCGCCACCAGTGGCTAAGGCCCAATTTTTCAGCCCCTGTTTTACAGGGGCGTGTAATTACAATTTTTTTAGCAATAATTTGCCATAGGGCTCATTGCTGTGCTCCAAGTACAGTATCTGTGAGGGGTTGGAGTGTTGTGGCACCAGTGCCTAAGGCCCAATTTTTCAGCCCCTGTTTAACAGGGGCGTGTCATTACAATTTTTGAAGCAATACTTTGCAACAGGGCTCATTGCTGTGCTCCAAGTACAGTATCTGTGAGGGGTTGTAGTGTTGTGCCACCAGTGCCTAAGGCCCAATTTTTCAGCCCCTGTTCAACAGGGGCATGCAATTACAATTCTTGATCTAATAATTCACAGCAGGGCCCATTGCTGCACCCACCAAGAGTAACTCTGAGGGCTTACAGTGTTGTGGCAACGCCACCACCACCACCACCACGAAACGCCCAATTTTTCAGCCCCTGTTCAAAAGGGGCATGTAATTACAATTCTTGATCTAATAATTCACAGCAGGGCCCATTCCTGCACCCACCAAGAGTAACTCTGAGGGCTTACAGTGTTGTGGCAACGCCACCACCACCACCACCACGAAAGGCCCAATTTTTCAGCCCCTGTTCAAAAGGGGCATGTAATTACAATTCTTGATCTAATAATTCACAGCAGGGCCCATTCCTGCACCCACCAAGAGTAACTCTGAGGGCTTACAGTGTTGTGGCAACGCCACCACCACCACCACCACCACCACCACGAAAGGCCCAATTTTTCAGCCCCTGTTCAAAAGGGGCATGTAATTACAATTCTTGATCTAATAATTCACAGCAGGGCCCATTCCTGCACCCACCAAGAGTAACTCTGAGGGCTTACAGTGTTGTGGCAACACCACCACCACCACCACCACCACGAAAGGCCCAATTTTTCAGCCCCTGTTCAACAGGGGCATGCAATTACAATTCTTGATCTAATAATTCACAGCAGGGCCCATTGCTGCACCCACCAAGAGTAACTGTCCTGGCTTACAGTGTTGTGGCACCAGCACCACCATCAAAGGCCCAATTTTTACTACCACTGTTCAACAATTATATGTAATTAAAATTCCTGATATAATAGTTGACAGCAGGGCGTTCCAGCACCAACCAAGAGTAACTGTGAGTGCTTACAGTGTTGTGCCAACACCAACAACTAAGGGGCCTATTTCTGCAGAGTATATACGGCAGGTCCCTACTTTCAAACATCCAACTTACAAACGACTCCTACTTGCAAATGCAAGAAGACAACAGGAAGTGAGAGGAAATCTACCCCTTGGAAGGAAAATTCTCTCCTGTAAGAATTAATATGGGAGAAAGGTGTCTCCTCTGTACTGATGCTTTATCAGCAATCCTTGTTTCAAGAAAAACACCACATTTCAAAAACAGTTGTCATTGGGACGGAAAGTGAGGTGAAATGTTCTGAACAGGGGCACAGACAGCAAAACAAATGTTACAGGGGTGATAACCCTTACCTATGTTTTCCAAAAAGTTTAAAAATAGATTTTTGGGCTGGAGCTACACTTAAACAATGTACCTGTTCAAAATTACAAACAGATTCTACATAAGAACAAACCTACAGTCCCTGTCTTGTATGCACCGCCTGTATACGGCTGTTCAGAGTATATAGGGCCTTTTTTATTTTATGTGCGGGGTTCCCCTTAATATCCATACAAGACCCAACGGGGCTGGTAATAGGCTGGGGTAGGGGGGGGGGTCATGGGGTAGCTATGCCATTTTTCTTAAAGATTTTCATCCATATTACCGGGACCAGACATTACATTAAAGCCGCAAAAAGTTTTAAATGGCTTTTTTTTCCTTTAGAAGTGTCATTTTGTGCAGGGACAGTTCTAAACACGGGAAACACGTGGCACTTCACAGGCATACTTTAGACACCCCCCAGGTACGATATTTAAAGGAATATTTGACTTTTTTTTTTTCACTTTATGCATCATTAAAATGACTGCTCCCGAAAAACGACCGTTTTTAAAACTTCTTTTTGCATTGATACATGTCCCCTGGTGCACAACCCGGGTTCCCAAACCCTTTTTAGGACAATAACATGCATAATAGTTGTTATAATTAGCACTTTAGAATTCGAACGTTCGCATCAATTGTATTTAATAGGGTTCTAATGTTCGTACGAACTTTCGGTCCGTTCGCGGGTTCTGGTGCGAACCGAACCCGGGGGTGTTCGGCTCATCACTACTCCTTGGAAACCCTGAATCCGCAACCTCAAATACAATCAACGGCTGCACCTATTGCACCAGTTGCAGCCACACACTCACTACAACTGCCAGCTCTGTCCCGTTTCTCTGGGGACTCCAAGGCTTGCAGGGGGTTCCTTAGCCAATGCACGATTCATTTTGAGCTCCAGCCCCAAAACTTCCTGTCTGATCGGGCTAAAGTAGCCTATATCATTTCCCTCCTCTCTGGTGAAGCTTTAGCCTGAGCAGCCCCTCTGTGGGAACTGAATGATCCAGTGGTTTCTAGCCTGTCTGGCTTCTTGAAACTTTTTCGGAATATCTTCGAAGAACCGGCTCGTGTCTCTTCAGCGGCCAGCGCCCTTTTACGTCTCCGCCAAGAGTCTGCTTCTGTGGGACAGTATGCCCTTCATTTCCGCATACTGTCGGCTGAGTTGAGCTGGAACAATGAGGCCTTAGTCGCAACCTTTTTGCATGGCCTGTCTGATAGAGTGAAGGATGAATTAGCAGGAAGAACCATCCCCACTGATCTGGCCGGCGTTATCTCCTTGTGTAACCAGATCGATATTCGCTTTCAGGAGAGGACCTTAGAAAAGCAACGCCAGCACTCCTTGGTCCTTAGTCAGCCTGAACTCCCCTCTCTTCGACCCGTAGAGCATCTCCTACCAGCTGAGGAACCCATGCAGCTGGGTCGGACCAGGCTATCCCCCGAGGAACGTGCTAGGCGCAGAACTCTTGGTCTGTGTCTTTACTGTGGGGGCAAAGGTCATTTTCGTGACACTTGCTCTCTTTGTCCAGAAAAACGTTCGGGTCCACTTCATCTGGAAAGTGGAGTATTGGACCCAGAAATATCACCTTCCCCTTCTCGTCTTCTGCTTTCTGTGTTCCTTCATGTTGGTGCTTCTTCTCATTTGGTCTCAGCATATCTGGATTCTGGAGCCGCTGGTAATTTTATGGACTGGGAAATTGCATCGTCCATGAGACTTACTCTTTTGCCCCTCACCACGCCATTGGTGGTCTTGGCGATTGATGGTACTGTTCTCCCAGGGGGACCTATCCGCTTCCAGACCCTCCCTGTTAAGATGTCGGTAGGGACACTCCACCAGGAGTGGATATCCTTCCTTATCTTACCCAAGGCCTCAACGCCTATAATTTTGGGTCTCCCATGGTTACAGCTCCATTCTCCTCATGTGGACTGGACTACTGGACAGATCCTGGCTTGGGGTCCCTCCTGTTCCTCGTCCTGCCTACCCAAGGTTGCCCCCTGTGAATCTGAGCCGGTCATTCATTCCAGGTTGCATAACCATTTACATTTGTCTGTCCCTAACCACCCTTGGACGCACAGCCAGGCTAGCTTGTCTACAAGTCCTGCAGTCGCTACGTCTTGCGATGCGATTCAGGTAGTCGCTACACCTGACTCAGCTATTCACTCTGCCTCTGTACTAGTTATGCCAGTCCAGCCCATGCCCAGTGAGCCTCCTACTTTTTCTTGTTCGGGACATTCTGCTTGTCCTTCAGCTATTCAGCTTGACTCCGGCGACATGTCACCTTCTAACCAACCTGACTTCAGGGTTCCACTGACATCTGCCCAGTCTGATGGTCCTGTGCAAGATGACCAGTTCCCCTTTAAGGGTCTAGGGGACCCTCCTCAGATTCCTGTTGATCCTCTCATGCCCTTGCTTATTCCTAGAGAGCCTTTGGTCCTCAATAGATCTTCTTGTCATCTCCCTACCTCGTTTTCGGTCTCTGAGGATAATCTTAAGTACGAGGTTAGACAAGTTCTGGATTCTCGGCTCTGCAGAGGCATTCTTCAGTACCTTGTGCATTGGAGAGGTTTTGGTCCTGAGGAGGCGTCTTGGATCGCTGCATCTGATGTCGCTGCACCTCATCTGTTGAGAAGGTTTCATCAGAGATTTCCCTTTAAGCCTGGGTCCAGGCGGGGGAGGGCCCATAAGAGGGAGGGTACTGTCATGGATATGCAGTAGTGTTTGTCTGTCAGCTTACCTTCCTTCCCATGTGTTCATCTTAGAGGCCTGAGCCCTTTCACCTGGCTTCCTTTATAATCTCCTCCCAGCCAGACTCCACCCCAGGCCCTATCACAGAACACTATATTAACCTGTGCACTGCAAGCCTGCTTTGCTGATCAACGTGTTTGTTAGGCATTGTGTGTTTGGGTTCCTGCCTGCCGTGTGCTACGTCTGTCTCTCTGTTACGTTATTGGCTTGTCCCCGACTATCCCTGTCTGCTCGTGACCCTTGACCTTCGGCTCGTTCTTCGTTATCCTTGTCTGCTTGTGGCCCCTGACCTTCAGCTTGTTATTCGGTTCTCTCTTATCGTGTGCTGCTGCTTCCCCTCTTTTCCCCCTATCCTACGGGGCATGAGCTAGGAAACTCCAGGGGCCGCGACCTGGTCCCAGCCTGCAGCATAACATCCTCACCACTAGAGGCCCTGGAGAAGACCAGCTGGGTCTTAGACTCCGCGCCCTGGGGAATCTTGGCTCTAGCTCCCGTTAGGATCCCGGTTGTGCTCCTCTGGTTCCGCTTTCCACAACCACCCAGTTTCCTATCCGCAGAAGCCAGCCATAGGGTTCACTACCTCGCGGTGCACTCCTGTCCCCCTACGGTGTGTATCTGTCACCTGGCCACAGGTGACCCTGACAGATAGCTTTATTTGTGGGAATAAAAGGACAGCAATTTTGTTTGGGTACAACGTCGCACGGCCGCGCAATTGTCAGCTAAGGCGACGCAGTGCCGTATCGCAAAAAATGGCCTGGTCATTAAGGGGGAAATCCTTCCAGTCCTTAAGTGGTTACATTAAGCTTTGACAAAAAACCTGGAAGCTGATTGGTTTCTATGCAGAGCTGCACCAGATTTTGCACTCTTCAGTTTTAGTAAATCAACCCCATTGTGTCTCATCCACTTCACAGCAAAGTTACACTTGACTAACTGCACACAGCCTTCCTTCCATGGTGCAGCACTTTCGAAGGGATACCGCAGAGCCTGCATCCCACTCTCCAGCCCAGCTTTGATGTCACTTCACAGCAGTGACATGTTACTAGAATCCAGTCGATTTTCGAGTCTGCAGACTTCTTCCCCATGTCATACAGCTAGATAAATAGGGGCTCCGTGATTCAGGTCTAGTCCTGGATACACAGGGGCACCAGCCCCTAGGGAGAAGTTTACATTCAGTGACCCCCCCTCGCTACCAGAGCACACACCATCATCCTTGCTGTACACACGCTGGCTGGCACCTTAACGACTTGCTAACCACCCTATAGAAGTTTTACTGCTACAGGGCAGCAGCTGTGTTTTGGATCATGTATATATACGTGATCCTGCACTTTCACCTTTGCTATAATTATTCAGAAGCCGATCTGCCAGTGCCAGGCACACAATGTCCGCTGCCACCCACCAATCGTTGGGCAGAGATTCAAAACGGAGCTCTGCCTATGAAAATTGTTCTTGAAATTTTATAGATAGGTAACTCCTATCACCATATTGATTAGTGGTTCTAAATTAATAACTACTGCAGAAGGGAACAGACACAAAAGATACACTCAGCATTTTAAAAAATAACTGTTCTGTTTATTTGACACAATTTAAGTTTTTTTTATACACATGATTACATAGGTATCACATTAACCGCTTGCCGACTGCCTCACGCACATTTACGTCAGCAGAATGGCACGGGCAGGCAAAGCAACGTGTATATATACATTGCTTTGAACCTGCCCCCTAGCGGACGCGCACGCGCCGCGGTCTCCGTGACCGTGCCCGCGGGATCCATGGACCCGATAACCACCGGTGTTCCGCGATCGGGTCACGGAACGGCAGAACGGGGGGATGCCTTTGTAAACAAGGCATCTCCCTGTTCTGTCTAGTGACAGGACACTGATCGTCTCGATCAGTGATGTGTCACAGTAAGCCACGCCCCCTAACAGTTAGAATCACTTCCTAGGACACACTTAACCCCTTCCCCGCCCCCTACTGGTTAACCCCTTCCCTGCCAGTCACATTTATAAAGTAATCAATGCATTTTTATAGCAATGATCGCTGTATAAATGTGAATGATGCCAAAATAGCGTCAAAAGTCTCCGATGTGTCCACCATAATGTCGCAGTCATGCTAAAAATCGCAGATATGCCGCCATAACCAGTAAAAAGAAATAATAATAAAAATGCCATAAAACTACCCCCTATTTTGTAGACGCTATAACATTTGCGAAAACCAATCAATATTATTATTGTGATTTTTTTTTACCAAAAATATGTAGAAGAATACGTATCGGCCTAAAATGAGGATTTTTTTTTTTTAATTGGGAGGTGATCAAATACCACCAAAAGAAAGCTCTATTTGTGGGAAAAAAAAGGACGTCAAATTTTTTTGGGGAGCCACGTTGCACGACCGCGCAATTGTCAGTTAAAGCGACGCAGTGCCGAATCGCAAAAAGTGGCCCGGTCATTTGGCAGCCAAATGGTCCAGGGCTGAAGTGGTTAACCTCTTCCCACCCGCGCTATAGCCGAAAGATGGCTACAGTGCGGGCCTAAATTGCCGGAAGGGCATCCATGTACGTCCTACCGTGAATGCGCTGCCTGCCACAGATCGGAGTAAGGGGCCGATCCCTGCCCTTTACCATGTGATCAGCTGTCAGCCAATGAGAGTTGATCACGTGATGTAAAAAACTGCTTTTTTTCCCCTCACACTCATAGTGTGAGGAGGAAAAAAATAAGCCAATTACCGGCTTGTGTAAATGGGACATCAGTCCCATACACAGAGAGCCACTGCTGCTAGGCAGTGCCCACCAGTGCCACCTATCAGTGCCCATCAGTGCTTCATCAGTGCCACCTATCAGTGCCTATCAGTGCCCATAAGTGCCAGCTATCAGTGCCACCTCTCAGTGCCCTTCAGTGATACCTATCAGTGCTCTTCAGCGCTGCCTATCAGTGCCACCTATTAGTGCCGCCTATCAGTGCCACCTCTGTTCCCTTCAGTGCCGCCTATCAGTGGTCTTCAGCGCTGCCTATCAGTGCCCTTCAGTGCCGCCCATCAGTGCCATCTATCAGTGCCACCTTATCAGTGCCTATCAGTGCAGCCTCATCAGTGCACATCAATGAGGGAGAAAAATTACCTGTTTGTAAAATTTTATAACAAATTATAAAATAGTTAAAAAACTGTCTTTTTTTGTTTGTTTAGCAAAAAATAAAAACCCCAGTAGTGATTAAATACCACCAAAAAACAGCTCTATTTGTGTAAAAATATGATAAAAATTTAATTTGGGTACAGTGTAGCATGACCGCGCAATTGTCTTTCAAAGAGTGAGAGCGCTGAAAGCTGAAAATTGGCCTGGACAGGAAGGGGGTTTAAGTGCCTGGTAGGCAAGTAGTTAATATTACAATTGTATTTTTATGGTAACAAGAGGCGTGACATCGGCAGGCTAAATTATAATTAGGATTCTAATCAACATGTATTCCAAAAGTCAGATATCCTTTCTGACAGGGGGGAAGGGATGGATTTTGTAATCCTGCAAAGCCGGGACTAAAATCTATCTCTTGTCCTTGTAAAAGCAGCACATACAGTACACAAAAACACTGGTTAGGCACACAATTAACCCTTTGATCGCCCTAAATGTCTAAGGCTGGGTTCACACCTATGCGTTTGCGTTTTTGAGCTTGGAGTCTTTACCAAGTTCGCAATCAGTCGTTCAGCGGTTGCTTTGCGTTTTTAGCTGCCGACCTGGCAAGTCTCGCCGCTGTTAATAAAAAAAACGGCATGGGTTCCCCTCCAGAAGCATAGCAGGCCCTTAGGTCTGATATGGACTTTAACGGGAACCCCTACGCCGAAAAAAAAACGGCATGGAGTCCCCCCAAAATCCATAGCAGACCCTTATCAGAGCACGCAGCCCGGCCGGTCAGGAAAGGGGGGGGACGAGCGAGCGCCCCCCCTGAACCGTACCAGGCCGCATGCCCTCAACATGGGGGGGTGGGTGCTTTGGGGCAGGGGGGCGCCCTGCGGCCCCCCCCCACCCTAAAGCACCCTGCCCCCATGTTGATGAGGACAGGGCCTCTTCCCGACAACCCTGGTCGTTGGTTGTTGGGGTATGCGGGCGGGGGGCTTATCAGAATCTAGGAGCCCCCTTTAATAAGGGGGCCCCCAGATCCCGGCCCCCCACCCTATGTGAATGAGTATGGGGTACATCGTACCCCTACCCATTCACCTGGTGGAAAAAAAATGTCAATAAAAAATGTCAATAAAAACACTACACAGGTTTTTAAAGTAATTTATTACACAGCTCTGGGGGTCTTCTTCCAACTTCGGGGGTCTCTTCCGACTTCGGGGGTCTTCTTCTAACTTCGGGGGTCTCTTCCGACTTCGGGGGTCTCCGGTGTCGTCTCCGCGCTCTCCGGTTCTTCTCTCACTCTCCAGTTCTTTCTTCCTTCTGCCGGGCCTCCGCTATCTTCTTCCAGCTCTTCTTTGTCCCCTTCTTCCCTCTTCTCTCCTGGAGATGTTGACTCGTCGCTTTTTCCAGCTGTAATGCCGTGTCTGCGGCATGGGCGTGGTCACTGGGTGATGCCACCCAGTGACCCGCCCCCATATGATGTCACAGTCCCATCATTCCCCGGGACTGTCACGTCATATGGGGGCGGGGTCACTGGGTGGCATCACCCGGTGACCACGGCCATGCCTATATAAGTGAATGCGCTCCGCGCACACAGCATTACAGCCGGAGACAGCGACGAGTCAACATCTCCAGGAGAGAAGAGGGAAGAAGGCGATGAAGAAGACCGGGCACCCGTTAGCAAAAGAGCTGGAAGAAGATAGCGGAGGCCCGGCAGAAGGAAGAAAGAACCGGAGAGCGAGAGAAGAACCAGAGAGCGTGGAGACACCGGAGACCCCCGAAGTCAGAAGAGACCCCCGAAGTTTGAAGAAGACCCCCGAAGTTGAAAGAGACCCCCGAAGTTGGAAGAAGACCCCCGAAGTCGGAAGAGACCCCCAAAGTCGGAAGAGACCCCCAAAGTCGTAAGAAGACCCCTGGAGCTGTGTAATAAATTACTTTAAATACGGTACCTGTGTAGTGTTTTTGTATACAGTCCACAAAAGATGGGACGAGGTCCCCTTATTTGTAATGAATTGGCTTGCTGCTTCACTAAAGATCCCCCTATGTGTTTCGCAGGGTCAATTGCCCGCTTTCTCAGGAGAGCATGTAGAGAGGTCATATACTTAAGTAGTCCAGCCAGAGCCCAGACTTAAACCCAATTGAACATCTCTGGAGAGATCTGAAAATGGCCGTGCACCGACGCTCTCCATCCAACCTGATGGAGCTTAAGAGGTCCTGCAAAGAAGAATGGGAGAAACTACACAAAAATAGGTGTGCCAAGCTTGTAGCATAATACTCAAAAAGACTTGAGGCTGTAATTGGTGCCAAAGGTGCTTCAGGCTGGGTTTGCGCTATCTTCACAGCAGGGGTCCGGTGCGTCCCCGTTCATCGTTTCAGGCCTGATTTCAGTCCGAATTTTTGAATTCAGACCTGAAACAGACCAAAAGACTCACAGGACCCCTGTGCAAATTCGCACCGGAGCCGCAGCGGAGATATGTGAAGCGGCTTCATAGAGAGCCGGTCAAAATCTCCTGCCATTGCGAATTGGATGTGGGGAACACATATTTCCAATAGTGTGAACCCAGCCTCAACAAAGTATTGAGCAAAGGCTGTGAATACTTATTGTGGAGAGTCAGTCAAGAGAGGGTTAATAAAACAGGGCAAGTACTTCCCTTTCAGGCCTGCTTATTAGGCACCTGGTCAGAGAGCAATGGCTGTGTTGGTATCAGAGCTGAAAGTGGTTGTAAACCCACTTAGACAACTTGAACCTACAGGTAAGCCTAGATTAAGGCTTACCTGTAGGTGCAAGAAATATCTCCTTAACCTACATAGTTAAGGAGATATTTACTATAAAGCGATGCGCCGATGACGTCACGCGCATGCGCACTAGCGGGCCAGCTTCATTGTCAGTTTTCAGAATGGGCTCTTGCCGGTGATGTAAAAAAACCTATGCAGGGTCTCGACCGCGTCACTTCCGGTGCAGCTACGTCAAAAACACAGCTGATGACGGGCTCGACTGCGCATGCGCGGCTTCACCGCACCTATACCGCGCATGCGCAGACGCTCGGTTTAGTCCGTGAAAATTCTAGACTCGAGCTGGCGGGCGGAGGCGTTGCGAATTGCTTAACATCGTCGGCAGCACCGCCTCCAGACCCGCCCCCAACACGCCCCTAGCTTGCTCTGGAGAGGGGGGCGGGCCCCGTGCATAGCACTGTATACAGTATATTATTGGGACCGTCCGAGGTCGAGAGAAAATATAGAGCTGCACCGCCTCCAGCCCCGCCCCTAGCCTGCTCTACTGAAGGGGGCGGGCCCCCGTGCATAGCACTGAGTCCAAGTACAGTACTGTGCATTGTTCTGCCATCAAATATGCTGCCTCACTGTGCCCGTCAAAAGCAGCCACTGCACCCAGCAAATTCAACCACTGTGCCCGTCAAACAGCAAACGCAGCCACTGTGCCCATCAAATGCAGCCACTGTGCCCGTCAAACGCAGCCACTGCGCCCATCAAAGGCAGCCACTGTGCCCATCAAAGGCAGCCACTGTGCCCATCAAAGGCAGCCACTGTACCCATCAAAGGCAGCCACTGTGCCCATCAAAGGCAGCCACTGTGCCCATCAAAGGCAGCCACTGTGCCCGTCAAACGCAGCCACTGCGTCCGTCAAACGCAGCCACTGTGCCCATGAAACGCAGCCACTGTGCCCGTCAAACGCAGCCACTGCACCCAGCAAACGCAGCCACTGTGCCCATCAAACAGCAAACGCAGCCACTGTGCCCATCAAAACGCAGCCACTGTGCCCGTCAAACGCAGCCACTGCACCCAGAAAATGCAACCACTGTGCCCGTCAAACAGCAAACGCAGCCACTGTGCCCATCAAATGCAGCCACTGTGCCCATCAAACGCAGCCACTGCGCCCATCAAAGGCAACCACTGCGCCCATCAAAGGCAGCCACTGTGCCCATCAAAGGCAGCCACTGTGCCCATCAAAGGCAGCCACTGTGCCCGTCAAACGCAGCCACTGCGTCCATCAAACGCAGCCACTGTGCCCATGAAACGCAGCCACTGTGCCCGTCAAACGCAGCCACTGCACCCAGCAAACGCAGCCACTGTGCCCATCAAACAGCAAACGCAGCCACTGTGCCCATCAAAACGCAGCCACTGTGCCCGTCAAACGCAGCCACTGCACCCAGCAAACGCAACCACTGTGCCCATCATACACAGCCACTGTGCCCGTCAAACGTAGCCACTGCACCCAGCAAACGCAACCACTGTGCCAGTCAAACAGCAAACGCAGCCACTGTGCCCATCAAATGCAGACTTTGTGCCCATCAAACGCAGCCACTGCACCCAGAAAACGCAGCCACTGGGCCCGTCAAACGCAGCCACTGGGCCCGTCAAACAGCAAACGCAGCCACTGTGCCCATCAAATGCAGCCTTTGTGCCCGTCAAACACAGCCACTGCACCCAGCAAACGCAGCCACTGGGCCCGTCAAACGCAGCCACTGGGCCCGTCAAAAGCAGCCACTGGGCCCGTCAAGCAGCCACTGCACCCAGCAAACGCAACCACTGCACCCAGTGTCGTGGAAATATGGGTTGTTTGCAGAGCACACAGCCCATATTTCCTGTGCTCTATAAGCACACACTTTAGATTCATCTTTTTGCAATAATGCTATCTCTAAGTTTGCTAAAATCCACTCACCGGTCATCCCATCATTCATCCAAGAAAGGCAGCACCACAAAAGCTTATCTTCTCATCAGGCCATCCCAGCATAGACTGACTAGCCGACGCCTAATCATAGGCTTTTATTAAACTCAAAAGATCTCACACAGGAGGTGATTGGCTGCAGCAACCAATCCCCTCCCCCATGGGCGGGGACCTCACAGAATGTCCCTACCATACAGGAGAATGACCATACAAGGACATCCTTCCAAACAGATACAATGTTCATTCAAATTGACTAGCGGTGACATACACTGCTACCAAATGACAGGAACTACACAACAATTATGCCTCAAATGGACCACAATTATTTTATAGTTATGCTACTGTTCCTGTGGACACAGATATGTGCGCTCAGAGTCATTTAACGCCCCCCGCCAGGGGTCGGCCAGTTCCCCCAACGGGGCGCAAAACAACATCTCTAAATGGAGCAAACATCGCTGTCTCCACAGGAAGATTTTCCCGCCACCGATCTTCCACCAACGTCTGTATGTGCAAATACGCTCAGATGAGCGCATTACAGCAAAACTGACACTGGGGGGACATCTGACAACATACATTAATACATTTCCATAAAAATCTCCACAACAGTCCTCCCTTTTTTGTCATATGCACCCCATGTGTCCATCGATGAGAGTTGATCTGCTTCTTACACCTGGAAATGAATCAGTCCTTAGTCCATAAAAAGGAGAACACGGCTTGACATGTAGACTCTACTCTTCAGGGGCATGACTTATAAAGGAGGACACGACATGGTGAGCTGTAGTAATCGCTGATCCGTCTGTGATCCTCTGTGTCTTGTATGTGGGTCCGGTTTCGGGGCGTCTCATCAAGGAAACTCTGGTCACGCGTCAAATCAGGCAACAGGAGCCTCTCGTCGCGACATAGAAAGAATAGAAATAAAAACGACATGAGTATATATATTCCCACTTCCTTTAACCACGATCCGCTGTAAAATAAAAATTAGATCCCCAAAGATTCCCAGACCCTTAAAATAGACTCCCAACCTTCACTTAGCTACAGCTCTGGGTTCAACAATTACATGAAGAACCCTATCCTTAACGGATGAGAATTGTTCAATCGTATCCCAAGCCCGAGCCCCCCCCACCTTGTACATGCAGGACCCCATGCCCAGACCTGGTCGGGGTTGGTGAACAAATCCCTTCTAGCTGTCCCTGCCATTCTTAATTTCCTGCGCCATCAGATCCTCGCGATCGGCCATGAGATAAGATGCTGGGACAGCTTCACCATCACGCATGAACCTCTTGCTTTGGGGGAATTACCTTTATAAGCTGCAGATCCACATAAACACCAAACTAAAGTTCAAACACACTTGTGGGCTGCCTAGATACCCAAACCGACAAGAGACAGAGCCATTAAAACTAAAACCAATTTTACCCTCTAAAAATGCATCGTTAGATTCCATTGACAAGTGTCTGTTTGGAGTCTTCACTAGTTTGTCAAAACTCCTCATACCCAAAATAACATCATAAATGACATGTACCGCTGTCATCGCTGGGGACTAAAACTCGGTGAAGACTCAGAACAGACCATCGGTCCTGTTCGCTTTCTGAGCTAGTCAGGACATACACTTTAAATAATAACTTGGGATGCTTTTCACCGTTACCCTTGCTAAAATTTACTAAACAACAAAAATATAAATAAACAAAGATACTCCTCATTCTTTGGTGTGGTTGAGCCGCTTCTTGCAGTGGCTGGCGTGGTCTCATCCCTCAAGCTTCTTTACAACGACCCAGTCACCTGGTTGGAAAGAATGTAAACTGATTAAGTCAGGGTCCAGGAGGGACTCGTGAAAACCTTTTGGTGGACATTTTGAAGTTCATGTCACAACGATCGCACCCACCCCATCAGCCGAGAATATAAGTGACAGCTAATGAGGAGAGTACGACCCTGATTTTGATTGACCTCCAAACAACCCTCATATGACAATAACCCAGACATCGGGACTGTGGTCACTGCATAACCTGTGCGTGGCTTACAATACCTGGAGCCATTGACAAGGTTCTTAGCCTCTGGGATGGGAACCTACTTCACCAGACTGCTGCTTGCCGATTCAAATTCTATTAAAGAAAGACAGTCTTGGCACAAACTTGGTTAGAATTACAGAGGTTATTATTAGTTTGAAAAAAAAACTGTCACTCTTTCATTTTATCATTCTCCCCCCTTTTCTTCCTCATTACAGACTGAAGGAAGAAATGCGTGGTGCAGGAAAAAAGAAACAATGAAATAGCCTATGATACTTTTACCTCCTTAGACTCGTATTTATCCATATGTACAGCTGTCTACATACACTTGTTCTCTGTGTACAAACTCTTTGGACCTGAAAAATACTTATAAGCAAAATCATTACTCTATTCTTCATATTTAACCTGCAAAGAATGGAAAACAATAATGACATTCCTGTACATTGGTAAATTGTCAATGACATTCTTTCAAAACCGATTCAAACAAAACCCTCTGTAACCCTTACTTTTCCCGTTCCTACAAAAATACAACAGCCGCGACGCATCGAAGGATCGCCGCGGTAAGTTCGAACATATTCACGTTACTACATACAAACATTCCGATACAAACGTGGGGGAAATACTTCCCAGTTTCCAAAACCACAAATGAAAAAAACAAAAACAGCCAGAATTCTACCTTCACTCTTTCAGCAATAGGAAAAAATACAATGGGAATATGAGAGCAGCTCGAGAAGCTTGCATGGACCAGCCATACAAAGTTCAAACAAACGGGCATGAGACTACACCTCCATCAACACTCATCATTACAGATTTCTGAAGCCGCAGCTCAACTACATCCATTCCAGAGGGATACCCAAAATAGTATCCTTGGACCACCTATGTTAATCTTTTTTGGGTTCAAAGGCCTTTGCCCCAAAACTAGGCTTCGTGCACTGTGTGACCGTCTGACTATGGGAAGCCTCCATTCCTTCCCTTTGCACAGACCTCCTTGTGTCCATGGCGATTCGAATCGGCTTATCATCTTAAACCTGCGTCCAGGTTAAACCGTTGCACCCTTTTGGAGATCACCGCCCGGTGTCTTCTTATACGGTGAATTGCAGAACTACAACCACTATATGGTCAAGTCCTCCAACTAGAAACCCTAACCGAGGCGTCAACTCTATGGCTTGTTGTCCCAACACTTTTGGAACTACAGAACAACCACAGATCAACCCCCGAATTAGGCCTCTACCCCTCACAGTGTATGCATACACAAGCATTTTCCGCTATACACCCATACACTGCGTTGTCAGACTAAACCTCACAGAACACTTACGCCAGTTTACCACCTGCAGAACAATGTGGCTTCTCTCTCTGTATCTAGATGATAAAATAATGGTGATACCCCGTTTGCTCTCTACCCAAAACTGTATTACAGTACAAAACTTCACAAAACTGGAACAAAATATAAAAAAGACTTTTAAACGCCAAAATGCTTTCCATTTTCCTTCCAAGCACAAATCTCATTGCTCACCTTTAAAAACCCCAAGCTCCTCCCACTAACTTTCTGCTGATATATAAATGCTGAAAAGAAACTTCCGGTTATGCTCAGCTCTTAAAAAAACCAAACTGGTTTATTTACATATCAATTGTTCAGGAAGAGGGAGGGGGAGGGGAGGCCTTAGAATCGCCTTGTCTATCAAGACTTCAAAAAAAAAATCCATGGCTACACATCATATATATTTCAACCATTTAAAACCTTGTCAAGGAAATGATGGAATAAACCCCCCTTTGCAAATGGGAGGGAATCCCCCCTGACCCACATTCCCTGGAAGTCAGACCATAAGTTGGGACTCAAAATACAAACTCCTGCCAAAAGATGGCTATACAGTACAAGTTCCAAAAAATGAATTGCTCTCTGGGAAACTCCCAAATATTTAAACATAAAAACACATCATTGTACAAAAACTCTGTTAGTCTTACAATCTATCAAAATTCAGTGTAAAGTGAAGTTTTTCTTAAAACCAAAATCCAATGCAAAAAAACCGCCGCGCATATACTGCAAAGTCAGCTGACCCTGCAATAGCTTACATTCACTTAAATGAAAACAGAGAAACCTTCCTCCTAACACCATCTGCATGGAGTTTGCATGTTCTCCCTGTCTCTGCGTTGGCCTCCTCCCACACTCCAACTGCTGGTAGGTCAGCCAGATCCCATCCATAAATAGGCCCCAGCATGTGCGTGTGTCCGCAAGCACGTTGTGGCCCCTCGGGGTAAGACCGCGCTATTTCAAGATACCTCTCAACTCACCTCAAAAGGTGATGCTTAGAAAAGCAATTTAAACCAGCGAATTCATTAAACAAAAACCAGTCTCTCAGTATGTCACCCTGGTGTCTCACTACTCTTCCCAGCAGTGCACAGGTCAAACTGTAAACGCATAAAACATAAGAAAACTGCGCCGATCAACAAATGCCAATACAGCATATTCAGGAGCCGTGTTTGCTAAACTGGAACTTCCTATCTCAAACTGTAAACGTCTCTCAAAATGGCCGACAAGCCAGGACCACAAAATGGTGGATGAAAACCGCACACCTCATGGACAACAATGGCGCCATTAACGCATGCAATTTTTCCCGCCAAAACCAGCATGGGAAGTCACAATGAACACCACATTGGTTCCCCTACACAAAGAAAAACACAAATTGCCTCTACCAGGTTCCAACGCAGAAAAGATCGCACTATATTCGCACCAAACATCAAAATCTGCCCCAAAGGCTGAGAAATTCCACCAGCGAAATAGCAGACGAATGCCACATGGTATAGTGCCCAAAAGAAAGGTGGCTGAACCTTCCCTTATAGGATACCCACAGGCTAAGGAAAAACTGTGCCTCAAAATGGCAGACAAACCTGCAAGGCTAACAAAAACCAAGAATGGCGCCATTACTTTTTCCCGCCAAAACCAGGATCTCTTCACTAGAGAACCAAAAATGCTTTTCTCCACAAAGACAGACTACACCATTGAAACTTTTCTAAATTATCATCAAAATCCACTGAAAAAGGTGTCAGCTACACTCTACAAGGACCACATGTACACTTACAAACTTAGCCTCCCTTTTGCCAACTAAACAGCACATTCAATAAATGTTAGTTACATCAACAATATTAAAAACATATTCATTTCTCTAAGTTAATATACTCTGAGATATTCACCACTTTTCTCTACCTAAAGTTCACACACACAGTGGCCTCAGCTTCCATAACAAGCCATTGCAGAGACATACTATGTCTGCCTTCTAGCAATGCCTGCCCACTTGGATATGCGGCGGGAACTTTCAACTCAAAAACCAAACACTTTTGTTAAAATATTTTTACACTTAAGGGGACATGTGTCTTTGTCCCCTATAAAGGCAAAAATCACAATTTATCCATTTCTATTTTTCATAGAAATCACAAACACTACACACATACAGTACAATGTTGCTTGTATGTCTGCTTAGAGTGTCTTTCCCTCAGGGCAAAGCCCCAGCAACACAAAACAGTGGGCAAGCCCTTCCCCCATTCAAGCACATGGCTCACAAACAAACCTCTGAGAAATACAAAAAGCTCACCCAAACACACACATTGCAGACTGAATAATCCCACATCTATACCTTCATTTCATACACAATATACAGTTTATATTTCTCGCTTAGTTACACTCTTACAGCCCACAGTTTCCATCAGATCCTCTCTCAGGGCCCTCCCACTACAAAACTCCTGCATGCTATTTACAGAAAGTCACCAACTTTCACCCTTGTAACTGAGATGCTGCCTGCCTCTCCCCCACTAAACCTCATGGCTCACAAGGACCAGAACAATGCAGCAGCCATGGCTGGCAGCAGACTGCTCAATACATCGCACAAACAGCCATCCCTTACACAATTTCAATCGCACTCATGGGTACACATGTCCTACATCACACAAACAATCTAATCACACACAGGCATACACAAACAAATTCACAAGCATACGATCGGATTCGCAGACATACACACACACACGCACTGCAAACTTAAATCATTGTTTCAAAAAGACAATTTTTTTTTTTTTCGTTTCAAAGTACAGCCTCTTCACGCATCAATCACATCGCAGGTCCACTCTCCTCCTCTGCTGATCTGATGCTCAAAGAGGCCGCAATTGGTCCCACCAGAGTCGCCATTTTACTGTCGTGGAAATATGGGTTGTTTGCAGACCACACAGCCCATATTTCCTGTGCTCTATAAGCACACACTTTAGATTCATCTTTTTGCAATAATGCTATCTCTAAGTTTGCTAAAATCCACTCACCGGTCATCCCATCATTCATCCAAGAAAGGCAGCACCACAAAAGCTTATCTTCTCATCAGGCCATCCCAGCATAGACTGACTAGCCGACGCCTAATCATAGGCTTTTATTAAACTCAAAAGATCTCACACAGGAGGTGATTGGCTGCAGCAACCATTCCCCTCCCCCATGGGCGGGGACCTCACAGAATGTCCCTACCATACAGGAGAATGACCATACAAGGACATCCTTCCAAACAGATACAATGTTCATTCAAATTGACTAGCGGTGACATACACTGCTACCAAATGACGGGAACTACACAACAATTATGCCTCAAATGGACCACAATTATTTAATAGTTATGCTACTGTTCCTGTGGACACAGATATGTGCGCTCAGAGTCATTTAACGCCCCCCGCCAGGGGCCGGCCAGTTCCCCCAACGGGGCGCAAAACAACATCTCTAAATGGAGCAAACATCGCTGTCTCCACAGGAAGATTTTCCTGCCACCGATCTTCCACCAACGTCTGTATGTGCAAATACGCTCAGATGAGCGCATTACAGCAAAACTGACACTGGGGGGACATCTGACAACATACATTAATACATTTCCATAAAAATCTCCACAACACCAGCAAACGCAACCACTGTGCCCATCAAATGCAGCCACTGTGCCCATCAAATGCAGCCACTGTGCCCGTCAAACGCAGCCACTGCACCCAGCAAACACAACCACTGTGCCCGTCAAACAGCAAACGCAGCCACTGTGCCCATCAAACGCAGCCACTGGGCCCGTCAAACGCAGCCACTGGGCCCGTCAAATGCAGCCACTGGGCCCAGCAAACGCAACCACTGCACCCAGCAAACGCAACCACTGTGCCCATCAAATGCAACCACTGTGCCCGTCAAAGCAACCACTGTGCCCAGCAAACGCAGCCACTGCATCCAGCAAACGCAGCCACTGTGCCCATCAACTGCTGCCACTGTGCCCATCAAACCCAGCCACTGTGCCCATCAAACGCACCCACTATTGACGCCACTGTGCCATCAAACGCAGCTACTGTACCGATCAATTGCTGCCAGTGTGTCCCATCAATTGCCGCTACTGTGCCCCATCAAGTGCTGCCAGTGTGCCCATCAATTACCACTAATGTGCCCCATCAAATGCTGCCCGGCACTTACCTGTCTCGCAGCGGGTCAGCGGCGGTGTCCTGCACGTCCTCCATGTCTTCTTCCGTCCTCTCTCAGGCATCCAATCACAGCGCCTGACGTTTCAGCCAATCAGGGGACCGGTAACAGACTCGAGCACCTGATTGGCTAAGAGGCAGTTTAATGTTAGCAAAGCGAATTCCTTTGCTTTGCTAACACAACACTGAGTGAACAGAGAACGCCCAGCATGGGGCCCGCTGTTCACCTTTTTGGGCGCCTATTAGAGCCTATGGCTCTAATCAGGTGCTTCCAAAAAACACCCCCGCCGATGTAATTCAGGTGCCTGGCGCCCGAAAAGGGGCCGGACACCTGAATAGGGGGTGTCAGCAGTGACCATAGATAGATTCATGCAATGCATGATTCTATCTCTGGTGATAGACTGGTGCCAGGAGAGAGGGGGCGGCACCCATGCGCCCCTTATGGAAGCACCGCCACTGCGTACTCTTTGATCTTTTGAAAAGTGTGATGTTAAGCCGTAGCTGTGCTCCTTCGGGATATGCTGCTCACGCATTCGTGCTGCTGGAGGGAGCCCAGACCACCATAAACGAGGGATCTGCAAACTTGGTCATGGTGAGTGAGATCATCCCATATCCCACTCCATCTTGCCTGAGGACAGGGACCCCCCCCCCGAGGACAGGGACCCTCTCCCCCCTCTGAAAACAGGGACCCCCCCGAGGACAGGAAAACCTTCATCCCCCTGAGAACAGGGACTCCCTTCTCTTCTGGGGACAGGGACTCCCTTCTCTCCTGGGGACAGGGACCCCCATCTTCCCTGGGGAACGGGACCCCACCCCTCCCCTAAGAACAGGAACCTGATCACCCTGTGTGTGCCAACCTCACTGCCCTGCCTGCCATGTGTCCTGTGTGAGGGCCCTCCTGTGACAGCTCTTATCAGAACTTCATCCCACTTTGTGATCCCCCTACATGACTGATCCCTCTGTGTGCACCCCTTAAACGGGGAACCCCTCTGTTTGCTACCCCTACATGTCTGCATACTCTGACCACAACCTGTACCATTTCCACATCCTCTGACTGCCTCCTATATCCTGTGTGCCGTCCTCTGACCACCTCCTCTATCCTGTACACATGTTCTAACCACCTCCTGTATCCTGTCCACAGCCTCTAACCATCTCTTGTATCCTGTCTGCCATCTCTGACTATCTTTTGTCTTTTATCATATCTGCAGTCTCTTAGGGAGAGTCTGGAGAGGAATCAGGAGTGAGAGCGTCGCCAGAATTGGGATTACGGGAGGAGTCAGACGTGTATGGACTGTGGAGAACAGACTATAGAATAAAACCAGAGCCACCAACCAGGAGCCATCTAACTGAGCCCTGCACGCTGCACCGGAGAGGAGGTCAGTGACAGTGCCGTCAGGCCAGTCTGAGGGGGGGGGGTCACTGATGTAAGGGGGGAGTGAATACAATTATGTAAGTGGGCACTGATATAAAGGTTTCCCCTTATATCAGTAACACCCCCCCCTTGTCTTAGTGTATTCACTCTGCGGAAGGTGGTCTCTGGTCACCAGAGTCCCCCCCACATCACATTTCCCAGCATTCCCCTTTACATCAGAGTCGGCAGGCTTCCCCCTTACAGTGCAAGGGAACTCAGATGTAAAGGAAAATGCTGCAGAGCATAATCTAAGGAGGAACTCTGATGTAAGGGGTGCTCTGGTCAACGCGAGTCACACATGCGCAGTAGGGAATCAGGAAGTGAAGCCGCAAGGCTTCACTTCCTGATTCCCTTACCGAAGATGGTGGCGGCAGCACCGAGAGCCGAGGGATAGATACGCTTCGGGTGCCGACATCGCGGGTGCCCTGGACAGGTAAGTGTCCTTACTTTAAAAGTCAGTAGCTGCAGTATTTGTAGCTGCTGACTTTTAAAAAAATAAATAAAAAATTGGCGGACTAAACTGTCTCCCAGCTGGCTGTTCTTTTACAAAGAATTTTATCATTATCCATAGCGACTACACAGTTCAACAATGTAATAAATACATTATGAATAAACATAACAGAGAAACAAAAAAACATTTTGTGAAGGAGATAAATATGCTAGTAAGAAGAAAATAATAAAAGACAACACAGTAAAAAGCAAATGAAAGTTAGGTACATAAAGATATTTAAATATGTGTATGTCCCAGAAATGGCACTAGGGCATTGTCCATTGTACAACAGATACTTATAGAGTCCAACTGAACGGGGACCTAAGTATAAACAGTGCTAGGCATATATCCATGTACCCAACTCTTCGAGGCCTATGCCCGGTGGCCTGATAGATTTGAAGATGAGAATGAAGCCCCATACACACGGTAGGACTTTTTGACAACAAACTTCAAAATGAGCAAGTTTTCAAAAAAATCCTACCGTGTGTACGCTCCATCGGACAAACTTTTTTGGTTTTCATCGGACAAAAGTTCGCTCTGCAAACGGACAAACTTTTCGGCAACAAATATCCTACGGTGCAAAGTCCTATCGTGTGTACAGAAATCCATCGGACTTTAGTCCAAAGTACAAACACGCATGCCCAGAACCAATGTTAAAATCAACAACTAACAATAGCAGAAGTTGACCAAAGGGTGGCGGTAAAGAGCAGAAAAATCACGTGATTTTGGGAAAGTTTGCAGAAAAAGTCCTGCCGTGTGTATGTGTTCCCGGCTAACGCCCTTCAAACAAAAATCCACGGAAAAGTTTGTTTGAAGTCCTACCGTGTGTATGAGGCTTAAGAAATTAAAATACTGGAAAGGGGAAGAAAAAGCAGGGTCAAAGAAGAGCAGAGAGGGGAAGGGTTAGAGAAAGGGGGGGGGGGGGTTCCCGCGGCAGGAAGCCAGAGCACTTCAGATCCGTAGTGGAGTGGCGTCAAATCTTCTCAGCTGGCTGTTCACCCCTCTGATCCCTTACATTTTATTTATTTTTTATAAATTTGCAAAGATTTCGAACAAACTTCTTCCACGTTGTCATTATGGGGTATTGTTTGTAGAATTTTGAGGAAATTTAATCAATTTTGGTATAGGGCTGTAACATAAAATGTGGAAAAGTTGAAGTGCTGTGAATACTTTCCGGATGCACTGCAGATTGTAAGCTCCTTGAGGGCAGGGACTTTGCTAATGTAAAGCGCTACGTAAAATGATTGGTGCTATATAAATACCTGTGTAGCGGGTATGTACTTTCCCGGGTGTAATTCAAACTGGCAGAGACACCAGCGATGTGCAGTTCCTTGCGGTCCAGCGGGTGGCGCTGTTGCCCTGGGCTGGGGTTGAGCCATTGCTGTGTGCTGTGCCTCCTTTTTTTCCTCCCTCGGCAGCGGTATGGTGGGGCGGGGAACCCGCCGTGCTTGCTGGGAGAGGGTATAAAGGGGCCAGCCATCTTTGTCACGGGGTCGAGTCCCAGGCACCTTCAGCCTGTGGGCGTGTGGTTCGTGTCGGTCCTCTAGGTGGCCTAGGCCTAGAGGACGTCCGGAGGTCGTGTTCCATCCCAGGCACCTTTAGCCTGGGGTGAGGTACGTCGGATGGAGGTCTGGAGCTCAGTGCCCAACACTGAGTTCCGCGAGGGAAGGAGGTCCTAGGGAATCCAGGGATTGGGTACCCGAATCCGGAAGGCGTAATGGACCGGGGGGAGCTCCTCACTTGAAGACCGGGTGCAGCATATTGCCAGTGACAGGTGGGTCTCCCATCGGAGACCGCCTGGAAGGAAAATCCCCTCTCGCTAGGAGACCTCAGCCCACTTTCAGGAAGGAAAGTGGAGAGTTCATTGTGTCTGGGCCTACTCGCATCCACACCTCCTTGTTTGTTCTGTTCTTTAAGGGAGTCTAAAGCCTCGTACACACGGTCTGACTTCCATCTGGCTTTTCCATGGTTTTTTGTCCGAACGGAGTTGGTTGGGAACACCCATAGCATACACACGCTCGGACTTTTCTGCAAACTTTCTTAAAACTTCTTACAACATCACGTGTTTTTTCTGCTCTTTTCTGATCTTTACTGCCACCCTTTGGTCAACTTCTGCTATTGTTGGTTGATTTTAACATTAGTTGTTTTGTCCATCGGACTAAAGTCCGATGGTTTTCTGTACACACGGTCGGACTTTGCTCCATCGGACTTTTGTTGGGCAAAAGTTTGTCCGTTTGCAGACCCAACTTTTGTCCGATGAAATCCAAAACCAAACGAAAAAAGTTTGTCCGATGGAGCGTACACACGGTCGGATTGTTGGTCCAACTTGCTTAAAACGAAGTTTGTTGGGCAAAAGTCTGACCGTGTGTACGGGGCTTAACTAATTATGCTGTTCACTCGAGAAGAATAAAGGAGTGTTGGACTTTAATGGTGTAAAGCCTCGTACACACGACCGAGTTTCTCGTCGTAACAATCTCGTCGTTTTTTTCGACGAGATTCTTGTTAACCTTGACGAGTTTCTCGTCAAGCTTTCCATGCGTACACACTGACAATTCCAAATTTCCTCGTTGTTCTCCGTGGTCACGTCCAGCACGTACGACGGCACTATAAAGGGGAAGATCGATTTCCTTGGCGCCACCCCTTGGGCTGCTTTTGCTGATTTTGTGTTACCGCGTGTGAAGTAAAAGTTTGGGAAGAGACGATTCGCGCTTTTCAGTCTTCGTGCTTTTCAGTTCGTTTTCTGAGGTTCAGTTTGTGCTTGTGGGTTCGTATCTTGACTTTCAGGGCCTCTAGGCAGGTCGTATCTGTTTTACAGTGCGTTCTTGCCCGTTCGTTTCTGATTTTAATTTCGTTATTCATAGGCCTTGCTGTTCTAAAGTGCGTTCTGTTCTGTACGTTCTGATAAGACGACCGTTTCCTAGAGCCATGTCGCCTGGACGTTCTCGTCGTCGAGTTCGTGCTGTGCGTGCGCTTGGTGTTGGTCTGCTTGTTTTGGACCAAGACCAGTCCATGAACGGTGTGAGGAGGAGTTCATGGACCAAGAATTGGTTGCTCCAGTGGGACCAATTCTGCCATATGCCTCTGCTGCGGGAGATCGTCGAGAATAATCCTGAGGACTACAGGAATTTTCTGCGGATGTCTGACCCCGTTTTTCAGGGACTGTGTCCCCCTATATTACCAGGAAGGACACCGGTATGCAGGAAGCCATCAGTGCTGAGCAGAGGCTCATCGCCACGTTACGTTATCTGGCGACAGGGAGAAGTCTTCAGGACTTGAAGTTCACGACAGGCATCTCCCCCCAGGCTCTGGGCCTCATAATCCCAGACACCTGTTCTGCTATTATACAAGTCCTGCAGGAGGACTATATTAGGGTAAGTTTTCTCCATTAACATCACATTTTATGTATCCCATGTATGATAATGTATTGTATTTCTTTCATCCTTCCCTAATTACCATGATTGTAATATGCTGAGAATGTCCCCTTTGTCCCCATGCATGCTGGAAGTTTTTTAATGCCCCTTTTTTCTCCTCCATGCATATTTCCCTTCACTAAGCTTTCCAGCAGGGGCGTCTGTTGCTCCAAATGATTGTGGGTCCAACCCCAATTTAGGAAATAAACTTCCTCCTTTTTTGCGACTGTGCCTATTAAACGCCCCCAGTTGCCCCCTCCAATGCAGCCATTTTGTTCCCTCAAATGCAGCCATTTTGTTCCCTCCAATGCAGCCATTTTGTTCCCTCCAATGCAGCCATTTTGTTCCCTCCAATGCAGCCATTTTGTTCCCCCCAGCCCTGCACTTAACTTCTTGTGGTCAGCGTCATCCTTCTTCTGTCCTTGATGTCTTCTCCTGCCCTTGATGTTGCATCAGCCAATCATGTTACCATTAAACAGACTTGGTGAACATGATTGGCAGAGCAGCCTGTCAGTGTTTACCCAAGGAATGTCCCCCCCCCCCGCGTCACCTATTTAACTTTTATGAAGCCAATTACATCTTTAGGCTGTAATGTGCAAGCCTATTTGCCTCCCTGTTTCTGATATGCAATTTTCACCCCATAAATGCTGCAGTTATTCATATGTTGGTCGCTTAACAGGGGGCCATCCAACTGAATAGTGTGCGGCATTGACAATACATAGGTTAATGCAAGGCATGAACCGATGTATTGTTCGGAGTGACGGGCACAGGAGAGAGGGGGCAGTGTTCCAGCGCCCACTCTGGACGCACCGCCACTGCAATGCTATCCTGTGGCTAAACACATCTACCCCCCCCCAAAATATTTTTGAAATGGACCATCAGAGGGGGTGATGAATATGAAACATGAGCCTTCCATTATACTTCTTAAAAACAGATTAATAAACGGAGAATTTGATTGATGTTGGCCTCTAATGTTTTTTATTATAATCTCCTTGTAATGTAATATTTTTAAAATCTAATTTTTTTTCATCTTGTTTGACTCCCCAGCTTCCTTCCACGCCACAGGAATGGCAGACTGTGGCATCGGAGTTTGCCACGCGGTGGGACTTCCCCAACTGCGGTGGTGCTATAGACAGGAAGCACGTCCGCATCGTGCCGCCACCCCGTTCTGGGTCCTACTACTTCAATTACAAGGGGTTTCATAGCATTGTGCTGATGGCGGTGGTGTCAGCACGGTATGAATTCCTCTATGTTGATGTAGGGAAGAATGGCCGTATGTCCGATGGGGGATCCTTCATCCAGACGGAGTTTGCCCTCCGTCTCCAGAGTGACGACCTTGCATTGCCACCGGATGCAGGGAATGTTGAATGACTCCCCTTTGTTTTTTTGGCTGATGAAGCCTTTGGGCTCGGACCGCATCTTATGAGGCCATTTCCTCTGAGGACCCTGACCCCAGAGAAGAGGGTGTTCAATTACCGGCTGGCCAGGGGCCGAAGAGTCGTTGAAAATGCCTTCGGCATAATGGCCAGCCGGTTCCGCATTTTTATGACTTCCATCCACTTGGCGGACTACAAAATAAACTACCGGTATGTAGTTTTATGCTGCTGTGTGCTACACAACTTTCTCAGCAGAAAATACACTTCTTATATTGCCACAGTATTGCCTGAGGCTGGACTTTCATCTGCAAATCCCCTGCCGGGCCTTGAATCTGTCCGTCCTGGCTTGCCCCCCCAAAATGCCCGTGAGGTTCGGGAGAAATATATGCAATATTTCACGGGTAGGGGGGCAATTTCTATGCCAGGCTATGCCTAAAGATTCATGGAGAATGAGCTAAATAAAATTCTGATTTCAACTTTTAACTTTTGTTTGTTTCCTGTCTCCTAGTTTGTCTTAGTGCATTTGTAGTGCCAAGTGTATTTTCCTTTAGTAAATAGCAACCATTTCACTATGTAACCTTAAAAAAAACACAAATAAGGTTAGAGCGTATTGAAAAAAGAAGCTACACGTTGTTTGTGTTCAAACATTTTACTCTGTGCACATTCACACACATGTTTAATTTTTTAATATTTTTTTTTGTCCTGGCCACAAACCGCCAATTCTTTTCTTAGGAAAATACAAAAACAACAGTTGCATTCCAAAAAGTACAACTTTGGATATCTCTGAGCAATCTGAGACATTCACTTACACAAATTATGTCTCTATGTGCCCGTCATAATATGGGGTCTTGCCACCCCTTGCCCAGCCAAAAATTGAATATGCACACATTTTAAAGTAATTTCCAATAGGGATTTTAGACTCCTGATCCCTATTGTCAACATGTGCTATCTGCCATCAGGGGTGATCAATGGACGTGTTTTGGGGGTGCAACCCCTTCCTCAGTTCACCTACTTTAGATACGAGGAAGGGGTTGCACCCCCAAAAGACGTACATGGATATCCCCTGATGGCAGATAGCACATGTTGACACACTGTGTGCATATTCAATTTTTGGCTGGTTTGATTGTCAAAAAGAGTTTAAAAGGTTGAAGAACAGTCATTCCTGAAACAAAAATGGGGGTTTGGTTGACTTATTCGATTCTCCCCAATACATCTAGAATGTCTTTAAATGTTTGATCCATCACATGAATTATTTGTTTTATTCTGTCCAGTTCCGTGCTACATTCCATCACTTGCTGTAATATTCGGAGGGCACTGTCAGCAGAGAAACGTGTACTATCCTTCACCACAACATTTACATCCCCTAAAAACAAAATAAAAAGGTATTATAACTCTGCAGGCCTACATCTCTTACCTGAAGCTGTGGTGACAGATACTGACCTGTTGTGGTGACCAGTTCCACAACGTCATCCACCTCTCCTTCCTGCACTTCTCCTTCCTCCACCTCAACTTCCTCAACATCCTTCGGTTGTGGGTCTTTGGGAGTTTGGGGTTGTTGTGAAGCTGTGGGGTTCCTGTGCTCCCTGGAGTGTTCTCCTCCCTGTCTTCTCTCCCCTATGAGAATCAAACAAAAGGTCTATTTATCACACTGAAATTCTCTCTGAAAAATAATAACAGGCTAAATTTTTTGGAAGTGGGGTACAAGTGTGTGTTTGTGCGGATTTTAAAGATGAATGCATTATTTGGAACCAAAAATATGTTTAGTATTCACCTTTTGGATGTAAATTTTTAGACATGGAGGCACCACAAAAATTCACTGATGCACCTGTGTGGGACACCCAAAAAAGGCGGTTCTGTTGGCCCACACTATAGTGCTCCAAAGTACAGATGTGGTACCAGCTGCTGAGTGTCCTCTCCTTTACACTGATTAAAGTTTGCATTTCATTCTCTTTACAAACACATCATCTAGGCAAAAATTTAGGAACAACAATTTGTAAAAAACAGGCAGATGTCTATTTTCTTTTGGGGCTGTAAAATAAGCCAAAACAGCGGATAGTGGCCGAACGAAGTGTCTGTAACGTAACGAACGATTACTGTGCCAAACCAAGTTCAAAATTAGGAAATTTTGGAAGGGAGTCCAATATGAAAATAAACAAAAAGGAGCAACATGTAATTTGAGAAAAACCTTAATAGCAGAAAAGTGTGCATTTTACTTACTTTTTGCTAGCATTCTCTTAATGCTCCTTAACTGCTCTGGCTCCCTCAGTTTGAGGTCTGACCACCTCTTTCTGAGCTGCTCATTTGAGCGTTTCACCCCGAAATTCGTCTTCAGACTCTTCACCACTTTCTTCAGGATTTTGGCCTTCCTTCTATTAGGTTTGCTATACGGCCCATGCTTTGCGTCATAATCAGACTTGAGCAATATGTCCACCATCTCCGCCATCTCCGCAAAAGACATATTAGATGCCTTGAATCTCCTCCTTGATCGTGACGTTTCCTCGGTCTCCGGGCTTGTCTTCTACTCGTTTTTGGAGGAATTATCAGACACCTGCTGTAAATCCGCCATATCTGTCTGCGCGCCGAAAGAGAACGGGCGGGGAAAAGATGTTAGTTAGAACGTCATGGGCGAGCGACGTGTGCGTAGTTTGACGCATGCGTGGTGTATATATAGCAAACACACATGTGACTATACTACGTTCGTTGTGCGGAGAGAGGAGTTCAAGTGACGGACGTGCGAACGAAGGTATGTGATTTTGTGACTTTGACTAATTGTTGGCCTATACTGTCTGGAGAATGTTGTAGGATATATATGGTGACTACGATTTTAAGGAGGTTAGACTGTGTGCCTCACATTAGTTATATATTATTTATTTTACTTGCAGATACAATATGAATGTCTTTATTAGCGACAAAGAATTCCTGGCGGAATTTATAGACCGGGTAAGAGACCAAAAACCCCATACACAAAAAAAAAGGGGTGAGAAAAGCAGCGCTGGAGACCCTGCTCCCATTTGTGCATACCAAGGTGCCCACAGCCACAGCAAAACAGGTGGACACTAAAATTGGTAGCTTGAGAGGCACATACAGGAATGAACGCTCTAAGGTCCTGGCTTCTCAGAGGTCAGGAGCAGCAGCAGATGATGTGTCTGTCCCCAATTTGTGGTACTACAGCAGGATGTCCTTTCTGGATGACCACATTGAGACAAGGCCATCACTCTCCACTCTTCCCCCCAGACTTCCCTGCAGCCAACCTGAGCCTTCTCTGGAGCAAGAGGAGGCAGCCATCCTGGATGAACCTGATTTGGCCATCTGGAGCCAGGTATAGTATTTATCGAAAACTATTGGGATAAAATTAATGTTTGACAAATATGTCAAGATGACAAACATAAACTATTTTGGGTTCCACAAGTGAAATCAAGATCTCGAGACATTAGTCTGGCCTAAATTGGGTGCTAAATAGTCAATCTGATGTAGTTGTAAATTGGTCAAAATGATTTCTGGATTTACATTCGAATTGCTTCAATCATGATCTGAATTTTGGATGCAAAGATTAAACCAACATATTAAACTATGTCCCTTTTTCATACACAGGATGAAATCAGGCAGGAGGAGGGTCTGGAAACTGTCAGGCAGGAGGAGGCAGGGCCCAGTGGCAGGCAGGAGGTGGCAGGGCCCAGTGGCAGCCAGGAGGTGGCAGGGCCCAGTGGCAGCCAGGAGGTGGCAGGGCAAAGGAGAAGCACCAGATCACAGGTGCCTCCCATCCGACTTCCCAAAAGAAGCAGGAGGGACAGGACCACCAGTGAGGCAGCAATGGCCCTTATTCGAGAGGCCCATGCCACCCTCAAGGAGCCCACATCCCCTGAAGAGGCCATTGCCGGCCTAGTGGAGGCAAAGTTCAAGGTGATGAGCATGGAGCAACGCCTCCTATGCGAGCCCCTGCTCATCACCTTGCTGAACAAGGGGGTGATGGAAAAAATTACCCCCAACACCGCTATTTGTGAGGTGGCACAACTGTCCCAACCTCAACCTCCTCCTCCACCTTCTTCTTCTGCCCCACCCCCTTCTCCTCAACCTCCACCTTCTTCTTCTGCCCCACCCCCGTCTCCTCAACCTCCACCTTCTTCTTCTGCCCCACCCCCTTCTCCTCAACCTCCACCTTCTTCTTCTGCCCCACCCCCTTCTCCTCCACCTTGTTCTTCTGCCCCACCCCCTTCTCCTCCACCTCCACCTTCTTCTTCTGCGCCACCCCCTTCTCCTCCACCTCCTCCTCCTCCTGACAGGAGTACCCCTCCAGTGGCCCAGCCTCCAGCCAAACGAAGAAAGAAGGCTGCAGAGAAGGCTTCAGGGAAGGTTGCAGGGAAGGTTGCCAGGAAGACTAGGAAGTGATGGCCTTGCTTCATTGTGGTCGGACAGAAGGCAGCCTGTTGTAGTACCACACACTTGGGACATATATATCACCTGCTGCTGTTCCTGATCTCTGGGAGGCCAGCATCAGATTGTGCTCAGAAATGTTGGCCTTCTCTCAAGCTCCCAATTTTAGTGTCCACACAGGGTTGATGTGTGCTCTGGGGTCCCTGGGATGCACAAATGGCAGCAGGTTCTCCAGCGCTGCCTTCTCTTTATTTTATTTCAAACATGAATAAATGTTATTTTTGTTTAAGTTCATACTTGACTATGTGTATTTTTAAAATATTTAGAATTTAGCTTTGGAGTAAGCAGAGACATTTGACAGCCAAAAAAAGGGACAGATACCAAACCCTAAAAAAGAATAACAATCTTATTTTAAAAAAATAGGGTGTAAAATTTAACAAATATATATTAAAATATTCAATGGGAGATCACTATCAAAACATTGCCAAATTACAATTAACATCAGTTTGAAAAATTAAAATTTTTTAAATATTCAGAAGATCTTGCACGATATAATACACCTAAATCTTCTTAAGAGCAGCATGAAAAAAGATAAAAAAAGATAGTCATAACTCGGTGTGAATATCAGCAGCAAAAGAAGTTCATTTGTTTGGATTAATGTAACATTCTAAAGAAGATTTCAATGCACAACATTTAAACGATGCAATAATTTTGAGCGTGACGAATGTGCTATCTCCATTACGAAGGCTTGTTTTACCAGAAGATGCGCTCCCGTCTCATACTTGCTTCTGAGCATGCGCACTTTTTGAAGAGTGGTAAAAGCATACACACAAACCATTTTCTCGTCACAAAACAGGCCGACGAGAAACACGACGAGGAAATCTGGAATCCTGACAAGAAAATAGAGAGCAGGTTCTCTATTTTCTCGTTGAGATTCACAGCCATTTTCTCGTCGTAAAACCATACACACGAACGGTTTTCTCGAGGAAAAAGCTCTCGCTGCACTTTTCTTGCCGGTTTTGGACGAGAAAATCGGTCGTGTGTACGAGGCTTGAGGCTCTTTTCTGGTGGACATTGTTCAAGGTAACTCCAGGTGCACAACACTGACCCGAAGGTAGAGAAAGAACTTTGCTTACACCGCACGGACACATGTGGTGAAGGCTTGGCGTGGTGACCCCGCTCTCTCCCCTCTAAGGTACCCCTAGACAAGAAGAGAGACGAGCTGATGCAAAGAGGGGAGTGAGGAGGCCGCTACACCTGTAATAAAGGTTTGTATTTTACGCTACAGACAAGCCAAAAACCAACAGTTCTGGATGCACATTAGCTGTTGACATAAAGATATAATTTTCATGATTCTGCCCAATATCCTTCACTGAGGTGTAAATCTCTTGTTTTCTAATTTGGCATGGAAATGAATAAATCCCTTATGTTTTAAGAAGGGAATGTTTACTTCTCAGAATTCTAGGGGTTTTCTTGTTCCTTTGGGCCCATTTCCCCATAACCTGACTGCCCTGCCTTGTTTTTCCTCCCATCCCATTACCAACTGTGCACACTTTACAATTTCCATGGGCTAAACATCACCTGCGAAGCTACCCATGTAATTGATGTATCTTGTTGTCTTATCACAGTAGGGTATCCATACATTATGAACATGATCTAGGAAGACTGCAGTGTATAATTGCAGAAGGTTTTTAAATAGACTGCGGGTTCAAGGACACAACATGAACAGTAAATCCAATATCCTCATTACCACCTGCTGGGTGCAGCAGAAAACAGTCAGACAGGCATTCTATCACTGAACGAATTTCCATTGATTGTATTGATGGATTGCTGTGTTGATGTAACGGCTCATTAATACTTTGCTGAGTGCAATATGGAGGTCGGCGGGGATGGGATGTCAGTGAATGGTCTCTGGAGGACTGTACAGGTATATATGTATCGCACCTGCAGTATTGCAGTATCAGGCCCAGACAGAAAATCTGGCAGTTGTGGCGTTTGTCTGAAGATCCAAAGAAAAACATGACATGATATATAAACAAGCCCAAAAAAAAACGATCCTGTATTCCATAGCTCAAAAGAGCCACTGACACTTAGGCCTCATGCCCACGGACGTTTTTACAGCCGCGTTTTTGAGCGTTTTTTACAGCTTAAAAACGCCTGTCCATGTTAGTCTATAGCAGGGGTCTCAAACTGGTGGCCCTCCAGCTGTTGCAGAATTACAATTCCCATGAGGCATTGCAAGGCTAAACAGTTACAAGCATGACTCCCATAGGCAGAGGCATGATGGGACTTGTAGTTCCGCAACAGCTGGAGGGCCGCAGGTTTGAGACCCCTGGTCTATAGCTTCATGCCCACCTAGACGTTTTTGAGCTGCAAATAGCATAGACGTTTTTAAGCTGTAAAAAAAAACCAGGACCAGTGCGTTCCTCAGCGTCGGCGTTAGGCATAAAAAAACACGAAGCGTCAAAAAACACGCAAAAACGCAGCGATCGCGTTTTTTAGCTCCGACGTTATTTTTTTTGTTTTGTTTTTTTTTCGAAAAAATAAATAAAAAAATAAAAATTATACAATAACATGGACAGGCGTTTTTAAGCTGTAAAAAACGCATCTGTAAAAACGTCCGTGGGCATGAGGCCTTAAAGTGTCTGTAGATCCTAATAATGAAGTTCTGTTAGAGCCCATTCACACCAGACCATTGCGGTAACGCCCATTACATTATGAAAACATGGACATTTTACAGTTAAACTTGTGCATTACTTTTTGCATATGGGGGGCACAACCTACCTATTAAGCCTCATACACACGATACGATTGTTGGAAGGGGATTGTCTGTTGACAGACTGTTGTCCTAAAATCTGCTCCTTTTGACAATTGTTGTCCAACTTTCGGCCAACAAATGTTGGATGACAGGCTAGTAAATTTTCGGTGGACAACGGTTTGACGTTTGATTTTCGTATGGTCAGAACACAAATTCGTCACACAAAAGTCGAAAGTACAAACACGCATGCTCGGAATCAATGCTCACCAAACACGAAATTAACAGAAGGGGCCCAGAGGGTGGTGCTCAAGAGCTGAAATTTCTCGTAGTACGTCATTACGTCAGACATCCCAACCTGCAAAAACTAATTTCGGGGAGGTGGGTGTGGCTTAAACCATGCTACATATTGCGCGTGGCTTAAATGGGGTGTGGTTTTATAGTCTGAGATGACTTACATAGTGCAGAATGTAGTAATGTTAAATAGGGAATGTACAGTGCGGAGTGTATGGCGGTGGGTAGTTTGTGAAGGAGAGGAGTGTATGTAGGTGGGTATAATGTGAATTTGAGGAGTGTGGAGTGTACAGCGGTGAGTAGTATGTGCAGGATGGTGTCAGTAGTTCTTTAGTTTTATTATTTATTTATTTATTCACAATGATTGGGGGGTGGGGGTAGTGGACAGTGTCAATAGAACAGTGTGTCAGTCGTTTTTTGTTTTTATTATTTTTTACAATTTTGTTGTTTATTTTCTTTAAATATTTTTTCACAGTGCTTCTATGTGGCAGTGATGGTGTCAGTAGTTTTTATTTTTACATATTGTTTTTTTGCAATTATTTTTTTTTTAAAGCTTTTTGGGGGGAGGGGGTTGGGACAGTGCACAGTGTTGGTAGGGCAGGGGGTGGTGTCAGTTTTATTTTTATTTTATAATTTTATTTTTTATAATTTTTTTTTACAATTTCATTTTTTTTTTAAATATTTATTTAAATTTATTTTATCAACCCTGTGGGGGGGGGGCGCTTTGGTGAGATATCAGGGGTCTAAACAGACCCCTGACATTTCCCCTTTGAGACAGAGAAAGAGGCTGAGGACAGATTCCCCAGTCCCATTCTCAGCATTGAAGATGAATGGACAGGAGACAGAGACTCCTGTCCATTCATAAACTGAGCAGAGTAACACACAGGTTACTCTGCTCAGTTTTCACAGGACACAGGAGCAATCTCCCTCACTGTGTCCAATTCATAAAAGGCAGGGGTCGGTAAATGACTGGTCCCTTCCTCTTCTCTCCATCCTGACAGATCCCCACAGCCGGCGGGAGAGGAGAGGAGGGAACCCGGGTGTGGGGAACGAGGGAGGGCAGAGGAGGAGGACAGGGAGCTGGGTAAAAGACACGGAGGGGAGCCGTAGAACAGGGGTCTCAAACTGGTGGCCCTCCAGCTGTTGCAGAACTACAATTCCCATGAGGCATTGCAAGGCTAAACAGTTACAGGCATGACTCCCATAGGCAGAGGCATGATGGGACTTGTAGTTCCGCAACAGCTGGAGGGCCGCAGGTTTGAGACCCCTGCCGTAGAAGAACTCGGGGAGAAGAATGGGGGGGTTGAAGAACACGGAGGGGGGGCTGAAGGAGGAGGATACAGGGAACAGTCGGGGATGATGGGTGCAGCAGGAGGGACAGCTGTTATCACCGATCTCCCTGTATAACTTTTTAGCCGACAGCCAAGGAGAAGCGGATGTCAGCTATACAGGGAGATCGGTGTTCATAGCTGTCCCTCCTGCTGCACCGATCATCCCCGACTGTGAACCAGGGGACCATCCAGGATCAGCCCCAAACCCGGGATATCGGGCAGCACTTGCGGGTGTCTGGGAGCCGCCGCCCGAAATGCGGGAGGCTCCCGCACCTCACAGGAGACTTAGGATGTCTGCTACGTTCGTGTTTGTGGCACAACAATTGTGTACCATAAGTATGCAAGACTAGATCCTGGCACACGCCCTTTTGACAAAAATCAGACGCTCGGTTGGCTTTCGGCAGCTGTAATGTCCTCCTGCCATCCAATCTGCACCTGGCTGCACAGCTAACTAAATTCCTAGAATTATTGATATCCATGAGTAACGATGACCCCCAAAGGAGCCACTGGATTTAATTGGCCCTCTTAGCCTTGCTATTGGTGATCTGGCCTACAGCTGTACTAAATACACTCACCAACCCCCACCCAAGCAACTGAATAACCGACATCCACATTGTCAATCTTTACTTGCAGGTTTAAATTGCTCAGTGTTCAAGGAAGAGAGGGATAGGATTTATAAGGTACCTGAATAGTGACAACAATTCCTCTGCTCAAATAGAAATGACTTCAGCCCCTCTCGTGGCCCAAGGATGTGCCTTTAAACTGAGAACAGCAAATCTTCAGTGTAAGCCCCGGAAGGATTTGCCCCCTTCATGAACAGGCCATTTTTTGCAATACGGCACTGCGTCGCTTTATCTAACAATTGCGCGGTCGTGCGACGTTGTACGCAAACAAAATTGATGTCCTTTTTTTCCCACAAATAGAGATTTCTTTTGGTGGCATTTGATCACCTCTGCGATTTTTATTTTTTGCTCTATAAACAAAAAAAGTGACAATTTAAAAAAAAAAAATTTTTTTTTACTTTCTGCTTTATCACATATCCAAAAAATATACATAAAAATAACTAATTTAATCATCAGTATAGGCAAATATATATTCTTCTACATATTTTCGGTAAAAAAAATCGCAATAGGCGTATATTGATTGGTTTGCACAAAAGTTATCACGTTTACAAACTATGGAATAGATTTAGGGACTTTTTTTTTTATTGTGTTTTTACTGGTAATGGCGGCAATCTGCGATTTTTAGTACTGAGACATTGCGGCGGACAAATCTGACCCCAAATGACACTTTTTGGGGACCAGTGACATTATTACATTGATCAGTGCTTGATAAAAATGCACTGATCAATGTATAAATTACACTGGCAGGGAAGAGGTTAACACTAGGGTGCGATCGAGGGGTTAAATGTGTTCCCTCAGTGCGTTTTAGCTGTAGGGGGGATGGGCTGCCTGGAACACGACAGAGATAGCTGTTCCCGATCACTGGGAATAGCAGTCAGAATAGGGATCCGCCTTGTTTACAATGACAGATCCCCGTTCGGCCTCTGTATACAGTGATCACGGGCGGACATCAAGTCTGCCGGACCCGCGGGCGCGTTCCCACGGCATGCAGTGGGCGGGCGTGTGCCACAATCTCACATGCACAGACCGATGTACAGGTACGTCAGTTTGCGCAGGAGAGCCGACCTGCTGCAGTATAAGTACGGCGGCTGGTCGGCAAGTGGTTAAGCTGAGACCAGTAATTGACTGTGCAAGCTTTTGAAGATGTTCTCCTTTTGTAGTGACATTCCTATCTTCCAGACCCTAGCATAAGACTACATTCTGTTCTGTGGAGCTGGATTCCAAAGTTAAAAAGGCCTCCACAGGCAGCAGGCACGAGAGACAGAAAGACAAAGGCTGTGTTCCTGGACTCACATCTTCTTTAGGCAAAGGCTGGGTCCCTGGACTCACATCCTCTTCAGACAAAGCCTACAAGACAAAGACTGGATCCCTGGGATCACATTGTCTTCAGGCAAAGCCAGCAAGGCAAAGACTGGGTCCCTAGACACACATCGTCTTCAGCCAAAAGACTACAAGACAAAGACTGAATCCCTGGTCTCACATCCTCTTCAGCCAAAGCCTTGGAGGCAAAGGTTGGGTGCCTGGGCTCACAACTAGTGATGAGCCGAACACCCCCGGGTTCGGTTCGCACCAGAACCCGCGAACGGACCGAAAGTTCGAACGAACATTAGAACCCTATTAAATACAATGGATGCGAACGTTCGAATTCTAAAGTGCTAATTATAACAACTATTATGCATGTTATTGTCCTAAAAAGGGTTTGGGAACCCGGGTTCTGCACCAGGGGACATGTATCAATGCAAAAAGAAGTTTTAAAAACGGTCGTTTTTCGGGAGCAGTCATTTTAATGATGCATAAAGTGAAAAAAAAAAAGTCAAATATTCCTTTAAATATCGTACCTGGGGGGTGTCTAAAGTATGCCTGTGAAGTGCCACGTGTTTCCCGTGTTTAGAACTGTCCCTGCACAAAATGACACTTCTAAAGGAAAAAAAAGCCATTTAAAACTGCTTGCGGCTTTAATGTAATGTCTGGTCCCGGTAATATGGATGAAATTCTTTAAGAAAAATGGCATAGCTACCCCATGACCCCCCCCCTACCCCAGCCCATTACCAGCCCCTTTGGGTCTTGTATGGATATTAAGGGGAACCCCGCCCATAAAATAAAAAAGGCCCTATATACTCTGAACAGCCCTATACAGGCGGTGCATACAAGACAGGGACTGTAGGTTTGTTCTTATGTAGAGTCTGTTTGTAATTTTGAACAGGTACATTGTTGAAGTGTAGCTCCAGACCAAAAATCTATTTTTAAACTTTTTGGAAAACATAGGTAAGGGTTATCACCCCTGTAACATTTGTTTTGCTGTCTGTGCCCCTGTTCAGAACATTTCACCTCACTTTCCGTCCCAATGACAACTGTTTTTGAAATGTGGTGTTTTTCTTGAAACAAGGATTGCTGATAAAGCATCAGTACAGAGGAGACACCTTTCTCCCATATTTATTCTTACAGGAGAGAATTTTCCTTCCTAGTGGTAGATTTCCTCTCACTTCCTGTTGTCTTCTTGCGTTTGCAAGTAGGAGTCGTTTGTAAGTTGGATGTTTGAAAGTAGGGACCTGCCGTATATACTCTGCAGAAATAGGCCCCTTAGTTGTTGGTGTTGGCACAACACTGTAAGCACTCACAGTTACTCTTGGTTGGTGCTGGAACGCCCTGCTGTCAACTATTATATCAGGAATTTTAATTACATATAATTGTTGAACAGTGGTAGTAAAAATTGGGCCTTTGATGGTGGTGCTGGTGCCACAACACTGTAAGCCCTGACAGTTACTCTTGGTGGGTGCAGCAATGGGCCCTGCTGTGAATTATTAGATCAAGAATTGTAATTACATGCCCCTGTTGAACAGGGGCTGAAAAATTGGGCCTTAGGCACTGGTGGCACAACACTGCAACCCCTCACAGATACTGTACTTGGAGCACAGCAATGAGCCCTGTTGCAAAGTATTGCTTCAAAAATTGTAATGACACGCCCCTGTTAAACAGGGGCTGAAAAATTGGGCCTTAGGCACTGGTGGCACAACACTGCAACTCCTCACAGATACTGTACTTGGAGCACACCAATGAGCCCTGTTGCAAAGTATTGCTTCAAAAATTGTAATGACACGCCCCTGTTAAACAGGGGCTGAAAAATTGGGCCTTAGGCACTGGTGGCACAACACTGCAACTCCTCACAGATACTGTACTTGGAGCACAGCAATGAGCCCTGTTGCAAAGTATTGCTTCAAAAATTGTAATTACACGCCCCTGTTAAACAGGGGCTGAAAAATTGGGCGTTAGGCACTGGTGGCGGCACCCATAAACAAAAATGATCTTACAAGCTATCATCATCAATCGTATCATTGAGGACTCGGAGGAGGAGGATAGCCAGTCAACATAACAGCACAGGCACTCAGCATCAGCATCAGTCTTGAAGGGATGTGACATGTTAAAATCAATTAGTCTGTTATATCAGCATCAGGTGTGTGGTAGCTGGTGGTGATCCAAGACTGGTTCATCTTGATGAAAGTCAGTCGATCAACCGAGTCGGTGGACAGGCGCACCCTGTGATCCGTGACAAATCCTCCAGCAGCACTGAATGTGCGTTCCGAAAGAACGCTGGATGCAGGACAGGCCAGTAGCTCAATTGCATACTGTGCAAGCTCTGGCCAGTGATCCATCCTCAAGACCCAGTAAGCCAGAGGATTTTCGGTGGGGAAGGTGTCCAAGTCTGACCTTGCCCCTAGATATTCCTGCACCATGTTTATCAGACGCTGGCGATGGTTGCTGGAACCGATCATACTTTGGGGCTGCGGACTAAAGAATTGTCTGAACGCATCGGTCAGACGGCCACCTTCCCCACCGCTCCTTCTTTGACTGGCCGAAGCCTCAGCAACTCGTTGTCCAGGACCAGGAGTTTGCAACCTCCCAGTCTCTGGGAACGCGTTGCACAGACCTTTCTGCAAGGCCTCCCGGAGTTGTCTCATCCTCTGCTCCCTCTGCGACGGTAACATAAGGTCCGCAACCTTACCCTTGTACCGTGGATCAAGGAGAGTGGCCAGCCAGTAATGGTCCCTCTCCTTGATCCGAAGAATACGAGGATCCTTCCGCAGACTTTGCAGGATCAGGGAGGCCATGCAGCGTAGGTTTGCTGAGGCATTCGCTCCGGAGTCCTCTGGGTCACTAAGGACGACATGATCCGCAGCCACCTCCTCCCAGCCACGTACAAGTCCACTGGTTTCTTGGGACTGTAAATCATCCCTAAAAGACTGCTGCTGATGATGCTGAGTGCCAGCCTCCACCTCCATGCTGACACAATCCTCCTCCTCCTCCTCCTCCTCCTCCTCCTCCTCCTCTTCCTGTGCGATGGGTGGGACAGAAGGAACACTGTCTGGGTAAAGGGGGCCTTGAGAGGCAAGGAAGTCCTCCTCTTCCTGCCTCTGTTCTGCCTCAAGTGCCCTGTCCATTATTCCACGCAGCGTGTGCTCCAACAGGTGGACAAGAGGTACAGTGTCACTGATGCATGCACTGTCACTGCTCACCATCCTCGTGGCCTCCTCAAATGGTGCCAGGACAGTGCATGCATCCCTGATCATGCCCCACTGGCGTGGAGAAAAAAAACCAAGCTCCCCTGACCCTGTCCTGGTGCCGTAGTCGCACAGGTACTCATTGATGGCCCTCTGCTGCGTGTGCAGCCGCTGCAGCATGGCCAACGTTGAGTTCCACCTGGTGGGCATGTCACATATAAGGCGGTTCTTGGGCAGGTTCAACTCCTTTTGCAGCTCAGCCAGGCGAGCACTGGCATTATAAGATCTGCGGAAATGCACACAGACTTTCCTGGCCTGCCTCAGGACATCCTGTAAGCCCGGGTACCTGCCCAAGAAGCGCTGCACCACCAGGTTAAGGACGTGAGCCACACAGGGCACATGGGTCAGTTGTCCCTGTCGGAGGGCGGAGAGGAGGTTGGTGCCATTGTCGCAAACCACCATTCCTGGCTTAAGCTGGCGTGGCGTCAACCACCTCTCGGCCTGGCCCTGCAGAGCAGACAGGACCTCTGCCCCAGTGTGGCTTCTGTCCCCAAAACACACCAGCGCAAGCACGGCATGGCATCTTTTTGCCTGCGTACTTGCGTAGCCCCGTGAACGGCTACGGAGCACCGCTGGTTCATAGGACAAACCACAGGAAGAGGCCATGGAGGAAGAAGAAGAGGAGGGGGTGGAGGAGAGAGGTGTGTCACAACCAGTAGTAGCATTTTGGAGGCGTGGCGGTGGGACAACCTCCAACACTACTGCACCTTGTCCTGAATCCTTCCCAGCTGCCAAAAGAGTGACCCAATGGGCCGTGAAAGAAAGGTAACGTCCCTGTCCATGCCTGCTGGACCATGAGTCAGCGGTAATATGCACCTTACCGCTGACCGCCCTGTCCAGCGAGGCCAAGACATTGCCTTCCACATGCCGGTAGAGAGCCGGAATAGCCTTCCGTGAGAAAAAGTGGCGTTTGGGAACCTGCCACTGAGGAACTGCACATTGCACAAACTCACGGAAGGGGGCCGAGTCTACCAACTGAAAAGGCAGCAGTTGAAGCGCTAGCAATTTAGCCAAGCTAGCATTCAACCGCTGGGCATGTGGATGGCTGGGAGTGAACTTCTTTCGACGGTCCAGCAGCTGGGGCAGGGAAATTTGCCTGCTAGAATCGGACGTCGGTGTACTGCTAGCAGAGTGGGCGCAAGTACTTGGCTGTGACACACCTAATTCTACACCTTCATTCCTCTCAGTGCATGTTTCAGAGAGGACTGAAGTTATAGTGGGGTTGGAGATCCCAGCTGATGCGGTGCAAGGAGAGGTCCGCTTTGTTCTTTGGTGTGGGTCTTTGAGGTAGGCTTGCCAACGAGCTGCATGGCAGGTCAACATATGTCTGGTCAGGCATGTGGTACCCAAGCGGCTGATGTTTTGGCCACGCGATATACGCTTGAGACATATGTTGCAAACAGCAGCTGTGCGATCTGATGCACTAGCCTCAAAAAAGGCCCACACCAAAGAACTTTTTGAATGACGGGCAGAGGCAGCGCCCTGCACAGGCGGAGCTCTGCGGTGTGATTCCGTCGGTGTACTGCCCTTACGCTGGCCACCAAAGGGCATCCTGCCTCGTTGGAGATGTGCCTCCTCCTCATCCTCCTCCTCCTCCTCTCTCCTATTAGGCACCCACGTGGAGTCAGTGACCTCATCATCCCCTCCCTCCTCATCACTGGAGCCAATCTGGCAGTATGCTGCAGCTGCTGGAACATGACTGCCAGATTGGTGTCCTTCTTGAGCATCCCCTCTGTCTGCTCTCACGCTACTGCCTTCCTCTAGCTGGGTTTCATCATCAGACCCTTTGAAACGCTGGGCATCCTCCTGGAGCATGTACCCAACACTGTGCTGAAACAGTTCGGGGGACTCCTCAGGAGGGGGACATGGTGGGTCTAGGGAAGGAGTGACTGATGATTTGTCTGACATTGATACCAGGGAAGACGACGCTTTGGCAGCTGCTTTTCCAGTACCCTGAGCCTGGGTGAGAGAGGATGAGGAGGAGGAGGAGGGCTTGGTCATCCACTCTACCAAGTCTTCGGCATGATGTGGCTCAACATGTCCAGCTGCCGAAAAGAAGGACAAGCGTGTCCCATGGCCATGTGCTGATGACAATGCACCGCGTCCACGACCAGCACTGTTGCCCCCAGACACAGAGCCTGCTTGCCCTCTTTTATTGCCTCCTGACTGTCTGCCTCTCCTTGTTTGCCTTCCAGACATTCTAATAGATGGCCTGCAGGGAGATGGGAAAAAAGCAATAAGGGCTACCTTCAGGTGTCCTTCTCTGTCCCTTGAAACAAGGACTTTCACAGTGAAAGAAACTGACACTCTCCCTACCTACAGTTTTCTGTCCCTAGAAAAAATGTTTTTTTTAATCACAATATAGCACAAGGACAATTCACTCACTGTCCTTACAGGTCCCTGGAAACAAGGACTTGCAGAGTGAAAGAAAAAAAACACTCTCCCTACCTACAGTTTTCTGTCCCTAGAAAAAATGTTTTTTTTAATCACAATATAGCACAAGGACAATTCACTCACTGTCCTTACAGGTCCCTGGAAACAAGGACTTGCAGAGTGAAATAAACTGACACTCTCCCTACCTACAGTTTTCTGTCCCTAGAATAAATGTTTTTTTTAAGCACAATATAGCACAAGGAGAATTCACTCACTGTCCTTCCAGGTCCCTGGAAACAAGGACTTGCAGAGTGAAAGAAAAAAAACACTCTCCCTACCTACAGTTTTCTGTCCCTAGAATAAATGTTTTTTTTAAGCACAATATAGCACAAGGACAATTCACTCACTGTCCTTACATGTCCCTGGAAACAAGGACTTGCAGAGTGAAAGAAAAAAAACACTCTCCCTACCTACAGTTTTCTGTCCCTAGAAAAAATGTTTTTTTTAATCACAATATAGCACAAGGACAATTCACTCACTGTCCTTACAGGTCCCTGGAAACAAGGACTTGCAGAGTGAAAGAAAAAAAACACTCTCCCTACCTACAGTTTTCTGTCCCTAGAAAAAATGTTTTTTTTAATCACAATATAGCACAAGGACAATTCACTCACTGTCCTTACAGGTCCCTGGAAACAAGGACTTGCAGAGTGAAAGAAACTGACACTCTCCCTACCTACAGTTTTCTGTCCCTAGAATAAATGTTTTTTTTAAGCACAATATAGCACAAGGACAATTCACTCACTGTCCTTACAGGTCCCTGGAAACAAGGACTTGCAGAGTGAAAGAAAAAAAACACTCTCCCTACCTACAGTTTTCTGTCCCTAGAAAAAATGTTTTTTTTAATCACAATATAGCACAAGGACAATTCACTCACTGTCCTTCCAGGTCCCTGGAAACAAGGACTTGCAGAGTGAAATAAACTGACACTCTCCCTACCTACAGTTTTCTGTCCCTAGAATAAATGTTTTTTTTAAGCACAATATAGCACAAGGACAATTCACTCACTGTCCTTACAGGTCCCTGGAAACAAGGACTTGCAGAGTGAAAGAAAAAAAACACTCTCCCTACCTACAGTTTTCTGTCCCTAGAAAAAATGTTTTTTTTAATCACAATATAGCACAAGGACAATTCACTCACTGTCCTTACAGGTCCCTGGAAACAAGGACTTGCAGAGTGAAAGAAAAAAAACACTCTCCCTACCTACAGTTTTCTGTCCCTAGAAAAAATGTTTTTTTTAATCACAATATAACACAAGGACAATTCACTCACTGTCCTTCCAGGTCCCTGGAAACAAGGACTTGCAGAGTGAAATAAACTGACACTCTCCCTACCTACAGTTTTCTGTCCCTAGAATAAATGTTTTTTTTAAGCACAATATAGCACAAGGACAATTCACTCACTGTCCTTACAGGTCCCTGGAAACAAGGACTTGCAGAGTGAAAGAAAAAAAACACTCTCCCTACCTACAGTTTTCTGTCCCTAGAAAAAATGTTTTTTTTAATCACAATATAGCACAAGGACAATTCACTCACTGTCCTTACAGGTCCCTGGAAACAAGGACTTGCAGAGTGAAATAAACTGACACTCTCCCTACCTACAGTTTTCTGTCCCTAGAATAAATGTTTTTTTTAATCACAATATAGCACAAGGACAATTCAGTCACTGTCCTTCCAGGTCCCTGGAAACAAGGACTTGCAGAGTGAAATAAACTGACACTCTCCCTACCTACAGTTTTCTGTCCCTAGAATAAATGTTTTTTTTAAGCACAATATAGCACAAGGACAATTCACTCACTGTCCTTACAGGTCCCTGGAAACAAGGACTTGCAGAGTGAAAGAAAAAAAACACTCTCCCTACCTACAGTTTTCTGTCCCTAGAAAAAATGTTTTTTTTAAGCACAATATAACACAAGGACAATTCACTCACTGTCCTTCCAGGTCCCTGGAAACAAGGACTTGCAGAGTGAAATAAACTGACACTCTCCCTACCTACAGTTTTCTGTCCCTAGAATAAATGTTTTTTTAAGCACAATATAGCACAAGGACAATTCACTCACTGTCCTTACAGGTCCCTGGAAACAAGGACTTGCAGAGTGAAAGAAAAAAAACACTCTCCCTACCTACAGTTTTCTGTCCCTAGAAAAAATGTTTTTTTTAATCACAATATAGCACAAGGACAATTCACTCACTGTCCTTACAGGTCCCTGGAAACAAGGACTTGCAGAGTGAAATAAACTGACACTCTCCCTACCTACAGTTTTCTGTCCCTAGAATAAATGTTTTTTTTAATCACAATATAGCACAAGGACAATTCAGTCACTGTCCTTCCAGGTCCCTGGAAACAAGGACTTGCAGAGTGAAATAAACTGACACTCTCCCTACCTACAGTTTTCTGTCCCTAGAATAAATGTTTTTTTTAAGCACAATATAGCACAAGGACAATTCACTCACTGTCCTTACAGGTCCCTGGAAACAAGGACTTGCAGAGTGAAAGAAAAAAAACACTCTCCCTACCTACAGTTTTCTGTCCCTAGAAAAAATGTTTTTTTTAAGCACAATATAGCACAAGGACAATTCACTCACTGTCCTTACAGGTCCCTGGAAACAAGGACTTGCAGAGTGAAAGAAAAAAAACACTCTCCCTACCTACAGTTTTCTGTCCCTAGAAAAAATTTTTTTTTTAATCACAATATAGCACAAGGACAATTCACTCACTGTCCTTACAGGTCCCTGGAAACAAGGACTTGCAGAGTGAAAGAAACTGACACTGTCCCTACCTACAGTTTTCTGTCCCTAGAATAAATGTTTTTTTTAAGCACAATATAGCACAAGGAGAATTCACTCACTGTCCTTCCAGGTCCCTGGAAACAAGGACTTGCAGAGTGAAATAAACTGACACTCTCCCTACCTACAGTTTTCTGTCCCTAGAATAAATGTTTTTTTTAAGCACAATATAGCACAAGGAGAATTCACTCACTGTCCTTACAGGTCCCTGGAAACAAGGACTTGCAGAGTGAAAGAAACTGACACTCTCCCTACCTACAGTTTTCTGTCCCTAGAATAAATGTTTTTTTAAGCACAATATAGCACAAGGACAATTCACTCACTGTCCTTCCAGGTCCCTGGAAACAAGGACTTGCAGAGTGAAAGAAACTGACACTGTCCCTACCTACAGTTTTCTGTCCCTAGAATAAATGTTTTTTTTAAGCACACTATAGCACAAGCACAAAACACACTGACACTCTCCCTACCTATCCTTCTCTTTCCCTAAACTAAAGGAATCCAGGTTAAGCAAGAAAGAAATAACAGTCACTGGCCCTGCCTATGCTGCTCTATCCCTGCTCCGGAACACACTACACTAGGCCGCCGTGCTGGCGGCCTTTTATAGTGTGGGGCGTGTACTAAACACCCTCAGCAATAATTGGCCACAGGCATCCTGCCTGTGGCCAATCATTGCTCTCCTCGCTGCCGGCGCTGTGATTGGCCAAGCATGCGGGGTCACAGTGCATGCTTGGCCAATCACAGCGCCTGGATGACACTGCGATGGCGTAGTGCATTGTGGGCCGTTCGCGTCACTCGAATTTGGCGCGAACGGCCCAAATCGTTCGATCTTCGTCGAACGATCGAACAGCCGATGTTCGAGTCGAACGTATGTTCGACTCGAACACGAAGCTCATCCCTACTCACAACCTCTTCAGACAAAGCCTTGGAGGCAAAGGCTTGGTCTCTTGAGTCACATTGTCTTCAGGCAAAGCCTGCAAGGCAAAGACTGGGTCCCTGGAGTCACATAATTTTTAGGCAAAGGCTGGGTTCCTGGACTCGCATCGTCTTTAGCCAAAGGCTGGGAGGCAAATGTTGGGTCTCTGGACTCGCATCCTCTTCAGGCAAAGCCTTGGAGGTAAAGACTGGGTCCCTGGAGTCACATTGTCTTCAAGCAAAGCCTGCAAGGCAAAGATTGGGTCTCTAGACTCACATCCTCTGCAGCCAAAGCCTTACTAAAAAGAACAGAATCAAAGGACAAATGTAAGTTTATATGAAATATTTCTAAAGCCTTGTGTACACAGGCTTTTGTTTGACTGATAGACAATTTGAAGTTGTATTTCTTATGTGACTGTAGCCAGGTGCTTGGCTAAAAATGGAGAATGAGAGCAACACTGACTGCAGCTGCTCTCTGTAGCTGCTGTCCTGCGGTGCTGAACTAGTTAACAGCTATATCAGCAAGAGGAAGGAGCTGCTGAGCTGGAAGAGTTCAATAGACTGAGTAAGGCAGCACTACACTGTGGGAACTGTAGTCCAGAGTAGGGAGACTCTACTGTAATCAAGAGCTTTTGAACTGCATTTCCCAGAGGGAGATTGTCAGGGGGATGGGAAAGAGCGGCATTTTCTCAGGCTGTACAGGACACAGCTTCCTCCTTGTTTTGAAGGAGCCCAGACAGTGCACACCGCTACCCAGTGTGCAATACCACTGCAGCATAGCGAGGGCCTGAGCAGGATCCAAAGCGCTGAGTTCAGGTGTGCCAACAGCCAGAGTCACCTGGGTGCAGAGCAGAGAGTGGACTAATCCTTGTGTATGTCCAAATGGTGAGCTTCTATATCGCAGGGACTGGTGAGCTGCTAAGCCTTTTAGGCCATACAGCCATATAGTAGCCTTAATGCTGCCTGCAGGCTTGACTGGGACCATTTCCATGTGCACCAATGGTACAACAGGGCCCCAACGCTAAACGGCTGAAGAAATAGGACTAAAGAATGTCCTTTTGCAGCTGTTACACAGAGACCTTTACATATTGCTTATGCTAAGAGGTACCTCTCAGGGAACATTGCACCATATCCTAGCAATCAGTGGCGGCTGGTGCTCAAAATTTTTGGGGGGGCGCAAACAAACTGAAAAAAAAATAAAAATCAATTGCCGCCACTGTGCCCATTAAACGCAGCCACTGTGCCCAAACGCCACCAGTTTGCCCCCTCAAATACAGCCAGTTTGTTTCCATATACAGCCAGTGTGCCCCCATATACAGCCAGTGTGCCCCCATATATATATATATATAGCCAGTGTGCCCCCATATACAGCCAGTTTGTCCCCATATACAGCCAGTTCCCCCCAAATGCAGCCAGTTCCCCCCCATATACAGCCAGTTCCCCCCAAATGCAGCCAGTTTGTCCCCCATATACAGCCAGTTCCCCCAAATGCAGCCAGTTTGTCCCCCATATACAGCCAGTTCCCCCCAAATGCAGCCAGCGTGTCCCCATATACAGCCAGTTCCCCCCAAATGCAGCCAGTTTGTCCCCCATATACAGCCAGTTCCCCCAAATGCAGCTAGTTTGTCCCCCATATACAGCCAGTTCCCCCCAAATGCAGCCAGCGTGTCCCCCATATACAGCCAATTCCCCCCAAATGCAGCCAGTTTGTCCCCCATATACAGCCAGTTCCCCCCAAATGCAGCCAGCGTGTCCCCCATATACAGCCAGTTCCCCCCATATTCAGCCAGTTTGTCCCCCATATACAGCCAGTTCCCCCCATATTCAGCCAGTTTGTCCCCCATATTCAGCCAGTTCCCCCCATATTCAGCCAGTTTGTCCCCCATATTCAGCCAGTTCCCCCCATATTCAGCCAGTTTGTCCCCCATATTCAGCCAGTGTGCCCCCATATACAGCCTGTTCCCCCCATATTCAGCCAGTTTGTCCCCCATATACAGCCAGTTCCCCCCATATTCAGCCAGTTTGTCCCCCATATACAGCCAGTTCCCCCATATTCAGCCAGTTTGTCCCCCATATTCAGCCAGTTCCCCCCAAATGCAGCCAGTTTGTCCCCCATATTCGGTCAGTTTGTGCCCCATATTCAGCCAGTTTGTGCCCCATATTCAGCCAGTTTGTCCCCCAAATGCAGCCTGTCCCCCCCCCCCCCAGCCCTGCACTTACCTTCCTCGGTCCGCGCCGTCCTCGATGTGTTCTCCCGCCCTCAATGTCGCTTCAGCCAATCAGGTTACCGGTAACCAGATCCGGTGAACCTGATTGGCTGAAACCTCCACACAGTCTTCTTCCAGGAACGCACCCCCGTGCGTACCTGGGAGGAGTTTTTGGAAGCCGAATACAGCGTGAGAGCTGTATTCGGAAAGCCTATCAGAGCCGCTGGCTCTGATAGGCACTTCCAAGTTATACCCACCGCCGGCCGCCGCTCTAATTCATATGGCCGGCGCTCACCAGGAGGCCGGCCATATGTATAGTGGGCAGCGCGGCAGTGGTGATAATACACAGATTCATGCAATGCATGAATCTGTGTATTGTCTTTCAGTGGCGGTGCGGGAGCGAGAGGGGGCGGCGCTCCGGCGCCCTCTATGGACGCACCGCCACTGCTAGCAATTCTAGACTAGTTTAAGTATTATTATGCACATTGCAGTTAATGCCTATATGCAGTTTATTATGACTTTGCCGAATTATGTGTTGATTCCAGTCTAGTGGTACAGAACTCTATTCTAAGTTACTTTGGCCTAGTGATTATTCTGTCTACCAGATTGTGTCTGAAACAACCTTCTGTATACTCATTTATGCTCAGGCCACCATTCATTCTTGCCTGTACCAATACATTGAGTTCATTTACCACTAAACAGTCTTGTGTCTATTTCTCGGCACTAATTCACAACCAATTTAGAGGTTGTTTTCCTATAAGTGACTTTCACTCAACCAGGTGTCAGAGGGGCTGAGGTTGTTCTTGGAGTCAAGGCGCAGCACAGAGAACCCAAATTACCAAGTTGCTCCTTTTGGGGGTAGTGCTACAGTGGATTTATACAAGTTGTTAATCCTTCTGTGCAATTAAAAAAACTGCTGTTTCTTATAAATACATTCTTTTATTGGATGGAATTTATTTCTTTAAGGTTCAGCTAATAGTATACAAATGCATCTTTGACAGATACTAGGGGCAGAGTCCCCACCCCTATCCTGAGCACATTGCTGTTTTTGAAAGGGACTCAGGCATATTGCCTAATTGGAATGTCTTGCTAGCCTACCTCTGGACCCACCTATACCCACCTTCCTCTCCTCCTTTCTCCTTTCAAAATGTAATGGGTTTTGGGTATGGGGGAGCCTTTGACTCCCCATGATGCAGTGCTCATTTGTGAGCAGCCACTTGCTAGCCTCGATCAAAGGTGGCAACATTGTCATCCCTGTCCAAGTTATGACAAAAAGCTTACTTAAGATCTAAGACGGAGGAAGAAGGTGAATATATGTTGGCTGAGGGTGGGGTTTTAAGAGTACATTGAACCACTCACATTTGTCCCAAACTTACAGCAGCTTACCGACTAATGTAATTATCATAAGCACACACACATGTAGCGGGGACCCCATATTTTGGGTCGCTATGCCTGAAATTTAGGGGGTAGCCTGAGCATTAGTTTGGCTCAGGATGTTTGATTTCTTTAAATTGGACTCTGGTCTGCTGTGATGTTGCCTGGTCATATAGTTCCCTTTGACCTGTGGATGGCGCTGTTGCCCAGGTCTCGGATCGAACCGCAGGTGGCGTTGCGGCGTTATTGGGTGTCCTCTCTCGGCAGCCGTGCAGTGGGCGTGGTCTACCTGCTGTGCATGCCGGGAGAGGGTACTTAAAGGGCAGACGCCATTGGCGCAGGGTTCTTCGTCCTCGGCGCATACCTCACCTTTGGTGGCCCTCATGGCCAGGGGTGCGTGCAAATGTGTTGGGTCCCGGGCACCTTTTAGCCCGAGGCCGTATCGTTCCAGGTAGGCCCAGTACCTTTTAACTGAGGCCTACAACCAAACAGCGGAATCCCAGGGTGCCCGTGGGAGGGTGACCCGCTCTGAAGGAGAGGCAACCAGAGGAGGACCTTTCTAAGGGGATCGGTGAAGGATATCACTGTCTCGGGAGGCCTGGTTACCTGTCAGAGGGAAGGATTCCGTGATCTGCCAAAAGCCCTTGTAATGTGTCCCATTGGCACCTATGGTCTCTAAAGTTACAAGTGCTGAGAAGTTTGGGACTTAGGAGCTAAAAGATCCTGTGGCAGAGGATCTCCTGAACGTGTCTCTAAGAGAAACAAATCTCAAGTGAATGTTCCGTGCTTCACTCCGGCTGCTAGAACCGTGAGAGGGAACTATCCGGGTGAGCAAAACCCACTCAGGCCTGAGTGGCGACGAGTAGTAATTAAGTGCCGCATGCCTGAACCTGTATTCCTGTTCAAATCTCTCTCTCTAACTTTCCTATCGAGTTGCAAGCAAAGGAAAAAATAAACTCTTATTGGGTTTAACATTGTCTGGACATTGGCTTTCCTCAAGAGAAAAATAGACTTTTCCCTACACTCTCTAGGGAGGAGAACCAATGGAAAGAGGTAACTCGCTGCAGGACCCAAAACTGTTAACACCGCTCACCCTCTACAAGATGGAGGATACTGGGCATGTGGCATGGTGTGTCCCACTCTGCAAGTGGAGGTAAGCAGGGTAAAGGATCTGTGTGCTACACACACAAGGACCAATCCCCCTCTACGTGTTTGCCTTTACAGGCTCTGTAGCAAAGTCATTAGACATACCAGAAATTCGAAAGGCCTCATTGATTATTTTGTCTCTCAGATCCCGCAGACCTCTTTTGAAAAATGGTCCTGTTTTATAGGATTGCAGATGAAGCTTGTAAATGTTATGCCGCTCGTGAAATAAATACATTTATAGATTGAATATGGTTGTTGTGATACAGTCCAGATGTTACACTATAATATCACGAGCTGTAAACAACGAGAGAAGTGATGTACAATAAACTGCCTCCACGACAAACACAAATTTCCTTTTGTTTACCCTTCGAGATCTATGTGGTTTTTTTTTAAGTATTAGCCAGTCATTGGGGACAAGTGTACAAATTAGTCTTTTTTTTCTGGCTCCATCCTAAAAATTACCAAAAGATTCAACCAAGAGACTTGCTAACGGTCAACACTTGGGATGATCGGAGTGGTTTTGGTGAAAGTGATTTTGCTGTGAAATTACAGATGCCTCTGGTGTCACAAATTTGACAAATTAGAAACTAAATTGCCCTCATTGAGCTGCTTTGCTTCAGTCATCCTAATGCTGGCCCTGTCCCCCTTACCAACAGAGTTATTTTCCCAACTTTCTGGACCTAACAGAGTCCTGGGATATGTAGCACCCTCTAGCATAGCGTGATGGTGTACATGTTAAGCTATAGTGTAGGAAAATTCGGCCTGGCCGAGAGCCAGGCTGGGTTGAATCTGGGTCAGGGCTGAGTAACTCAGGGAGGCTGGATGACTCAGCAAGCAGTACCTCTGGTACCTCCCCCTACTTGCTGGAACCTTAGAGAAGCTTCCAGAAGAATAGGTGGAAGGTTAGAAGGGGCTGCTTGGAGTATTGATGAGGACCCCAGCCAATCCCCGACCAAATAGGCTGGCAGGAGGCGGGCACCACTTAAATTGGAGCTCCACCCAAAAGTGGATCTTCTGCTTATCTGATCCCCCCCCCTCCGGTGCCACATTTGGCACCTTAAGGGGGGTGCGGGTACCTGTTTTTGACAGGTACCCTGTCCCCACTTATGTCAGACCTCGCCACGGCGAGATGCGTCAGAAGTTTATCCTCCTCCTCCGTCCCCTGCTGCTAGGCCAGTAAGAGCGCAGCGCGATCCGCTAATGCTTAGTAGGGACCCGGCTGTGAAGCCGTAAGGCTTCACTGCCAGGTTCCCTTACAGGAAATGGCAGCTACAGAACCCGACAGCCGATGGAAACATCAGCTGCGGTGCCGACATCACTGGAATTCAGGACAGGTAAGTGTCCTAATATTAAAAGTTAGCAGCTACAGTATGTTTCATTTTTGGAGGGGGAGGCCAGAACACTGAGGAGGCTGTTGGTGGCCCTTGAGGGTCCCCTCTTCTCTGGGGGGGGGGTTAATTGGGGCTTAGATGCATGAAAGATCCCCCACAACATATGGAGGAACCCCTGCCTGAAGGCACGGGAGCAAGAATGAGGACAGCGGTAGCCAGCAAGCACGCCGAGGAGTCTCCAGGAGAAGTCACCCAGATGGGTTGGTGCGTGTGCAGTCTGGGAGGACTGAGGGAAGTAGCCAGGAGGGCTAGTGAAAGAGGCAGCTACAGTCAGGTGGGCTGGCAGGGCCTGGAGAGGTGGTGCTGGGATCAGTAGCCACAGAGAACGAAGCTGGACACTGACTTTGCTACACAACCAAGGGTCCCTGCCTGTAAAGGGCTTTTGCTTAATCTGACTGAGTGCTTTTGTCAAACCCTCAAACAGTGTTCTAGCTGAATCTGTTTTTTTTTTATGCAAGCAAGTGAGTGCTGGAGGAAGAGGAGTGTACATAGACTGTAAACAGGAAAGTTGTCCCTGAAGAGTCCGCAGAGTTCCCCCTTTACATCAGAACTCGCAGAGTTCCCTTTCACTGTAAGGGGGGACTCTGCAGACTCTGATGTAAGGGAGAACTCTGGAGACTCTAACATAAGGGATGCTCCTGTGTACAGAGGGGACTCTGATGTAAGGGGGAACACTGTGGCCTCTGGTTTAAAGGGGAGCTCTGATGTAATGAGTGCTCTGAGAACCCTGATTTACCTTATTTTACTCACTTAGCGGCAGGAGAGAGAAGGGGGAGGAGGAAGCCATAGTCCGGTCTGAATAATGTGTCCGAGTCTCAGACAGTCTGAAACCCGGACTGTCCGGGTGAATCCCGAATAGGTGGCAGCCCTAACTGCAAGTGATGTGAAACGGCCCTAAGTGCTTGTTGACATCAGGTGCGTTGATCTGCACAGGTCCACACAGGCTCAATGCAAGGGTGCATAAAAAACAATTGTTTTATATGTTTCACATTCACACCTGTGCCGCTCTCCCTTACATCTCTTGCATAGTGAGCGGGATAGGATACGCCCCCTGTGAGCTGCATCAGGTTCTGTGATTGGACTAGAGTTGGAAGGAGTGCGCTTGTCAGTCATGATCTGTCATTGCCATGTGAACATGCACCTCGGGTGTTGCTCTGAGGCAAGCATGGCAAAGCCCTGATATACTGCTCCCCACTATGATGATATGGGGGTCCGAGTGATTCCCAGGGGAAACAAAAAATTAAAACAGCGGTGCGTTGCTCCTTTAAATTTGCACAATTATCAGACCAAACTATTGAAGTAGTAACAATAATGTGATGAAAGTAGTATCCTTCAAACTTACAAATAAAGCATTTTGCATACGAACAATAAAAGTGTAATAAAAATGGTATCTTCCAAGCATAAATAATAATAAAATATTATGCAAACAAATAATAAGGTGCATCATACAAAAGACAAACGTGTTGTGTGTTCTATTCCATATAACTGCATTTAAATGTAGCGGGTATGTACTTTCCCGGGTGCAAATTTGAACTCGACAGAGACATTAGTGATGTGTAATTCCCTGCAGCCCAGCGGGTGGCGCTGTCGCCCTGGGCTGGGGTTGAATCATTGCTGTGTGTCGTGCCTCCCTTTTGTCCTCCCTCGGCAGCGGTATGGTGGGGCAGGGAACCCGCCGTGCTTGCTGGGAGAGGGTATAAAGGGGCCGGCCATCTTTGTCACGGGGTTGGAGTCCAGGGCACCTTCAGTCTGTGGGCGGTTGTTCGTGTCGGTTCTCTAGGCGGGCCTAGGCCTAGAGGACAGCCGGAGGTCGTGTTCCATCCCAGGCACCTTTAGCCTGGGGTGAGGTACTCGGATGGAGGTCTGGAGCTCAGTGCCCAACACTGAGTTCCGTGAGGGAAGGAGATCCTAGGGAACCCCGGGAGTGGGTACCCGAATCCGGAAGGCGTAATGGACCGGGGGGAGCTCCTCACTCGAAGACCTGGTGCAGCAGATTGCCAGTGACGGGTGAGCCTCTCATTAAAGACCGTCTGGAGGGAAATCCCCCCTCGCTCAGAGACTGCAACCCACTTTCAGGGAGGAAAGTGGAGAACTACATTGTGTCTGGGCCTACTCGCATCCACACCTCCTTTTCTGTTCTGTTTCTACCAAGGGAGTTCAACCGATTGTGTTCATTCGAGAAGAATAAAGGAGTGTTGAACTTTAATGGTGTGGGGCTCATTTCCTGACAGACATTGTTCAAGGTAACTCTCGGTGGAGGCTCCAGGTGCACAGCACTGACCCGAAGGTAAAAGAACTTTGCTTGCATCACACTGACACCTGTGGTGAAAGCCAGGCGTGGTGTCCCCGCTCCCTTCCCCTCTAAGGTACCCCTAGACAAGAGAAAAGACGAGCTGAAGAAAGAGAGGGGAGTGAGGAAGGTGCTACATAAACATATTACAGTGCCTTGAAAAAGTATTCATACCCCTTGAGATTTTCCACATTTTGTCATGTTCCAACCAAAAACGTAAATGTATTTTTTTCTGATAGACCAACACAAAGTGGCACATAATTGTGAAGTGGAAGGAAAATGATAAATGGTTTTTATTTATTTTTTACAAATAACTATGTGAAAAGTGTGGCATGCAGGGGCGGGAGGGGCCACTGCCCTGGGTGGAGTGTGGGAGGGGGCGCCAAAATACTGGAGCATCATGCTTTGTCTCAGCCTCTGTGTTGCTAATTCTGTCCAAAAGCAGAGCTGAGCATGTGCCCTTACCTGCTGCAGGCTTCCCCAGAAAGGACAGAGACACTCTCCTCGGCACAGGTTCCTCACAGGCTGGGCGGTTGGATCGGACAGTAAGAGGTCCAGTACAGGTGGGCGGAGCAGGCAGACGGCACTACACTGAAGACCTGATCGCTGCTTTCTGCTCAGCAGACATCGGCGCTTTCCTCTCTTCTCTCTCCTCTGGCTGACTGAACATAAGAAGTGACAGATAACAGACTGCTTTTCTCCTCCTGTGAGTCCCGACCTGTTCTGCTATCCACTAGGGTGACCACATTTCCAAGCTACCATTCAGGGACAACCCCACCCCCCCCCCTTCCCAAAAATCAGCTTGTGCTGTAACGAATCACAGCACAGTGATTGGACACAAGAGGCGGGATTTATGATTTCCCCAATCACAAGTAGAGATGTGGGGATTGTGCTCCCCCAGACATTCCCGGCCAGGACAAGTACTGTCAGTGAGTAAAGCAGTGATGTGGCAGCCTTTTTTGGGGGCATCAGATTGGCCCAGGGGGGGGTGGGGGTGTGGCTGTGTCAGTTTCATTCCGGGACACTGTATTGTCCTGGAATGAAGGTGCCCGGGACTTTTCAGGCTCCACACCAGGGACATGTGGTGAGGTCAGTGGCTGGTGAGGCACTGGCTAGTATCAGAGCCAGATACACATAGGTTACATACGCCGTGATTATTAGAGCGAGAGCAATAATTCTAGCGCTAGACCTCCTCTGTAACTTTAAACGTGTAATCTATAAACATTTTTAACCACTTAAGCCCCGGACCATTTGGCTGGCCAAAGACCAGGGCACTTTTTGCGATTCGGCACTGCGTTGTTTTAACTGACAATTGCGCAGTCGTGCCACGTGGCTCCCAAACAAAATTCACGTCCTTTTTTTCCCATAAATAGAGCTTTCTTTTGGTGGTATTTGATCACCTCTGCGGTTTTTATTTTTTGCGCTATAAACAAAAATAGAGCGACAATTTTGAAAAAAATGCAATATATTTTACTTTTTGCTATAATATCCCCAAAAAATATATAAAAAAAAACGAATTTTTTCCTCACTTTAGGCCGATACGCTTTCTCCTACATATTTTTGGTAAAAAAAATAGCAATAAGCGTTTATTTATTGGTTTGCGCAAAAGTTATAGCGTCTACAAAATAGGGGATAGTTTTATGGCATTTTTATTAATATTTTTTTTTTTTTACTCGTAATGGCGCCAATCAGCGATTTTTATCGTGACTGCGACATTATGGCGGACACATCGGATACTTTTGACACCATTTTGGGACCATTGTCATTTTTACAGCGATCAGTGCTGTAAAAATGCACTGATTACTGTAAAAATGACACTGGCAGTGAAGGGGTTAACCTGTGTGGGGCACTGAAGGGGTTAAGTGTGTCCTAGGGAGTGATTCTAGCTGTTAGGGGGCGTGGCTACAAGTGACACGTCACTGATCGCTGCTTCGATCAGTGACATGTCACTAGGAAGAACGGGGAGATGTGTTTACAAGGACATCTCCCCGTTCCTCAGCTCTGTGACCCGATCGCAGGACACCGGCGGACATGGAGTCTGCGGGTCCCGTGTGGGCACGGTCACGGAGCTCACGACCACACAGCGGAAAAATTAAAGGGGACATATATATACGCCCATTTGCCCAGCCGTGCCATTCTGTCAACGTATAAGTTCATGCGGCGGTCGGCAAGCGGTTAAAGTGTCGCCTATGGAGATTTTTAAGTACCGAAGTTTGGCACTATTCCACAAGTGTGCGCAATTTTAAACACTTAAGGACCAGAAGAATTTTCCCCCTTAATGACCAGGCCATTTTTTGAGATACGGCACTGCGTCGCTTTAGTTGACAATTGCGACACTGTACCCAAACAAAATTAACGTCCTTTTTTCCCCCACAAATAGAGTTTTCTTTTGGTGGTATTTGATCACCTCTGCGTTTTTTTTTTTTTTTTTGCGCTATAAATAAAGACTGGCAATTTTGAATTTTTTTTTTTTTTTAATTTACTTTTTGCTATAACACATATTAAAATATATATATATATATAAATAAATGTATTCATCAGTTTAGGCCAATATATATTCTTCTACATCTTATCACAATAGGCGTATATTGATTGGTTTGTGAAAAAATTATCGCATCTACAAACTATGGGATAGATTTAGGGACTTTTATTTTTATTTTTTATACTGGTAATGGTGGCGATCTGCGTTTTTAGTGGGACTGCGACATTGCGGCGGACAAATAATTGACACTTTTTGGGGACCAGTAAAATTATTACATTAATTAGTGCTATAAAAATGCACTGAACAATGTAAAAATGACACTGGCAGGGAAGGGGTTAACACTAGGGGCCTATCAAGGGGTTAACTGTGTTCCCTGGGTGCAGGGCCACCATCAGGGGGGTACAGGCAGTACACCTGTAAGGGGCCCGGAGGTCCCCAGGGTCCCGGATGGCCCCCCTTTTTTTGTAAGGGGCCCAGAGGTCCCCAGGGGCCCGAAGTTCCCCAGGGCCCCGAATGTCAACCCCCCTTTTTTTTTTTTTTTTTTTATTATTCATTTTTTTTTTATTAATCTTTTTTTTTTTTTTAAGGGGCCCAGAGGCCCGGAGGTCCCCAGGGCCCCGGATGGAAACCTCCCTTTTTTTTTTTTATATAATTTTTTTTTTTTGTAAGGGGCCCAGAGGTCCCCATGGCCCTGGATGGCAACCCCCCTTTTTTTTGTTTTTATGTTCCTGTCCCTGCTTTTCAATTGGTGGCAACCCCCCCCCCCCCGCTTCTGAATTTGCGGCAGCCCCCCCGCTTCTCAATTCGCAGCGGCACAGCACCCCGCCCCCCGGTTCTCCTGGGCTCCAGGGGGCCCATGCCTGAAGCTGTGTAAGGGGACCCAAAATTCCTGATGGCTGCCCTACCTGGGTGTGTTCTAACTGTAGGGGGGATGGGCTGCCTGGGACATGACAGAGATCACTGTTCCCGATGACTGGGAACAGAAGATCTGTCATGTCATCTGTCAGAATGGGGTTTCGTTTGTATACAAAGGCAGATCCCCATTCTGCCTCTGTACTAGGCAATCGTGGGTCGCGTCTGCCCGACCCCCGGACACACTCCCACAGTGTGCAGCGGGCACAAGTGCACACCAGCGTCGGCGCACGCTCGCAACTGCGCCTGCGCAAGCGGACGTACATTAATGGCGATTCGCGCAGGGGAGACAACCTGCAGCAGTACAACTGCGGCGGCTGGTCCTTAAGTGGTAAAGCGTGTTAGGTATCTATTTACTCTGCGTAACATAATTTTTCATAGTATACAAAATAATTGGGCTAACTTTACTGGGTTTTTTTTTAATTCATGAAACAGTTTCTTTCCCAAAAAACTGCTTTTTAAAAATTGCTGTGCAAATACCCTGTAACATAAAAAGTTTCAATGACCACCATTTTATTCCCTAGGGTGTCTGCTAAAAAAAATATATAATATGGGGGTCCTGAGTAATTTTCGAGCAAAAAAATTATGACACCAGAAGTGTGAAGCCTCCTACACACGACCAAGTTTTTCGTCGTTAAAAACACAACGTTTTTCTCGACGAGATTCTTGTCAAGCTTTCCTTGCATACACGCTGTCAATTCCAAATCTCGTCGTTGTTCTGTGCGGTCACGTCCAGCACGTACGACGGCAGTATAAAGGGGAAGATCGATTTCAATGGCGCCACCCCTTGGGCTGCTTTTGCTGATCTCGTGTTACCGCGTGTGAAGTAAAAGTTTGGGAAGAGACGATTCGCGCTTTTCAGTCTTCGTGCTTTCAGTTCGTTTTCTGCGGTTCAGTTGGTGCTTGTGGGTTCGTATCTTGACTTTCAGGGCGTCTAGGCAGGTCGTATCTGTTTTACAGTGCGTTCTTGCCCATTCGTTTCTGATTTTCAGGTCGTTCTTCATAGGCCTTGCTGTTCTTAAGTGCGTTCTGTTTAGTACGTTCTGATCAGATGACCGTCTCCTAGCCATGTTGCGGGTACGTTCTCGTCATAGAGTTCATGCTGTGCGGGCGCTTGGTGTTGGTCTGCTTGTTTTGGACCAAGACGAGTCCATGAACAGAGTGAGGAGGCGTTCATGGACCAAGAATTAGTTGCTCCAGCGGGACCAATTCTGTCACATGCCTCTGCTGCGGGAGATCGTGGAGAATAATCCTGAGGACTACAGGAATTTTCTGCGGATGTCTGACCCCGTTTTTCAGCATCTGTTGGCTTTGGTGTCCCCCTATATTACCAGGCAGGACACCATTATGCGGGATGCCATCAGTGCTGAGCAGAGGCTCATCACCACGTTGCGCTACCTGGCGACAGGGAGATGTCTGCAGGACCTGAAGTTCACGACAGGCATCTCCCCCCACGCTCTGGGCGTCATAATCCCAGAGACCTGTTCTGCCATTATCCAAGTCCTGCAGGAGGACTATATTAGGGTAAGTTGTCTCCTTTAACATCACATTCTATGTATTTCATGTATGCTAATGTATTGTATTTCTTTCATCCTTCCCTAATTACCATGATTGTAATATGCTGAGAATGTCCCCTTTGTCCTCATGCATGCTGGAAGCTTTTAAATGCCCCTTTTTTCTCCTCCATGCATATTTCCCTTCACTAACCTCTCCAGCAGTGGCGGCTGGTGCTCAAAATGTTTGGGGGGCCACCCCAAAATTGTAAAAGGAAAAAACATCCATTTCCGCAACTGTGCCTATTAAACGCCACGAGTTGTCCCCTCAAATGCAGCCAGTTTGTCCCCTCAAATGCAGCCAGTTTGTCCCCTCAAATGCAGCCAGTTTGTCCCCTCCAATGCAGCCAGTTCCCCCCTCAGCCCTGCACTTACCTTCCTCTGGTCTGCACCGTCCTTCTTCTCTCCTCGATGTCTTCTCCCACCCTCGATGTTGCATCAGCCAATCAGGTTACCGGTAAACAGACTCTGTGAACATGATTGGCAGAGGAGCCTGTCAGTGTTTAACCAAGGAACGCACCTGCTTCCCCTGGTTAACTTTTTGGAAGCCAATTACAGCCATCAGGCTGTAATCGGCAAGCTGGCTCTGATAGGCACTTCCAAAAACCAACCAGCCGCTGTTATTCAGATGGCCACCGCTCAACAGGGGGCCATCCACCTGAATAGTGGGCGGCATCGACAATACATAGGTTCATGCAAGGCATGAACCTATGTATTGTTCTGAGTGACGGGCGCAGGAGAGAGAGGGGGCAGCGCTCCTGCGCCCACTATGGACGGACCGCCACCGCCACCTAGCCGAGTCACTTCCCAATGTATTTCTGCAGCTCCATTGTAGTGCTTTACCCTCCCCCCCTAATCACCCCCTAAAATTTCTCTATAAATGTTAGTTCTCCTTATTTTTGAGCATTCCCCAACTCATCTAGCCCCCCCCCCCAAATATTTTTAGAATGGACCATCAGAGGGGGTGATGAATATGATACTTGAGCCTTCGCTTTGAGTTTTTTAAAATACATTAAACGGAAACTTATAATGATGTTGGGCTAGAATGTATTTCAGTATAATCTGCTTGCAATGTTATGTGCAAAAGTACTAATATTTTTTTTTCTTGTTTGACTCCACAGCTTCCTTCCACGCCACAGGAATGGCAGACTGTGACATCGGAGTTTGCCACGCGGTGGGACTTCCCCAACTGCGGTGGAGCCATTGACAGGAAGCACGTCCGCATCGTGCCGCCACCCCGTTCTGGGTCCTATTTCTATAATTATAAGGGGTTTCATAGTGTAGCGGGGTCTTCAAAGTTAGTGGGATACACCTGGGGGTAGAGAGACCCAGGTGTGTAATTATGTCAGGGATTAGACCCCTTTTCTTATTCGTGGAGGATTGGGTGGTCTAATATTCTCTTTGACCAGTGGGTGTCAGTGTACCTGCTGGCTCGAGGTAGAATCGCTATCACAGTGTTACCCTTTTTTTTGGTTCCTTCCTGGCGATGGTACGGCTGGGGCGGGGAACCCGCCGTGGTGTCGATGGGAGGATATAAAAGGGGGAGACGCCCGCGCCACGAGGTCGTCGTCGCCTGTCTGTTGTTCTTGTGGGAGGGGGGTCACCCCTTCACGCACCCAGGCACCTTAGGCCTGGGTGCGGGCGGTTCAAGGTTCCGGCCTAGGCGCCCAAGGCCTGGTCGGAACGAAGATGGAGTCCATCCCGGGCACCTTCAGCCTGGGGTGAGGTACTATTAAGGAGGCCTGGGACCCGGTGACTCCGACTGGGTCCCGCAAGGGTGAAGTTGCTCCAGGGCGCCCCTTGCGAGGGGACCCGCATCTGAGGTGAGGAGGCTGGGGGGGGGTCACCCGTCCGAAGACCCGGTGTAGCGTCAACCCGTTGACGGATGGGCCTTCAGTAACTCCCTTGGAGGACATCTTCCCCTGATATGGGCTTCAGCGCAGCGGAGGAGCTTCCATCAAGACTCCTGCAACCCCTGGTCATAGCACAGGGAGTGTAGGGACTAGGAACCTGTACAGTGCCTCGACCTGCTTCCCCATCGTATCATGCCGTTGCATTTGACTGTATGTGGAGATACGCAATAAACCTGAGTTTGGACTTTGATGGGTGTATGGACTCTGTTGATGGGAACAAAGGGAGATTCCGGCACGGAAGGACTGACCCTCATAACCAGCACACATTTGGCCCGAGGAAAAGATTGATATTGGCCTTCACCTCACCCACATGCATGGGGAGGACATGGGCCGTAACGCACCTCACTCTGTCGCTCGCCATACCCCTAGCTAAAGAGGTCGGGGTGAGGAGGCCGCTACACGTGGGGGCTCGTCCGGGATACGAACGTGTGTTAACCCTGAGGTTTGGAACGGCTGTGTTTGAACTTTGCTGCCCGGAGGAGGTCCGAGCAGGTCGGCCATGTGATTGGCCAAAGTGCATCCCTGTGCTCGAAGTCGTGGAAATTTCCCTGAAAAACTGGGAGAGGCCCATGCAGAAAGAGCAGGAAGAGGGAGGAGTCCAGCCGTGTGACAAACTACATGTGGGGACTTTTGCTGCACTGCGCCACGAGGCACCCCATGACTACGCAATTCGTGGGAGGAGACTGAAGGAAGCCCGCGAAAACGTGCAAGTCGTGGGAGGAGTCTGGCCACGTGTGGAGATGCACGTGGAGACTCCGGCGCGAGGTCAGCGTGTGATGGAGCAGCAAGTGGTCGGAGTGAACTCAGGCTCCCCGTGGATGCCGGTACCTTATCCTTTCAAGATGACTGCATTTGCTGCATCCATTACAGACACGGGGATAAGGCTCAGGCCCCGAGGACAGTTGGCTTTGTATTCATGCAGAGACACAGAGGCCCTCGGTGTGATCTGTCCCGGATGCTCGGGACTGGTGGTCCAACTAAAGCCATTCGGGCGATGCGAAGCATGCAAGGAGTTTCTTTTTGAGGTTGAACCACACACGGAAAGGCCCCGGGCCCTACGCCTCAACTGCATCACAGGAACCGCCACTCCGGAGGGAGAGATCAAAGCCTTTGCGGAGTTTCCCGTGCGCGCTGACCAGGGCGAAGTGACTGCCCAACAAGAGACTGAGAGAGAAAAATCCGAGGACACTGCTTCGGTCACTACAGACTCCCTGCTCCCACCTCCGAAGAGGAAAGTCGGTCTGGTACAGGCATCTTATGGCCGTGGTCGAGCTTCACCCCGCCGCTTGCCTGGCCTGGATGGCGCCGGTAGAGAAGAGAGTCCCGGACATCCCAGTTCTTCAGAAGGTCCAGGTGAGCCAGGGGCTGGGACTGTGGTGTTGGTTGGAGGTGTCGGGGGTCCCCAGTCGGTGGAGCCCGCAGGGGAGGGTAGCCTTCCGTCTACTAGAGACTACCTTCCCGCTGAGATGTATGACACCTCCGACTTAGAGTCATTGTCAGACTGTGGGGATGACGGAGAGATAGACGAACTGTTTCACCGGAAGGGCTGGGACAGACGCCCACTACCTATGCTGAGTAAACCGCAGGATTCCCCCATGTCCATAGAAGACAGTACGCTCCGGGTGAAGGCCCCGGAGTTCCCGAGGAAATCTAGTCCTCCGACCAACTTTCCGCATTCAACTACATCACCCGCTCTGATGGTGGGGATGCAGTGTGCCTCATTGCGGGCACCAAAGACAAAGAAACCCGAGATGGTAAAGGTACCTCGGCACCCGGAGGCCATCGTACAGCCAGGAGAAGGTGAGCGAGATGTGATGCCGCCTCTAGCCAGGTTGCAGAGACTTTTCTCCCAGAGAGTCGCCCGTGAATATGGGTGGGAGTACCCCTACTTGCCTCGGGACCTATTGTATGAAGTCGAGGTCCTGCGACCAAGGTGGTATGACGAGTTTGTATGGGAAAAGCTTAAAGTACCCCATGCCAGGCGATACCTGTCATGTTCGCCGCCTGTGTCTAAAAAGTTCAAGGACTGCAGAGCTGATTGGAGACTTGGGCGCCATATTCATGCCGATAAGGTGCTCATCTGCAGGAAAGATGGAGAGGATGTTGAGTATTCGGTGGAAGTGTTTGACGGGCACCTGAAGCCCCTGTTTCTGCCGGATCCAAGGTTCTATTTATAGGAAAAGTGAGCTCCTATCTTGTTGCTATTGAAACTTTCTGGAAGAGACATTCCCAGACGCCTAGAACTGTGCCCTACTTTTGTTTTGATTTGGGCTTTTCTTTTACTCACTGGAGATTTGGGAGCTGTTGTTTTTTTCTCCCTTTTCTTCATGTGCCAAAGGCAGAGACTTTTGGGGTAGAGTTAGAGTAGGAAAGCAGGAAGAATGAAGATCTAACCAAGTGTCATTACCGCAGCGCTGTCACCAGGTGGCAGTGTTGTGCAACGGTTGTTTGAAAATGTTACACATGCATTACTTACTTATTGGAGTGAGTGGGTCTCTCGGCTGACGGACCCACTCATGCCAAGTTAACACAGAGTGTTAGGATGTTTTTTTTTTGTTTCCCTTCTGCAGGAGATTCGTCGGTCAAGACTACTGAGTATGGGGTGGTTCTTAGACAGTGACGGGAGGGATTGTATATGTTGTGAGGGGGTTAGCTCGGTAGCGGGTGTGTGTGACCCCCTGGATGGGCTCCCCACACAAAAACAGGCCCAGCAGACGGAGGTTGTGGTTTTCAAGATCAAAAGGTGCGGTTTATTTCTCTATTTACAGTGACAAAAACACAGCAAAGCAAAAAGAAACATAAACAAAATAAATCCTGGTCAGCTTGACCTCTGACTAAACATGCAGGTTTCCCTAACTAACAACTGGGATCAGCCTGGTGCTGTCCTAGTCCCTAAGTCCCTGGTTTAGTAAATGTCCAAACAAATAGCCACACAGGCTTTGTCTCACCGCACAGGGGTTCACTCTCCCTAGACAGTCCACACAGGTCTGGTTCCAGGCATGAGCAAACACCTAATGAAGCTGGGAGTTTTTATAGAGGCCTTAAACGAGCTGACAAGCTTCAGCTGGTCTCATCAACTCCCTGCCTGCACGACGCCCAGCACTCTCCCTAGAGGTATGAATCATCCATGAGCCCACTAGCCTCAGCTGGGCTTCATCAACTCTCTCCCTAGTTGTATAAGTCGGCATAAAGCCTGAATCTGGGAGAAATATACCTACCCCCCTGGATGCAACCAGGTGACTTTACCTTCCTGCTGTCACATACCCCCCCTCTTGTTTTAACCTTGGGGTTGGAACACCAGCAATCAGGCATTCATGTACTCGAGACAAAGCATCCACATTCCCCATTTGAACGCCAGGGCGATGCTTTACTGTGAAGTTGAATTCCTGTAGGGCCAGGAACCACCTATTTACTCTTCTATTTGTCTCCTTGTTTTGAGCCATCCACTTTAACGGAGCGTGATCCGTAACCATGTCAAAGTGCCTACCTAGCAGATAGTACCGAAGGGAATCTAGAGCCCACTTCACCGCTAAACACTCCTTTTCAACCGTGGCGTAATTTACCTCATGGGACTTCAACTTCCTGCTGAGGTAAATGACTGGGTGCTCTTCCCCGTTCCAGACCTGGGACAATACTGCTCCTAACCCCACATCTGACGCATCACTTTGTACGACAAAGTCTTTAGAGAAGTCGGGTGAGTACAACACTGGCTGGCTACATAAGGCTTGTTTCAAGAATTGGAACGCTGCCTCAGCCTCGGGGGTCCATTTAATCATGACCGACCCTTTCCCTTTCGTCAGGTTGGTTAGGGGCACAGCCTTAGAAGCAAAGTGGGGAATGAAGCGCCGATAATAACCCGCGATTCCCAGAAAGGCTCGTACCTGCTTCTTGCTGTTGGGACGTGGCCAACTCTGGATGGCCTCGAATTTGTTGAGTTGGGGTTTTATTACTCCCCTGCCAATGGTGTACCCAAGATATTTGGCCTCCTCCTGCCCAATGGTACACTTCTTGGGGTTAGCCGTAAACCCCGCTTCCCGGATAGAGTCTAGGACTGCTTGCACTTTTGGCAGATGTGAGGCCCAATCTGTGCTATGGACAATTACGTCATCCAGGTAAGCCGCAGCATACTTCCGATGGGGCCTCAGTATCTGGTCCATTTTCCGCTGGAATGTGGCCGGCGCATTCTGTAACCCGAACGGCATTCTCTTATATTGGACGGCCCCGTCTGGGGTTACAAATGCGGTTTTCTCTTTGGCCGACTTGGCCAGGGGAATTTGCCATTACCCTTTTGTGAGGTCAAGAGTCGTCATGTATCGGGCTGTTCCCAGCCGGTCGATCAACTCATCTATACGTGGCATGGGGTAGGTGTCAAATTTTGTAACTTTGTTCAACTGACGAAAATCGTTACAAAATCGCCAGCTCCCATCCGGTTTAGGCACCAACACAATGGGACTAGACCAATCACTTTGGGACTCCTCTATCACCCCTAAGTTCAGCATTTTCTGTACTTCCTCCCGTATTGCCTCCCGTCGGGCCTCTGGGATCCGATAGGGTTTTAACTTCACCCTTTCACCGGGCGGGGTAATAATATCATGCTCTACCCCAGATGTTTGTCCCGGCAGCTCAGAGAACACCTCCTTGTTGCGAAGCACAAACTCCTTAACCTCCTGTTGTTGGGGTTGTGACAAGGTGGCTGCTATTCCAACCTCCGGAATCACGCAACCAGTTTGAGCTGGTGACCAAGTTTCTGCGACTAGGGACTCTCTATCCCTCCAGGCTTTCAACAGATTAACGTGATAGATCTGTTCGGGCTTTCGCCTTCCTGGTTGTCTGACCTTGTAATTCACTTCGCTCACTTTTTCCATTATCTCGTAGGGGCCTTGCCATTTGGCAAGGAATTTACTTTCAACCGTAGGGACAAGTACCAATATCCTATCCCCCGGGGAAAAGGTACGGGTCTTGGCTCCACGGTTGTACACTCTCTGCTGTGCCAACTGCGCTTGGGCCAAATGTTCCTTCACGATGGGCATTACCTGTGCAATTCGATCTTGCATCAGGGCGACATGCTCAATCACACTCCTGTGGGGAGAACTCTCACTTTCCCAAGTTTCCTTGGCAATATCCAACAGCCCTCTTGGGTGTCTCCCATACAGTAACTCAAAGGGGGAGAATCCCGTAGAGGATTGGGGCACCTCCCTAATAGCAAACATCAAATAAGGAAGTAGACAGTCCCAATCCTTTCCATCTCTATCCACCACTTTCTTCAACATTTGTTTTAGGGTTTTGTTGAATCTTTCAACCAGCCCATCGGTTTGGGGGTGATACACAGACGTACGCAATTGCGTCACTTTGAACAATTTACACAGCTCTTTCATAACCCGGGACATAAAGGGTGTACCTTGGTCCGTAAGCAGTTCTTTACAAATACCCACCCGGCTAAAAACAAGAGATAGCTCTTTGGCTATGGTTTTGGCCGAGGTATTTCGGAGAGGGATCGCTTCTGGATAACGGGTGGCATAGTCCATTATAACTAATATGTACTGGTGCCCCCTAGCGGACTTGATTATAGGACCTACCAAATCCATTGCGATCCTCTCAAACGGGACCTCAATGATGGGTAGAGGGACCAGCGGGCTACGGAAATGTGGCATCGGGGCCGACCTCTGACACACAGGGCAGGAGGAACAATAATTTTCTATGTCCTTCATCACCCCAGGCCAATAGAATCTCTGTAATACCCTCTCTCGGGTTTTCTCTGTCCCCAGATGACCTCCAAGAATGTGCCCATGGGCCAACTCCAACACCAACTTCCTGTAAGGTTTGGGCACCACAAGCTGCTCAACGTTTTTTTCTGCCCTTTTTGCCACCCGATACAGTAGGTCCTTCTCTACGCTGAAGTATGGGTAAGTGCAGGTATTATCTGGGTTCACTAACTCGCCATCTATTTCCACTACGTTTTCCCGTGCCTTTATTAGGGCGGGGTCCTTTAACTGTTCTGTGGCAAAATTTTCCCTGTGAACCTCAAGATCAGAAAACTCCACAGACGGTAGGTTTTCGTCTGAGGAGGTGGGCTCCTCTCCAGTTTCTTGAGTCTCGCCTGCCAATACTGACAAGGGAAATTCTGGAGAGTCCTCACCACTCTCAGAGGAGTTCTGGCTATCACCTTCCTGGTACATAGGGGCACCAGTGGGGGGCTCAGGATCATCCCACAGTTCCCAGAACTTCGGAAAATCCCTTCCCACAATGGCATCATGCGGTAATTGAGATACTAACCCCACTGGATGAGAGAGGGTACCTTTGGGGGTCTTGAAACACACTGTAGTCACTGGATACTCTCGGGTGTCCCCATGCACACAAATAACAGCTACCTTGCTATTCCCAGAGACCTCTGTTTTAACTAATTCAGCCTTTATCAGGGTCACAAGGCTACCTGAATCCAGTAATACCACAACATTTCTACCATTAATACACATTTTGCATAAATGTTTCTCAGTTCCCCGAATGGCAGTGCATGCGACTGTCGCACACAGCGACTGACGTCTGTCCGTCAGAAAGTCACATTGCATGGGTTCCTCCACAACCGGGCAATTTGCTGCAATATGTCCCGTTTGCCGGCAGCGGTAGCAAACAATCCTTTTGGCTGCCTCTTGAGCCCCCGACTTCCCAGGCTGTTCTCGCCAAACCCTGGGCAGAGCTCCCACCCTCTCACTCTCTCCACCCTCACCCCTTGGAATCATCTTATCCGCCCCTGGGGATGGTCTGGTCTTAGGGTGGAAAGTCCGAGAGTCTCTGGAAGAGGCCGTCAGGTTCTCTGCAGCCAAGTATCTCTCTACACGATCCACAAGTTTACCGGCCGTTTCTGGGTCTCCATGGCTTACCCACTTTTGAATGGCGGTAGGAAGAGCTCTCAAGAAACGATCCATCACAACACGTTCCACAATCTCCGGTGCGGACAAAGTCTCTGGCTGTAGCCACTTCCTGCTCAGGTGAATGAGATCATACATTTGAGACCTGGGGGGTTTTCCAAGCTGGAAAGTCCAGTTATGCACACGCTGAGCCCGGACAGCCAGGGTGACACCCAGCCTTGCCAATATTTCAGCTTTTAGCATCACATAGTCTTTTGCTTGGTCAGGCTCTAGGTCATAGTAAGCTTTCTGCGATTCACCAGTTAACAGAGGAGCCACCAGTCCAGCCCACTGCTCCTCAGGCCACTTTTCTCTTTCAGCAGTCCTTTCAAATGTGGTCAAAAATACCTCTGGATCATCCTCTCCAGTCATTTTTGTCAATAAACGACTCACCCCAAAGGACGCGGTATTAGTGGGACGGCTTTCCTCACTGGTCTGCGGACGTTGCTGCATTACTGCTTCCATCTGTTGTTGTAGTCTCTGCTCTTGCTTCTGCAACAGGTCTATGAAGCGGGCCTCAGATTGCTGCTGTTGATTGGCATTTGCTAGAGCCAGCTGTTTCAGTATCTCCTCCATGCTGGCTTAAAAAAAAACTGCCACTGGTTCTCCACCAACTGTGAGGGGGTTAGCTCGGTAGCGGGTGTGTGTGACCCCCTGGATGGGCTCCCCACACAAAAACAGGCCCAGCAGACGGAGGTTGTGGTTTTCAAGATCAAAAGGTGCGGTTTATTTCTCTATTTACAGTGACAAAAACACAGCAAAGCAAAAAGAAACATAAACAAAATAAATCCTGGTCAGCTTGACCTCTGACTAAACATGCAGGTTTCCCTAACTAACAACTGGGATCAGCCTGGTGCTGTCCTAGTCCCTAAGTCCCTGGTTTAGTAAATGTCCAAACAAATAGCCACACAGGCTTTGTCTCACCGCACAGGGGTTCACTCTCCCTAGACAGTCCACACAGGTCTGGTTCCAGGCATGAGCAAACACCTAATGAAGCTGGGAGTTTTTATAGAGGCCTTAAACGAGCTGACAAGCTTCAGCTGGTCTCATCAACTCCCTGCCTGCACGACGCCCAGCACTCTCCCTAGAGGTATGAATCATCCATGAGCCCACTAGCCTCAGCTGGGCTTCATCAACTCCCTCCCTAGTTGTATAAGTCGGCATAAAGCCTGAATCTGGGAGAAATATACCTACCCCCCTGGATGCAACCAGGTGACTTTACCTTCCTGCTGTCACAATGTGTACATGACAGATGTTTTATACAAAAGTTTTAATGTTTTATAGTTCCCTTTTCTCTCAGGTCTTGGCACATACAGTATCCAAAATATTAGGGATAGCCTCTGGGGCCCACTTCATGTCACCCCTCCTTGGGAGACATGGGTGTGCACCTGACGCTGGGGACCAGCGTCAAATCACCAGGGGGAGAGTGTAGCGGGGTCTTCAAAGCTAGTGGGATACACCTGGGGGTAGAGAGACCCAGGTGTGTAATTATATCAGGGATTAGACCCCTTTTCTTATTCGTGGAGGATTGGGTGGTGTAATATTCTCTTTGACCAGTGGGTGTCAGTGTACCTGCTGGCTCGAGGTAGAATCGCTATCACAGTGTTACCCTTTTTTTTGGTTCCTTCCTGGCGATGGTACGGCTGGGGCAGGGAACCCGCCGTGGTGTCGATGGGAGGATATAAAAGGGGGAGACGCCCGCGCCACGAGGTCGTCGTCGCCTGTCTGTTGTTCTTGTGGGAGGGGGGTCACCCCTTCACGCACCCAGGCACCTTAGGCCTGGGTGCGGGCGGTTCAAGGTTCCGGCCTAGGCGCCCAAGGCCTGGTCGGAACGAAGATGTCCATCCCGGGCACCTTCAGCCTGGGGTGAGGTACTATTAAGGAGGCCTGGGACCCGGTGACTCCGACTGGGTCCCGCAAGGGTGAAGTTGCTCCAGGGCGCCCCTTGCGAGGGGACCCGCATCTGAGGTGAGGAGGCTGGGGGGGGTCACCCGTCCGAAGACCCGGTGTAGCGTCAACCCGGTGACGGATGGGCCTTCAGTAACTCCCTTGGAGGACATCTTCCCCTGATATGGGCTTCAGCGCAGCGGAGGAGCTTCCATCAAGACTCCTGCAACCCCTGGTCATAGCACAGGGAGTGTAGGGACTAGGAACCTGTATAGTGCCTCGACCTGCTTCCCCATCGTATCATGCCGTTGCATTTGACTGTATGTGGAGATACGCAATAAACCTGAGTTTGGACTTTGATGGGTGTATGGACTCTGTTGATGGGAACAAAGGGAGATTCCGGCACGGAAGGACTGACCCTCATAACCAGCACACATTTGGCCCGAGGAAAAGATTGATATTGGCCTTCACCTCACCCACATGCATGGGGAGGACATGGGCCGTAGCGCACCTCACTCTGTCGCTCGCCATACCCCTAGCTAAAGAGGTCGGGGTGAGGAGGCCGCTACAATAGCATTGTGCTGATGGCGGTGGTGTCAGCACGGTATGAGTTCCTCTATGTGGATGTGGGGAAGAATGGCCGGATGTCCGATGGGGGATCTTTCAGCCAGACGGAGTTTGCCCTCTGTCTCCAGGGTGACGACCTTGCATTGCCACCGGATGCAGGGAATGTTGAAGGACTCCCCTTTGTGTTTTTGGCTGATGAAGCCTTCAGACTGGGACCGCATCTCATGAGGCCATTTCCCCTAAGGACCCTCACCCCGGAGAAGAGGGTGTTCAACTACCGGCTGGCCAGGGCCCGAAGAGTCGTGGAGAATGCCTTCGGGATAATGGCCAGCCGGTTCCACCTTTTCATGACTCCAATTCACTTGGCGGAGTACAAAATTAACTACATTGTTTTCTGTTGCTGTATGCTACATAATTTTCTGATCAGGAAATCCCCAAATTATATTGCCTCAATAGTGCCTGGGGCAGGACTTCAAACTGGCAATACCCTGCCGGGCCTAGAATCTGGCCATCCTGGCTTGCCCCCCCAAAATGCCTGTGAGGTTCGCCAGAAATATCTTGAATATTTCACGGGTAGGGGGGCAATTCCTATGCCAGGCCATGTCTGAATTTTTCTTGAGAAAGAACAAAATAAAAATCTGGTTTAATCTGTATTTTTTTTTTTTTCTTTTGCTGTCTCCTAGTTTGTCTTAGTGCATTTGTAGTGCCAAGTGTATTTTTCTTTAGTAAATAACAACCATTTAACTAGTAACACCAAAAATATACACAAATAAGGTTATAGCGTATTTGAAAAATAAGCTACACTTTTTGTGTTTGTTCAAACATTTTACTCTGTGCACATTCACACACATGGTAAATAGAACACAATTATTTTTTTTTGGGCTGCCCAGAAACAGGCCTTTTTTTGGTAAGAAAATACAAAACCATCAGTAGCATCCAACAAACTACAACATTGTATACCTCTCGGCAATATGAGACATTCAATTTCACAAAAAATGTCTCTATCTGACCGTCATAATATGGGGTATTGACACCCCTGACCAAGCCAAAATTTGAAGATGCACACAATTTAGAGTCATTTTAAAATGGGATTTTTGACTCCTGATCCCTATTGTCAACATGTGCTATCTGCCATCAGGGGTGATCAATGGACGTGTTTTGGGGGGTGCAACCCCTTCTTCAGTTCACCTACTTTAGATACGAGGAAGGGGTTGCACCCACAAAACCCATACATGGATATCCCCTGATGGCAGATGGCACATGTTGACACACTGTGTGCATCTTCAAATTTTGGCTTGATTGATTTTCAAAAAGCAAAAAAAAGGGGGAAGGACAATGAGAAAACAAAAATGGGGTGTTTGGTGCCTTATTCAATTCGCCCAAAACATCTAGGATGTCCTTAAAGGTTTGATCCATCACATTAATTCTTTGCTTAATTCTGTCCAGTTCTGTACTACATTCCATCACTTGCTGGATGATTCGTAGGGCACTGTCAGCAGAGAAACGCGTACTTTCTTTCACCCCAACATTTTCATCCCCTATAAAAAAATACAAAAGGTATTATACCTCTGCAGGCCTACATATCTTACCTGAAGCTGTGGTGACAGATACTGACCTGTTGTGGTGAACAGTTCCACCACGTCATCCACTTCTCCTTCCTCCACTTCTCCTTCCTCCACCTCTTCAACTTCCTCAACATCCTCAGGTTGTGGGTCTTGGTGAGGTTGGGGTTGTTTAGAAGGTGTGGGGTTCCTCTGCTCCCTGGAGTGGTGTTCTCCCAGTCTTCTCTCCCCTATGAGAATCAAACAAAAGGTATACTTAGCACACAGATATTTTTGTAAAAATAAATGAACATGATACATTGCTTGGAAGTGGGGTACAAGTGTCTGTTTGGGAGGAATTTCAAGATGAAGACATTATTTAAAAAAAAAAAAGATTCTTGACTATTCACCTTTGGCTGACAATTTTTACACATGGAGGCACCCCAAAAATTCACTGATGCACCTCTGTGGGGCACCCTAAAAAGGTGGTTCTGGTGGCCCACACTATAGTGCTCAAGAGTCCAGATGTGGAAACAGCTGCTGAGTGTCCTCTCCTTTACACTGATTAAAGTTTGCATTTCATTCTCTTTTCAAACACATCATCTAGCCAACAATGTACTAACATTTATGGAATAAAAACAGGCATCTCTGTAAATTATTGGAACCCTGTAAAATCACAAAACATCGTATATAGTGGGCGAACGATGTGTCTAACGACTGATTACTGGGCCAAACCAAGTTTTAACGTTGACATTTTGTAAGGTACAATTGTAAAATGCAACAACATGGAGCAACATGCAAGTTCTGAAATACAATAATAGGAACACAGGAAAAAAAGTACTTACTTTTTTCAAGCATTTTCTTAATGCTCCTTTTCTGCTCCGGCTCCCTCAGTTTGAGGTCAGACCACCTCTTTCTAAGCTGCTCCTTTGATCGTTTCACACCAAAATACTTCTTCAGACTTTTCACTACTTTCTTCATTATTTTGGACTTCCTTAGAGTAGGGTGGGTATACGGGCCATGCTTTGCGTCATAATCCGACTTTAGCAATATGTCCACCATCTCCGCCATCTCCGGGTAAGACATATTAGATGCCTTGACTCTCCTCCTTGATCGTGACGTTTCACGGTCTGGGCTGGTCTCCTCCTCGTTATTTTATGAATTAGCAGACACCTGCTGTGACTCCGCCATATCTGTCTGCGTGCCGAAAGAGAAGGGGCGGGGAAAAGTTGATACTTTGAACGTCATGGGCGGGCGACGTGTGCGGAGTTTCCCACATGCGTGGTGTATATAAAGCAAACACACATGTGACGATACTACGTTCGGTGTGCGGAGAGAGGAGGAAAAGTGACGGACGTGAGAACGAAGGTATGTGATTTTTATACTTTGGGAAATCGGTGGCCTATAATGCCTAGAGATTGTTGGAGAATATATATGGGGAATCAGATTTACAGGAGGTTAGACTGTGTGACTGACATTCCTTTTTTTGTCTTGTTTTTTGGCTTGCAGAAACAAAATGAATGCTTTTATCAGCGACCGGGAATTCCTGGCTGAATTTATAGACCGGGTAAGGGAGCTGCCCGCTCTGTGGGAGACCAAAAACCCCATTCACAGGAAGAAAGGTGTAAGGAAAGCAGCGCTGGAGACCCTGCTCCCATTTGTGCATACCAAGGTACCCACAGCAACCACAAAACAGGTGGACAGTAAAATTGGGAGCTTGAGAGGCACATACAGGACTGAGCGCTTTAGGGTCCTGGCTTCTCAGAGGTCTGGAGCAGCAGCAGATGATGTCTATGTCCCAAATTTGTGGTACTATAGCAGGATGTCCTTTCTGAACGACCACCTTGAGGCAAGGCCATCACTGTCCAGTCTTCCCCCCAGACTTCCCTGCAGCCAACCTGAGCCTTCTCTGGAGCAAGAGGAGGCAGCCATCCTGAAAGAAGCTGATTTGGACATCTGGAGCCAGGTATAGTATTTTCATTAAATGTATTGTGAGAAAATTAAGGCATGAAAAATAAGATAATATGTAAATCCCCCCAAAAATTGGGAGCAAAAAGTGATCTCAATATCAATAGACAGTAGTGGGGCCAAAATTGGGGGAGAAGAATGAAATCTGATGGGGTCATAATAATAGTCTTTTCTATTGATTTACATTCAATTTGCAACAGTCATGAGCTATAATTTGTGTGAAAATGATGAACCACAAACTAAAACGATGTCCCTTTTTCATACACAGGATGACATCAGCCAGGAGGAGGGTCTGGAAAGTGTCAGGCAGGAGGAGGCAGGGCCCAGTGGCACACAGGAGGTGGCAGGGCCCAGTGGCACACAGGAGGTGGCTGGGCCAAGTAGCAGGCCCAGATCGCAGGTGCCTCCCATCCGCCTTCCTAAAAGATCCAGGAGGGACAGGAGCACAAGCGAGGCAGCAATGGCCCTTATTAGAGAGGCACATGCCACCCTCCAGGAGCCCACATCCCCTGAAGAGGCCATTGCCGGCCTAGTTGAGGCCAAGTTCAAGGTGATGAGCATGGAGCAACGCCTCCTATGTGAGCCCCTGCTCATCACCTTGCTGAACAAGGGGGTGATGGAGAGAATTACCCCCAATACCGCCATACGTGATGTCGCCCAGCTATCCCAACCTCAACCTCCTCCTCCTCCCCCTCCTCCTGGAGGGAAGGCTTCAGGGAAGGCTGCAGGGAAGGCTGCCAAGAAGACCAGGAATTGATGGCCTTGCTTCATTGTGGTCTGACAGAAGGCAGCCTGTTGTAGTACCACAGACTTGGGACATATATATCACCTGCTGCTGTTCCTGACCTCTGGGAGTCCAGCATCAGATTGTGCTCACAACTGTTGTGCTTCTCAAGCTCCCAATTTTATTGGCCACACAGGGTTGATGTGTGCTCTGGGGTCCCATGGATGCACAAATAGCAGCAGGTTCTCCAGCGCTGCCTTCTATCTATTTTGTTATAAACCAGAATAAATGGTTTTTATTTTGACAGTTAATGTGTTTTTATAATAATTATAAATTTAGTATTGGAGTAGGCAGATACATTTTAACAAATAAAATAAAAGGGACAGATAACACAAAAAAATCTCCTTGAAGGTCTAAAAAATAAAAACAAAATAAATAAGGGGTAAACTTGACACAACAAAAATAATAAATAAAATCATGGAGATCACTATAAAATAAAGAAGCATTTAAAATGAAGATCTGAATTCAAAATTAAAATAATATAATTATTAAGGAGATCTTGCTCGATATAATACAGCTAAATATTGAAAAAGGTTTAAAATAGTTAGTCAGAACTCTGTGTGAATATCAGCAGCAAAACAAGTTTTTTAGTTTTCATTATTGTAACATTCTAAAGAAGATTTAAATGCGCAACATTTAAACGATGCAATAATTTACAGCGGGACGAATGTGCTATCTCCATTACGAAGGCTTGTTTTACCAGAAGAAGCGCTTGTTGTAATATGTTGGCTGATTTATGTTGGACGTTAGGTTTTTAGATATATATGTGTGTGTATATATATATATATATATATATATAATATGTATGTGTGTTTATATGTGAGTACAATATTGACCAGGCCAGATTTCAGTTGATAATTCAGTTGTCAGAGTCAGCTGGATTACATATATGGGAGAGGCCAGAAAACAGCTTTGATGTGTTGATCTTATGCAAGGTGGGTGAGGTGGCCTGTTGACTTAACCACTTCGCGCCCGGGCTATAAGCAAAAGACGTCCGCAAAGCGGTCGTCAATTGCTGATAGGACGTCCATGGACGTCCTCTTGTTTACTTCCGCGATGCGCGCCACCGCGGGCGCGCGTCGGGGAAAAACTGTGCCCGCCGTGTCAGGCGAGTGCCGATGCGCGTGCCTGGCGGCCGCGATGTCCGCCAGGTACGAGCGATCGGCTGTCACAGAGCCAGGGACGTGGATCTCTGTGTGTAAACACAGAGATCCACGTCCTGTCGGGGAGAGGAGACGGATGGTGTGTCCCTTGTACATAGGGACAACCATCAGTCACCTCCCCCAGTCAGTCCCCTCCCCCCCACAGTAAGAACATCTAGCAGGGAACATATTAACCCCTTGATCGCCCCCTAGTGGTTAACCCCTTCCCTGCCAGTCACATTTATACAGTAATCAGTGCATATTTTTAGCACTGTTCGCTGTATAAATGTGAATGGTCCAAAAAATGTGTCAAAAGTGTCCGATGTGTCCGCCGTAATGTCACAGTCACAAAAAAAAATCGCAGATCGACGCCATTACTAGTAAAAAAATAAATTAAAAAATAATAAAAAAAAATCATAATTCTATTCCCTATTTTGTAGGCGCTAAAACTTTTGCGCAAACCAATCACTATACGCCTATTGCAATTTTTTTTTTTTACCTAAAATATGTAGAATACGTATCGGCCTAAACTGAGGAAAAAAATTGTTTTTTTAAAAAAAAAATGGGATATTAATTATAGCAAAAATTAAAAAATATTGTGTTTTTTTCAAAATTGTCGCTCTATTTTTGTTTATAGCGCAAAAAATAAAAACCGCAGAAATGATCAAAGACCACCAAAAGAAAGCTCTATTTGTGGGAAAAAAAGGACGTCAATTTTGTTTGGGAGCCACGTCGCACGACCGCGCAATTGTCATTCAAAGCGTGACGGCGCTGAAACCTGAAATTTCGCCTGGGCAGGAAGGGGGTTATGTGCCCAGTTGTCAAGTGGTTAATTGAAGGGTGTTTTGTTGACCAAAGGGCCAAACAGGATTTACTACACATATCAAGGGGACTTGTTTATGTCAATATGCAAGAATCCAGGACGAGTCTATTTTTACGTATCAAAGCAGTGTTCAGGCAACCTTTCATATCCGTAATCTAATTGCATGTGTCAAAAGAAAGCACGTTGATGTTATTATGCAAGAATGCAAATGATGGCTGTGGTCGTCTCCGACTAGGTTGGGAGTCATTCTCTGTCATCCTGAATGACAGAGTGTAGATCAAAGACAGCCAATCAAATTGCTCAGTCATTCAATAGGTAAGTTATATAAGCTGATAGTCAGTCTAGTCTTGATATATTCTGTAGGAATATGAAGGCACAGGATATATACTTCTGCATGGAGACTCTGCATGGATAGGAATGCACAGGTCTAGAATATGATCTAGGAGAAATGGGACTTTGAAACTCTGTTGGGTTCGTTGTCATCTGTGCAAGTATTGGACTTTGTTCTGTATTGGAAGTCAATAAAGTGCATTCTCTGGGGAACTTGGGTGTGATGCTGCGGGAAACATAACTTATATCATCATACTAATACCTAAACATCAATTATCTACTGGAAACCACTATACTATTTCACTACAGCGCTCCCGTCTCATACTTGATTCTGAGCATGCGCGCTTTTTGAAGACTCGTAAAAGCATACACACAAACGTTTTTCTCGTCGCAAAACAGGCCGACGAGAAACACGACGAGAAAATCGAGAATCCGGACGAGAAAAAAGAGAGCAGGTTCTCTATTTTTCTCGTCGAGATTCACGGCAGTTTTCTCGACGAAAAACCATACACACAAACGGTTTTCTCGACAAGAAAGCTCTCTCGGCAGTTTTCTTGTCGTTTTTGGACGAGAAACTCGGTCGTGTGTACGAGGCTTCAGAATTGGCCTGGGTGGCAAGGGGTTAATTACCACAAGTAATATACAAATAATTAATATATATTGTTTTTAAGGTAATTTACTATATTTTCAAAAACTGTACTCAAGCAGGTGGCTTAACGGACAAATTACTGAAGTTTTGAAGTTATAACTTCCAACCAGTAATTTCACAGTAAATAGATAAATAATAAATTATTATCTTATAACATATAGCATAATAATATATGATAATTTAGCTTGATTATAACAGTACCTTTTCGACAGCTCCATAAAGAGCCGGCCACAATCTCCTGACATACATATAATTTGCACTAATAGTGTGAACAAAGCCTAATTAGTGTTTTTTGTCATTCTACAGCGGCTGTTTGAAGAGGGATATTGTTGTTATGGCACCAGCTAGCTACCATAACACCGGTATCCTCTTCTTCAGCGGGCGGTCTGCTTTCAGATAAAAGTGTTCTCTGCGGCGGATTCACCGCAAGATCACTTTTATCAGCGGCGCTCTCCGGTGCCCTCCGCCGCTTACCGGAGCCGTCGGTAGTGGTGGAGGTGATCGGGTCCGCTCTCCTGTTAGGTATGGAGATGAGTGAGGGGAAGATGGCCCCCACCCATCTCCATACCATTGCAGGGCAGAAGCGATGTTAAAACGTCGCTTCCACCCATAGCTCTTAACAACTTACCGACCGTGCCATAGCCGAATGGCGGCTACAGTGCGGCTCGATAACTCTGGGAGGGCGTACATTGACGTCCTCCCAGAATCGCACTCCCACGCACACACACGGGAATATCCGTGACCGCCGGGTCCTCTGACAGCGGCCGTTTACCATGTGATCGCTCCGTCAAATGACGGAGCAATCACTTGCAAACAAACCAGCGTCATGTCCGGTTCCTCTCTCCCCTCTCTGTACCGATCGGTACAGTGTGAGCGGAGAGGGGAAAGATCGGTTGCAGCAGCGCTGTGGGCTGGATGTGTAGTGCCCACAGCGCTGCTTTGTGACAATTGCAGCCACATCTCCTTTGCCTGCCATCCCTCCCTCCATACTCTGCCATCTCTCCCTCCATACTCTGCCATCCCTCCCTCCATACTCTGCCATCCCTCCCTCCATACTCTGCCATCCCTCCCTCCATACTCTGCCATCCCTCCCTCCATACTCTGCCATCCTTCCCTCCATACTCTGCCATCCTTCCCTCCATACTCTGCCATCCCCCCATCCATACTCTGCCATCCCCCCATCCATACTCTGCCATCCCCCCATCCATGCTCTGCCATACCCCCATCCATGCTCTGCCATCCCCCCATCCATGCTCTGCCATCCCCCCATCCATGCTCTGCCATCCCTCCCTCCATACTCTGCCATCCCTCCCTCCATACTCTGCCATCCCTCCCTCCATACTCTGCCATCCCTCCCTCCATACTCAGCCATCCCTCAATCATACTCTGCCAACCATCCCATCCACCCCCAGCCATACTCGGCAGTACCCAGCCATACTCGGCAGTACCCAGCCATACTCAGCGATACCCAGCCATACTCAGCAGTACCCAGCCATACTCGGCAGTAACCAGCCATACTCGGCAATAACCAGCCATACGCAGCAATACCCAGCCATATTTGGCAATACCCAGCCGTTCCCAGCCGTACTCAGCCTCTGTATGTGGCCAGGCTGTGGAAGTCTCCCACATGTGGTATCACCATACTCAGGAGGAGTAGGAGAATCTATTTTGGGGTGTCATTTTTGGTATGTACATGCTATGTGTTAGAAATATTGTATGAATGGACAACTTTGTGTAAAAAAAAATGCGTTTTCATTTTCTTTCCACATTTTCCAAAAACTTTTAGAAAAAAATGACATGTTCAAAAGACTCATTATGCCTCATAGATTATACGTTGGGGTGTTTTCTTTCCAAAATGGGGTCATTTTTGGGGTGTTTCCATTGTCCTGATGCTCCAGGGCTTTATGCTCCTAGAACGCCTGAAGGTGCTCCCTGCATGTTGGGCCTCTGTATGTGGCCACGCTGTGTAAAAGTCACACACATGTGGTATCACCATACTCGGGAGTAATAGCAGAATGTGTTTTGGGGTGTAATTTGTGGAATGCATATGCTGTGTGTGAGAAATAACCTGCTAATATGACAATTTTGTGAAAAATAGAAAAAAAAAATCTTGATTTTGCAAAGAATTGTGGGAAAAAATTACAACTTCAAAAAACTCACCACGCCTCTTTCTAAATACCTTGGAATGTCTTCTTTCCAAAAATGGGTCATTTGGGGGGTATTTGTACTTTTCTGGCATGTTATGCTGGCCATACACTATCCGAAAAATCGGCCAAAAATCGGTCGTTCAGACAGTTTGTTCGTTTTTCGAACAGTTAATGGGCACAAAATCGATAATCGTTGGGACGTTTTTGAGCCGAAAAGACGAAGGACAAGTTTGGAAATTTTCCGCCGAACGAACGATAAATTGAAAGGTTAATGTGTTTCCCGTCCGAACTTTCTGCACTAGGTATATGTAAAAAAACAAAAACAATTTGTCCACTGAACGATTTATCGGTCATTACATGATGGCACTATCGTTTGCGCTCAGGACCGAATGTTCGTTTTTCGAAAGTTCGTTCGGACGATTTTTCGTATAGTGTATGGCCAGCATTAGGGTCTCAAGAAATGAGATAGGCCGTCAGTAGTTCAGGTGTGATCAATTTTCAGAGAGTTACATCTTTTTGACCCCAGATCTCATATTTAAGAGGTCCTGTCAGGCTTTTTTTCAATTACAAGGGATGTTTACATGTAATAGGAATAAAAGTAAAACTACTCCCGCCGAGCTCACGTGCAGAAGCGAACGCATACGTGAGTAGCACCCGCATATGAAAACGGTGTTCAAACCACACATGTGAGGTATCGCCACGATCGTTAGAGCAAGAGCAAAAATTCTAGCCCTTGACCTTCTCTGTAACTTAAAAAGTGCAACCTGTAGAATTATTTAAACATCCCATATGGAGATTTTTAGGGGAAAAGTTTGTCGCCATTCTACGAGTGAGCGCAACTTTGAAGCGTGACATGTTGGGTATCAATTTACTCAGCGTAACATCATCTTTTACAATATTAAAAAAATGGGCTAACTTTACTGTTGTCTTATTTTTTAATTAAATAAAAAATCATTTTTTCCAAAAAAAAGTGCGCTTGTAAGATCGCTGCACAAATACGGTGTGACTAAAAGTATTGCAACAACTGACATTTTATTCTCTAGGGTGTTATAAAAAGTATATATATAATGTTGGGGGGTTCAACGTAATTTTCTAGCAAAAAAAAAATATTTTAACTTGTAAACAACAAGTTTGAGAAAAATAGGCCTGGTCCTTAAGTGGTTAATTCAGCCTAATATCTGAATGGAAAAAAAAACCTCTGCATGTGTGCAAGTTTAGGTGTTTTTTATCTTAATCCTCTGCTCCTAGAATACATACACACCATGAGAATATTGGACATTTTTTTTTTTCCCATGCTGGTCTCATATGGAAAACAAATATATTACTAAAGTTACAAAAATTCTCATTCGACAGAATACAACTTCAGAAATGATGTATTATAATGTATTCTTTCATTTCCAAAAATGCGCAGATTTTTTTTGCCCGTGGAAATACCATATTAATTACATGAAAATCGTTCATTCTGTTCTCTTACAAGATTTTTTTTGTGCTTATTTTGTGATATTTTCACATGAACTGTCGTAATCCGCTCTTGAAAGCTGTGATCAGATTATCAGACAATCTCTCCAAATCCACTTGTTTTCATCCAATAACATTTTTGTCCATTCTTCTTTGCAAAATAGCTCAAGCTCTGTCAGATTGGATGGAGAACGTCTGTGAACAGCAATTTTCATCTCATGCCACAGATTCTCAATTGGATTTAGGTCTGAACTTTAATTGGGCCATTCTAACACATGAATATGCTTTGATCTAAACCATTCCATTGTAGCTCTGGCTGTATGGCTGTATGTTTAGGGTCATTGTCCTGCTGGAAGGTGAACATCCGCCCCAGTCTCAAGTCTTTTGCAGACTCTAACAGGTTTTCTTCTTAAGCCCCATACACACGGTAGGACTTTTTGACAACAAACTTAAAAATGAGCAAGTTTTCAAAAAAATCCTACCGTGTGTACGCTCCATCGGACAAACTTTTTCGGTTTTCATCGGACAAAAGTTCACTCTGCAAACGGACAAACTTTTCGGCAACAAAAGTCCTACGGTGCAAAGTCCTATCGTGTGTACAGAAATCCATCAGACTTTTGTCCGAAGTACAAACACACATGCCCAGAACCAATGTTAAAATCAACCAACAATAGCAGAAGTTGACCAAAGGGTGGCGGTAAAGAGCAGAAAAGAGCAGAAAAAACACGTGATGTTGGGAAAGTTTGCAGAAAATTCCTGCCGTGTGTATGCTATGGGTGTTCCCGGCCAACTCCCTTCAGGCAAAAATCCATGGAAAAGTTTGTTTGAAGTCCGACTGTGTGTACGAGGCTTAAGACTACCCTGTATTTGGCTCCATCCATCTTCCCGTCAACTCTGACCAGCTTCCCTGTCCCTGCTGAAGAAAAGCATCCCCACAACATAATTCAGAAAACCACCATGTTTCACCGTGGGGATGGGGTGTTCAGGGTGATGTCCAGTGTTGTGCCTTGTACATACGATCGGATTTTCCGTTGGGATAAACTCCGACTGATTTTTCAGACGGAATTCCATTCAAGCTGTCTTGCATACACACTGTCACACCAAATTCCGACCGTCAAGAACGCGGTGACGTAAAACACTAGGACGAGCCGAGAAAAATTAAGTTCAATGCTTCTGTGTCGACTTGATTTTGAGCATGCGTGTTTTTTTTCTCTGTCTGAGTTCCACACAGACGAACGGAATTTCCGATTTCCGAACATGTTCTCTTTCTAAACTCCGACGGAAAAAAGTCGATGGGGCACACACACGGTCGGAATATCCTATAAAAAAAATTTGTCTGACTTTTTCCATCGGAAATTCCGATCGTGTGTACAAGGCATTCGTTTTCTGCCACACATAGCATTTTGCTTTTAGGCCAAAAAGTTCAATTTTGGTCTTATCTGACCAGAGCACCTTCTTCCACATGTTTGCTGTGTCCCCCACATGGCTTCTCGCAAACTGCACACGGGGCTTCTTATTGCTTTCTTTCAACACTGGCTTTCTTGCCAATCTTCCATAAAGAGTTGATATATTTGCGGAGTGCACGGCTAATAGTTGTACGGTGGACAGATTCTCCCGCCTGAGCTGTGGATCTCTGCAGCTCCTCCAGAGTTACCATGGACCTCTTGGCTGCTTCTCTGATTAATGCTCTCCTTGTCCGCCTGTCAGTTTAGGTGGACGGAAAGGTCTTGGTGGGTTTGCAGTTGTGCCATACTCTTTCCATTTTCGGATGATGGATTGAACAGTGCTCCGTGAGTGTCAGAGAAATGGTTCTTCCAGCTGCATCAGCCGTGTCCCTGCACACATGCACGGCGGTACGGCGCTCCGGCGCATGCGCGTTCACGGCCCATTGGAACGGCGCTTGCGCACTAGCACATGCCCAGCGTGACCCTCTGGCTGGCCTATAAAAGGAGCTCTGGCGCTCAGTCTAGTTGCTGGTTCGTCACTCAGCTTCCTGTTTACCTGTGACCGTGTTCCCTGTGTTTGATTACCTGCTGTGACCTGGATTGCCTTTGACCACTCTGATCTTCTCCTGGACCTGACCTCGGCTTGTGCTACGGACTCCACCTTGTCTCCTGTGTTTGACCCCCTGCCTGTGACCCGGATTTGCCTTTTGTCTCCTTGCCTGGACCTTTTGCCTGTGACCCGGACTTGCCTTGTGTCTTCCTGACACACTACCTCAGCCAGTGACTGAAACTGCCTTACCTGCCCTGTGTTTGAGCCTCAGCCTGCTTCTGGACTTTCTGATCAAGCTCTCCCAGCATGCCAGTCGTCTGCTAGTCTGCACAGCTGTCTGACCTCCCTCAAGATCTTCATTCAAGTCAACTTCCACCTGCTGGGTAGCCTGTGCCTCTCTGTGCCATTCACCCCCTGTCTCACCTCAAAGGGGGCGAAGTGCGCTTAGTTGCAAGGGTGAACCACTCTCTAGGGTGACCACGTGTCCCGGATTGCCCGGGACAGTCCCGCAATTTGCAGGTCTGTCCCAGGTCCCGGGCCCCTTCATTCCAGGACAATACAGTGTCCCGGAATGAAGCTGACACAGCCACCCCCCCCTCCCCTCTATCTGTTGCCCCCAAAAAAGGTCACCACATTGCCGCTTTACTCACTGACAGCACGTGTCCTGGCCGGAAATGTCTGGAGAAGCACAATCCCTGCCTCCGGCTTGTGATTGGAGAAATCATAAATCCCACCTCTTGTGTCTAATCACAGCAGGGCAGTGTAAAGCCAGCATTAGAACAAGGTAAAACGGGTCTCGGTCAGTCAGGACAAGTGCTGTCAGTAAGTAAAGTGGCGATGCCACTTTTAAGGGCGTGATCAGTTCTTCTGGGTAGAGAGCGCATCCGCTGCCCCAGCTGTGCTGTGATTCATTACAGCACAAGCTGATTTTTGGGAAGGGGGTCCCTGGATGGCCGTTTGGAAATGTGGTCACCCTACCGCTTTTGGCATCTCGGCCTCGGTGAGTACTTGTCTGGTAGTGATAGTGAGATGTTAAAAGCTTGGGATATTTTTCTATATCCTAACTCTGCTTTAACCACTTCCCTACCGCCCATTGTCATATGACATCCGCAGGAACACTCTGTCTCTCCGGGCGGGCGTCATATGACGTCCACGGCTTCCCGGCGGTATAGGGGGCGCGTGTGCACAGCCGGAGGCTCCTGTCGCGTCACTCGGGAGCCAATGTGCGTGCCCGGCGGCCGCGATGTCCACCGGGCACCCGCGATTGCTGGTGACAGAGCAGGAACGTGGATCTGTGTGTGTAAACACACAGATCCACATCCTGTCAGGGGAGAGAAGACTGATCGTGTGTTCCTTATAGGAACACCGATCAGTCACCTCCGTCATCAGTCCCATCCCCCGACAGTTAGAATCACTCCCTAGGTAACACAGTTAACCCCTTGATCGCCCCCTAGTGTTAACCAATTCCCTGCCAGTGACATTTATACAGTAATCAGTGCATTTTTATAGCACTAATCGCTGTATAAGTGTCACTGGTCCCAAAATAGTGTCAAAAGTGTTTGATCTGTCTGCCGCAATATCGCAGTCCCAATAAAAATCGCAGATCACCACCATTACTAGTAAAAAATATAATAATAATAAAAATTACATAAATCTATCCCCATTTTGTAGGTGCTATAACTTTTGAGCAAACCAATCAATATATTGCAAATTTTTTTACCAAAAATATGTAGAATACATATCGGCCTAAACTGAGGAATTTTTTTTTATTTTTTTTTTAAAAATTGGGATATTTATTATAGCAAAAAGTGAAAAATATTGTGTTTTTTTTTCAAAATTGTCCATCTTTTTTTTGTTTTATAGCGCTAAAAAATAAAACCCCCAGAGGTGATGAAATACCACCAAAAGAAAGCTCTATTTGTGGGGGGAAAAAATGATAAAAATTTCATTTGGGTACAGTGTTGCATGACCGCGCAATTGTCAATCAAAATATTACAGCGCTGAAAGCTGAAAATTGGCCTGGGCAGGAAGGGGGTGAAAATGTCCGGTATTGAAGTGGTTAAACGTCTCCACAACTGACCTGTCTTGTGTGTTCCTTGGCCTTCGTAATGCTGTTTGTTCACTAAGGTTCTCTAACAAACCTCTGAGGGCTTCACAGAATAGCTGTATTTATACTGAGTATAAATGACACACAGGTGGACTCTATTTACTAGTTAGGTGACTTCTGACGGCAATTGGTTCCACCAGTGTTTGTGTAATGTGAGCTGCTTTTACTAAGGGATGTGCCGGTTTTTATACCCTGCTTTGTAGGGAAACAAAAATTGACACATCCCCGCTGACAGGACAGAGCTCTTTATCGTGTACATTGACAGAGCTCTGTCCTGTCCTTCTCCTCGCCTATCAGTCAATCACTGGCCCCCTACCTGGAAGTCCCGGGTCACGTACTATATACGTGATCTAGCACAGTAGAGCCGCTCTGCGGTGGTCGCCAGGCAAGCGATTAACTGCGCCTACCCCTCTTATATCATTTAATTTCACAAAATTGTAATCAAAATCCTCAGCTTTTTGCAGACATTTTGGGGATATTCTATCTAATAACTATGGTGGAGAAGGATCTGGGTGTTCTGGTAGATCATAAGCTCAATAATAACATGCAATGCCAAGCTGCGGTTTCCAAAGCGAGCAAAATCCTTTTATGTATTAAGAGAGGTATGGACTCCAGAGATGGAGATATAATTTTGCCCCTGTACAAATCATTAGTAGGACCTCATCTGGAATATGCAGTTTAGTTTTGGGTCCCAGTTCTCAAAAAGGATATTGGGGAACTGGAGAAAGTGCAGAGAAGGGCAACCAAACTGATAAGAGGCATGGAGGAGCTCAGCTATGAGGAAAGATTAGAGGAACTGAATTTATTCTCTCTTGAGAAGAGGAGATTAAGGGGGGATATGATCAACATGTACAAATACATAATTGGTCCATATAGTGAACTTGGTGTTGAGTCATTGAGTCACTTTAAGATCATTACAGAGGACACGGGGGCACTCTTTACGTCTGGAGGAAAAGAGGTTTCATCTCCAAATACGGAAAGGCTTCTTCACAGTAAGAGCTGTGAAAATATGGAATAGACTCCCTCTAGAGGTGGTTCTGGTCAGCTCAGTAGATTGCTTTAAGAAAGGCCTGGATACTTTCCTAAATGTACATAATATAACTGAGTACAGACATTTATAGGTAAAGTTGATCCGGGGAAAATCCGATTGCCTCTCGGGGGGTCAGGAAGGAATTTTCCCCTGCTGTAGCAAATTGGATCATGCTCTGCTGGGTATTTCACCTTCATCTGGATCAACTGTGGGTGAAGGATTGTGTATATGCGATTGTATTTTTATTTTATTTTTTTGGTTGAACTAGATGGTCTTTTTTTTAACCTGACTAACTATGCTTCTCCCCTTGCCAACACTCGTGTCTTGCAACACTAGATCTTCACAAATATATTTGCATGGTATTTGTTCATAGGTTTCTAAATTCAAAGCCACCAAACAAATAGAAAAAAGAAAAACAAATCTAAATTATGTGTAGATTTTTTGTATTTTTTATTTAAATAGTAATTATAGAAAAAAATACCATTTTAAAACCGAATGGCTTATGCGTCCAACTCATGCCAGTTTTTTGTTCTGTTTCTCAAAAGGTGAACAATGCCTGAAAATTGCCTATTTAAGAGGTGGCATGTTCCATCTCCCCAAATACAAAGAGCAATCAGAGTTATTAAAGGGAAAGGGTGAATTTGAAATCACAGCACTACAGGACAAGCTTTTTACAGCATGGTTGGAAACTGAAAGACCAAGTTGGCATTAAAAAAAATTTTTTAAAAAAAATCAAGTTTTCAAGCCTTCAAGCTGCAGAATAAAGAATGTGCGCTCTGTAGAGTGACATTGAATCATTGTGTATAGTGTTAACAGTGTTAAACACAGCTCTAAGTAGAAACGTCTGTCTTTTCAACTGTACAATCTAATAAAAATGGAGGGGGGCTTATGCAGAGGAAATGATTTCTATCTGTGGGTGAAAGCGGCACTCTGGTGCAAAGGATGTGGTGTGATTGAAATGCTAAAATCTGCAATCACTCAGCCTGCAAGGCCTGCAAAATTGTTGGGCTATAGTGCCATCTAGTGGGAAAAATACATTTTACAGTTTACAGAAAATATGGACAAAGACAGTTTACAGAAAATTTACAATTGTATTAAACCCAAAAAACAAACATTTATTACATGGGGGCTGACCATTTCTTGGAGGTGATAGCTACATTCATTTTATTTTTCAGGCTTATTTTTTTTTCTTCTATTTTCACCAGGTGATCCAAGCCAGTAAGTCGGTTTATTTTCAAAAGAGCAAGCTGTCCAGCAAAAAGTATCAAGCCTCGTACACACGACCGAGTTTCTTGGCAAAAACCAGCAAAAAACTTGCTGGCAGAGATTTCTTGCCGAGAAACTCGTTTGTGTGTATGGTTTCTCGTCAAGAAAAGCGACAAGAGTCTCGACGAGAAAATAGAGAACCTGCTCTTTATTTTCTCGTCGAGATTCTCGTCAGCCTGTTTCTCGACGAGAAAATTGTGTGTGTACACTTACCTGTTCGCCGGGAAGCCAGCGCATGCTCGAAATGACTTTGACGCATGCGCGGTAGCTTCCTAGGCATAGGTAGGGTGAACCAAGATGGCGGCGACGGCATCGAATGTGACGAGCGCATGCTCGTCGTATTCGATGACGTCACCGCGTACGCTCCATTCAAAGAACCGTGGGTTCTTTGAAATGAGCGTGTGTACACTCGGCCGGGACAAGTTTCTTGTCCAAGGATCTCGTCGTAAAAAACGCCATGTTTTTAACGACGAGATTCTCGGCCGTGTGTACGAGGCTTCAGGCACAGGGCTGGTGCAAGGATTTTTGACACCCTAGGCGAAACCTCATTTTTCCACCCCCCCTGACTCCACCCCCTTTTCCCTGCCCATGTATACCCCACCTTTTTAACCACCTCCCACCCAGCCACTGCACATATGTGGCCGGGTGGGCGCTTCCTCCTTCTGAGTGGACGTTCAGGAACGTCCCTCAGAAGGAGGGGGATCACGCGCGTGCCCGCGCAGCCGCGAGATCCCAATGCGCTCGTGTCACCAGGACACGGCGCATCTCCGATCGGCAGGAGGGCTCTGTGATGGGCCCTCCTGATCACATGACAGCTGTGTCCAATCACAGCCGTCATGTGATGTAAATAGAGAGCCGGTTGCTAGGCGATCGGCTCTCCTATCCTGACACGGAAGTTGTCAGTGAGGAGAGGAGAGTGGATCTCTGCAGCCGGCCGGTGATCAGTGAGTATGAGCTGTTTTTTTACAGCTTTTTACACACTGATCACCAGCCTAGTGTCCCTACACAATGTCCCCAAAACACTGTCACCACACACATGTCCCCACACAATGTAAACACATAAAGTCCCCAAAATAGTGTCCCCACACAGTAAAAACACCTGTCCCCCACATATGTAACAGTAAAATCACATGTCCCAATGATCATCTGCACACATATTTCCGTGATCTCCTGCGCACATCTGTACATGATCATCTGTGTACATCTGTCCGTGATCACACAAACCAATTATTATACACTTAATGGGATTTTTTTTACTAAAGACATGTAGCAGAATACATTTTGGCTTAAATTTATGACAAAATTTGATTTTATCGGATTTCTTTTTAGAAAGAAGGAAATATTTATTTATTTTTCCAAATTTCCGCTCTTTTTTTCGCTTATATCGCAAAAAATTGTCATGAATAAATACCACCAAAAGAAAGCTCTATTTGTGCGAACAAAATGATAAAAATTTCATTTGGGTACAGCGTTGCATGACTGCGCAATTCTCATTGAAAGTGTGAGAGCGCTGAAAATTGGCCTGGGAAGGAAGGGGGTGAAAGTGCCCAGTATTGAAGTGGTTAATGAAGCTCCCATCAATGCAGCCTCACCAGTGCCCATGAATGAATGTTTGCTTGCTTCCATTCATTCAGGAGTCGGGACACAGGCACAGTCCTCTGCTGTCCTAAGTCCTGCTGATGCTGAGACTTAGTTGCTTGCTGTAGAGAGAAGAGAGTAGGAACACCAGTGGCCAGGCGCCCTAGGTAGCAGGATGCCCTAGGCGGCTGCCTAGTTTGCCTACTGGTAGCACCGGTCCTGATCAGACATATGATGAGAAAAACCATTTAACACTAACAAGAGTGCTTACAATGATCAGCTTGTATTTATGTAAAATCTTTATCCCAAAAAGAAAAAACAGTTTTCTGTAATTGACTGACAGACTGACAATGCTGCTGTCCAAAGGTGCCCCCTGTGCTCCTTCATCCAGAATGTAGGCAGTCTAAAAGCTCATGCACACAGGATGTTTTTACACCTTTTTTTATTATTATTATTATACTGCCTCTGAATTCTTCTCCATGTTAGCCTATGTGTCCATGCACACATAAAATTTCAGGGGAGTTTGGAGGCATAAACGTTTAGGGGCAGTAAAAAAAAAAAAAAAAACGATTGCCTGTGCGTCTTGGAGCAAAGGCTGCTGGCTAAAAAAAATGCAAAATGTGGCTTAAGGCCTCTTTCACACAGACGGCTGTCCTGCCGCTGTAAAAACACGTTTTGTTATTTTGAAATTCCAAGACTCCAGACACAGCGAACACTTGCAGTTGTACATTGCGATTACATGCGTTTACATGTGGCTGCCATTCTTGCCATTTCTGATGTGCTTCCTGTTGGTTTTCTTTCCTCGTTGCCGCTGCTACCGGCAGGTGAAATAGTACACTGCGATTACCTGCGGTTATGTACAGATAGCTGTGATAATTCGGTCCTGGACACAATCTATTTTATTTTTTTCTAACCGCACAAAACCCCATGTAACAAAACCTTCGCTAAAGCAGTGTGTGAATGGGGCCATAGGAAAGCATTGTGTGAGTTTTTAGGTGCGGTAGATAACTTCATCTATCCCCAGCTAAAAGCGGAATTCTATCCGCCCGTGTGAAAGGGGCCCAACACTGTAACAAGCTTTTAGCTGTGTTTAGCCGCGTTTGGAGGTGTTTTTACATTATAGGGAGTGTGTTTGCTGTAAAAAGTACCAGAAACGCTAACGCCAATGTAACACCCTGATGTTTAGGCAGGGTTGCTTCTAAATTTACCTGGCAGGTGTAGTTACCTTGGCTCATTGTTAGGGATCAATTGAGTTCACCCTAAATCTGGAATTGCTGCACTTCTCTCTTCTGCCACTGGGTGGCTGGGTACCTGGTGGCATTAGATAAGAGAAGGGCAAAGTAAGGACAGATTATGGGTATATGGGGTATCTCAGCCAATGGGCAGGGGTTTTCCTAAATTCCTTGGCCTGCTGGGAGAACCTATATATTTGGGTGGAGTCAGGTGATCTGTGTTCTGTGCCACCTGGACGGCTGTCTGGGTGAACGTGTGTTGTACTGCCCGGGGCTGCTAGGCCGGAGATTGGGTCTATCCCGGGGACATCTGGCTGCTAGGCTGTCTGAGGGCCTATCCAGAAGCAAGAGAGCAGCGCAGGGTTGGGATTGCGGAATACAGTCCAACCAACCAGAAGTGACAGTTCTGCCGGCCAGAGAACTTGTCATGGTCAGAGGTAGAGGGGAAGCTGTCGCCACTAAGGGACCAACCACCTTTACCAGGGACCACAGTGAGTAGCTAAAGCAAGTACCAGAGCAGTATTCTCACCAACCGAGGACGGTGAAGAATCTGGAAACTTCAGCAGGTGTGAAGCCAGAGACCCAGCCAGCGGAGGTTACGCTTGCAGAGCAGCCTTGTGTGCCAAGCCAGAGACTGAGCAGGCCAGTGGAGTGAAGCTTGAGAAGTATCTGGAGTGCCAAGCTAGGGACCCAGCAGAGAAGTGGGGGTGACACTTGAGGAAGATACTACAGTGAAGATTGGAGGAGCTCAAGGGATTCGGTGGCAGAGAATCATCTAGTCTAGTGAGAGAGACTGGGAGCTCAGTGGGTTGAAGAACTACAAGAAGTGATTGTAGTGGAAGTGACTGAACTGTTACACCTTGTGTTAGAAACTGTTCAAGACTGTTGCCATAGGAGACAGCATTCCTACACGTGCAGATGTGGTGTGTTGCTGGATGCCTTTCCCTGCATGTCTGTAGAAGTCTCTGAGTCTGACAATTAACCTTGCAACTACCTAAGGGTGTCCTGGTCCTAACCCTCTCTCCTAAAGTTCTGTTTAAGAGAAATAAAATCTCTTTGCATTCAAGAAGTGTCTGGCGCCCATGAATCTAACTCGCACTACACCCACTATGCCTCACAACCCACTCTATATGGAAGGATGTCAGCAGTTCTTGGCTCCAAAGGCTCTCATTAGACTAGAGGAGGCCGGGGACCTTGCTACACCAAAAAACGCACATAAAAACCCATAAACACTATTCAAAAACACGGTTAAAAGCGCGTTTTTAATGCTGTTTTTTCCTTGCTGCAGCACTGGCGTGTGCATGAGGCCTAATACAAGAGATGTGTAGGATAGAATAACACATATATTTGAGCTGCTGGTGCTGCACACCCCAAAACTTTATACAAAATGGAAAATTCCCTCAAGGGGTTTTGTAGCAACCAAGAGAAGTATTCAATAATTTTTCAGTTTAAAATTATTTTATTTTATCAAAAAGCAATTTACAATTTCATGAAAGTTGTAAAAAATGAGCTCTGGCATTTACATGAAAATAACATTACCCATCAATCGTGATAAAACTACACATTTATATGGAACCCGTTATCAGCATTTCAATGCAACGTGGTCATCCACATTAAATCCCTACACGTTTCGACCCTTCCAATTACGGTCTTCTTCAAGGGGGATTTTTGTTCTATGCAGAGAAGGAAAAATACATCTTTCATATTAAATCAGGAGATGTGTTACTGGCCAAATCACCAGGTGAACACAGAGGGGGGGGGGGGGGGGAAAGCCTAAGAAAAGAAAATGAATGCAGCCTCCACATCTAATGATTGGTAAACTGCAATATGACATTTTTGATTTTGGGTTTAACACTGCTTTAATTAAAGAAAATGTATATAATGTCTTGTGTTGTTCCCATTTTTATTTAATATGTTCTAGAATAAAAAGTCGAATTCCATTGTTTTAGTCACTTAAAGTGCACTTTCACCCTAAACTAAGTTTTATATTGCCATGCCTCATTCCCCCTTCCTCCCTCATAATTGGATATACCGTATTTATCGGCGTATAACACGCACCGGCGTATAACACGCACCCCAAGTTTAGGAGGAAATTTTAGGGAAAAAAACTTTTAGCAGGGAAGTTTAAGGAAAAATAACTTACATTTAAATGCAGCCTTGTCAGTGTCCATTGCAGCCTTGTCAGTGTCCATTGCAGCCTTGTCACAGTGCAGCCTTGTCAGTGTCCATTGCAGCCTTGTCACAGTGCAGCCTTGTCAGTGTCCATTGCAGCCTTGCCCCAGAGTCCATTGCAGCCTTGCCCCAGAGTCGCCGTGCAGCCTTGCCCCCAGTGTCGCCGTGCAGCCTTGCCCCCAGTGTCGCCGTGCAGCCTTGCCCCCAGTGTCGCCGTGCATCATTTTAAAATTGGCGCCGAGACTGTGCGAACGCCGGGGACGCAGGGGACGCAGGGACTGGGCGGAGCCGCCGCCGAGATACACATAGCCGAGTGTACTCGGCTATACTCGGCTTTTCTCGGCTCCGCTCACAGTCACGCCGAGTCCCGCCCTATGATGGACATAACACAGGTCCAATGGCGGGACTGGGCGTGACTGTGAGCGGAGCCGAGAAAAGCCGAGTATAGCCGAGTACATTCGTCTATGTGTATCTCGCTCCGCTCCGCTCACAGTCAGCGGAGACAGCTCAGGGATGACAGTATCGGCGTATAACACGCACCCACGATTTTCCCCTGATTTTCAGGGGAAAAAAGTGTGTTATACGCCGATAAATACGGTAATCTTGTTTTCTTGTACTGCAAAGCAGCACTGTCATCTAAGGGAGAATGATGTTTGTAACATCCCCACTTGTCTTTGGATCCCCACAATAGGTAGAGCTCCAAACACCTTTTGATATGTTTACCAGTCTATTCTTAGCTGTTCTGTTCAATAATGCCTGTTTACAGAGTGCAATAACTGAAGTTGAAATACAAACACACATACACCTACAGTACAATCTTATTAAAAGTAAAGTATAGTGTAAAGAAACATTTCTGAGATACAGCTTCAGTTACATAACACCCTGCAAGGGGTTCTGTGAGGGGAGAAATGCATCCTGTCATTTATCCACTCCTCCTTCACTCACAGAACTCCTTGTATTATGTGAAAACAATACAAGGAGTGTTGTGAATGGAGAAGGAGACAGGAAGAGCAGGGTGGACATTGGGAATCCTTCACAGTCGCAGTCATGGCACCTGCAAAAGTTCACCACTAAATTTTAACAGCAGTCAGATGTCTAGTGGCCCTTTACCGGAAACAACGAAACCCTCCATCTCTATCTGATCTGTATTCCAGAATTAAGGATGTGGAGGTCATGGAGTCCATGACAGCTAGGCTGGCGGACCAGGTGGACCGTCAACGCCATACAATATGGGAACCATGGCATCTACGAATAGACCCCCCCCATGATCTCATGAGACCCCCCCTCTGGTCTGTACGACACGATCGCTTGAAGCCCAGGAGAGATGCGTCCTTCCGTTTGGGACTTATACCCTTTCCTTGCTCATCCCATCTCCTCTCACCCCCCCCCCCTTTTTCCTCTCTCCCTTCTTTTTATTACTTTTCTTTTTCTATTTTCTTTTTCTTCTTCTTCTTCTCTGGAATAGCGGGCCCTACAAATGTAAATCACAGACCCTATTGATGGTTTGTTTTGTTAGAGAAGCCTGCGCTGTAATTACTTCAGTGCTACCTCTGCCCGATACATAGTGCTGTTCTTTGTTGATCTATGTCTGTGGTTTGTATGTTAATGTTGTAATACGCAGACCTCCATGCCTATTCCAGAGCTGTTGGTGACTACTAATTCCCTTTTATTTCTTTATTCCCTTTGGTTTATGTTTTAAACCACTGTATGACATATGTTAAAATCTAATAAACAATTGTCAATTATAAAAAATAAAAAAAAAGTTCCCCACTGTGATGAGGACCTGCCATCACCGGAGCGATGATTTGTACAGTAAGCAGCAGTCAGCAGGGTGAAGGATACACCTCCCAAGAGGTAAGTTATGACTGAAGCTATATCTCAAACTAAACTTTTACTTTAATTTCCTTATTCTTTATGACTTATTTCTTCAGCTTTCAGTTAGAGAGATCATGTCTGAAAGTAAACAGCTACTTCTGTCTTCTGTCTGTGTCGCCAGTATCATGGATCCAACTTGTATTTAATAATTTGTAAAATAATTATTGTATGCACATTGCTAAATATAAATACAGTAGTACCTTAGATTATGAGCATAATCCGTTCCAGTGGAATGCTTGTAATCCAAAGCACTCATATATCAAAGCGAGTTTCCCCATAGGAATCAATGGAAACTCAGATAATTTGTTCCAATGTCACTGCTAGTGTTTCCAGTACCGCATGTGGCCAGAGGTGGGGGAGTGCCGGAGACACTCGGAAACACTTAGAGAAGCTCAGAGACCACGCAGGTTTCCGTTGCATCAGAGGGGGGCAGGGTCACCCGCACGTCACTGGGGAAACCCGGGTTTCCCCTTGCGTCAGAGGGGGACGGGGTCACATGACGGGTGGCCCCGCCCTCAGCTACAGAAGAGACCTGTCAGGCTGCGGGGATTCCCGGGGTGTCTCCGGTGGAGACAGGATGCGCTGCGCTGGACATCTCATCGCTGGAGCCTGGACCTGGATGGAGAGGAGATCATCCACCGCTGGACCCCGGAGAGGAGAGCATCCATCGCAGGATACCGAGAGTGGATTACCACTGCTGGGATCTTTTTTTTTTTTTTTAATAAAGGACTATTCCCAACGGTGTCTGTGTGTTTTATTTTTTATTTTTTACACTTTCTTTGTGAAATACTAGGGGTACAATGTACCCCTTACCAATTCACATAGGGGGGGCCGAGATCTGGGGGTCCCCTTTGTTAAAGGGGTCTTCCAGATTCCGATAAGCCCCCCGCACGCAGACCCCCACAACCACCGGGCAAGGGTTGTGGGGATGAGGCCCTTGTCCCCATCAACATGGGGACATGGTGCTTTGAGGGGTCACAGACCCCCAAAGCATCCTCCCCATGTTGAGGGCATGTGGCCTGGTACATTTCAGGAGGGGGGCGCTCTCTCATCCCCCCTCTTTTCCTGCGGCCTGCCAGGTTGCGTGCTCGGATAAAGGGTCTGGTATGGATTTTTGGGGGAAACTCCACGCCATTTTTTTTTTAATTTGGCGTGGAGTTCCCCTTAAAATCCATACCAGACCTGAAGGGTCTTAGATGGATATTTGGGGGGAACCCCACGTCATTTTCTTTTTAAATTTGATGCAGGGTTCCCCTTAATATCCATACCAGCCAGACCTGAAGGGCTTGGTAATTGAATTTGGGGGGACGCCCACGCATTTTTTTTCTTTTTTTTCAATGACTTTTCTCTGTATTGCCAGGAGCCGACAATTCATTATAGCCGCGAGTGCTTTTAAATGACTTTTTTTTTCTTCAGAAATTACACTTTGTGCAGGGACAGTTCTAAGCACGGGAAACATGCGCTACTTTACAGGCATACTATACACACACCCCAGGTACGAAATTTTAAGGAATATTTCACTTTTATTGTTTCACTTTAAGCATTATTAAAATCACTGCTCCCGGAAAAACTGACCTTTTTAAAACTTCTTTTTGCATCGATACATGTCCCCTGGGGCAGGACCCGGGTCCCCAAACACTTTTTATGACAATAACTTGCATATAAGCCTTTAAAATTAGCACTTTCGATTTTTTATGTTCGAGTCCTATAGACTTTAACAGTGTTCGGAGGTTCGAACAAATTTATTGCCTGTTCGCAAGTTCTGGTGCGAACCGAACCTGGGGGTGTTCGGCTCATCCCTACCACAATGACAATTTGGATTTCGCTCAGTTAAAAAAATGAGAACATTTTTCCATCCCTTACCTTCAATTTTACTCTATAGTTACTCTATAGTCACTATAGTCAAAAACGATCGTTGACTTGTCCCCCATTACCCATTGGAGAATCGAACAAACATTTTAAAAATTTACATTTTCTAACTGTGTATGGCTAGCCTAATAAAGAATTCCAGGTATGGATATTTTAATCATAGTTACATGCGATCAGCTTAGACTAATGTGACTACGTATACACCATATCTGGCTGATGCCCCTGAAAGCTGGAAATCACTGTAATAGACCCCGATACTCCAGTTGCTTCCTGGTCCCAAACTAAATGGTTGCCCTGTTGCATTCTGAATACAGGAGGTCAACCTCTCAATGAATACAAAGCGTTCTCTGATTGGACAAGGTGGAGAGGCGGGGTGGTGATGTCAAGCATTCTCTCAATGGCGCTGGTGCTAAACAGCCAACCTCCTATGTTTACAGTACAGCAGGGCAACCAATCAGCACAGGTTCCAGAAGCTATTGGAGATGACTGGAGTAGCGGTGTCTACTACAGTGTTTCCCAGCTTCCAGGGGCATCGGCAAGATATTGTATATACAGTACTGTACATAGTTACAACAAAAGAACACCGCTCTAGGCAGACATCTCATAATGCATCCCACCTGCTGATGAAAACATGTGCTGGCTCTGCATGTAGGAATGAATTGAAGAAAAGGCTGGTTGGCCGCACTCTGTTAACACCTTTATTGAAGACGGTTTCAAAATACTTCTGGTACAAAGACATCAGAGGCACAGGATCAATGAAAAGCTGACATGTTTCACACCACTATGGGGTGCTTAGTCATAGCCAAACACCCCATAGTGGTGTAAAACATGTCAGCTTTTTATTGATCCTGTGCCTCTGATGTCTTTGTACCAGATGAATTTTAAAACAATCTTCAATAAAGGTGTTAACAGAGTGTGGCCGTCCAGCCTTTTTTTTCGATTCACTGTACATAGTTACATCGGTTCAAACTGGTCCAATGTAACTATGTATAAAATATTCATACTTCAGTTATGATACCTGGAAGGGGCGGCCCGTCCGTTAAGGGCACAGGGGTGCTGCTTTCCCTATCCTTGCCACTGCCACCCCCTATCCATGCATCCGGTGTTTCGTCACATATGGCTACCTATCACAGATTGCTACAGAAGTGACGTTCCGCTGTAAAATTTTGCACTGCGCATGCGCGACGCCGCCATATGCGTTCCAACACTTTTTCGATAAAACAGCACACTAAAACCGTGTTGGGTAACCGAATGTGACGAAACACCGCCATCTTGCTACACTCCGCAGTCCTCCACACTAAGGATACAGTGAGAAGGGGAGAAACTGACATCTTTGTACACCCCCCAGAGTTTTACATTTTCCACTTATTTATAACAGTAAACTGAGGTTATATAGTGAAATACAGTACTTAGAACTCCGTCTGACTATTTAGATGTTGAATTTTAAAAGCAGCGGCAAGCCTGCTGATCTCACAGGTTTGCTAATCTGACAGAAGTCCGCTGTCAGACGGAGTTCTAAGTACTGTATTTCAGTATATAACCTCAGTTTACTGTTATAAATAAGTGGAAAATGTAAAATCTCCGGGGGGTGTACAAAGATGTCCGCTTGTCCCCTTCTGACTGTATCCTTAGTGTGGAGGAGTGCGGAGTATAGCAAGATGGCAGTGTTTCGTCACATTCGGCTACCCATCACGGTTTTAGTGTGCTGTTTTGTCGTAAAAGTGTTGGAACGCATATGGTGGCGTCGCGCATGCGCAGTGCGATATATTTTACAGCGGAACGTCACTTCCGTAGCCATCTGTGATGGGTAGCCATCTGTGATGGGTAGCCATATGTGATGAGACACCAGCCCCTTTCAGGATGCCGGGCGCATGAATTACAGCGGCGGGGGGTGTTTTTTTGAAGCACCGATTAGAGACAGAGGCTCTAATAGGCTTCAAAATAGGGTGGACTCCAGGTACAGAGCATTGCGCTCGGAGCCCACCCAGGTATGTTAGAATAGCAAATGAATATTTTCTATTCTCACACTGAATCGCCAATCAGGAAGTGCGGGTCTGAGACACGTTTCCTGATTAGCCGAAAGGAGAAGCATTCCAATTGACCTAGGAGTAGGGTGACCAGACATCCCCGGTTTGGATTTGAACAGGGGCTGGGGCAATTTCAAAGACAGTCAGTGCAGAATTACTAGCTTAGGGGGTGTATTTTTTTCATTATCTGTGCCCCTTTCTGATGATCATGTGCTGGTCGGAGGCGGAGGGAATATTTCTTCAATTTCGGGTGCCCATCCAGCTCCGCTCGCATGTTCTTCTGCCTTGGCTCAAGTCCTGGCCAGCCGCCTGCCTATCTCCGTGCCTTACCTGGCGGAGTGATCTTCCTCCGCTCCCCACCCAGTAGTAGCCGGGGCACGGAGAGTAAGACTTGACAGGCTGTGAGGCGGGCGGCTGCGGCGACGGGCAGAGAGTCGCTGATTGCCGCCATTACTAGTAAAAAAAAAAAAATGTCCCCGGATTTCATTTTAAAAATCTGGTCACCTTATCTAGGAGGAGACGCACAGTGGAAGTCGCCGTGATACCTAGAAGGAGAGCAGGCGACGACGACGCAAGTCAGGAAGCGCTGCCCGCCATAGAGGGGAAGGAGAACCCGCAGTGATGCCGAGGAGGAGAGCAGGGGAAGCCGTTGCTCGTCGGGAAGCGCTGCCTGCCATAGAGGGGGGGGGGGGGTAAGTGCTGGGCTCCTAACCGACCGGACCGGGGAGCGCCACTGATACCTGGAATTCATTGGTAAAGTTTTCTGTTAATTTAAAGGTCAGGGAATGTGGAGAACAATTTTTAAAACTTGTGTTGTGTTGCCAAAAGCCCCACACTGAATACCTCCAAGGCAGCATTCTCAATGTGTGAAAAACCAATGAACCATGGAAGCTAGAAAAATACAGAAGCAGACAGTTCTACGTCTCAATGCTGATGAAAAAACTATGGGAAAAATGAAACCTTGCCTCTAAAAGTTGCCATTTCCTTTGGCTCTGCAGTAGACACCATCACAACTCGACAACCTAATTAAAATTCACAGTCAGATTAAACCGCGGCCACTGAAGCACAAACGTTTAGCAGCAAACACACAGGGATCTGCTGTTACCATCTGCTGCCTTCAACTGCCCACTTTGACAGTGACCTGCAGCTAATCACTTATGTCACTTTCACTGTAGTTTCTGGAGTTCTGATTGGATGAAAGCAGACATAGAAAGTGGCAGCTTTGATGCCAAACAGGTCTGTAGCTTAAACTTAGCGGGAGAAAAAAAGACTTCTCTCAAGCTTCTTTCAAGTTGCCGGAATTGTAATTGGAAGTGGACAGATGGACCTCTGAGTCATTGGTTTATGGGGATCATTTTAAATGGGGGAAAAAAAAAAAAAAACACAACAAAAAGAAACATGTGTAGCGCCCTCACCCGCCTTCTCCCCTCTCTTTATGGCTGCATGACTCGTCTAGGGGTATCTGGGAGAAAGGGGAAGATGTACACCACCAGCTCAGCTCTCTGATGTAGTATGCAGAGATATGAGCTAAACGTTTACCTTCGGGTCTGTGTTTTAGGCCGGAGCCTCAGCTTCTCCTGTGGAGGATGATTGTCACTGTCATAGACAGGGACACTTAGCTTCCAGTAACACGAGTTCCACACCATAGAAAGTCCAACACTGTTTTATTTGCTTTGATCAATAGGTAGGCTGGTTGAACTTTAAAAGAACAGACAGGGTGTGGGAAAGAGTAGGTCCAGGCACAACTCAATGAATAAAGTCTCTCCTGTTCTGTTTAGTGCAAACAGGCTTGGCGCACAGTCGCTGCCACCGACCGTGAATTTGGTCCCTGCCACTGACCTGGGTGAACGTTGAGGCCTCTACCACAGGCCTTAGATGAGGCCTGCCACTTACCTGATGAAGATGGGTCCCTGCCACAGACCATAAGAACATGAAATACCTCCGTTAGGACAAACGACCCCTGTCAGGGGAAGACATCCATCCGGACGGTCACCAGAGGCCCACACCGGCACCGGCCAAATGCTGCACCGGCTCTACGGGAGGGTCACGTCTCCGGTCCCTTACGCCCTGGATTCAGGCACCCAATACCGGGGGCACCTTAGCAATGCTTCTCCCTTGCGGGACCCAGTCAAAGGTACTGGGCCCCAGGCCTCCTTGCAAAGTACCTCACCCCAGGCAACGCAGCAGCCCCCAGGCCGAAGGTGCCTGGGGAATGGACCTCGTGCGCAAGATGTCCGTCCCCTTTATATCCTCTCCCAGCGGGCACAGCGGGTTCCCCACCCCGCTGTACTACTGCCGCGAGAGGACACAAAGGGCACGGCGCTAGAATGGCAGTTCAACCCCGGTCCCAGGCGACAGCTCCACCTAGGGACCGCAGGGAACATGACACCATTCATACCTCCCACACTCCAAAGTGTCCATAAATCCCTAAAATCAATGTACCTGGGCCATCTATGGCCAAGGTACGCCCCTCTAAATCTGACACCCGCTACACTCTCCCCTCAGCAATTTGACACTGGTCCCCAGTGTCTGGAACAAGTCATGCCCCAAAGGGAGCCAACATAAACCCAATCCCGAGACTGCTTCAAAATGCGCAAAAAAAGTAATTTTGAAAAACTGGTAGTTGTGCCTGAACCTGACATGAAAGGGGAAAGGAAAGGGAAACAACACATAACAACATACATGTCACAATAACACCATTGACATTTTCCCCCTCGCCCAGATCACTAACTAAGACCCGCCCCATTCTCAGCGGTCTTGACGGACGTTCTCCTGCAGAGGGGACAAAAGAAAGTTAAACACAAAATTTCCTGACACATATGTGAGTGTTGGAATGAAAAAATCTCTCCGAAGAGAAATCCTTTCCTTCCAAGAAGTGTGTGATGTAAAGTGAATAACGGTGCGCAACACTGCCACCTGGTGACAATGCCGCGGTAAAAGCACTTGTCGAATCCTGGAACGAAACTACTTCTCTGTGCTTTGGCCCTAACTACTCCAAAGTCCATGATTACTTTGCGGGAGGGAAGAAAGGAGAACAACAACTGCAACAGTCCCCCATTCCTCCAAAGAGCACAACACCCATTAAGCTCGGGTACAGTTCCTGGGTTTCCAGGAAGGAAAAACAAACCCCGGAAAGTTCAGCAAATTTTCAAGGCACAAGGAAAAGGAGTCTTTTCTCCTACAGGTAGAATCTGTGATGCGGCAGGACAAGGGGTTTTAAATGTTGATCAACAGTCTCTAGGTGATATTCAACATCTTCTCCATCCTTTCTCTGAATTAGCACCTTGTCTGCATGAATGTGCCGACCCAACATCCACTCTGCCCCGCAGTCTTTGAATCTCTGAGACGCTTTTGGGGAACATGCAAGGTACCTGCGTGCGTGTGGGACTTTGATGTGTGTCCACACAAAGTCATTGTACCAACGTTCCCTGCAGACTTCTACTTCGTAAAGCAGCTCCTTAGATAAGTATGGGTACTCCCACCCATACTCGTTGGCGACCCTTTGACAGAACAAACGCTGTAGCCTAGACAAGGAAGGCATAGTAGAGCGGTCTCCCTCGCCCGGCAGAACGATAGAGTCTGGATGGCGAGGTGCCTTGACCACCTCTGATTTGGGCATAGGCGCCCGCAGCGACAGTCTCTTGTCCCCGGTGGTAGATGCAGGAGGCACCGGGGACTGAAAGGCAGACAGGGGACGGGGTTCCTCCTCAGGCGCTGGTGCCTCCACCTGGGGTGTACTATCCCCTGTGGACATAGGTGGATCCCTGGTTCTACGGGATGAGGAGAGAGGCATCTTGTCCCAGCCCTTCTCAGCAAACAGTTAGTCTATGACAAAGTCGTCTCCCACATCGGAGACTGACTCCAGGTCGGAGGTGTCACACTCCTCCGCGGGCAGGTAGTTGGTAGTGGACGCCGAATCACTCCCACCCACGGGCTCCAGAGGCTGTGAATCTCCAGCACCTCCAACCCAACACCAAGTCCCGTTCCCTGGCTTACCTTGACCCAAACTTATGAAAGGATGTCCAGGACTCTTCCTACCGGATCCATCCGGGCCAGGCAAGCGCAGGGGTTGTCCTCCATCTCGGCCGCTGGAAGCTCTCACAAGACCGACCTTCCTTGTTGGCGCTGGGAGTAGGGAAACTGTGGTGACCGAAGCAGCATCTCGGCATTTTGCATCCTCCATCCCTTTGTTCGCGACTTCCACAGAGGTCTCTGCAGTGCGCGGAGGGATGGCTGTCCAAGCATTGACTTCTCCTTCTTGAGTGGCGGCGCCTGATGTAGGGCTGAGGTGGAAGACCCGGGGTCTCTCTATGAATTGCTCCACCTCAAACGTGAACTCCCCGCAGGCCTCACAGCGCCCGAATGGCTTTAACTTTACCACCAGTCCCGAACATCCGGGACAAATCATACCCAGGGCCTCAACATCCCTGCATGTGTACAAGGCGAATCGTCCCCGGGGCTTGAGCCGAATCCCTGTATCAGTAATCGGAGCAGCAGTTGAAGTCATCCTCGTAGTATTAGAGACTGGAACCCACGAGCCATTGCTGAACATGGTGACAGATTGCTGCTCCATCGCGCACTGCATAACTGGCGCCAAAGTCCCCACGTGTACCTCTTCACATGGCCGGACTTCTCCCCTTTGGCGCACTAGTTCGCAGGCTTTCTCCATGTCACGCCCACGAACTGTGCAGGGAGGGTGTGCCTGCTGGCGCAGTGGCCAACCTACTCAGAACTCTTCTGGCCAGCAAAGTTCAAGCTCCGATAGCTTCGGCTCCATTACATAAACACAAATCCCGGACCTGGAGCCTCCACGTGTAGCGCCCTCACCCGCCTTCTCCCCTCTCTTTATGGCTGCATGACTCGTCTAGGGGTATCTGGGAGAAGGGGGAAGATGTACACCACCAGCTCGGCTCTCTGATGTAGTATGCAGAGATATGAGCAAAACCGTTTACCTTCGGGTCTGCGTTTTAGGCCGGAGCCTCAGCTTCTCCTGTGGAGGATGATTGTCACTGTCACAGACAGGGACACTTAGCTTCCAGTAACACGAGTTCCACACCATAAAAAGTCCAACACTGTTTTATTTGCTTTGATCAATAGGTAGGCTGGTTGAACTTTAAAAGAACAGACAGGGTGTGGGAAAGAGTAGGTCCAGGCACACTCAATGAATAAAGTTTCTTCTGTTCCGTTTATTGCAAACAGGCTTGGCGCACAGTCGCTGCCACCGACAAATTTGGTCCCTGCCATTGACCTGGGTGAACGTTGAGGCCTCTGCCACAGGCCTTAGGTGACGCCTGCCACTGACCTGATGAAGATGGGTCCCTGCCACAGACCATAAGAACATGACATCCATCCGGACGGTCACCAGAAGCCCACACCGGCACCGGCCAAATGCTGCACCGGCTCTACGGGAGGGTCACGTCTCCGGTCCCTTACGCCCTGGATTCAGGCACCCAATACCGGGGGCACCTTAGGAATGCTTCTCCCTTGTGGGACCCAGTCGAAGGTACTGGGCCCCAGGCCTCCTTGCAAAGTACCTCACCCCAGGCTGAAGGTGCCTGGGATGGAACTCGACTCCACGCGCCCAGACCAAGGGCGCCTGGGCGCAGACGAACCGCAGCAGCCCCCAGGCCGAAGGTGCCTGGGGAATGGACCTCGTGCGCAAGATGTCCACCCCCTTTATATCCTCTCCCAGCAGGCACAGCAGGTTCCCCGCCCTGCTGTACTACTGCCGTGAGAGGACACAAAGGGCACGGCGCTAGAATGGCAGTTCAACCCCGGTCCCAGGCGACCGCACCACCTAGGGACCGCAGGGAACATGACACCATTCATACCTCCCACACTCCAAAGTGTCCATAAATCCCTAAAATCAATGTACCTGGGCCATCTATAGCCCAGGTACGCCCCTCTAAATCTGACACCCGCTACACATGTCTAGTAATTTTATCCTGTAACAGTTTTATTTAGTATTGATAATCAAGGAGCCAAAGAAGAACTTTGGCCTAATGGAAAAGCAGCATATTCTTTGAAAATAAGAATTAATTAACCACCTCTAACCACCTTCCGGATTGACTGCTTACTGCACCATATGGCTTGACCAGACACCTGAAGTCTTTGGAGGAAAAGGCCCTGGCTGGGTATTGGCCACATTATAGTGTCTAAACTTGTGCCGCTGGTAAGCGTGCACTTTGTGTAGTGGTGGATTCACTTGATTCGTCTCATAAAGTCACATTATTCTCATCATATTGTTGCTGTTTGTTCATTTTCCACTGGAGGAACTTCCAGGTTTCAATATTCACTGGAGGACTTTACACAAGTTTCATGATTCACGATATGGGACTTATTCTTTAACCACTTAAGGACCGGACCAATACGCAGCATAATGACCAGGCCCCTTTTTGCGATTCGGCACTGCGTCGCTTTAACTGACAATTGCGCGGTCGAGCGACGTGGTTCCCAAACAAAATTGGTGTCCTTTTTTTCCCACAAATAGAGCTTTCTTTTGGTGGTATTTGATCACCTCTGTGGTTTTTATTTTTTGCGCTATAAACAAAAATAGAGCGACAATTTTGAAAAAAATTACATATTTTTTACTTTTTGCTATAATAAATATCCCCAAAAAATATCTAAAAAAATATTTTTTTCCTCAGTTTAGGCCGATACGTATTCTTCTACATATTTTTGGCAAAAAAAAACGCAATCGGCATTTATTGATTGGTTTGCGCAAAAATTATAGCGTTTACAAAATGGGGGATATTTTTTAGCCATTTTTAATATTTTTTTACTGGTAATGGCGGCGATCAGTGATTTTTTTCGTGACTGCGACATTATGGCGGACACATCGGACACTTTTGACACATTTTTGGGACCATTGTAATTTTTACAGCGATCAGTGCAATAAAAATGCACTGGTTACTGTAAAAATGACACTGGCAGTGAAGGGGTTAACCACTAGGGGCGCTGGAGGGGTTAAGTGTGCCTAGGGGCATGTTTCTAACTGAGGGGGGCGTGTCTACGAGTGACACGTCACCGATCTCCGCTCTGATTACACAGAGCGGAGATCGGTGACATTGTCAGTAGGGGAGCGGGGAGATGTTGTGTTTACACTAACATCTCCCCGCTCCATGCCTCCGTGAGACGATCGCGGGGATCCCCGCGGCGATCGAGTCCGCGGGACCCGCGGTCCCACTCACGGGAAAGGCAGGGGGGTCGCGAGCGCGCCGCCGGCGGCACGCGCACGCGACCCCTGACGTCGGCAGTTAAAGGGCCACGTACAGGTACGTGATTGTGCCTGTACGAGCCATTCTGCCGACCTATATATACAGTGAGGGGTCCTTAAGTGGTTAAGAGCGCAGCTTATACTGTATATTACTGTTGTATAACTGTTTTTAAATATCAGGATATATACTAAATGTATGATTTTTTTTATATTTGGTAAAGAATAAAACGTTATGCTTTTAGGGCCAGTTCACACCACATGCAGTCCAGTGCGTTTTTTTTCTGCATCAAAAACGCATATGGTTTTCAATGGCATAGTTCACACCAGTGCTTTCAGTTCCAGTGCGTTCCAGTTCCAGAAAAAAAAAAAGTAGAACGTGCTGCATTTTACCTGCACTGGAACGCTGTAAAACGCATCAAAAACGCACTGGAACGCACCAAAAACGCACTGGAACACACTTTTCCTTATCTAAGGTTAATAAAAAAAGAGGGGTGAAAAAAAGCACTGGCCTGCATCAAAAACGTGCATGCAAGAAAGGACCTGGAACGCATCCGGATTGCGTTTCTATGGTGTGAACTGCCCCTTATAGAGAAGTTACTTACTCCTTGTCTGGCCTGTACAGTCCGAATTTTTTTCTTTTTGTTTCTCTAATCTATACAGTACGGATGATGGTCATGAGTACTACATAATAGCTGGATTGTTATGTTAATACTGATAATCATAACCTGTCTTGTGTGTTATCATAAGGCATCTTTCACGCAGAGCGAAATCTGCTTGCTCAGAAGGGGATCTGTTTGTTGATCTCCCACTGAGCGAAGTGGGAAAATGACAGGTCCGTGTCCGCTTAGCTTATGCTGAGTGCACGGACACAGCCTGCTCTGCTTTAAGGGTGGCCAGTGTAAGCAAACCAGCTGTTCGTTTCCACCCGACTACCCTCCAATCCGATCAGCTAGACGGAGGGGGAACAGATCCCTTTGCATTTTGTTTAGCGGATCAGATCGGATTGAAGGTAGGCGTGTGTAAATGGACATAAGAAAGATAAATAGCACTTGAAGACAAACTTGTACTTTGTTTCATGGTGGGGCCCCATGATTTCGATCATACGGACATGATTTTTTACCTATGGACCAAGACTGGGATACCATTAAAGTTCATGTGTGTGTAAAGGCAGGCGTCCCAATACTTTTGGTAATTTAGTGTATGTATGTGCCATACCTGTGGGATCCCTCTAGAGCAGTGGTTCTCAACCCTGTCCTCAAGTACCCCAACAGGCCATGTTTTGGGAATTTCTCTTAGATAAAACAGCTGTCCAAAATACCAAGCCATTGACTCTGATTTAACCACCTCAATACCGGGCACTTTCACCCCCTTCCTGTCCAAGCCATTTTCCTGGTGCCTCCATGGCAGCATACCTGTGATAGAGCTCCGCCTCGACTCCTCCTTCAGGACTAGTGAATAGCATAAATTAAAGGCATAGCCCCTCCCCCAACATTTTCCTTTTTTTCCTCATACCTTCTTGTGCTGGTGAAGAGTAGCAGTATGTCCATACCTCTGCAGTCGGCAGCGTCCGCCGGGTTTAGCCTTTCCCGTGCGCAGTCCCTGTTCTTGGGCCGCTCACAGCGCTGATAAGACTGGGAACCCCTCTGTGGATCTGTTGGGGTCAATTCGCAGAGTTTCCTCACAGGAACGCAGTCTGCTATCACATCCATGATGAATGCAGTGGAAGTCGCAAAAGGATCAGCTCCATCTTCCCAGGCTGGTGGTTTCCATTTTTTATTACAGGCATTTGTGTTTTTCCCCTTTCTTTTCCTCTCTTCTCCTCCCCTCCCCTTTCCTTTGCTTGTTAGGCGCCTTTAAAATGATTGTTGTCTTACTTTTTTATTCCTTTAAAACTGTGCAACTGGATAGGGCAGGTGTCTCTCTGTGCAACAACATTGTGGTGCTTATTTCCGGGTTCGGGGGGGCTACAGGTGCTCTGTAGGTCCCGCCAGGTAGGAGAGTGTCACGGTGCAGCGTCCTCACCGCCGTCTGCGCATGCGCGATTCGGGAGTGATACAGAGCCGTAGTTTCTCGGCTCTCTGTACTGGGCGACGCTGGATCTTCTGCGATTGCACATGCACAGACGCTTGGTTCAGTGGCGGCCATCTTGGATTCTGGAAAGAAGGCTAGATTTGCCCTTTTTTTCAATCAATTCCAAATGGTGGTTTATGGGATTAGCCCACGCACCTTGAGCCTAATTAGGTTCAGATTCAGGGATGGCTGTCAGTCTCCTCAGCTGTGCCCTGCTAGGTCTCTCTGATGCTGCTTTGTGGTAGGTACTTTTTATTTTCTCCAAAAAAAAATTTTGCCGATCAGAAATGTTTATGTTAAAAAAATAAAAAAGATAACAATATAAAAATGTTTATGTTTAAAAAATAAATAAATAAATAAAAACAGATGACGATATAAAAATGTTTATTTAAAAAAAAAAAAAAAAAAAGTGACGCCAAAAACTCCTGATTCTTTTCCCTTTCTTACTATATTTCTGGAGCTGATCCTTGTGCCCAACTCTGCAATGAGTCATTCATCTCGCAGCAAAGATCCTCACACTTCTATTAGGTATGTGACCAACTATACGTGAGTATAAAAAAAAAAAAGTGCGCTCACTTGTCTAGCGTGAGTTCCTTACACCGTAGCCCTACCCACTCCAAGGGGTCCCACTCATCAAGGCGTAGGACCCATTCTTCACGTCGTAGATCAGAGAGGTCAAGATCCAGAGGACGTGATCGACCCCCCTCTCCTAGGACCTATAGGAAGAAGAGGTGCTGGATATGTGGGGCTACACCGCTACCAGACAGAGTGGTCTGTAAGGACTGTTTTACGGACTATGCGTCCAACCGCGAGCTAGAAAATCAGCACGCTGTAGATCTGCTCAAGCGAACAATGAAGGACTCCTTCTCTGAGCTTTTGGCTTCGGTCCCCGCTCAACCACTTCAGCAGATATCCCTGGTTCAGGATATAGAACCTAATCTCCCTGGTCCGTCAGCAGTCAGTACACCTCTGCCGCCGTCAGGCCGACCAGCTAGAGATTCACCACCTGAAGACTCTTCAGGGGACTCTTGAGAAGAGTCAGAACCTTCTGGCTTCAGTCTCTCCTTGGTAAAGCCATTCATCCAGGCAGTCAAAACTGCAATCGCCTGGAAAGACGCAGAATAGCCTCCCCAAGAGTCTACAAGCTACTTCCCATTCCTCAAAAGGAAGCAGGTTCTTTTCCCGTTGATGGGCAAGATTAGTCAAGTCATTCAGAAGGAATGGTCAAAGACTGATAAAAAAATAATAATTTTGGGGTCGGTTCAATAAACTATATACCCCTTACCAGAGTCGGGAACGCAGTCACTAAACTCCATGCCAGTGGTAGACGCGTCCGTGGTGCGACTCGCAAAAAAACTTACTCTACCAATGGAGGATTCCGCTTCCTTCAAAGACCCTCTAAACAGGTGAATCGACCTGGAGCTGAAGAGGAGCTACTTAGCCGCGGAAGCAGCATGTAAGCCAGCTATTTCCCTCACATCAGTATCAAATGCCATAAGATCTTGGACAGATAATATTGAGATGGCTTTGCATCAGGATGTCCCCATGGAGGATATAATTAAGGCCTTAGAAGAGCTTAGATTGTCGGCAGACTTTGTCTGCGTAGCGGCCATTGACACGATCAGGTGCTCGGCCAGATCCATGTTGCATTCAGTGATGGCGAAGAGGGCCTTGTGGCTGAAACCCTGGATGGCTGACTTATCCTCCAAACAAAATTGGTGCAAAATCCCGTTTGATGGGAAAGCACTATTCGGAGACAAAATGGATAAAGCTATCTCCAGGCTGTCAGGAGGGAAGTCTGGTATGCTTCCACAGGACAGAAGTATGCGAAGATTCAGAGGTGGTTCCTCTAGGTTCCGCCAGTCAAACCCAAGGGATTTTAGGCAGTCGAGACAGCCCAGAGACAACAAAAGACCTTGGAAAGGTACTCGGGGATCCTTTTTGAACAGGAAGATGAAAGCCCTTCCGGCTCCGCAGAAGCAGTCTTTTTGACGCCAGAGGAACCCAGGCACTCCCGGTGGGAGCCAGGCTAAAGTTTTTTTACCCCAGTCTGGGCCACCTGCTGCCACAACCCCTGGGTTCTGTCAACAATTCAATGGGGGCACTTTTGAAATTTGTCTCACCCTCCACCTCGGAACTCTTTCAAAGGAACAGAGATTCCATCCTCTCCACTGAAGGCTCAAGCTCTGAAAAACTTCCTAACGTCACTCCAGCTTCAGGGGGCGGCTGTTCCGGCTCCCTTGGCAGAGCGCTTCGCAGGCTTATACTCCACCCTATTTCTGGTCCCAAAGAGGACAGAGGGGTGGAGGCCTGTGATAGACCTAAAGAGGCTCAACCAGTATATCCGCCCCGAAAGCTTCAAAATGGAGTCCCTGCAGACGATTATTCAGGCAGTCCAGCCATCAGATTGGATGATTTTGGTCGATCTGCAGGATGCGTACCTACATGTTCCAATTCTACCTGCATTTCAAAAATACCTGAGATTTGCAGTGGGACGGACCCACCTACAGTTTCAAGCCCTGCCTTTCGGTCTGTGCACCTCTCCCAGGGTGTTCACCAAGATACTAATATCTGCTTTAGTTCCCCTGCGGGAGAGGGGCTTGAGGATATACCACTACTTGGACGACATCCTACTCCTAGCAAGCAATCCGGATCAGTTGGTATGTCACCGGGACATTCTTCTACAGTCCCTAAAAGAGCTAGGGTGGCTGGTGAATTCCAACAAGAGTCAACTAATGCCAACACAGCAGATAATCTATGCACAATGTTCGACACTCAGGAGGGGACAGTGTCATTACCACCGCCGAAGGCAAGGATTGTCATCCAGAGAATGATCAAAGTCATCCAGAGCCCGTATCCGGCGGCTTCACAATGCCTGAGCCTCATTGGCACAATGTCTTCCTGTATACCCATGGTTCCTTGGGCACATTGGCACTTGAGGTATTTCCAGACTGGTTTCTTGGCGCAGTGGAAGAAACAACGACTATCTCAGACGATCCTGCTGATGGGAAAAATACGCAGGAGCCTTCACTGGTGGACAGTTCCGGAAAACCTCTCCAAGCCTCATCACCTGGGCTCCCTTCCTTGGATCACAATTACATCCGATGCAAGCAGAGAGGGCTGGGGAGCCCATTGCGGGCAAACCAGAATACAGGGGAGATGGGCATGCACCACCCAGGGAGTGGTATCCAACATCTTGGAGATGAGGGCAGCCTTCTTGGCACTGACCTCTTTGGCACCCCAAATCAGAGGCCAAAGAATACTCCTACGCCTAGACAACAGAGCAGCTGTCGCTTATCTGCAGAAGCAGGGAGGCACTCGCAGCAGGTCACTCCTCAAGGAGGTAGAGCCGATCATGCTCTGGGCGGAGCAGAACCTCCTGGACCTCAGAGCGATGTATCTGCCAGGCAGGTTGAACACGGAAGCAGACACTTTATCCAGAAACTTCCTGGACAATGAGTGGGCTCTCCACCCCCATGTCTTCCTTCAGATTGCCAACATATGGGATCCCCCTCAGGTAGATCTGTTCACCTCCCCGAAGAACGCCAAGCTGGACAGGTTCTTCTCTCGGCTGCCGCATCCACAAGTCGAGGCAGTGGATGCCCTGTCATGTCCCTGGAGGTTCACCACGGCATATGCCTTTCCTCCCAGGCCATTAATATTCAAATTCCTCCTGAGGCTCCTCAGGGAGCCAGTCCAGGTGGTGGCAGTACTTCCGTATTGTGCCTCAGTGTGGGCTCTCCAATCAAGATCCCTCCTTTCCCTCAACTTCTGTCGCAGAGCAGTCTAGTTCATCCAAACCCTCAGAAGTTGAATCTTCGAATCTGGAGGTTGAGAGGCGAAGGTTCGAGTCCCTAGGGTGTTCTCCAGGAGTCATATCAACCCTTCTAAAAGCTAGGAAGCCAGCAAATAATGCCATATATTCAAGAATATGGGACAAGTTCTTGTCATTTGTTTCCGAAAATGGATTTCATCCAATCCTTCCTTCTACATCTCATGTTCTAGGATTCCTTCAGACAGGACTTGATCTGGGACTTGGTCTGAGCTCTCTCAAAGTGCAGGTAGCAGTAATCTCTGCTGCAACAAATAAGAGATGGGCGGAGGATCCTTCAGTAGTCACTTTCCTCAGAGGTATATTGAAGATTCACCCTCCTGTCAGACGATCATTTCCTAAGTGGGATCTGTCCCTAGTCCTGGAAGTTCTATCTGACCATCCCTTTGCTCCAGTGGAACAAGTAACAATATGGAACCTGACACTAAAGACGTCTTTCCTGCTAGCCATTACATCTGGCAGAAGAATCTCGGAACTTCACTCTTTAGGGATAGGTGACGACCACATCTCCTTCTTCACAGACAGAGTGGAACTTCGTCCCCTTCGGGGGTTCACACCAAAGGTTGCTACTCCAAGCCACCTGTTGGAACCCTGGGCACTACCAGTGTTTACAGACATGGATTCAGAGTCTTGTCACGAACTGGATGTATCCAGAGTGCTCAGGGCCTACCTAGAAGCCACCGGCCCCTTCAGAAATTCTGAGAGACTTTTCATCGTACCGTTCGGTAAATACAGGGGCAAAGAAGCTTCCATCAGAACTCTGGCATCTTGGGTTGTAAAGTTAATCCAGAAGGCCTACAGGGTGAAGAATATGGAGCCTCCATCCCGAGTGAATGCTCATTCTACAAGGGCAGTCTCAGCTTCCTGGGCAGCAAGGGCTAATGTTTCATTGGAGACTGTGTGCAGGGCCGCCACCTGGTCTTCTCACCATACGTTCCTCAGACACTACCATATTGATCCAGGAGCGCTCACGACTGTTGAGTTTGGAAGGAGGGCAGTTCAGGCTGCTATGTCCTCTTATAATTAAACATTTATTGTTAAGCAATTATCCCACCCATGTCAACTAGTTAGTTATCACAGGTATGCTGCCATGGAGGCACCAGGAAAACGGAAAATTGTATCATACTTACCAGTAATTTTCCTTTCCTGGTGCCTATCCATGGCAGCATACGCTCCCACCCTCGGTATTCTATATTACAGAGAATGTTGGGGGAGGGGCTATGCCTTTAATTTATGCTATTCACTAGTCCTGAAGGAGGAGTCGAGGCGGAGCTCTATCACAGGTATGCTGCCATGGATAGGCACCAGGAAAGGAAAATTACTGGTAAGTATGATACAATTTTCAGTTTTTTCAGCGCTGTCACACTTTAAATGACAATTGCACGGTCATGCAACACTGAACCCAAATGAAATTTTTATAATTCCCAGCACCACAAATAGAGCTTTCTTTTGGTGGTATTTTATCACCTCTGCGATTTTTATTTCTTGCGCTATGGACAAAAAAAGAAGAGTGACAAGTTTGAAAAAAAAAACACAATATTTTTTACTTTTTGCTATAATAAATTTCCAATTTATTCATTTTTTCCCCTCAGTTTAGGCCTTATTTTTGGTAAAAAAAAAAGCGTATATTGATTGGTTTGCGTAAAAGTTATAGCGTCTACAAAATAGGGGAGAGATTGATAGCATTTTCATATTATTTTTTTTACTAGTAATGGCGGCGATCTGCAATTTTTATCGTGACTGCGATATTGCGGCGAAAACATTGGACACATTTTTGGGACCATTCATATTTATACAGCGATCCGTGCTATAAAAATGCACTGATTACTGTATAAATGTGACTGTCAGGGAAGGGGTTAACACTAGGGGCCGATCAAGGGGGTTAAATGTTACCTAGGGAGTGATTCTAACTGTAGGGGGAGGGGACTCGCATAGGGAAGAAGACTGATCGGTGTTCCTCTGTACAAGGAACACACCATCAGTCTCCTCTGACAGGACTTGGATCTGTGTGTTTACACTCACAGATCCACGGTCCTGCTCTGTTACTGGGCAATCGCGGGTGCCCGGCGGACATCGCGGCCGCCAGGCACGCGCATCGGGTCCCCAGTGACGCAGCGTCTCACGCCCCCTAGTGGGCCGGGAAGGCGAGGATGTCATATGACACCTGCCCAGAACAAGAGCTGCACCGCCCAGCCGTCATTTGACGGCCGGCGGGGCGGCAAGTGGTTAAAGCACCTGTGCAATATAAAGGAAAACCTGCAAACGTGGCCTGTTGGGGGTACTTGAGGACAGGGTTGAGAACCACTGCTCTAGATCAGGGGTCTCCAAACTTTCTAAACAAAGGGCCACTTTACTGTCCTTTAAACTTTAGGGGGCTGGACTGTGGCCAGTGGGAGTAGAAACATATCCTAGTGTCACCAATGGAAAAATTTCCTAGTGGACCAATGGAACTATCTAAAAATTATCATACTTAGAATTCTTTACATTTTTTATTGCGATTTGTATTCCAACAGGGGAAGATCTCTGCTCACATCCTGTCTTTGGGAAATGTCTGATAGAACATGAAATGAGGGCAAATCTCCCCAAAGGGAACGTATGAATAAGAAATCAGAACCAGAACCAAGCAAGCCATTACAGGATTGATAAGCTAAGGATGTGCTTTGAATTTCCATCTTTCAGCAATGTTTGATGTATATATGCTGCTTACTCTTTTTATGTTTGTGAGTATTATTCATGTTTTATTCATAATAAATGGTCAAACTTGCTTCACAAGACTAGGGAGCTCGGTTTATTCTGTTGTATGTGCTATATATCCGATCTGGTACAAGAACAGAAGGGTATTGGTTATATAACTGTAAGATATATAATTAATTAGGTCGTGCTTGAGGCACCGTGATACTACACAACCTTTGAGCAATAAAAAAAAAAAAGTATTAGAAGCTCTGCCAGGTCTTTATTTCTGCCTGTGTACCCGTTGAAGGGATTCACCTCCTGATCTAGCACAGACTAACCTTTCCCAGCTCTATAAAAAAATAAAAAATATATATTTTTGTGGATCAAAGCAACAAAAGTGACTTTGGAGTAATAGTTTTAAAGTGGAACAAAAAAAATTAATAAAAAAAAAAAAATGGAAACAGTCAGACTTTTTATAGCAGAAAATACAATCAGACTAATTAACTAACATCTAGTTAAACCAATAAAAAGGGGGGGGGGGGGGGATTATACAATCCTATACTTACAGTTGATCCAGAGGAAGGCAAAGGGAAAAAAAAACACACAACGGCAAAGCATGATACACTTTGTTCCAGCAGGGGAAATTCCTTCCGGATCCCCCAAGAGACAATCGGATATTCCCTGGATCAACTTTTACTTATAAATGTTGGCATCCAGTTATATTATGTACATTTAGGAAATAATCCAGCTTTGTTAAAGCAATCTACTGAGCTGGACAGAACCACCTCTTGATGGAGTGCAATGTCTCTCTTGCAATAAAATACACTTACCTGTCTGATCGCAATGCTCTGTAGAATGTACACTGAGCTGCACAGGTCCTTGCCCTTTGAGAATATCATTTTTGACTAAACGCGTCAGGACAGAGCCACTCCACGTGACGTCATCACGTACTGGAAGTGTCCCCTGTAGTGATATTTGGCTATTCATGTATACAACGCTGTCATATCTTCGGTTCAAGTGAGTGCAATTTTAAAAATTTTGATTGTTTAACAGATTCCCATTATGTGAAGCATGAGTCATCTCTTCTTTTTCCTAGGAGTGCAACTACATGGGCTGTTTTTAACAAGATCAAACTACCAGTGGGGTCCTGCATGGTGATTTGAGTGTTTGCCGGTTTTTCATATATGAAACTGAGTACCTTGATGTGACCCTACAGTGCCTTGAAAAAGTATTCATATCTCTTGAAATTTTCCACATTTTCTCACGTTATAACCAAAAATGTAAATTTATTTTATTGGGATTTTATGTGATAGACCAACACAAAGTGGCACATAATTGTGAAGTGGAAGGAAAATATATATTTTTTAAAACTTTGAAAACCATTTATGTGAAAAGTGTGGCGTACATTTGTATTCAGCCCCCCCCCCCTCAGTCAATACTTTGTAGAACCCCCTTTCACTGCAATTACAACTGCAAGTCTTTTTGGGGATGTCTCTACCAGCTTTGCACATCCTAGAGAGTGACATTTTTTCCCATTCTTCTCTGAAAAATAGCTCAAGCTCTGTCAGATTGGATGGAGCGCGTCTGAACAGCAATTTTCAAGTCTTGCCACAGATTCTCAATTATTTTTAGGTCTGGACTTTGACTGGGCCATTCGAACACATGAATTTGCTTTGATCTAAATTCCATTGTATCTCTGGCTGTATGTTTAGGGTCGTTGTCCTGCTGGAAGGTGAACCTCCGCCCCAGTCTCAAGTCTTTTGCAGACTCGAACAGGTTTTCTTCTAAGATTTCCCTGTATTTGCTCCATCCATCTTCCCGTCAACTCTGACCAGCTTCCCTGTCCCTGCTGAAGAAAAGCATCCCCACAACATGATGCTGTCACCACCATGTTTCACAGTGGGGATGGCGTGTTCAGGGTGATGTGTAGTGTTAATATTTCTGCCACACAGTGTTTTTCTTTTAGGTCAAAAAGTTCAATTTTGGTCTCATCTGACCAGAGCACCTTCTTCCACATGTTTGCTGTGTCCCCCACATGGCTTCTCGTAAACAAGACTTCTTATGGCTTTCTTTCAACAATGGCTTTCTTCTTGCCACTCTTCCAACAAGGCCAGATTTGTGGAGTGCACCTATGCGTCCACAGACATCCCAGGTTTCTGTGTTAAGAGCGTGCTTATTCGGCACTCCCAGTACAGTCAGAGTTGTCCAAGACAGCACCCAGTTTCTAGTAATGGCAGGGAGCTTGCTCCTGATCATGTGACCACTCTGGCTGCCATGTGCTCAGGCAAGTCCTTCCCATCCATAATAATCCATTTACATGGATGCTGGGCGGGAAGGGGTTAACTCACACCCACAGCCACGAATACGCTATGGGGTTGATGTATTAACCACTTCAGCTCCAGAAGGATTTACCCCTCTTCATGACCAGGCCATTTTTTGCGATATGGCACTGCGTTGCTCTAACTGACAATTGTGCGGCTGTGGGACGCTGTACCCAAAAGAAAATTGATGTCCTTTTTTTCCCACAACTAGAGCTTTCGTTTGGTGGTATTTGATCACCTCTGCGGTTTTTATTTTTTACTTTCTGCTATAAAACATTAAATATCAAAATTTCTTCAAATTGCTACATGTTTTTGGTAAAAAAAAAAAAAATCCCAATAAGCGTACATTGATTGGTTTGCTCAAACTATGGGATAGATTTAGGGACTTTTTTTGGGGGGGGGGGGGGGGCTTGGGGTATTACTAGTAATGACGGTAATCAGCGATTTTTAGCGGGACTGCGACATTGTGGCAGACAAATTGGACACTTAAGCCCCGTACACACGGTTGGACTTCCATCGGACTTTTCCGTGGATTTTTGTCCGAAGGGAGTTGGCCGGGCACACCCATAGCATACACACGACAGGACTTTTCTGCAAACTTTCCCAAAACTTTTTCCAACATCATGTGGTTTTTCTGCTCTTTACCGCCACCCTTTGGTCAACTTCTGCTATTGTTGGTTGATTTTTACATTGTTTTGTCCATCGGACAAAAGTCCGATGGATTTCTGTACACACGGTCGGACTTTGCTCCATTGGACTTTTGTTGGCCAAAAGTTTGTCCGTTTGCAGACCAAACTTTGGTCCGATGAAAACCAAAAAAAAGTTTGTCCGATGGAGCGTACACACGGTCAGATTTTTTGGCAAACTTGCTCAAAATGAAGTTTGTTGGCAAAAAGTCAGACCGTGTGTACGGGGCTTAAGTGACACTTTTTGGGGACCAGTGAAACCAATACAGTTAAAATGACACTGGCAGGGAAGGTGTTAACACTAGGGGGTGATCAGAGGGTTAAGTGTGTCCCCGGGAGGTGTTTCCAACTGTGTGGGGGATGGATACACTGGCAGAAAAGAGAGATCCATGTTTCAGCTTAGCTGAAACACAAGATCTCCCTTTTGCTTGCTCAGACATATCAGCGGTCTGCCTTGTTTACATAGGCAGACCGCTGCTCAGTCTCACCTCACAACGATCAGCCGGACCCGCTGATTGGCTCCTGCTGTGTCCAATCACCCCCCTACAGGTACATGATTTTCCGTATCCGCCCTGACGCAGTATATATGCGGTCTGGAAGCGGTTAAAGCTGGAGAATGCAAAACCAGATCCAGATCTTGAAAGAAACCAATCAACTTCCAGGTTAGTTTTGTCAAAGCTTAATGGAACAAGCTGAAATAGAAGCTGGATTGGCTACCATGAACAGCTGCACCAGATTTTGCACTCTCTAGTTTTGGTAAATTAACGCCAATCTGTATATCTGGAAAGCGCCGCTTTATAAGGATGGTTTTATATGGGACAGACTCCGTAATACACATCCGCCTGCTCAGCAGGGGATCTCCCTGCTGATCAGGTGGATTACAGGTCCGTGTCCGCTTCCTCATGCAGAGCAGACACGGCACAGCCCACTGTTCTCTACAGAGCTGTCAGATGGAAAAGGACAGCCTGTGCGTTTCCATCCAATCCGATTGATGGATGGAGAACAGATACCCCATTCATCTGTTTTTGGCAGACAGGATTGGATTGGATGCCGGCGGGTGTCCGCTGACATCCACCGCTCCATAGAGTGCAATTGACTGGTCTGATCCGGTCCACCTGAAAAACTGACAAGTGGACCTGATCGGACCCACCCGTGCGAAACCAGCCTTCGTGTAATCTAGAGACTCCTATTAAAAAGACAATGAAAACTAAACAAAAAAATGTTTTAATCCAAATTGCAATCATATTAAATTAAAGATTGTAATGAAGTTACAGCTGAGCGATGATTTATGGCAGATAATGAGTTGTTGGTTTGTTCTGTACACAATAAAAGAAATACAAAAGTAAAAAAAAAAAGAAAAAAAAAAAAAAAAAAAAAAAAAAAAACGCAAAATAAAATATAAAACATCAAGTTAAATTATTGCTTCCATTCCAGAAAAAAAAAAAAAGTGCATCACATATACAGGCTGGTTGGTTGCGATATGCATACCAAAACATTGCATAAAGGTTTCTATATATTTATATATATATATTTTTTTTCTTACTTAAATATTGGAGGGCTAAAAATTGTAGAAGAGTCTCAGCTGAGGTATAAAAAGGGATATCCGGAAAACACTATGAATGCCAATTGTAGATTCAAAGATGTGTTTTTTTGTTTTTTTTATATCAATTATTATATTATTTTTTTCTTTGTATAAAAACTCTGCGCAGACACTAGCTAACTATAACCTGATATTTAAAACATATGTTTGATTAACATTAATAATAAAAATAATAATAATAATAATAATATTGCTTTACACTTAAAAAGTCAACAATTTGCAGACAAAATAAAAGACTACTTTTTCTTCCATAATAATATAGATATGTACATCAAAAATAGAATTTCAGGAAGGCATTGAATTGTTGCAAAAAAAAAAAAAAGTCCTATATAAATGTGCATACATCTTCGTTTTAAGACCAAGGAAATCTTTTTTTTTTTTTTTCAAATAGACGAGGTACCTTGAGAAGGAGAAAAAGAAGTTGAGAATTTAGACTTGTAGATTTTTTAATAAGTACGTTTAAAATATATGTAAACCCCAACAATGAATTTCTCTTATTTGTTCCCTTTTGTTCTGTTAAATATACCATTTCAAGCATTTTGTTACAGCTGTTAATAAAAAAAATAGGATTTTTGTACTCACCGTAAAATCCTTTTCTCTGAGTTCATGGACGGACACAGCTTCAATCCTGACAAAGTGGGCATTAGCCTTCATTCAGGAGTGACTAGGCAGAAAGTGTTAACAACTTCAGAGCTGAACAGCCCCGCCCAGGGGGCAGTCCTACTGGCTATTTCCCCTCAGCCTGCACTAAGCAGATCAGTTCATCAAAAAGCAGTACAAACTTAAAAACGAGGGGTGGGTGCTGTGTCCGTCCATGAACAGTACAAAAATCCTATTTTCTCTTTCGTTCATGGACCGACACAGCTTTAATCTTGACAAAGTGGGACGTCCCAAAACAGTGTCAAAAAACGAGGGATGGGAACAGCATTAAAACAACTTCACCCCAAAACAAAACGGAGGCGTTGCAACTCTAAACAGCCGCCTGCAATACCTTGTGGCCGAAAGAAGCATCCGAAGATGCACACTTGTAAAGTTTAGTAAAAAAAAAAAAAGTGTGAACGCACGACCAGGTCGCCGCCTTACACACCTGGGAAACAGACACTTGACGTCAGAAAGCCCAAGAGGCACCTCTTGCCCTGGTCGAATGCGCCGGGAAAGGGAGGCACCTGACCCTTCATGGCATAAGCCTGATCACGATCTGTCGGATCCACCTAGAGATGGTGGCCGACGAGACCGCCGGGCCCTACTTGGGACCAGCCACCGAAACAAACAGCGAATCTGAACTCCGGAACGGAGCAAGAAAAAACCCTCGGACCTATGGGCCCGAAGGGAGCCATGTCCTTCTCCTATGCTAGGCAGAAAAGAACTGATCTGCTTAGTGCAGTCTGAGGGGATATAGCCAGTAGGACCGCCCCTTGGGCGGGGCTGTTCAGCTCTGAAGTTGTTAACACTTTCTGCCTAGTCACTCCTGAATGAAGGCTAATACCCACTTTGTCAAGATTAAAGCTGTGTCCGTCCATGAACTCAGAGAAAACCTGCTGGTCCTGACAGAAATCCAGTGCTGTCCTGTGCTCTCTCTGCAGTGCTATCCCAAATGGGAAGTGTGTTTGAACTACAGATTACCACCCACCTGATCTTATGGACATGAGAGGGGGGGCGGGTTCTAACACTCTTTCTATCCTGGGGTGACAACATTGCTTCTCTACTGATACAGTACAATTATTGAGCGTGGTCACTCTAGGAAAGTGAACTTTTCTCTTTAAAATAGTTCAAGACAATTAACTGTTTAAAGCCCAATGCCAGCTTTTAGTTAACTTTAAAGAGTTAGTTTGGTCCAAGCTGGTCAAAACAGACTATTGTCTTTACAAACGCTTGCGCCCCATGTCAGCGCTGTACAAACTGTATATAGAATCAGCCATGTACAGTATACAGAGCCCTGTGTTCTAGCAGTAGGTTGGGGACTTCCTGTCTCGCTCCCGAAAAAACGAAATTAAGTCGGAGTGAGTGCTGCTAAACCGTTCACAGGAAGCCCCGTATTTCATCAATACAAGGTTTTCTCTGATTGGATAAAGGTTGAGATCATCACCTGCCCGCCTCTCCACCTCAGCTAATCAGAGAAAGCTTCGTATTTATTCATAAAATACAAAGCTTCCAGTGAATGGCTGAACAGCACTAAGCCCAATTGCCCTTTTTCAGATATGTTGTTTACAAGTTAAAAACTATCTTTTTTTGCTAGAAAATTACTTCGAACCCCCAAACATTATAATTTTTTTTTTCTAACACCCTAGAAAATAAAATAGTGGTCATTGCAATACTTTCTGTCACACCGTATTTGCGCAGCGGTCTTGCAAGCGCACGTTTTTGGGAAAAAATACACTTTTTTGAAGTAAAAAAAAAAATAAGACAACGGTAAAGTTAGCCCAATTTTTTTTTTTTATATTGTGAAAGATAATATTACGCCGAGTAAATTGATACCCAACATGTCACGCTTCATAATTGCGCACACTCGTGGAATGGCGACAAACTTTTACTCTTAAAGATCTCCATAGGCGACGTTTAAAAAAAATTCTGCAGGTGGCATGCTTTGTGTTATAGAGAAGGTCTATGGCTAGAGTTATTGCTCTCGCTCTAACGATCGCGGCGATACCTCACATGTGTGGTTTGAACACCGCTTTCATATGCACTGCTCACGTATGCGTTCGCTTCTGCGCGCAAGCTTGTTGGGATGGGGCGCTTTATAAAAAAAAATGTATATTTTTTCTTATTTATTTTACTTTATTTATTTTGACATCGGTTTAAAAATAAAAATAAAAAATTTGGGTCACTTTTATTCCTATTACATGGAATGTAAACATCCCTTGTAATAGAAAAAAGCATGACAGGTCCTCTTAAATATGAGATCTGGGGTCAAAAAAAATCTCAGATCTCATTTACACTAAAATGCAATAAAAAAGTTGTCATTTGAAAAAAAAAAAAAAATGGCCCTTTAAGAGCTATGGGCGAAAGTGACATTTTGACGTCACTTCCGCCCTGCTATGGTATGGAGATGGGTGGGGGCCATTTTCCCCACACTCGTCTCCATACCCAGCCACAGGAAGAACCCGATCGCCTCCGCTGCTACCAAAGGCTCCGGTAAGCGACAGAGGGCGCGGGAGAGCGGCGGACCCTCTCCCGCCGCCAACGGTGACCTTGCTGCGAATCCGCCGCAAAGACCACCATTATCGTAAACCGGACCGCTCACTGAAGAGATGGATACTTGGGTTATAGCAGCTACCATAACAGAGTATCCATCTTCAAAGCGCATATATATATATATATATATATATATATATATATATACACATACAGTGGGCGGCCAGGAAGTGGTTAAGAACCGGAAGATTTTCCCCCCTTAATGACCAGGCCATTTTTTGCGATAAGACACTGCGTCTTGCGATGTTGTACCCAAACAAAATTTTTGTCCTTTCTTCCCCCACAGAGTTTTCTTTTGGTGGTATTTGATCATCTCTGGTTTTAATTTTTTGCTCTATAAACGAAAAAAGACCGATAATTTTGAAAAAAATATATATATACTGTATATGCTCGAGTATAAGCTGCGTTTTTCAGCCCATTTTTTAGGCTGAAAAAACTCCCCCTCGGCTTATACTCGAGTGAGCCGTACCTTTCATTACTAAAAGAGCGTGCGTCTCCCGCCGCGTAATGCATTCTGTTCGGCCGTCCATTGTAACAAAGCCCCGCCTATCACAGGACGAGGAGAACACTGATACAGTTTCCCAGCATCTTATCAGTGTTCCTCTATCACAGACTGACGAGGAGGCGGGGCTTTGTTACAATGGACGGCCGAACAGAATGCATTTCTCGGCGGGAGACGCGCTGTTTTAGTAATGAAAGGTACGACGGCAACTGGGCACAGTGAGATTGCAAATGGGCATTGTTTACCCAGTAGCTGCTGCATTTTCCCACCCTAGGCTTGTACTCGAGTCAATATGTTTTCCCAGTTTTGTGTGGTAAAATTAGGTACCTCGGCTTATACTAGAGTATATACGGTATATTTTTTTACTTTTTGCTATAATAAAGATCAAAGAAAAAAAATAAGTCTTCATCAGCTTAGGCCAATATGTATGTATGTATGTATGTATGTATGTATGTATGTATGTATATATATATATATATATATATATATATATATATATAAATAAAATAATAATAATAATTGCGATAAAAAGTTCTACAAAATAGATTCATGCCATTTTTATTTATTTTTTCATATTTTTTACTAGTAATGGCGGTGATCAGCGATTCTTAGCCGGACTGCGACATTGTGGCGGACAGATCGGACACTTTTTTGGGACCAGACAGTTATCCAGGGATCAGTGCTATAAAAATGCACTGATTACTGTATAAAATGTCACTGCCAGGGAAGGGGTTAACACTAGGGGGCAATCAACTGTGTTTCCTGGGAGGTGTAGGGTTGCACCGATACCGGTTATTTATTGGCGAGTAAGAATACCGATACTTTGCGGTGCGATTTTCATTCGTACAAAATAAATGGCCTCAAAGCGCACTGCAAAGAATTGCATGTGATTGGAACAGGAAAGTGATGCGATTCCTGTCCAACTCACATTAAAGTACATATCTAGTAAAATCCGCATCTGCATAGTGTCCCTATTCCGCAGATGATGATACACTAGATTACCAAAAGTATTGGGACACCTGCCTTTACACGCACGTGAACTTTATTGGCATCCCAGTCTTAGTCCGTAGGGTTCAATATTGAGTTGGCCCACCCTTTGCAGCTATAACAGCTTCAACTCTTCTGGGAAGGCTGTCCACAAGGTTTAGGAGAGTGTCTATGGGAATGTTTGACCATTCTTCCAGAAGCGCACTTGTGAGGTCAGTCACTGATGTTGGACGAGAAGGCCAGTCAAGTTCCTCCACCCCAAACTCACTCATCCATGTCTTTATGGACCTTGCTTTGTGCACTGGTACAAATCATTTGGTGGAGGGAGGATTATGGTGTGGGGTTGTCTTTCAGTTGTTGGGCTTGACCCTTTAGTTCAAGTGAAGAGAACTCTTAAGGCGTCAGCATACCAAGACATTTTGGACATTTTCATGCTCCCAACTTTGTGGGAACAGTTTGGGGATGGCCCCTTCCTGTTCCAACATGACTGCACACCAGTGCACAAAGCAAGGTCCATAAAGACATGGATGAGCGAGTTTGGGGTAGATGAATTTGAGGGCTATAGAAGTTCTGGCACTCCTGTGGGTACAGGAGGGAAGTGATGTCAGCTTGGGGGGTGGACCGACAATACATTTCCTCCAGCCCTGTGAGTACCTTCAGCGGCCATGGTTTTCCGATCATCGGCAGGATGGGGACACTATGCAGATTTGGATTTAAACTAGGTTTGTACTTTAATGTGAGTCATTATAAAAATTTTAATAATCAGCCCATTGCTTCACTAGATGGTGCTTTCCTTTCTATACTTCGTTCACACACACGCAGGAGCGGTGGGGGAAATTGCATGCGATTTGGACAGGAATCAGACTGCATGCCATTCTCTGCAGTGCGATTTTCACCCATTAATTTTGTATGGATGCAAATCACACCGCAAACTATTGGTTGCGAGTATCGGAGCATTTTCACGAGTACAAGTACTCGTGAAAATACTTGTATGCGTGCATCCCTAACTTAAAAAGTTAACTAAAAGTCAGAGTTGTGTTAAACCATTTTAAAGAAAAGAAAAATCAGAACAAAAAATCCCCCAAAAAAATAAAAAAGTCAAGTATGACTTCATACTTCACAACAGTTAGGGCTTTTCAAACAGCAAAGATGGCCGACACGTGGTGGTGTGTACATGGCTTCTTATTACGCGTTTCGTCACATCTGACGTCATCAGGGGCAGGTCGGCCACCTTTGTTGTTGAAAAAGCCCAAACTGTTGGCGTTCGCTGACGGATCTATGCACTATGTTTGCGAGTGCAAAATTCCTACAGGCAACCTCCAAATTTTTGATAGAGCCACAAAGGGGAGGAAGTAAACTGGGCTCCATAATAAATGCCCATAGTGCTGGAATGGGATGTCAGTTAAGCTCATATACGGTAGGTGTGATGGTCAGCTCCTGGCCATGCATGGTCCATCTAAGTGCTTCCAATTATATGCACTTTCAACAAAGTGGGATAATACAATGCATATATGTGTACAGGTTCTTCTATTACATGACCCCACTGGTCACACATCTTTCACACATGCTGATGAATACAGGTTCTAATTAGGACAAATTACTGACCACAGAAACAGGTTTATGTCTCCACAGCAACTTCTGTGTTATTTGCCATCTCGGCAGCACGTGCCAGTGTGTCGGCTGTCAACGCATCTTCGAGTTTCCGCCGAACGCTTTGCACTCTTTCCTCCTGTTTCCTGAAAGATACAAAGGTAATGTCAGACACAGACAGACAAGAAGAGCTGCAGAACTGCAGGGAGCAGAAAATATTTCCACTACGGGGACAAATACATAAATTTAAATCAATTAGGAGACAACATTGCAAGATATATATTTATTGTTTTGGGAGTGATGCAGAAAGATACAACAGTAAATGGGTGTGCTACCTACTTGGGTTTGTAGGTATGTGAGCAAATCTGAACAGCCTCAATTACTGAGGCAGACAAATCAGTTCAAACAAACCTCTTCCAACTGTGTATTTAACTAGTTCCAGATTTTGGGTGTGCTAGACATGCTCAAAAAAACATCATCATTGTACACAATATGCATGTAGCACGTCCAGTGTGTCTCTACCTTGCTGCCGGGACCTCCACTCTCAGTATACCGGAATTGTTGGGTTTTGATTATTCAAAGTCAGGATTGCTGACTATTGCCGTGTACACACGATCGATTTTCTCAACGGTGAAAACAACGCCGAGAAATTTGACATGAAAAACGAGGACCGGCTTGGTCCCCTACACACGGACGGTTTTCCTGACATTTTTTCTCTCGAGAAAACCGACCGTGTGTAGGCTCCCTGGCAGTATTTCCCTATGGGAAAACTGCCTCGGAAAAAAATGCCGTGAATCACGATGAGAAAATTTAGAGCATGTTCTAATTTTTCTCGTCGTGATTCTTGCCGTTTTTCTCGTCGGGAAAAATGCTGGAAAGCCCACACACGGCCGTTTTTCTCGTCAAAGAAAAATGGTCGTGTGTACACGGCATTAGAGAAGGTGTTGGCAGCTGCTGCCGTCAAAAAAAAAAAAAAAAACAGTCTGAATCTGTGTTTATAAACACTGCTCCAGACGCCAATATAAAAAGATACAAAAGTAACAATGTTACTTTTGTATTATTTTGTTCATTTATCTGCAGATCAAAAGGGATAAACTTCATTCTGCAGATGAAGTCCATTAAGCAACATGACAAGTTAAATAAAAAAATAAAAAAATGTAAAACAACAAAATTTTCCTCTGTGTAAGCTTTTATTAAGTCTATAGTAGGCTGCAGCTCAACACTGTAGGGCCCTATGCATTTGGGGACAAATGCCTGGAATGCAGGTCTTGTGTGTTCAGCCACAGCTGCAGGTAGTGAGGCTGGACGCTGCATCTATCCCTCCCAGCAGGGGAACTCATTGCAGCTAGGTAGTCCTGTGTGCAAGGGGCCTAATGTCGCGTACACACAATTGGAATTTCCGACAACAAATGTTCGATGTGAGCTTTTGGTCGGATATTCCGACCGTGTGTAGGCTCCATCGGACATTTGTGGAAAAAAAAGAAGGTGAAGTACGCTGTACTTCACCTTCTTTTTTTCCACATATGTTTTGAATTCTGTATCGGAATTTTTTGTACTGGCAGCTTATATTTGATTTCATTTTAATTATATTTATCACAAATATATATTTATATATATTTATTAATTTTCACTATATTATATTTATCACATATATATATATTCATTTATTAATTATTTTTTTAGCGCAGTGTTTCCAACAACAAAATGTTTGAGAGCAGGTTCTCTATTTTTCCGACAACAAAAGTTCTTGTCGGAAATTCAGATCATGTGTAGCCATTTCTGACGCACAAAAGTGCTGCGCATGCTCGGAACCAATTTGACGCATGCTCGGAATCATTGTACTTCATTTTTCTCAGCTCGTCGTAGTGTTGTACGTCTCCGCGTTCTTGACCATCGGAATTTCCGAGTAACATTAGTGTGACCGTGTGTATCCAAGACAAGTTTAAGCGAAAATCAGACGGGAAAAAAAAAACCCAGTGATTTGTTGCCGGAAATTCCGATCGTGTGTACGTGGCATTAGAAGTTCCTAAAATAGAAAAACAAAAGCTATAATCCCCCACCTAAAAAAAAAAAAAAGCGTATCCTATGCAGATTTTGCATCCTCTCCTGGTGGCACCCTATCACTGCTTAGACTTCCAATATAACCATTCCACGTGGCTGGAGATCCACTTTAATACAATAAAGGCCTGTAAATAAACTAATCAGCAAGCTAAGGCAAGATATTGTGGAAGTGATTGAGTGGCGAGCCTCGGCCATTCCCCCGTACACTTGATATATCGGAGCGCTGGAGCAGACCCAGAGAGTGCACGGACTGCTAAGATGCACACATCAGTCACTCGCAAAATTTAAACTCGTGAACTGAAGCTCCAGGGAGCAGCCTGGATTCTTGGCAGCGCAGAAGAGGCACAAAACGGCGCCTTCAAGAGAGATTTGTAGCGCTGGCCAAACCCCATTAACTTATTGATTAAATGACTTCCCTGCATTAAATACTAATGAGCACGCGCTTCTCTGTAAACCACTGACACACACTGTGCGGTGTGATACATGGATGCTACAAACTCCAATTCAGAAATATACCAGAACAAGGCAAGATAAGAAGATGTGCGTCTGATAACTATGGGGTCCATTTACAAAAACGGCAAAATTATTAGCTTGCATTTTTCCCCCTAGATTTTTACAGGTTTTTCCTGCTCTAAAGCTTCTCATTGTCATTTTATTACTTCTATGCAACTGAAAAGAAGGCTGGGCTTCACTCATGCAGGAGAAATATACAGGTGTGCTTACCCACTTTAATAGCAGCCACTTTCCCCCCTTCCTGCCCAAGCCAATTTTCAGCGCTATTAAAATGACAATTGCGCGGTCATGCAACACTGCACCCAAACAAAATTTTTATAATTTTGTTCCCACAAATAGAGCTTTCTTTTGGTGCCATTTGATCACCTCTGGCGGTTTAAATTTTTGCTAAACAATAAAAAAAGTTTGAAATTTTTGAAAAATAAAAAAGTTTTTCTTTGTTTCTGTTATAACATTTTGTAAAGACGTACATTTTCTCCTTCACTGATGGGCACGGATGAGGCTGCACTGATAAGGCGGCACCGATGGGCACTAACATGCGACACTGATGGATACTTAAGGGTGGCACTGATGGGCATGAATGGGCACTGATGGACACTGATAGATGGCACTGGCTGGCATATGTGGGCACCGCGTGGCATACCTGGTGGCCCTCAATGGTGGGCATCCTCGGTACACCGATACACGGCTCTTCCTGTTCACATCGTGTTCAGCTGTGATTGGAAACACCTGATCACGTGGTAAAGAATCTCTGTAAGGCCCCTTTCACACTGAGGCGTTGAAAAAACGCTCAAATATTATAGGATTTTGTACCTCTACTTTACCACGATTTTACCGCGTTTTTACCGCGATTGCGGTAAAAATAGCGCTAACGCATATGCGTTTTACCGCGTTCGCGCTAAAATTAGCGCGAACGCGGTAAAAACGCATAGGCGTTAGCGCTATTTTTTAACAACGCTTATGCCTATGCGTTTTTACCGCGTTTTTACCGCGAATCCCATTCATTTCAATGGGGATAGGCGTTTTTACAGCGCTATTTTATGCACCCTAAAGTTGCTCTAAAAAAGCTGTTTGCAGGATTTTTTTCAACGCCCAGCCAGCAAAACGCCTCAATGTGAAAGCCCTCAGAGATTTCACATTGAGAATGCTGGGGCAGGATTATTTCAGGCGTTATTACAGCGCTATTTTTACCGCGAAAACGCGGTAAAAACGCCTCAGTGTGAAAGGGGCCTTAGAGACTCTTTACCGAGATCAGTGTTGCTGTGTGTCAGACTGACACGCTGCACCACCGATCGCCGCGCTGCGTGCCCCCCGCGGGCGCGTACCGGGGCTTCTTATCCTGATCATGTCTGGTCAGGATAACAGAACCACTTTCCCAATGTCATATTGCTATATGGAGGGCAGGAAATGGTTAAAGTGAGTCAGTTTCAAATATTAAGGGCCAGTTCACACCAGATGCAGTTCCGTACAGTTTTGTGCGCATTTTTTTTGCGCTAAAAATGCATGCACAGTGTTTTCCATGTATTCCAATGGCTCTTGTTGGCTCTAGTTCACACCATGCAGTCAGTTTCCGGTGCAGAAAAAAAGCACACGGAACTGCGTCTGGTGTGAACTGCCCCTTAAAGCAGAAGTAAACCCATAGATTTAACAGTTTAAAAAAACAGTTACATTGCCAGCAATGTAACTGTCACATTGGTTGTGCTCTCAACCAAACTGTCAAATCCAATATCTGGTGTCATACCTGATCACATGTGCACCATCCTGGCACTTACAGATCAAACAGAGGCCAAGATGGCAGCTTCCATGGCTGGAAATGATAGGAAGGGTTTAGTTACACTTCACAGTGGAACTTTGGTCAGAAAATGAAGTCCTGTTAGATCGTGTCAGAGTGGCCCATTTTGCAGGTATAGCTATGAAAAAACATTAAAAATAGGCGTCTATAATCCAGGAATACATTGTCTCACCCTGTTCTGCACGTGCTCAGTCGCTCTCCATTTTTAGGCACTGCTGAGTTTGTAGAGGCCGATCTGCTGACAGCCTTAAAGCGGAATTAAACCCTCCTATCCTTTCCAGCCAAGAAGGATGCTTCTGTTTAACCACTTCCCTACTGGGCACTTAAACCCCCTTCCTGCCCAGGCCATTTTTCAGCTTTCAGCGCTGTCACACTTTGAATGACAATTGCGCGGTCGTGCGACGCTGTACCCAAGCAAAATTTGCGTCCTTTTTTCCCACAAATAGAGCTTTCTTTTGGTGGTACTTGATCACCTCTGCGGTTTTTATTTTTTGGCGCTATAAACAAAAGAAGAGTGACAAGTTTGAAAGAAAAACACAATATTTTTTACTTTTTGCTATAATAAATATTCATTTTTTTATTTTTATTTTTTTAATATTCCTCAGTTTAGGCCGATACGTATTCTTCTACATAAGAATTTTTTGGTAAGAAAAAAAAAATTGCAATAAGCGTATATTGATTGGTTTGCGCAAAAGTTATAGCGTCTACAAAATAGGGGATAGATTTATAGCATTTTTTTTATTTTATAGTAATGGCAGCGATCTGCGATTTTTATCATGACTGCGATATTGCGGCGGACACATCGGACACTTTTGACACATTTTTGGGACCATTCACATTTATACAGCGATCTGTGCTATAAAAATGCATTGATTTTACTGTATAAACATGACTGGCAGGGAAGGGGTTAACACTAGGGGGCGAGGAAGGGGTTAAATGTGTTCCCGATTAGTGATTCTTACTGTGGGGGGAGGGGACTGACTGGGGGAGGAGACCGATCTGTGTCCCTTTGTACAAGGGACACACCATCGGTCTGCTCTCACTGACAGGACCTGTGTGTTTACACACACACAGATCTATGGTCCTGCTCGGTTACTGGGCAATCGCGGGTGCCCGGCGGCCATACGCATCGGGTCCCCAGTGACGCGGCGGTGCGTGCGCGCCCCCTAGTGGATTTTAAAGGCGCAATGTCATAGGACGTCCGCCCAGAATAACAGTGTCTTCCTGCCACCGTCATTTGACGGCGGCCGGTTGACAACTGGTTAAACTGCAACTGCCATGGAGCTGCACATGTGATCAGTTAGGACATCAGTCATTAAGACCCCTTTCACACTGGAGGCGTTTTTCAGGCGCTTTAGCTCTGAAAATAGCGCCTGTAAAGCACCTGAAAAATGCCTTATCTGCAATCCCAGTGTGAAAGCCCGAGTGCTGCGCTGGCAGGACATCAAAAAACGTCCTGCAAGCAGCTTCTTTGAGGGAATTTAGGAGCAGTGTATACACCGCCCCTGCCTATTGAAATCAATGGGCAGCGCCGCGGTCGTTTTTAACCCTTTATTCGGCCGCTAGCGGGGGTTAGATCAGGCACTGATGTTGGACGAGAAGGCATGGCTTGCAGTCTACACTCCGCATCCCAAAGGTGCTCTGTCGAGTTGAGGTCAGGACTCTGGGGTGGAGGAACTTGACTGGCCTGCACACACTCATTCATCCATGTCTTTATGGACCTTGCTTTGTGCACTGGTGCGCAGTCATGATGGAACATGATTTGGCCATCCCAAAACTGTTCCCACAAAGTTGGGAGCACGAAATTTCCCAAATTGTCTTGGTATGCTGAGGACTTAAGAGTTCCCTTCACTGGAACTGAGGGGCCAAGCCCAACCCCTGAAAAACAACCCCACACCATAATCCCCCCTCCACCAAATGATTTGGACCAGTGCACACAGCAAGGTCCATAAAGACATGGATGAGCGAGTTTGGGGTGGAGGAACTTGACTGACCTGTACAGAGTCCTGACCTCAACCCAATAGAACACCTTTGGGATGAATTAGAGCGGAGACTATCCCTCCCCTCCCCTCCACCCGCTATGCTGGTCCCGCACATGGGCAAGCGGAGCCCAGGATACATAGCCATGGCGACCTGGTGCCTTGGATTGGTCAAGCCCTGATATATACAGTGCCTTGCGAAAGTATTCGGCCCCCTTGAACTTTTCATCCTTTTGCCACATTTCAGGCTTCAAACATAAATATATAAAATTTTAATTTTTTGTGAAGAATCACCAACAAGTGGGACACAATTGTGAAGTGGAACGAAATCTATTGGATATTTTAAACTTTTTTAGCAAATAAAAAACTGAAAAGTGGTGCGTGCAAAATTATTCGGCCCCTTTACTTTCAGTGCAGCAAACTCACTCCAGAAGTTCAGTGAGGATCTCTTAATGATCCAATGTTGTCCTAAATGACTGATGGTGATAAATAGAATCCACCTGTGTGTAATCAAGTCTCTGTATAAATGCACCTGCTCTGTGATAGTCTCAGGGTTCTGTTGAAAGCGCAGAGAGCATCATGAAGACCAAGGAACACACCAGGCAGGTCCGTAATACTGTTGTGGAGAAGTTTAAAGCCGGATTTGGATACAAAAAGATTTCCCAAGCTTTAAACATCCCAAGGAGCACTGTGCAAGCGATCATTTTGAAATGGGAGTATCAGACCACTGCAAATCTACCAAGACCTGGCTGTCCCTCTAAACTTTCAGCTCAGACAAGGAGAAGACTGATCTGAGATGCAGCCAAGAGGCCCATGATCACTCTGGATGAACTGCAGAGAACTACAGCTGAGGTGGGAGAGTCTGTCCACAGGACAACAATCAGTCGTACACTGCACAAATCTGGCCTTTATGGAAGAGTGGCAAGAAGAAAGCCATTTCTCAAAGATATCCAAAAAAGTCTCGTCTAAAGTTTGCCACATGCCACCTGGGAGACACACCAAACATGTGGAAGAAGGTGCTCTGGTCCGATGAAACCAAAATCGAACTTTTTGGCCACAATGCAAAACGATATGTTTGGCGTAAAAGCAACACAGCTCATCACCCTCAACACACCATCCCCACTGTCAAACATGGTGGTGGCAGCATGATGGTTTGGGCCTGCTTTTCTTCAGCAGGGACAGGGAAGATGGTTAAAATTGAGGGGGAAGATGGATGCAGCCAAATACAGGACCATTCTGGATGAAAACCTGTTGGAGTCTGCAAAAGACCTGAGACTGGGACGGAGATTTATCTTCCAACAAGACAATGATCCCAAACATACAGCAAAATCTACAAAGGAATGGTTCACAAATAAACGTATCCAGGTGTTAGAATGGCCAAGTCAAAGTCCAGACCTGAATCCAATCGAGAATCTGTGGAAAGAGCTAAAAACTGCTGTTCACAAATGCTCTCCATCCAACCTCACTGAGCTCGAGCTGTTTTGCAAGGAAGAATGGGCAAGAATTTCAGTCTCTCGATGTGCAAAACTGATAGAGACATACCCCAAGCGACTTGCAGCTGTAATCGCAGCAAAAGGTGGCTCTACAAAGTATTAACGCAAGGGGGCCGAATAATTTTGCACGCCCCACTTTTCATTTTTTTCTTAGTTAAAAAAGTTTCAAAAATCCAATAGATTTCGTTCCACTTCACAATTGTGTCCCACTTGTTGGTGATTCTTCACAAAAAATTAAAATTTTATATCTTTATGTTTGAAGCCTGAAATGTGGCAAAAGGATGAAAAGTTCAAGGGGGCCGAATACTTACGCAAGGCACTGTAATTGTGTGTTTAGCCCATGTACCTCAAATCCCAATGTTTTCAGATGCCCGGGAGACACAAGTCCAGCCCCATAACCAGCAGCCTCTCAGAATCTGAGACAGGCTGAAATATACGTTGGCTGGATGCTGTACACGTTTCCCGGGACGTATACCTAGGATAGAGCAGGAATATTGCTGCTGCCCACAGTATACTTACCTGCAATGTGTACTTCTTCACCAAAGATCTTGTCTTTCCTGAGCAAAAGTTTTGTTCAGAGCAGAGAGCATTTACTTTCAACAGAATAATATCTCCTTATTTAGATGACAACTGGGAGTCTTTTTGCTTCAACCCAAAAGCATTTTTATGGCCTTTTTATTGTCCTCTCAGATCACCGGACATAAAACTCCCCAATTCCACCGGGTTTATAAGTAATATAGTCAGATTCTTTGCATTCAAGTGGAATAAATCTGCCACCTTTGGTACGCAAAAACAACTGACGGAACAGGGGAGGAATGCCTCTGAGATTCTCTGCACAAAGCTCCGGCTGCACAAGACGTATCACGGAACATAACCGCTTGCTCAGAAGAACAGAGCGCTCACATAAAAGACATCTGCTTCTAAAGATATTATACAGGCCCAAGTGGGCTTACGACACCCAACACAACTTTCAAAGAAGCAATTTCAGAGAATAAGAATTCACTCCTCACTCGCTGGAAGTAAAAGAGAAGACGGCGCTGGTGCTGTTGCGGCCAGGCCAAGGCCAAGGGGTAGGCAGAAGACGCAGATGCCTAGGGCTGTTCAGGAGATGGGAGGTCAAAAATGGTTAATCCTGCAACCTATGGTGTAGAAGTAGCTCAGAGCTCATGGGGGTAGGGCACAAACTTTGGTCTTATTTGCCTAGGGCAGTGATGGCGAACCTTGGCACCCCAGATGTTTTGGAACTACATTTCCCATGATTCTAAACTACACTGCAGAGTGTTAGAGCATCATGGGAAATGTAGTTCCAAAACATCTAGGGTGCCAAGGTTCACCATCACTGGGCTATGGTGCTTAGGGATCTTCTCCCGATCACAGTATTCTCCTTTAGGGAACAGCAGAAGTCAATGGTGGGTGGTGCAAAGCATGTGGACTGCAGCATTACACTGTCTGCCAACTGTTCATGTGTACTAGGCTTAGTACTGAATCAGATGTGCCGGATGGCTCGGTACGAGCCATCCGGCACATCTGATTTAATACTAAGCCTTGGTTCACATCTATACTTATTAGGAACACGCGCTTTCTTGACACTCACAGAAACGTGCCGCTCTACTTCACATCACCCCCACGCATCGGCAAGCACATGCATTTTCATGCATGCCAAACACCAGGTTGCTGCAGCGCCATGGGTTTCCGTCGACAGCAATTTTTAACCACATGCCGCCCAACGACGCAACCGTATGTCCCTAGACTTCAATTGGTTTTACCAAGATGTCTGCAGCAGCTGCAGGCATCATCCCGGTACCGTTGTTTTGAGCCTGCGGTTGGATCTCTTGTAAATATGTGTTTGGCCATCTGGTCAAAGTTCATCCTTAACCACTCCCATACCGCCGCACGCTGATATACGTCAGCTGTTTGAAGAGGGATATCTCTGTTATGGCAGCATCTAGCTGCCATACATAACCCAGGTATCCTCTTCTTCAGCCAGTGGTCCGGTTTCCGATAATGGTGGTCTCTGCGGCGGATTCGCCGTGAGATCACCGTTTTCAGCGGCGGGAGAGGGGCCCCCCCTGCCACTGCTCTCCCGTGCTTAACGGAGGATCGGGTCCTTCTGGTGGCTGGGTATGGAGACGAGTGAGGAGAAGATGGCCCCCACCCGTCTCCATACCATAGCAGGGCGGAAGCGACGTCAAAACGTCACTTCCGCCCAATAGCTCTTAAAGAGCCATTTTTATTTATTTGTTATTGCATTTTAGTGTAAATAGGAGATCTGATGTCTTTTTGACCCCAGATCTCATATTTAAGAGGACCTGTCATGCATTTTTTTATTACAAAGGGATGTTTACATTCCTTGTAATAGGAATAAAGGTGACAATTTTTTTTTTTATTAAAAGAACAGTGTAAAAAAAAAAAAAAAAAACGTTAAAACGTGCCCCATCCCGCCGAGCTTGCGTGCAGAAGCGAACGCATACATGAGCAGCGCCCGCATATTGTTCAAACCACACGTGAGGTATCGCCGCGATCGGTAGAGCAAGAGCAATAATTCTGGCCCTAGACCTCCTCTGTAACTCCAAACATGGAACCTGTAGAATTTTTTTAAACATCGCCTATGGAGATTAAGGGTAAAAGTTTGTCGCCATTCCACGAGCGGGCGCAATTTTGAAGCGTGACATGTTGGGTATCAATTTACTCGGCGTTACATTATCGTTCACAATATAAAAAAAAAAATTGGGCCAACTTTACTGTTGTCTTATTTTTTAAATCCAAAAATTTACTTTTTCCAAAAAAAGTGCGCTTGTAAGACCGCTGCGCAAATAAGGTGTGACATAAAGTATTGCAACAACCGCCATTTTATTTGTTTGGGGGTTCTAAGTCATTTTCTAGCAAAAAAATAGTTTTTAACTTGTAAACAACAAATCTCAGAAAGAGGCTCGTTGAAGGTTAACGACTTCAATACCGGGCACCTTCACCCCCCTTCCTTTTGCAGGTTTCAGCGCTTTTGCACTTTAAATGACATTTGCGTGGTCATGCAACAATGTACAAAAATTTTATCTTTTTTTGAGCAACCACCATTGGGTTTTTAATTTTTGCTTAAGCAAGAAAAAAAAAAAAAAAATATGTTGTTTTTTTTTCTTAGTTTCTGTTATAAAATTTAGCAAATAAGTAATTTTCTCCTTCACTGATGTGTGCCGATGAGGCTGCACTGATGGGCAACACGTATTGGCGCTGATGGGGCTGCACAGTGCAAATGTCATATCATGCTTGCCAGTTACCGGCTCTCCTGTCCTCGCGCTGTGACAGCGTATGAGGAAAGGATTGCCAATAACCGGCAAGTTTGTTTATATGGGATCAGCTGTGATTGGCCCTTTACCTCCAAAGGACACAGCGATCACAGAACGCGTCGGATGCGTGCCCCAGCATGGAAGCCCTCCCTCCCACAACTGGACGATGTCACTGAAGCCATCTTTTGGCGATAGCATGGTAAAGAAGTGGTTAAAGTATAACTAAAGGCAAAACTTATTTTTTATTTTTGGATGGGGGGGGTTCGGGTGTAAATTTTTATTGCTGTCTGTGCCCCCGTTTGGAAGATTCCCCCTCTCCATTTGTCCTGTTTACCGTTATTAAAAATAAAAGAAAATCCCAAATTTTGGGTTGTCCCCAGAAAAGTAATAGAGGGGAAATCTTCCAATGGGGACACTCGTTCTCGTTCTGGTGACTTTGGGGCCCCGAGGGATTCCCTCTCACTTCAGTTCAGGTCCTATAGCTAAAACGGAAGGGAAATCTCCTCAATGGGACACAGATGGCGAAAAATAAACCTTACAGGGATAATAACTTTGCCTTACTCCATTTATTTTTTTCTTTTCATTTTGAATAGTTTTGCCCAAAGTCCTACTAAAAACTATTTTATGAACGCACCTTTCTAGTGCAGCAAATTAAATCTGACCGTATATTTCCATACTCCATGTAAGAATATAATACTTTTCTTTGGGCTTTTACAAAAAATTGCTCCAGCCTGCCATCTTGTGGCAATCTATAGATGACACCACAAATGTTCAAAGCTGTACCCAAGTACTCGCATTTGTTGCAGGACCCTTCTGATGCATCGTGCATGTTTTTTACATGCAGTGCCTTAAAGTGATTACCTTTAATTTCCTATCCCAGTGGAAATAATAAGAATTCTCCCAGTAAAAGGAATGCCCTAATAGCTGCCATTCTGTTGCTGTTCTGGTGACAACGGAACATTTTTGTTTTTACTCAGTTTCAGCCCCTAATGAAAGTTGTCATCAAGACAAGAGGAATGAATCTCCCCTACAATGGCACAGAGAGCAATGACAGGGTTTCTAATTCCTCACTACTCTCTTCAAAACTACAAACCATTCTGGCTTTAGATACAACTAAATGAGGAGTTCCAGCTTTGGCAATTCTTAAAGGAACACTAAAAAGATAATTTTTTTTTTTTTTAAACAACAAACATGTTATACTTCCCTCCACTGTGCAGCTTGTTTTGCACAGAGTGGCCCCGAACCTGGTCTTCTGGGGTCCTCCGGCGGCTGTCCCCGCTCCCCCCCGCAAGAATTCACCACCTTCATGCGAGCTCTCTCGCATGGTGGAAAGTTCTTGCGGGCGCGCTCCCGTGATACAGCCAGCAGCTATAGCCGCTCACTGTATCACTCGGCCCCGCCCCCCGCATCATTGGATGTGATTGACAGCAGCGCGAGCCAATGTGGCTGCGCTGCTTTCAATCAACCAATGAATGAGCCGAGAAGCTGACCGAGAAGCCTGCGCGTTCACGGTGCGGAACTTTCAAGGGGTCAGGTAAGTAAACGCTAATGCTCGGATGTTTTTTCACCTTAATGCATAGAATGCATTAAGGGGAAATAACATGTACCTTTACAACCCCTTTAAGCCTCGTACACCCGATCGGATTTTCCGACAACAAATGTGTGATGACAGGCTGTTGTCGGAAAATCCGACCGTTTGTACGCTCCATCGGACAATTATTGTCGGATTTTCCAACAACAAATGTTGGATAGCATGCTTTCAAATTTTCCGACAACAAATGTGTGTTGTCGGATTATTCAATCGTGTGTACACAAGTCCGTCGGAAAAAAATCCAAAGTACAAACATGCATGCTCAGAACCAATGCTAACCATAGCACAACATTAGCAGAAGTTGCCCAAAGGGTGGTGCTAAAGAGCTGAAAAACCAAGTAGTTTCGTGTTTGTCGGCTGACAACGTTTTGCCGTCTGTATGCAGAACAAGTTCACAGCCAACCCCCTTCGGACAAAATTCCACGGCTTTGTCCGATGGAAATCTGATTGTGTGTATAAGGCTTCACAGTTACATACATTGGTCCAAGCTGGATAAATGTATGTATGTGCCATGCGTGGTTGATTGGTGTGGAAGCTGGAAAGAACTGTAGTAGGAACTGGCTTGTGTGTCCTATGCGGAGCAGCAACCCTGCTGCATTGTGATCGCAGACGATTTAAGAAAGGACTCCCTGAAGCTGCACATCTGTGCTGTCCCTAGATTAGGTTTGTGAATGGCCACCTCAGCCTGGACTCCGACCAGGCCACGCCCCCACAGCATTTCACTCCACCCCTCGGAGCTTAGTCATGGGTATCCCCATGACTAAGCTTTGAGGGGCTGAGCGAAGCACGTTGGAGGCGTTGCCTGGTCAGACTCCAGGCTGAGGTGGCCATTCACAAACCTAGTTTAGGGACAGCACAGATGTGCGGCTTCAGGGAGTCCTTTCTTCAATCACCTGCGATGGTCTCCCTCCCATGCTGGCACTCCTAGCGGCAGTTGCTTGGGATCAACACGTTCAAGTGAGCTTAAAGCGAAGTTCCGCCTGGGGGAAAAAAAATAAAAAATTCAAAGTCAGCAGCTACAAATACTATAGCTGCTGACTTTTTATATATGGACACTTACCTGTCCAGGGAGCCCGCAATGTTGGCACCCGAAGCCGGTCTTCGGATCGACTCCCGGGTGCTGCCGCTGCCATTCCTGGTAAGGGAACCAGGCAGTAAAGACTTTCGGCATCACTCCTGGTTCCCTACTGCACATGCACGAGTTGCGCTGCGTGTTCTGAATAGTCCCTGCTGTCTTCTGGGACCTGTGTGTCTCCCAGAAGAAAGCGGAGGAGTAGTAAGGGCCGGACATGGCGCAGTTTGCCGCATGATGTGCGGCGCTCTTTCACCGGAAGTGGGAGCAAATACCTGGATTTGACAGGTATCTGCCCCCCTCCCCCCTGAAAGGTGACAAATGTGACACCGGAGGGGGAAGGGGGAGAATCCGATCACCAGAAATTGCATTTCTGTGTGGAACTCCACTTTAAGTGGCTCACAAAGCAGTCCAGGGTCCCACTGTGATCAAAGACTGTTGTTCATTCGGTGAAATTAAGGGAAACATTTGCATTTTTTCAACTAATGCAAAGCCTTCTCTGATTGGACAATCAGAGAACACTTTGCAGCCACTGAGCGAATGCAAATAATAATAATAATAATAATAATAATAATAATAATAATAATAATAATGCAAATAGCACTCATGCCAAGCGGCAGCGACCTCCTGTGTTCAACTAAGCAGCAGTGCAGTCGGTTGGCACAGGTCCTGGAAGATAATGGAGATGACTGTAGAAGCTGTGTATATAGTGATGTATATAGTGATGTATATAGTGATTTCCAGCTTCCACAAGGATCCCACAGCTATGACATAATTTTTCCAAGCTGGACCAATATAACTATATATAAAAAAAAAAAATTGCGGATTGGGATTTTACAGGCATCCAGACTATAAATTTATAAAAATTCAATTGTTATTATCATACTTCTGTTAAAAATGACACAAATGTTAAAATAATAAATGATCATAGCAACAGCTTGGGTATAGTATTTTCATATGCTGACGTGTTTCGAGATACTTGTTTCCTTAGAGTAGAGAATTACAGAGTGACCCAAGGGATCGCTGGACATTAAAGTGTTAGGCCCTTTTCACACGGGCGTGTTTATGTACGGACTCCACTTTGCTCAGCAGGGATCGATCCGCTGATCTCCCGCTTAGCAGATGGATGACGGGTCCCTCTTCGCTCACTTTGCAGAGATGGACCTGTCAGAGCCCCGCTGTCCTCTATATAGATCGGATGAAAACGGACCGCCTGTCCATTTTCATCCAATCCCATTCTCCAGACGGATGGAAAATAGGGTTTCTATCCGTCTTGATTTCACGGAGAGGATCGGATAGTGGCGTATGTCATCGGACAAGTCACCATTGACATCCGCCGCTCTATAGAGGTGAATGGAGCGTCCGATCAGGTCCGCCTGAAAAACTGACAGACAGACCTGATTGGACGTTCCATGCATCTCTATAGAGCGGCGGATGTCAATGGTGACTTGTCCGATGACATACGCCACTATCCGATCCTCTCCATGAAATCTAGACAGATGGAGAACCTATTTGGAGAATCGGATAAAAATGGACAGGCGGTCCGTTTCCATTCGATCTCCATAGAGGACAGCGGTGCTTGGACAGGTCCATCTCCGCACAGCGATCGAAGACGGACCCGTCATCCACCTGCTCAGGGGAGGTCAGAGGAGCAATTCCTGCTAAGCAAAGCCTAGTCTGTACACAGACAAGCCTGTGTGAAAGGGGCCTTACTAAACCCACAACAGTAGAATCAGTCTGTATGTGCAGTAAAGCATGCTTGTTAGACTAACTGTGGAACCTAAGGGGTTAAAGTGGTGTTCCAGCCGAAAAAAATATTTTTTTTTAAAAGTCAGCAGCTACAAACACTGTACCTGCTGACTTTTTAATAAGGACACTTACCTGTCCAGGGAGCCCGCAATGTCGGCTCCCCAAGGCCGATCCGTCTATCGGATCGGGTTCCGGCGCCGCCATTACAACCAAGGGAAACCAGCAGTGGAGCCTTGCGGCTTCACTGCCAGTTTCCTACTGCGCATGCGCGTGTCGCGCGGCACTTTGTGAATGGACAGCTTGTCTTCTGGGACACACAGATCCCAGAAGACAACGGGGGAGCTCGCCGCAGAAAAGGGTGCGACGCCGTGGGCTGCAGCCCGGCTGGATCGGAAGTACACTTAGTACTTCCATAAAGGTAAGAAAGAAAAATAAAATAAATTAATATCCAAAAACAAGGTGTTGAGAGGTGGTCTTTAGTTTAAGACCACCTCTCAAAAATGGGTAGAACTCCACTCCTCTGCATTGTGTAAAAAGGCTGCATTGTGTAAAAAGGCGGTTTGATCCTGTCTCCTCTGATCCTCCCATTCTTCCACAGTCCCCAAACCATCTGCTGATGCTCAGTTTGGTGTGTAGTGCTAGAAAGTTTTTTTATTTTTTTAGGGGGGTGGGAGGGGGCAGTCACAAGACTGCTATATACTGCTGATAAGAAAAAAGGTATTTAGCAGTTTATAATTTACTAAAATAATTGCATTTCCATGTTCTGTGTACTGTGGGTGACCAGATATAGTGAATGCAGGGTGCTGGGTTTAGTAACACATCTAGGGGGGTGCCCACCCACAACCTTGGGGTGTGGTGAGAGAGAGATTTTTTGTCTCTCTCTTGGACACAGGCTCGCTTTGAAATATGGGAATTTTCATACATATATCCAAACAAACAAAAGTATATACAGTGGGGCAAAAAAGTATTTAGTCAGCCACCAATTGTGCAAGTTCTCCCACTTAAAAAGATGAGAGAGGCCTGTAATTGTCATCATAGGTATACCTCAACTATGAGACAAAATGTGGAAACAAATCCAGACAATCACATTGTCTGATTTGGAAAGAATTTATTTGCAAATTATGGTGGAAAATAAGTATTTGGTCAATATCAAAAGTTCATCTCAATACTTTGTTATATATCATTTGTTGGCAATGACAGAGGTCAAACGTTTTCTGTAAGTCTTCACAAGGTTGTCACACACTGTTGCTGGTATGTTGGCCCATTCCTCCATGCAGATCTCCTCTAGAGCAGTGATGTTTTGGGGCTGTCGCTGGGCAACATGGACTTTCAACTCCCTCCAAAGATTTTCTATGGGGTTGAGATCTGGAGACTGGCTAGGCCCCTTCGGGACCTTGAAATGCTTCTTACGAAGCCACTCCTTCGTTGCCCGGGCGGTGTGTTTGGGATCATTGTCATGCTGAAAGACCCAGCCACGTTTCATCTTCAATGCTCTTGCTGATGGGAGGAGGTTTACACTCAAAATCTCATGATACATGGCCCCATTCATTCTTTCATGTACACAGATCAGTCGTCCTGTTCCCTTTGCAGAGAAACAGCCCCAAAGCATAATGTTGCCACCCCCATGCTTCACAGTAGGTATGGTGTTCTTTGGTTGCAACTCAGCATTCTCTCTCCTCCAAACACGACGAGTTGTGTTTCTACCAAACAGTTCTACTTTGGTTTCATCTGACCATGACATTCTCCCAATCCTCTTCTGGATCATCCAAATGCTCTCTAGCAAACCTCAGATGGGCCCGGACATGTACTGGCTTAAGCAGGGGGACGCGTCTGGCACTGCAGGATCTGAGTCCCTGGCGGCGTAGTGTGTTACTGATGGTAGCCTTTGTTACATTGGTCCCAGCTCTTTGCAGGTCATTCACTAGGCCCCCCGTGTGGTTCTGGGATTTTTGCTCACCGTTCTTGTGATCATTTTGACCCCACGGGGTGAGATCTTGCGTGGAGCCCCAGATCGAGGTTGATTATCAGTGGTCTTGTATGTCTTCCATTTTCTAATTATTGCTCCCACAGTTGATTTCTTCACACCAAGCTGCTTGCCTATTGCAGATTCAGTCTTCCCAGCCTGGTGCAGGTCTACAATTTTGTTTCTGGTGTCCCTTCGACAGCTCTTTGGTCTTCACCATAGTGGAATTTGGAGTGTGACTGAGGTTGTGGACAGGTGTCTTTTATACTGATAACAAGTTCAAACAGGTGCCATTAATACAGGTAATGAGTGGAGGACAGAGGAGCCTCTTAAAGAAGAAGATACAGGTCTGTGAGAGCCAAAAATCTTGCTTGTTTGTAGGTGACCAAATACTTATTTTCCACCATAATTTTCAAAAAAATTTTTTTCCAAATCAGACAATGTGATTGTCTGGATTTGTTTCCACATTTTGTCTCTCATAGTTGAGGTATACCTATGATGACAATTACAGGCCTCTCTCATCTTTTTAAGTGGAAGAACTTGCACAATTGGTGGCTGACTAAATACTTTTTTGCCCCACTGTATGTATATATGTCATGTCCATATAGCTTCCATTGGTCTCTGTTATCAGTGTTTTTATTTGTCTATTTGTCTTTTTCCCTGGTGTTATGGATATAGGGGACACTGTTGATGTTTTATCCCCTTTCTCTTCTTTCTTTTGTTTTTTCTTTTACTTTCATAATTTATTGTTCCTGATTTTTTTTGTTTGTTTTTTAAGTTTTTCTTTTCTAGTCACCAGACTATAAAATGTTTTTAATTGATTTGTATGTGATTGTCTATGTATATCAGCTGCTTTTTCTACACGGGTTGTTTGGGGTGCACACTATAAGCAACTGAAGTTGAACAAGAACGGCAAAAATATGAATGCAATCTATACACTGGGGGGAGAACCTCTGGGGGAATCATGCATGGAAAAGGACCTGGGGGTCGTAGTAGATGATAGCAGCAGCTTGGCATTGCATGACATTGCTGAGCCTAACAAAGCAAACAGAATATTGGCATGCATTAAAAGGGGGATTTACTCAGGAGATAAAACAATAATTTTCCCGCTCTACAAGACTCTGGTCCGGCCGCACCTGGAGTATGCTGTCCAGTTCTGGGCACCAGTCCTCAGAAAGGATGTACCCAGTCCTTAGGAAGGATGTGCTGGAAATGGAGCGAGTACAAAGAAGGGCAACAAAGCTAATAAAGGGTCTGGAGGATATTAGTTATGAGGAAAGGTTGGGAGAACTGAACTTATTCTCTCTGGAGAAGAGACACTTGAGAGGGGATATGATTTCAATGTACAAATACCATACTGGTGACCCCACAATTGGGATAAAACTTTTTTGTGGAATGGAGTTTAACAAGACACGTGGCCGCTCATTAAAATTAGAAGAAAAAGGTTTAACCTTAAACTGTGTAGAGGGTTCTTTACTGTAAGAACGTCAAGGATGTGGAATTCCCTTCCACAGGCGGTGGTCTCAGCGGGGGGGGGGCATCGATAATTTCAAGAAACTATTAGATAAGCACCTGAACGACCACAACATACAGGAATATACAATGTAATACTGACATATAATCACACACATAGGTTGGACTTTCAACCACACCTACTATGTAACTATATCTGTATGAAACGTTAACTTTGGTCCTGTATAGATGATATATAGATGATGCGACAATAAAGATTCTTGTCAAGCAAACTTCTAGTTCCAGTGTGCGACCACTTTCTTTATTTCTCCTACACACTACCATGCAGCAGGCCCAGGAACATCTTCCTCTGTCAGATACCAAAATATGATCAGACACTTCCCCAAGGTGGTGGTGGTGGGGGGAGGGGAGTCCCTTGATTCCTTGGGTTCTTCTGTAACTTCTCAATTTCCTTGTAGAAGACAATATCCCGAAACGCTTTGAATAGGAGAGAACTATACCCAAGCTTTTGCTATGATACATTTTTTTTATGTTTGTTTGTACAATTTTTAACAGATAATAAATATATATTTTTTTTTAAATTAATAGTCTTGATGCCTGTAAAGTCTCAATCCGCAGATGTATTCTCTATACATTAAGGCCCCATGCACACAGGGCGTTTTTACAGCCACGTTTTTTACAGCTTAAAAACACCTGTCCATGTTTTGTAAACATTTTTGACCTTTTTTTAAAAAAAAATAAAAAAAATAAAAAAAAATCCTGGAGCTCAAAAACGCAAATCGCTGCGTTTTTGAGTGTTTTCGCTGCGTTTTTGCGCAATGGGCGTTTTTGCAGCTCAAACCTGAAGCTCCAGAACGTACTGGAATTGGGTTTTTTTTGCAGCTGGAAAACGCCTATGCCACTTGGAGCTCATAAAAGCTCTATGTGTGCATGACACAATAGAATAACATGGATGGGCGTTTTGCAGCTGTAAAAAAAAACGTCTAACGCTGCCGTTAGGAGCTGCAAAAACGCCCTGTGTGCATGGGGCCTAATTCCTAGGGATGATGACATTCCTGGGGGTGTAAAAACACTCAATGTTTGTTGTACACCAATATAACCATGTAACAATTGCCATACCTGGGAGACCAACCATGTCCAAGTCTTTAGATCTCATAATGCATTCTTTCCGTCTAATGTTTTTTCCATATTTTGTTTTCTTTTTTTTTTGGGGGGGGGGATACAAAATATAATATGTCACAAGTCTTTGAATAAAGACTCGGGATGTCTTTAAAAAAAAAAAAAAAGGGGGGGGTTTATTGCTGTTCTGAGTCTGTGAAACTTATTCGACTGGAATCGTTCCCTTTGAATACCTATGATGAGTAATAATGATTATGCTATTAAACTGAAGATTTTCTGAGAAACCTTAATCCCTTAATTCTAGTCTTATGAGTAAATAGGCTTTTGATGGTTTGGAGGCTCGGGAGGTGGAAGCGTTTGAACTCCTGCCTGTAGGTAAAACCGGAATAATTCTTCCACCTTGGAAGGAAGAGAGGGTTCTCAGTATGCCAGGAAGAAATAAGATCCAGCTGTCTGGAGTAGACATGTGCAGAAAGGAAAAATTTTGCTTCGGATAGATTCGTTAGGTTACTAATTTTGTTTCGTGGATTAGTTTCAGAATTAGTTTAGTTTTGATTAATTTTGTTTTGGTTATTACAGTTTCTAACGAATTCCAAATTTTCAGAAGGATTCGAATTTGGACTGGTCGAATTCTGTGTAAATAGCTGGCTGTTAAAGTGGAGTTCCACCAATATAACAGTCAACAGCTACAAAAAGTGTAGCTGCCGACTTTTATTAATCGGACACTCACCTGTCCCAGGTTCCAGCGATGCGGGCGTACGAAGCCCCGCTAGTCTCCCCCTCCTCTCTGCGGCACCAGCATCGTGACTGTGGGCGCCCGGCTGTGGCTTCACAGCCGGGCACACACTGCGAATGCGCGAGCCGTGATTGGACAGGCAATCTGGGATCTGTGACGTGTCCCAGATGATTGCCGAGAGGGAGGGGGGAAAGGTGAACTTCCTTCTGGCGCCGGGGTGCCATGGGAGGAAGTGGGAGCTGGAACCCTCTAAAAAGAGGGTTTCCGCGCCCGCCCCCCCCAAAAAAAATGACATGACAAATGTGGCATGTCAGGGGATCACCTTCCCTTAAAGCGGAAGTTCCATTTTTGGATGGAACTCCGCTTTAAGGAGTGGGCCGCCACGTCCTTAACAACCGATGACTCCTCAACTGTCAGCGGGCTTCCCCACTGACAGCTGAATGTAAACAGGATTGCCAGCAAATAAAAATTCATTACCAAAAAAAAAAACAGTGTGGGGTCGGTCCCCCTCCTCCCGATCCATACCAGGCCCTTTAGGTCCGGTATGGATTTTAAAGGAGAAGCCCACGCAAAAATAAAATAGAAAATGGTGTGGGGTCGCCCAAAGTCCATACCAGACTCTTATCCAAGCATACAGCCCGGCAGGCCAGAAAATGGCAAAAGGGCTCGGTATGGACTGGGGGAGTGGGGAACCCCACTCTGTTTATTATCCGGAATTTTTATTTGCCAGCCATTACATTCAGCTGTCTGCAGGGAAGCCCCCTGACAGCTGATGAGTCATCGGTTGTTAAATCACGCAGCGGCCGGTTTTCCAGCCCGCTGCTTCTCAACAACCAGCTAATCTTCACACATTTTTCGACCAAGCCGAATTTGAATAGTTCTGAAAATTTGGAATTCGTCAGAAAACAAATATGTGAAACGAAAAGGCATTTCAACAAAATCAAATCAGTTATTTCATTGGAGATTCGGATATATCAGAATCTCGGAATAAACCAAAATTTGTCCGAATTTATACTCGGACCGAAACCAATTGCATGCGTCTAGTTTGAGGCTGTGGGTCAGACACAGAACTCAACCCTACTGGACACCTTTGGGATGAACTGAAACACCAACTGTGAGCCAAATCTTTTCCTCCAATGTCGACAATATTGTCGGGATCCACCCAGGTGCCTAAATAAGAGCTGGCTCTTCCTTACAGCCAAGCGCCAAGGCCAGCGGCACCCACACCCTCCCTAGCCTGGCACTCCATGGAGAATTGGTGGAGCAGAGCAGACAGCAGTGACTGAGTGAACTGAGAGCCGAGTTATCAGTGGTCACGTTCTATATATATCGACACACTGCTCAGCCATAACTTTATGACCAGTAAAGTGAATAACACCGATTATCTTGTGACACTGCCATCTGAAAGAGGGTGTGATTTAACAGGTAGCAAGTAAACATGTTGTCCCTGAAGTTAATGTGTTGAAAGCAGAAAAAAAATGGGCAAGCATAAGGATTTGAGAGATTTGGGCAAGGGCCAAATTGTAATGGCTAGATGAATGGGTCAGAGGATCTCCAAAACTGCAGCTCTAGTGAGAAGTTTCCAGTCTGCAGGGGTCAGGACTAACCAAAAGTGGTCCAAAGAAGGAAAACTGGCAACAGGGTTACGTGGGTAGCCAATGCTTATTGATGAACGTGGGGAGTAAAGACTGACCTGTGTAGTCCGATCCAATAGAAGAGCTACTGGAGCTCAAATTTCTGAAAGAATTAAATGCTAGTTCCGATAGAAAGGTGTCAGAACACACAATGCATCAGTTTTTTGTGAATGGGGCAAGTAGATGAACTGCAGACCAGTAAGGGTGCCCATTATGACCCGTGTCCACAACCAAAAGTGCCTACAATGGGCACGTGGGCATTAGAACTGGACTACGGAGCAAAGGAAGAAAGTGACCTGGTCTGATGAATCACGATTTTCCTTTTACGTCATGGATGTCCAGGTGCGTGTGCATCGCTCACCTGGATAGAGAAGATACTAGGATACACTATGGGACAAAGGCAAGCTGGTGGAGGCAGTGTGATGCTTGGTCTAGTGGGGTCCATGCCTTGACGAATAAGGGCTGTTTTGACAGCAAAAGGGGGGCCTACTCAAAATTAGGTAGGTAGTCATAATGTCATGGTTGGTGGCTATAAAGTTATATCGGATCAATGCTAGATAGAGTTGATGATAGACAGACAGACAGGGTGTCCTACGTGTGTGGAAGTTGCTGTGTTATGTAAAACTATTGGTTTCGTTTTTGACATTAATATAGATAGATTTGATTGATTAGATAGGAAAGACAGGAAAGACAGGACAGACAGGACAGACAGGACAGACAGGACAGACAGGACAGACAGGACAGACAGGACAGACAGGACAGACAGGACAGACAGGACAGACAGGACAGACAGGACAGACAGGACAGACAGACAGGACAGACAGGACAGACAGACAGGACAGACAAGACAGACAAGACAGACAAGACAGACAAGACAGACAAGACAGACAGACAGGACAGACAAGACAGACAGACAGACAGGATAGACAAGACAGACAGACAGACAGGATAGACAAGACAGACAGACAGGATAGACCAGACAGGATAGACAAGACAGACAGACAGGATAGACAAGACAGACAGACAGACAGGATAGACAAGACAGACAGACAGGATAGACAAGACAGACAGGATAGACAAGACAGACAGGATAGACAAGACAGACAGGATAGACAGATAAGACCAAAAGTGAGATCTACTCCAACAGTGAGATCTGTCTGCCATAATTCCCACCTCTGTTCCTGGCCACGTGAATGTTTTGACTGTTCTCAAACATCGCTGGGTGTTCCAGCTCCTTCTATTACAGTCACCATACCCTAAAATAAATAAAACATCCAGCAGGGGGAGTGAGACCTCCTCATAATGGGCATAGCGGGTGTGCAGACGTCTCAGATCCTCAGAAATAGAAGGGACTGTCGGGAGGTTTAGGTTTCCAGCATCTACCATAAAGTGAAATATCAGTTATGGAAGGACTGATTCTCCAATCTGTTTCCTTGTGCCTTGAAATTCACTTCAGAACCTTGAAACAGTAGAAACCACTAAAGATAACACATTTGGTGAGAGTTCATTAGGGAAACCATGTTTATACCAGTGAAAGGAAAGGGAAGGCCACCGGTACAAACCTCACTCTCCTCTCCAGTCTACACTCACCTGATGTCCTCATCTGTCACCATAAATGCTTTGCAGAGCGGCTGCGACGTGTTTAACCAAACGGACGGGTTTTTCTCCACGGCGGCCGACAGCTGTCCGGTGATCGGGGCAGAGCTGGTGTGCAGTGCGCTGGCAATAGCTGCGAGTAATGTGTCCTGATTATTTCCAGGACCAACACCTGCAAGGGGTTAAAAAAATATGCATGATGTAGTTGAACTTTATTTTATTTAGCACGTTACAAAAAAAAAAAAAAAAAAAAAAGGTTCTGATCGGCTGCCGTGGGCCTTAAAGCCTGAGTGCAACCAAAATCAAAAGCAGAAAAATCAGCACAAGGGACATAACTTACACTCAGTAGGATGTGTCCCTTCTGTTGATCTTGCTTCTGTTCGTAGTAATTGACCTCCATGCTCCACCTTCCTTAGTAACGTTATACTGCGGTGGGGGTTAAAGTTATACTAAAGTCTTGTATTTTTCCTATAAAAATAACAAACATGCAATACTTACCTGCTCTGTTGCACTGGATTTGCACAGAGCCGCCCCGGTCCTCCTCTCCTCGGGTCCCTCTTCTGTGATCCTGGCCCCTCCCTCCTGTTCAGTGCCCCCACAGCAAGCAGCTTGCTACGGGGGCACCCGAGCCGAGCCACAGCTCCCTGTGTCCATTCAGACCCGGAGCCCCGACCTGGCCCCCTCTCTCCCCCTGATTGGATAGCTGACTTTGATTGACAGCAGCGGGAGCCAATGGCACCGCTGCTGTGTCTCAGACAATCAGGAAGGAGAATCAATGACGGCCGAGATATTCCTGGACATCGCTGTACAGAGAGGGACCTCAGGAAAGTGTTAGGGGGGCTGCCGCACACAGAAGGCTTTTTATCCTAATGCATAGAATGACAATCACAGGCTCTCACCATGAGAGCTTGACTATGTCCACCCTGATCAAGCATTCATAGAAGCCGTACTACAGCTTCAAAGAATGAAACATGATCTACAGTGCCTTGAAAAAGTATTCATACCCCTTGAAATTTTCCACATTTTGTTACACACAAAAACTTAAAATATGTTTTTTTATTGTGATTTTTTTGTGATAGACCAACACAAAGTGGCACATAATTGTGAAGTGGAAGGAAAATGATAAATGGTTTCCAACATATTTTACAGATAAATATCTGAAAAGTGTGGCGAGAATTTGTATTCAGCCCCCTTTACTCTGATACCCCTAACTAAAATCTAGTGGAACCAATTGCCTTCAGAAGTCACCTAATTAGTAAATAGAGTTCACCTGTGTGTAATTTAATCTTAGTATAAATACAGCTGTTCTGTGAAGCCCTCAGAGGTTTGTTAGGCCCCTTTCACACGGGCGGACCGCTCAGATCTGCCTGTCAGTTTTTATCAGCGGACCTGAACGGACGCTCCATACATCTCAATGGAGCGACGAGTGTCAGCGGTGACATGTCCGCTGATATCCGATCTGCCCCGATCCGACCCGCTACGCTAAATCCAGACGGATGGAAACCCTATTATTTTCCATCCGTCTGGCGGATCGGATGAAAATGGACTCTACGGTCCGTTTTCATCTGATCCCCCCATAGAGGAAAGCGGAGATCTGACTGGTCCGTTTCTGCACAGTGTGCAGAGACGAACTTGTCATCCGCCGGCTCAGCGGGGATCAACGGAGCAAGCGGATGTCTAAAAACGGATCCGCCCGTGTGAAAGGGCCCTTAGAGAACCTTAGTAAACAAAGCAGCATGAAGGCCAAGGAACACACCAGACAGGTCAGGGATAAAAGTTGTGGAGAAGTTTAAAGCAGGGTTAGGTTATAAAAAAATATCCCAAATTTTAAACATCTCACAGAGCACTGTTCATGTTCAATCCATCATCTGAAAATGGAAAGAGTATGGCACAACTGCAAACCTGCCAAGACATGGCCCTCCACCTAAACTGACAGGCCGGGCAAGGAGAGCATTAATCAGAGAAGCAGCCAAGAGGTCCATGGTAACTCTGGAGGAGCTGCAGAGATCCACAGCTCAGGTGGGAGAATATGTCCACAGGACAACTATTTGGCACTCCACAAATCTGCCCTTTATGGAAGAGTGGCAAGAAGAAAGATATTGCTGAAAGAAAGTCATAAGAATTCCTGTTTGCAGTTTGGGAGAAGCCATGTGGGGGACATAGCAAACATGCAAGAAGGTGCTCTGGTCAGATGAGACCAAAATTTAACTTTTTAGCTCAAAAGCAAAACGCTATGTGTGGAGAAACCAACACTGCACATCACCCTGAACACACCATCCCCACCGTGAAACTTGAGACTGGGGTGGAGGTTCACCTTCCAGGAGGACAACAACCCTAAACATACAGCCAGAGCTACAATGGAATGGTTTAGATCAAAGCATAATTATGTGTTAGAATGGCCCAGTCAAAGTCCAGACCTAAATCCCATTGATAATCTGTGGCAAGTAGGGCTGCAACTAACGATTATTTTCATAATCGATTAGTTGACCGATTATTGTTTCGATTAATCGGTTAATTACCTTAACTATACACCACAATTTTTTTTTTAATATGTAAAGTATAAAAAAAGGCAATTTATTCTTAAATATCTCTATGCAGTGGTAAATATAAATAACCAACTATATGGCTAGGGAGCAAAATCTCTAATCCACTCTGAGAATAACAGACTGATTAGATATACTGTATACTATTAGAGGGTGAATCTGGTAAATATCAGATATCATTATTATAAATAATAAAAAAACTTCTTGGTCAAAGTAATTTTCAGACAGTGTATGTGGTTTTCGTTCAGAAATTACATTCATTTTAAAACTGAATGTTAAAAGCAAGTGAAAATTTCAAACAACATTCTTTCATTCAGCGAATGTACAAAGATTTTTTATATTAATATACGCGTCTGAAAATTGATCCGTCTGGCCAGCATGAGGCTCAGTACACACCTATGCAGTATGCTTTTGATCTGTTTCTGTAGTCTTTTGCTGTGCGTTTTGATTTTTGCGCACATGATTTTGCGCGTTTGCATTTTTTTATGGTTTTTTTTGGCCAATTTGTTGTTGGGCAGATTAAAAAACATAAATTGCTGCAAACGCATTACATGCTTTTCTGCAGCTTCTCCGTTGAAGTATATTGAACCAAAAAAAGCACCATTCTGCGTTGAACACATTCCTTGACCCTTTCCAAATAACGCAGCGGCTAAAGAAAAGCATAGATTTGAACGTGTCCCATAGGAAACCATGTAAATGAACTGTAGTGCGTTTCTGCAAAAAACGCATAGGTGTGAACCAGGCCCAAGACGTTTAGTAACATAATGGGGTTATAAAAAAATAAAAAAAATAATTAGCCCTTTATAGTACAAAAAGAGCAAATAATCGCTACTGTAAGGGGTTAATTTTTTACTGTGGAACAGTGAAAGTAATATTTACAGTAGCGATCACTTGCTCTTTTTGTACTATAAAGGGCAAATTTTTTATTTTTTTTAACCTCATTATGTTACTGGCCGATTAATCGATTATGAAAATAGTAATCGATTAATTTCATAATCGATTAGTTGTCGATTAATCGATTAGTTGTTTTGGCCCTAGTGGCAAGACTTGAAAATTGCTGATCACAGACGCTCTCCATCCAATCTGACAGAACTTGAGCTATTTTGCAAAGAAGAATGGGCACAAATGTCACTCTCTAGATGTGCAAAGCTGGTAGAGACATCCCCAAACAGACTTGCAGCTGTAATTGCAGTGAAAGGCGGTTCTACAAAGTATTTACTCCGGGGGGCTGAATACAAATGTACCCCACACTTTTCACATATTTATTTGTAAAAAAAAAATTTAAATGATTTATCATTTTCCTTCCACTTCACAATTAATTATGTGCTACTTTGTGTTTGACTATCACATAAAATTCCAATAAAATAAATTTACCTTTTTCGTTCTAACATGACAAAACATGGAAAATTTTAAGGGGTGTGAATACTTTCAAGGCACTGTATGAGTGGAGGCGGCAGAGCTATCAATCACTCATCCATCCTCCATTTATAGATTGCTTTCCATGCATAGAAGCTGTAGTACGGCCTCTATGCATGGTGGATCTGGATGGAAAGGGTGGGCATAGTCAGGCACTCGATGAGAGTCTGTGACAGCCCTTTAGTTGTATAAACCCCCACTGCACAATAAGATTACTGTGGTAGGTGGGGGGGATCAGGACAGCAGAGAATTACTATTAACAGAGGAGGAATCAGCACAAGGGACTCATTCTACTCACTGTAAGTTATGTCCCTTGTGCTGATTTTTTTGGGCTGCACTTAAGCTTTAAAGAGGCAGAACCCCATCTGCATTATTTACTAGAATAAAAGAATGAGAGCGGTGGTATATTACAAAATGGCACTAGGGATGAGCTTCGAGTTCGAGCCGAACAGCGAACAATTTGGGGTGTTCACGGCAAATTCGAAAAGCCACGGAACACCCTGTAAAAGTCTATGGGAGAAATCTAAAGTGCTAATTTTAAAGGCTTATATGCAAGTTATTGTCATAAAAAGTGTTTGGGGACCCGGGTCCTGCCCCAGGGGACATGTATCAATGCATAAAAAAAGTTTTAAAAACTGAAGTTTTTTCAGGAGCAGTGAGGAGAGGCCCTTGTCCCCATCAACATGGGGACATGGTGCTTTGAGGGGTCACAGACCCCCAAAGCATCCTCCCCATGTTGAGGGCATGTGGCCTGGTACGGTTCAGAAGGGGGGGCCCTCTCTCGTCCCCCCCCCTCTTTTCCTGCGGCTTGCCAGGTTGCATGCTCGGATAAAGGGTCTGGTATGGATTTTTGGGGTGAACTCCACGCCATCTTTTTTTTTTTTTTTTGGGGTGGAGTTCCCCTTAAAATCCATACCAGACCTGAAGGGTCTGGTATGGATATTTGGGGGGAACCCCACGTAATTTTTTTTTTATTTGACGCAGGGTTCCCCTTAATATCCATACCAGACCAGAAGGGCTTGGTAATTGAATTTGGGGGGACCCCAACGCATTTTTTTTTTTTTTTCTTTTATCAATGACTTTTCTCTGTATTGCCGGGAGCCGACAATTCATTAATAGCCACAAGTGCTTTTAAATTCCTTTTTTTTTTCCTTCAGAAATTACATTTTGTGCAGGGACAATTCTAAGCACGGGAAACATGCGCTGCTTTACAGGTATACTATACACCCCCCCGGTACGAAATTTAAAGGAATATTTCACTTTTATTGTTTCACTTTAAGCATTATTAAAATCACTGCTCCTGAAAAAAACGGCCGTTTTGAAAACTTTTTTTGCATTGATACATGTCCCCTGGGGCAGGACCCAGGTCCCCAAACACTTTTTATGACAATAACTTGCATATAAGCCTTAAAATTAGCACTTTAGATTTTTCTACACTTTAACGGTGTTCGGATGTTCGAACTAATTTATTGCCTGTTCGCATGTTCTGATGCGAACCGAACTGGGGGGTGTTTGGCTCATCCCTAAATGGCACAATGGACAGCTGACCGGGACCCCAAACTCCAGCCCTCCAGCCCTGTTTATCTTCTGTCAATCTCAGTGGCGGGAGACCCGAATTTTCTCTTCTGCACTCACGTACAACTTGCAGGTCTTGTCCCTCCCCTGTGAATGGACAGTAAATAGATGAACTCGTCAGTCAGCTCTCTCTCTGTCACTTTACTCTCTTCTCCCACCAGCATGCTTCTTGTGCTGCAGCACAACAGATTGGCTACTTGTGCTGATTCTCTCTCCTATATTCTGAGCTCTGCTGTACAGAGGATTGCTAGAGGCCGATACCACATAAAAAAAAAAAAAAAAAGAGTATCCATGCTACTTGCAATTATAAAAAAAAAAGCTGCAACAATATAATATTAAAATATCTGGAGTTTGGCTTTAGAGCCTTATCACACATTGAGGTAACCTGCGTGTTATTAAGGCGATAAAAAGAAATCTGCAGCAAAGCAAAAAACACAGAACAGACACAACAGTGTGAAGATCCCAGGGGTACCGGAGTAATGATCTCCCTTTATAGACACATAATTAAGACTACAGAGAGAACACATCTGACTCCACATTTGCAGTGAGTTGCAGTAACAGTCGGGAACATCATTAACACATCTCTACCATAAAAGACTTCTCTCTTTCCATGCAGATATTTTTCTTCTTAACCAGTAAAGAACCTCAATAATACAAGGTGCTCCAAAAATGAATATAAATATCTTGGGTGTCCTTGATCTAGGTCTGCTCTGTTTGTTTTTTTAATGGATAGCTTTTATAGCCGAAAGTAAAAAATAAAAAGTAAATAAAAAGGTTTCAAAATTTTTGGTCTTTTTGTTAATATATAAAAAAAAAGAAGAAGGAGGAGGTGATCAAATACCATAAAAAGAAAGCTTTATTTGTATGAAAAAAAAAAAATATATATATATATATATATATCTCAATATATGTGGTTTGAGTACAGCATTGCACGACAATTACCAGGTTAAATAACGCAGCGCTCAATAGCAGAAAATGCCCTGGTCATGAAGGGAGTAAAATCTTCCAGAGCTGAAGTGGTTAAGTACACCCATGTGAATGAGGCCTAAATGGCTTTTTATTTATTGTTTTTTTAATAAAGTTTTTTTTTTTTACTGTGAGACTTTGTGGGCAAAGCAATAATCAGCAGCATGGATTAGGTGATAAGTTTTACACTCTAAAATGCGTTTTTTTTTTTTTTTTCTTTGAACCGGCTTCAGAAAACTAGGAGTGCAGCTCTAGGCTACTTCATCTCCATCTGGTGGCTTACACTGTGGAGAGCCCGTATCGGCTCAATGCACTAAGTCCAGCAAAAGAGATGTCCCCAATGCCGCACACCAACACGCCTAACAGGCACTTGAGTAAAAGCAGCCTCAGCCCAGCTCCGCCCCAACGCGTTTTGCTCTGTCCTCATAACTAAGCCCCTTGGGTGAGGTGAAACACATTGGAGCATTGCCTGGACGGAGCTGGGATGAGACTGTTTTACTCAAGTGACTGTTGGGCATGTTGGTGTGCCGCATTCAGGAGAGATCTTTTGCTGGACCTTGTTTTTTTCCTGTCACATTTCAATGACTTTACATGGTAAATGGACAACGTTAATAGTAAATTGATGAAAACAATGACGCGTTGACATTATCTGCAACAAAACAGAAATCTTTTACCACTTAAAGTCTGCTGTTCCAGGACTCCTACCTTGCAGGCCTTTAGGAAGTTCCATGGGGTATATGATTTGTTCCGTGACATCTGACACATTAAGTCCTTCTAGCCTCTTTTCCCAGAAGAGCTGAAATAAAAAACACAGCCTGAAAACCAGTACAAAAAGAAAAACCTTTTTTTATTTTTATTTTTTATCCACAAAAAAAAAAACAACAAAAAACAAAAAAAAACAAATGTTAAATGAAAGCAGGACTCTACACAAAAAAAAAGTTTGTTTTTTTTCCCCCATTTTAAGAATCATCCTTACCTAGGTGGATGCAGCATCTGTCCCCTGGCGCCTTTAACATGGAGAACCGAACAATCAAATCCCACCGATCGATCTGTTCTCACAGCTGACCCCCCGCCACGCTCACTGAAGCGCTGGGCTGTGGAGGTGATGGGAGCAGCCGGCTCAGGCCCTAAGCAGCTCATTGAGAGGCTCAGCCGGGTGCCCGTCCATGCATGTGGGCGGATCCTAACTCCATTGTCATGATCTTGCCCGAGCCAAGACCGGATCTGTGACATCAGCAGACGTCTGCCCGCTGTCTGTTGAAAACAGGTCGCAGGCGTGCACAACAAACTGCACTCTTATGATCCACAGAAGTACAGCCAAACAAGCTTTGGGTGTAGTTCTCCTTTAAAGCTTACTGCAGGTATAAGGATCCATTTACAATGCAATGTGTATGTTCAGCACACATAAATGTACGTGTATTGACATGCATTTGTATACTGCGTTGCGTTTTAAAATGCGCTTCAATTTTTAACTTTACTAAGCTTTATTTTTAAAGGACGATGTTGGCGGTGTATGGGCATTGAGATGTGCTTACATGCGTTGCATCACTCTGGGGGGAAAAAAAAAATATTATAAAAAATAAAGTACGGCCAGGTTCCACTGTTTTTTTGCAGCGCAAACGGTGTGCACTGCTCCTATTGAAATATTATGTTTTTACAAAGCATGCCAGTATCTGGTGTGAATGGACCTTAACCACTAGCCGACTGTCATTATACGGCGGCAGGTGGGCTCATTCCCGCAAATCACCATAGGTGTACATCAGCATCTTTAAAGCGGAGGTTCCGCGGCAAATCTTTTTTTTTTTTAGCTTGCATGCAAAGTATTTGTAGATCACCAATTTGTACTCACGTGTTTGGTGATTTTTAACCTCCCCTGTCTTTTTTCTGGCAAAAAATGCACTTTTAAAATCAGCCGTCAGAATTTTCCATTTTGCTTGTGGGCATTGTGAAGCCCACAAGCACTGACTTCCTGGTAGCGGTGGACGGTGTTCTGCAGAAAAAGTTCCCCGGCGGATAAGGTTCCCCCCCTGTACTGCGCATGCGCGGCACGAACCTCAACGGAGTTTCCGAAAGTAGCCGAACATGTAGAGCTGCGAGTTAGCTCTACACGGCGCCTGCGCAATGACTAGGAGCCATGTAGAGCTGACTGCGCAGGCGCCGTGTAGAGCCGACTCGCAGCTCTACATGTTCGGCTACTTTCGGAATCTCCGCTGAGGTTCGTGCCGCGCATGCGCAGTACAGGGGGGGGGGGAACCTTATCCGCCGGGGAACTTTTTCTGCAGGACATGTCACATCTGGGCGAACTCCCAGATTACATTGCGGGAGAACAGAAACGCCTACTCCCGCGGGAGTGAGTACCCGGAAGCCGGAATTTAGATGACAATATTACGGTATGTACAGAAAAATAAAATAAAATAAGTGGCTACTGTACATGTTTGTAGTGTAAGGAGTGTGGTCATATATGGATGTTATTTTGGGTGGAACTCCGCTTTAAGGGCGATAGATGGCTCGCCCGCTGCACGGTGGGGGGATCCAATGCGTGGGTACGAGCGACAGAACGGGGATCTGTGTATGTAAACACAAAAATCCCCGTTCTGACAGGAGAGGAGAGACAGATCTGCTGTTCCTACTAATCAGGAACAGTGATATGTCCCCTCCTCTAGTCAGTCTCCTCCCCAGACAGTTAGAAACACACATAAGGGAACACATTAAACCCCCTGATCACCCCTTAGTGTTAACCCCTTCCCTACCAGTGACATTTACACAGTAATCAGTGCATTTTTATAGCACTGATCACTGTATAGATTGTCAATGGTCCAAAAAAAAAAGTGTCGTCAAAAGTGTTCAGATCTGTCCGCCGCAATCCTACAAAAAAAAAAAAAAAACAAACACACACACACACACCAACCACGGCAGATCGCCGCCATTACTAGTAAAAAAATAAATAAAAATGCCATAAATCTTTCCCATAGTTTGTAGACGCTATAACTTTTGCGCAAACCAATCAATATACGCTTATTGCGATTTTTTTTAACCAAAAATATGTAGAAGAAGAATACATTTTTTTGGGGGATATTTATTTATTATAGCAAAAAAAGTAAAAAATATTGTTGTTTTTTTTTTTCAAAATTGTCGCCCTTTTTTTGTTTATAGTGCAAAAAAAAAAAAAAAACTGCAGAGGTGATCAAATACCACCAAAAGGAGGATCCGTTTGTGGGGAACAAAAGGACGTCAATTTTGTTTGGGTATAACGTCACACGACTGCGCAGATGTCAGTTAAAGCGACGCAGTGTCGTATCGCAAAAAATGGCCAGGTCATTAAGGGGGGGGGACCTTCCTGGGTTGAAGTGGTTAAAGTGGTTGTAACCCCTTACATATACCCAGTAAAGTTACTGGCCTCAGGTGATACACAAATCCTCCTATATAAGTTGCATCTGTTTATCTGCAGAGCTCTCTCCTCTACAGCTGTTTAAAAGGGCGGAATTTATCATGCATGTCTAAAAGGGACAAAAAAAAAAAAAAGGAGGCAGAGATATGGATTACACACTGCAGAGCTCAGTGAGAAGACCTTGATAGCTGATTGGAAGGAAGGGACACACACCCTTCACAAAGCACACAGGAACAGAGCTGAGGCTGTCAATCACATGCTGTGTGCTGGAGCTCCCTCCTCGGTTAAATTTTTCCCTTAGGGTCAGAAAAACTTGTCAGAAGTGACTCATTCAGACAGCAGAGAAATTAAGCAGCAGACAGAAATGAAACTTAGTGCTCTTAACTGAGACACGTACACACTATAGAAGGATATGCTTTGTTCATATTTCATGTCTGAGGTTTACAACCACTTTAAATCCAAACACTTAAATCTCAAATCTTTAACTCAATAATTTCATTTCAAACGTAATTTTCAATCTTTTGAATTCCGCAGCTTTCGCTAAAAGACTACCAGGCACTTCCTGTTTTAGGCCCGGTTCACACTGATGCGACTTCATAACCAATGCGATGCGTCAAAAACATTTTAAAATTTGCATGTCATCCATAAAGTCATTGTTTTCAATGATGGTCGTTCACATACATGTATTGCGATTCCTCTACGAATGCGATGCGCTAAAAAAAAAAAAAAAAGAAAAAAAAGGGGTCTTGTGCGAGTTTACAGCGTTGCGTTGCGAAATTAGTCTCCATAGACATCAATGTAAATCGTTCTGGAATTGATGGTTCACGTATGTGCGAATTCCACCACATTACTCTCCACAAAAACCAGGAAGTACACAGGAAGTTAACACCTTTTTTTTTTTTACACTATGATTTCATTGGCTAGAACATCAATCGCAGCTATGTCCCACTCCTGAAATTCGCGGTAAAATTCGCACCTCACACAGAACCAAGCCTTAAAGTGACAACTCTTTGTTCTCGTCTCTCCTGTGTTTTTCTATATAAAAAAAAATTGAAAATAAATACAGGATTTTTACTTGTTAAAAAAAAAAAAAAAAAATCAGAAAAGGCCTGGTCTTTAAGTGGTTAGCATTGTTCCCTCTATGGACTATTATGGAGAAGGGGCAAATGCTTTGTAGTCCTAACACCTTTACCATCATAAAAGGTGACAACAATGCTCCTTCATAGATCCAGTACAGTGAGTGAGCGTTGTCGCCACAGGACAGTGAGTGTGTTACTGTCAGGATCACCAAGTGAAAAATGAAAAGAAAATATAAATCTAAAAAAATAAACGAATGCAGCGACCACATTTTTAGGTTTGTAATACATCCAGTGTTATTTCTGGGTTTAGATACACTTTTGTTGGCACGGATTATGCCTCAGAGTCTCTAACAGCTTGCCGACCGTATCACGTCTTACACGGTACTAGATACATGAGCCGGCACTTCCGGGTAGGGGCCATGCTGCCAGCTGTGCTGTGATTAGACACAGCAGATGCCGATCAGCGAGTGCCGGCAAATGGAGGTCCACCGGCACACGCCGATTGTCAGGAAGACACACAGGACAGAGCCCTGTCTATAAGTCAGAGCCAAGCAGGGAAGTAATAGAGTTTATTTTTCTGGAAAAAGCCGGGAATACAATCCATTAGAGCTGCACGATCAATCGTTAAAGAATCGAGATTGCAATTCTACCCCGCTCACGATATTAAAAAGAGCATTTCCTCCATTTAGTGCAGAAAGTTCTCTGCTTACAGCTGACAAAAAACAAACAAAAAAACACACAGGCAGCCTGCCAAGTTTATCACAACATCTTTTAGGTGGTGATAAAGAGAAATATCGTAACATTTCATTCTTTTAGAAAATTTAGATCAAAAAGGGATGAACTTTGGTTTGTAAAATGAGGTCAGTTTAACCACCTAAAAGCAGGGGTCTCAAACTGGCAGCCCTCCAGCTGTTGCGGAACTACAAGGCATTGCAAGGCTGACAAATTATATATATATATATATATATATATATATATATATATATATATATATATATATATATATATATATATATATATATATATATATATATATATATATATATATATAAAATCTCACACACACACACACACACACACACACACACACACATATATATATATATATATATATATATACACACACACACACACTTTTTTTTTTGCAGAGACCCTGGAGAATAAAATGACGGTTGTTGCAATATTTTATGTCACACTGTATTTAATTAAAAAAGATAAATAAAAAACAGTAAAGTTGGCCCAAATTTTTTGTATAATGTGAAAGATGATGTTACGCAGCGAGAATCGTGATTTTTATTCCAAGCAAAAAAAATTGTGATTCTTATTTTAGCCAGAATCGTGCAGCTCTACAATCTATCACATCCCTTAGTAAAAGCACCACACAGTACACCAAAACGCCCTAGATTAGCACTGAAAGTCCCTTTAAGACATATGGGTGGAAGTGAAGTTTTGAGGTCGCTTCCGCCCTGCAGTCATATGGAGACGGGTGGGGGCCATCTTCCCCTCACTCGTCTCCACACACAGCAACGTGAAGGACCGGATCACCTCCGCTGCTGCCGACGGCTCTGGGGCCCCTCTCCCGCTGCCCATAAAAGTGATCTTGTGGCGTATACACAGCAGAGACCACTTATCTTGTAGCGGACCGCCCGCTGAAGAAGAGGATACTGGGGTTATGGTAGCTAGCTGCTACCATAACAACGGTATTCCTCTTCAAACAGCCGACGTAAAACTGCGGCGGGCAGTCCGTAAGGGGGTAAAAAAAACAAAAAAGACATAAATTTTATTCATGGACAGCGTTGCATGACCGTGCAATTGTCAGTTAAAGTAATGCAGTGCCATATCGCAAAAAAATGGCCTGGTTGTGATAGGGGGGTAAATCTTCCGGAGGCCAAATGGTTACGTTTAAATGTAAAGAAGCCGCAGACCTCGGAGTATGTTGTGGGCAGTGTGATCGAAGTGAAGTTGCAGTGTAAGGTCGCTCTTCCTTCCTGCAGCTAATCAGTTGATCTGCAGCTGTGGCGGGACTACCAGTCTGGGCCTGTCCTGCCGCACTGCGTGGCGCTGACCTTAGGCCCTTCCTATAGCACCTCGTCATGAGAGTGAAGGAAGAGCCCTGGAATCCCGACACTTCTATGACACACACATTCCAAAACGTTTGACTTGCTGGTTAACGCTTCACACCCCAAACACCATCATACAATGTGCAAAGCTTTTATTTTGGATGTTTAGGGGGGGGGGGGGATGCTGGTTACGGGGCTTTCCTGTCCTGGAACAATCCTGCATGTCTTAAGGCGGCCATACATGATATTCTCTCCTTCAGTTCACATCCTGGGATTCACTTACAGTGAGGGAGAAAAGTATTTCACCCCCTGCTGATTTTGTACATTTGCCCACTGACAAAAAAAAATGATCAGTCTATAATTTTTATCGTAAGTTTATTTTAATAGCGAAAAAGAGACAGAATAATAGGATTTTTATAACAGCTTACCTGTAAAATCCTTTTCTTGGAGTACATCACGGGACACAGAGCGGCATAGTCATTACTATGTGGGTTATATAGTTTACCTTCAGGTGCTGGCCCTGGCAACTTCCAAACCGGAAGTACCCTCCCCTATATAAGCCCCTCCCATCCGGGAGCACCTCAGTTTTGTAGCAAAGCAATAAGTGTCCCCAAAAGAGGGGTGGGAGCTCTGTGTCCCGTGATGTACTCCAAGAAAATGATTTTACAGGTAAGCTGTTATAAAAATCCTATTTTCTTTCTCGTACATCACGGGACACAGAGCGGCATAGTCATTACTATGTGGGATGTCCTAAAGCAATGCCCAATGAGGGGGGGGATACACCATACATAAGCTGAGCGCTATCAGACATGAGGATCTTTTGCGGCCTGCAACACACTGCGCCCAAAGGCGACATCCTCCTGACTTCTAACGTCCACCTGGTAGGACCTAGTAAACGTGTGAACTGAAGACCATGTTGCGGCCTTACAGATTTGAGCCAGGGAGGCCTGGTGATGCACTGCCCATGAAGTTCCAACTGCTCTCGTGGAGTGCGCCCTAACTTTGAACGGAGGCGGTCTCCTTCTCAAGCCATAAGCTTGTATTATGACCTGTCGAATCCACTTGGCTAACGTAGATTTTGACGCTGCCTGACCCTTTCTGGGGCCTTCAGGCAGAATAAACAAAGTATCCGTTCTGCGAATCTGAGCAGTGGCTTTTAGATAAGCTTTAACTGCTCTTACTACATCCAAAGAATGAAATAACTTTTCCTCTACCGAAGTAGGTTTGGGGAAAAAAGAAGGAAGAACCACATCTTGGTTCAAATGAAACCTCGATACCACCTTAGGAAGAAAGGCTGGATGAGGACGTAACACTACTCTGTCCTTATGGATAACCAGATATGGCTCCCTACAGGACATAGCGGCTAATTCCGACATTTTTTTAGCCGAACAAATGGCTACTAGAAAAATCAATTTCCTGGTGAGAAGAACCAGGGAAATATGCTTGGGAGAAGAAACCCTGGACTGCCGCACTCTGTATAGACAGTTATTTATTCCAAAATTTCAGGTAAAAAATCCAAATTCAAAATAAATCCATAAATCCAAAACAACAAATGCAGATGGTGTATAGCTATGAGTAAGCGTCAATTTGTGACGTGAAACGTGTTAGCCACCCTTCCCTGCATGCACACCATCTGCATTTGTTGTTTTGGATTTATGGATTTATTTTGAATTTGGATTTTTTACCTGAAATTTTGGAATAAATAACTGTCTATACAGAGTGCGGCAGTCCAGGGTTTCTTTTTCTCCCATGCATCAGTGCAGAGCCAGCACCTGTGTGAGTGACCGGGCGGAAGCAGCTATTTGGTGAATTCTCAAGCTTTTGAGCGGTACGTTTTTCCTTTCCAGGGAAATATGCTGTAATGGTTCAAATGGTTGTTTCTGTAGAACCAACAGAACCAGGTTTAAGTCCCATGGACATATGGGAATATTAACCGGAGGGCTAATACACATCACTCCTTGTATAAAGGCTTTGACTAGTGAATGCGAAGCCAAGGGCCTCTGAAAAAATATTGACAAGGCCGAAATCTGACCCTTGATAGTACTCAAGGCAAGCTTCCTATCTACAGCCCACTGTAGGAAGTCCAGAATCCTACCTATTACGTACTTACGTGGATGCCATTTCTTGGCCTCACACCAGGCGATGTACGCCTTCCAGATTCTATAGTAGATCTGCCTGGATACCGGCTTCCTGGCATTGATCATGGTAGATACCACAGGATTAGAGAGACCTCTCTTTTTTAGAATGTGGGCTTCAATAGCCAGGCCGTCAAACCTAGGGCTGGTAAGGAAGGGTGGTATATCGGTCCTTGCGAAAGCAGGTCCGGACGATGTGGGAGGGTCCAAGGACTCCCCACAGACATTTTTACAGTCTCCGCGTACCACGCTCTTCGGGGCCACGCTGGAGCCACCAGAATCACTGGTTTCTTTTCTACCCTGATTCTGCGGAGTAATCGAGGTAACAATTGTGGCGGTGGGAATGCATATATCAGCTTGAACTGATCCCAAGGGAACACTAGGGCATCCGAGCCGCAAGCTAGGGGATCCCTTCTCCAAGAGACAAACCTGTCCACCTTTGCGTTGAATCTGGATGCTAGCAGATCTACATCCGGTGTTCCCCACCGCTGACATATTGTCCGGAAAACCTCGGGGTGAATGGACCATTCCCCTGGGCATAATTGTTGGTGACTTAGAAAGTCCGCCTTCCAATTCTCCACTCCTGGAATGAATACCGCGGATATGGCTGGGACATATCTTTCTGCCCATTTCAGGATGCAATTTACTTCCCTCTGGGCTGCACGACTCCTGGTGCCACCCTGATGATTGATATATGCCACTGCCGTGGCATTGTCCGATTGAATTCTGACAGGGGACCCTTGGAGTTTGGATGTACATGCTACTAGGGCATACCGGGCTGCTCGTATCTCTAAGAGATTGATGGGCAGGGCCTTTTCTGCATCCGACCATCTGCCCTGGAGAGACCATTGCTCCAGTACTGCTCCCCAGCCTATAAGGCTGGCATCTGTAGTGACCACCTTCCAAGAAATCGGACTGAAGGATTTCCCTTTTTCCAGATTCTGGGGAACCAACCACCAACGGAGGCTTTTGCGAACGGAAGGGGACAAGGACATTGCTAAGTCTAGGGCCTGAACTCTTTTGTTCCAGGCTGACAGTATAGCCCTTTGCAAATTCCTTGAATGGAATTGACCGTAGGGTACTGCTTCGAATGATGCCACCATTTTTCCCAGCAGCCTCATGCACAGGCGTATGGATGGCTGTCTTTTTGTACCCACTAGGTGGATCAAATCTCTCAAAGACGACACCTTTTCTTGAGGCAAGAAAATTTTTCTCTGGTCTAAATCCAGCCTTAGCCCCAAGTATTCCAGACTTTTGACTGGTTTTAGGGCTGACTTGTCTCGGTTGATAATCCAACCGTGATATTCCAGATACTCGATTGTCTCGTGAATAACCACTTCTAGTTTTTCCACTGAGTGGTCTATCAGCAACAAGTCGTCTAGATATGCCATTATCGTTACACCTCGTGTTCTTAGATTGGCCAATAATGGGGCCAGAATTTTTGTGAACACTCGTGGTGCTGTGGCCAGACCGAAGGGTAAGGCTCTGAACTGAAAATGGCGCCCTTCTACTGCAAAGCGTAGAAATTTTTGGTGGACTGGAAAGATGGGAATGTGCAAATAAGCATCTTTGATGTCGATCGAGGCTAACCATTCCTCCCCTTGTAGGGCAGTGGCCACCGATCGGATCGACTCCATCCGGCAAGTCCTGATATGTAGGAATTTGTTTAGCCCTTTTAGATTTAATATGGGCCTCACGTCCCCGTTTGGCTTCGGGACTGTAAAGAGGTTTGAGTAAAACCCGAACCCCCATTCTTCCAGGGGAACCTCTATAATTACTGCTTGGAGCAATAATTGTTCTAGTGCCAACAGGAGGGATCCTCTCTTCTGGGGATCCCTTGGCACGTTTGACCTTATAAAATGGGAAGGAGGGGAGTCTTTTAACTCCAATTTGTATCCCAGACTTACTGCGGAGAGCACCCATCTGTCTCTGATCGTGTCCCGCCAGGTCTCTGCGAACAACTGAAGTCTTCCCCCCACCCGATTGAGTGGGGGCAACCCTTCATGCATTTGACTTTGGGGGAGGTTGTGTACCTCTCCTGACCCAGGGTTTCTTGTTACCCTGCAATTGTCCCTGATTTTTACCCCCGGGATTTGACCGAGGAGGCCGTCGGAACTGTTTCACAGCCGATGTCCTAGGGACTGGAGAAGCAGGCCTCTTAAAAGAGGGACCTCCAACTCTGTTTTTAACCGGCAAGAGTGTACTTTTACCGCTGGAAATTTTCTGGATATATTTGTCCAGGTCTTCCCCGAATAAACGTTCACCATGAAATGGGAAGCTGACCAGCAATTTTTTACAGGGAGCTTCAGCAGACCAGTTTTTGAGCCACAGAAGCCTGCGCGTATGTACTACAGACAGCGTAAGGCGGGTAGGCCTGATGGATTGAATCCTTTATAGCGTCAACCGCAAAGCATAAGGCTCTAGGTAGATCAGCTAGGGCAAGAGCCTGCTGATCTGGCAAGTCCCTTAAGACCTGTTTCAACTCTGATCCTTCACTGCTTGGCAGACCCCAATAGCTGCCACTGCTGGTTGTGTCACCAAGCCTGCTGTAGCAAAAGCAGATTTTAATAAGGACTCCAATTTTTTATCTATTGGGTCCTTGAACATTTGGACATTATCTACTGGACATGTCAGTGATTTATTCACACAAGAGATGGCTGCGTCCACTGTAGGGACCTTCCATTTTTTGATGAACTTATCCTCAATGGGATAGACCACCTGAAATCTCTTGGGAGGAGTAAATATTTTATCAGGATGTTCCCAATCCTGGTAAATGAGCCCTTCCAGTAAAGGATGGATTGGAAAGGAACAAACAGTCTGGGGGGCTTTTAGCGACCCCAATGAGGAGACAGAAGTGGATGATGGCTCCGCAAGAGGCATTTTAAATGCTGATCGGACCATGTTAGTCAGGGACTGAACCCATAATCTTTCAGCATGTGATGCTGAGAATGGTTCTTCCACTGTTGATTCCTCTACAACAGAATCAACCTCGTCCTGATCCCCTTCAGGTAGGTCGATCCCTGTATGGGACTGTTGCTCCGCTAACAGGTACTCTGAGGGAGGAGACGGAGATCGGGCGCGCTTTCCCTCTGACAGGGAAGCAGCGATCAATGTTGTCAATCTCTCTTCCAACCCTCCCAGAGCTGAGGAAAAAACCTCCTCTGTTACATACACAGGAGCAGGTGAACTGAGGACAGCCACAGTACCAGGTACTCCTGAGGGTGCTCTACGGTCACTAACCTCTGATTTTTCAGGGGAGATTGGTGCAGCCGAAGCATGCCCAAGATCCTCAGAGCCCGATGGAGACCCCCTATGCTTCCTGGGATTCTTAGTCCCGGAGTTTTTAGACGGCATATTCCTAAGCCCAAAGCTGAGGTATTCCAGCCGAAATACACCACTTACTGACAATAGTCTAGCACAAATGCTGCTATATAAACAGTTGGTGTCTACTAATGTGCCTTTCTATGGGGATGCCTGCATCAACCGCTTGCTGTATGCCTTTCTTTAAATGTTGCCAGCTCTGTTTCTGCACCATAGCCAGCTCACAACACATAATTGTGCCTTTTAACATGCTGGGACGCCCGCACATGCGCAGAAGCGCTGCGGCGCGCACAGAGCGTCATCCACCAAGCTCCGCCCCCTTTTCCACTCACCTCTATATAGAGAGGCGCGTGCACGCCTTCGGCGCTCTTTTTTGAAAAGGGATACTAGGGACAGGAGACAGGGCCATGTTTGCCGCAGGCCGGGGGATGGATGAACATTGCAACATGGCAGAGGAAGCAGTTTCCCACAAGAGAACTCACCATCTGCCTGGACTTGCTCTGATGAAAAGAAAAAAGTCCACATGACAAGAAATGTTTCACAGCGGCCTCTAGTGGATTAACACAGGTACCGCAGTCTATATATATATTATTTTTTTCTTGACCACTATTAAAATTATTACATTTTTTAGCAGTTACAGGCATGCACAGATATTTAGCGGGAATACCGTTAGGTAACAGGCAGAAAGACATATTAGGCTTGGGGGTCCCCTCAATAGAACCAAGTTCCTGAGGGGCCCCCACTTACCTTTTCCCCGTCGCAGGACTATGTTTGGTCCACAGAAGCCCAAACTTCACCTATCACGGCAGGCATTGTAATTAAACCTTCAGGGACCGGGTTCCCAAGGATTCCACTCCCCTGGACCTGTATAGCACCCTGCACAGAAAACATCTTGGTCGTGGGTATGACCAGAGCTCTGGATCCCAGGGTCCAGCTCTCTTAAGAGAAGCATTACAGGCAAAACCTTGCTCTTCTCTGCAAGGCCCGGGTACCGACCGTTTAGCTATGAAGCTTTTTTGGTCGGATCCGGAATAGCTTACTGAGGCCCAAAAGAACCTGTACGCAAGCTCAGTGAAAAACACATGTTACTTCTTGGCCAACACCTTAGACACTGGCAAAAAACTGAGGTGCTCCCGGATGGGAGGGGCTTATATAGGGGAGGGTACTTCCAGTTTGGAAGTTGCCAGTGCCAGCACCTGAAGGTAAACTATATAACCCACATAGTAATGACTATGCCGCTCTGTGTCCCGTGATGTACGAGAAAGAAAACAAAAATATCATGAAAAACCGCATTTCAAAAAAAGTTATTTTATTCATTAAAATGCAAATCAATTTTAGAAGTATTTGATCTCCTATCAATCAGCAAGATTTCTGGCTCCCAGGTGTCTTCTATACAGGTAACAAGCTGAGATTAGGAGCACTCTATGAGGCTGGGTTCACACTGGTATGACAAACGCTCAGACATTGGGAGCTCAAGTCGCATGACGTGTGAAAATCAATGATTCCCTATGAGAGCCGTCTTTACTGGTCCGACGCAAGTCAGTCCGACACTGAAAAAAGTTCCTGCACTACTTTGATCCTACTTCAGCCCATTGAATATCATTGAAGTCGGATCATCGTCTTAACTGATCCGACCTTGGCATGCGACTTGTGCTCTAATGATCTTGAAGGGGAATCCCTCCAACAATAAAAACGGCATATAATTCCTCCTCCAAGACCATGGATGTTAAGGGGAACCCCCCCACGCCAAAAAAATAAATAAAAATAAATCCATACCAGACCCTTATCCGAGCATGCAGCCCGGCAGGTCAGGAAAGGAGGCAGGGACGAGCGAGCACCCCCTCTCCTCCTGAACCGTATCAGGCCACATGCCTTCAACATGGGGGGGAGGGGGAGAGTGGGTGCTTCGGGGCAGGGGGGGCCCCCTGCACCCCACCCCAAAGCACCTTATCCCCATAAGGATGGGTCGTGTATGGGTCTTCCAGTATGACAATGACCCAAAACATACCACCAAGGCAACAAAGAAGGTGCTCAAGAAGAAGAAGCACAATAAGGTCATGGAGGGGGGGGGGGGGGTTGTACACAGATGGTGTTGCCATATTGCATTTCATTTCACAGAAAATTACAGGGCAGCAGAATGAAAAAGGAATTGTAATTTTTTAATAACATTCAATTACACTATGACTTGTGTAGCAATTGTATACACCAGGGGTCCCCAAACTTTATAAACAAAGGGCCAGTTTATTGTCCTTTAGATTTTTGGGGGGGCAGACGATAGCCAGTGGAAGTAAACAATTGCTCAGGCTTGGTGGTCAGTGCGAGTAAAAAATAATTAAATACAGTAGCATGGTCATGAGGAGGAATAGTGCCTCGTCATTCGTGTCAGTGGAAAAAAAAAAAAAAAAAAAAAAAAAAGGTGCCTCTTCATTGGTGCCAGTGGGAAAAAAATGGTGCCTCTTCATTGGTGCCAGTGGAAAAAAATGGTGCCTCTTCATTGGTGCCAGTGGAAAAAAATGGTGCCTCTTCATTGGTGCCAGTGGAAAAAAATGGTGCCTCTTCATTGGTGCCAGTGGAAAAAATGGTGCCTCTTCATTGGTGCCAGTGGAAAAAAAATGGTGCCTCTTCATTGGTGCCAGTGGAAAAAAAATGGTGCCAGTGGAAAAAAAATGGTGCCTCTTCATTGGTGCCAGTGGAAAAAAATGGTGCCTCTTCATTGGTGCCAGTGGAAAAAATGGTGCCTCTTCATCGGTGCCAGTGGAAAAAATGGTGCCTCATATTAATTGGAGGAATGGTGCCTCATTAGTTGGAGGAATGGTGCCTCAAGGGCTGGATAAGGGCAACCAAAAGGCCACATCTGGCCTGTGGGCGGCAGTTTGGAGACACTTGGTATCATCTTATTTTTTTGAATTTCCTTTCGTTTTCATGAAAGTGGAGTTTCCCTTTAAACATTACAAATATTCTGCTTAAAATGTCCCTGTGACACCCATCAGGGATCTGCTTACCTGGCGAGGTTGCTCGATAACCCGCTGGGGATCAGACTTGACTTTATTGTTGGGGTGATGGGTGATCTTGGTAACGGGTTGCTTGAAGATTGAAGCCGTCTGACGGATAGGAAGGGTTGTATTCAAGTCTGGTTTATTCTATGAAGATAAGGAAGTACAGTAATCAATGAATATTGCCGATTATGATTGCAGACAGTATGAAAGTAAAAAGCTCTGTCTAATCATGAAATCTATTCAGCCAAACCCTTTTCTCTTAGTATTTGATGCATTGACAAAGGGATAGAACCTCTGTCAGATTTTTACGGTTTGCCATGTTTCCGCTGACCTCTATATTTGTCCTGCTGACCTATTATTCTCATAGAGTAAGTGATGGGAAAGCCAAAAATGTACCCCCCCCCCTTACCAAAACAAGAATGGAGAGGAAATCTGATCTGGTGACAACTTCCTGAGAGGGGATTACCCCTCACTTTGGAGATAATCCCTTTCACTTCCCATTGTGTCTCTGGGAAAGGACTTCAAATCCTCCAAAAAGGGAAATAAACCACAAAAAAAAAGGGCCTAAAATGAGAGAAATCACCAGAAACCCCCATCCAGCCAAAACAGCGAGGACAGACAAATCTGCACTGCTGGCTATTGTATTCTGACAGCCAGCACCTTCATATGTCAGAATACCTGAACAGTGGCTGAATCTGATTGGATGCAATCGCTGTTGGGCTGAGAATTTTCTTCCAGGTCCTTAGCAAAAAAGTCAACTTTGCCATGCAGGGTAGTACCAACAGGGCTACTGGCAGAACAAATATTGGACGATTTACTAGGACCCACTATGCCCACCACCTCCATCAGTTCATGCAAAAAAGCTTTGCTTTCCTATTTTCTTATTCCACTTTCTACAGAATCATCCATTGTGTTCATTTACACCAACCTACCTAGGTAGGTCCGAATCTGGTCCGCAAAAAAAAAAAAGAAAAAAAGAAAAAGGGGGATCCATTTTCTTCCGTCTAGGACAGGGGTCTCCAAACTGCAGCCCTGGGGCCGGATGCGGCCCTGTGCTTGCCTTTATCCAGTCCTTGGGGCACTATTCCATCCACTGACACCAACAATGGCAAATCATTTTTATTGCTGAAACCACCAATGGGGCACTATTCATCCAACTTACACTATCAAAAGGGTACAATTCCTTCTATTGACACCAACAATGGGGCACTAGTCCTCCCACTGACACCAAAAGGAATGGTATTGTTTACTCCCTCTCGACATTTTCTACTCCCAATGGCCCTAGTCCGGCCCTCCTAAAGTCTGAAGGACAGTAAACTGGCCCCTTGTTTAGAAAGTTTGGAGACCCCTGGTCTAGGAGGTTCGGAGAGCAGATGGGTGCAACCGGACAACGGAGTCAGTTTTTACCCACCGGACCATAGAGCGGGCTCTGTCTGTGTCCACATTGCAGAAACTGAGCAGACACGGACCTGTCACCCACTCGTTCTGTAGAGCTCAGCATGGGATCACCAGACACATCCCCTGCTGATCCAATTGGAGCCTACCCCATGTGAAAGGGGCCTAACAGTCTAGGTGGTTTTCGTTCTGTAAAGTCCATTTATTCCCAAATCGAATGTTCAAAGCAAATTAATTTTTGAACTACTTTGGAATGGCAATCGCCATGCCGAATGTACTGAATGCTTTGTTCCAAAACCTACTAGTGTACACCCAGGATAATGGAGGATTGTTGGTGTGACAGATCACCACCAAAAGATTACAGATACACCACGTGATTCAACTTCTCCAGCAACCACACAAAACTCTGTCTGGTGCTGGGGGGAGGGGTGTAAATTAAAATTAAAAAGTCATCCCCTCCAACCCAACCCCCCCACGGGCCATACAATCCTTTAAATCTGTCCATAGATGGATTGAAAATCTTCCAGTTCAACGCCGATCAGCCGAATTTCAATCAATCCATGGCCATTCCCATTCGACTCAAGTTGATCTAATGATCACTTCTGCCAAACGGGACTGATGGAAAACTCATTCATTCAGCTCTGATCAGTGTATGACAGTAGAGCCCTGTCTTATTGTATTCTGACAGCGGGGAGGATTCCTCCATCCACCTCACACGTGTGGATGGGGAAATCTGTTCATATTCCCCCCCCCCCCATCAGCCCACTGGGCCCATTTCACACGGGGTGGATTCTGTCTTGATCAGCAGGGGATCAAATGGAGGCGGGCGGGTGTATGTAAAACGGACACAAGTCTGTTTATACCCACCTAGCCATAGGGGTGAATGGGCCATCCAATCAAGTCTGCATTTGGAACGGCGGCGTGAAAGGGGCCTCAGAGTACAAATAATCAGACCTCAGATCCAGAAGTATTTGTAGGCTGTCCTGGCCAGGGAGCAGTCGGGTTTCACAAACACGGCAGACGTCCTTTTCAGTTTGGTGTAGGCTTCCAGGGATCCCCCATTGGATTTAGTTTTCTCCCCTTCTCTGTAAAAGGGCGAAATGTGGGCCAATTGCAGCTTCTGAATTACTCTTAAAAAGATAGAGAGTCTCTTAAAGCGGAAGTAAACCCATCCATTTAACAGTTTCAAAAAACAGTTACATTTCTGCCACGTGTTGGGAATGTAACACTCCCATTGGTTGTGCTCTCAACCTGACTGTCAAACCATCCAATGGCTGGAGTCATAATTTATCACATGTGCAGCATCACGGCAGTTGCAGATTAAAAAGAGGCCAAGACGGTAGCTTCCTTGGCTGAAAAGGATAGACGGGTTTACTTCCACTTTAATAGGCTGAACGCCCCCCCCCCACACACACACACACACAAAAAATAATAATAAAAGAAACAGAAAAATATTTGGGTTGTCCATTGCAACTACGCAGAAGGTATCTTTTATTACAGAAAAACTTGGAATGGACTTGGCTGTTTTGGGACATAAGTGTCCCATGAGCAGTAAAGTTTCTTGGACTTGCTGAATGCGTTAAGAAAAACCCTGTGGTTTCTGCATTAGCATTTTTTCTGCCCTCTGCAGGTAACAAATAGCACTACACCCAGCTAACAAAAAATGCATACAGCCATTGTAGCCATGAGTGATCTTGTAACAGCAAAGCTGATAACTATATGTGAACATTCTTCCATTGTTCACGGATGTAGGCCTGGTTTTTGACATGCACTGGATGCCCATTGATGAAATGTCTGCCTTGACGCAACACATATTAAACTTGTATGCAGTAGCGCAGAGCAATGGCATGGCAGTGTAAAGGCCCCACTCTGCTTGTTAAGTCTAGGAGTAGAGGAATAATTTGTAATACTTACCCTATATTGTGCAATTGGTCCTCCAAACCCACATTTTTGGTGCTCCATCCAACAATCCCACTGTGACGTCATCACGTGCAATGCAGGACCAGTAGTTTTGTACTTGAGGACTGTGAGGGTCCACCCCTTGCAGTGGAGTCATGGAGTTTAGCTTTAACACTTTGATCTGCACTTTTGGCCATGTGACCTGTGGAGGTCTTAGCTGCCCAAAATGGCAGCCAGTATGTGCTTTCCATAGCCTTTATCTGATTGACGGCTAATAACTTCTTTGTGGCTGTCTTCAGTAGATCATGTGACATGTAGGAGTCACAAATAAGTTATCAGTAACGGGATACTTCCTGGGAGCCGTGGTTGATCTTTTCGATATCTGTGAAGATTTCTGCAGGTCACAGGAGATCAGCAGCACTGTCACTAAATGCCAGGTCCACTCTAAAAGTAGTGTAGAGCAGCAGCAGATTTGCTGGGGGAGGGGGCAGAGATTGCGTGGGGTGTCGGTATGTGAGGAAGAGAGGGGGAATTTTGGCTCTGCCACAGGTGGGCAGCAGAGCTGAAGTTTTTTTTTGGTTTGTTTTTAGATGTTGGAGCCAGGGGCGTAACGAGAACTTTAAGGGCCCTGATACAAGAAGCCATGAGGGGCTCCTGACCCTTCTGTCCGAGCCCGGTGGCGGAACACCAGGGCCCAGTCGCAAGTGCAATCTTGCAACTCTGGGAGTTTCGACACTGGTGTCAGTAGGCTTTTTTTCACTTTTATTATTTAAAATTTTTTGATTTTTTTTAATACTTTTATTTACAATATTCTTTAAATGGGGGGGGGGGGCTTTGGTGAAATATCGGGGATCTAAAGAGATCTCTGAGGTTTCACCTTTAAGACAGGGAAAGAAGATGGAGAACACAGCCTTCAATCTCCGTCTCTGCAGCCTCAGTTGCCCTGTATGAATGGATAGGAATACTGTAGCTCTGTACAGAGCTTCTTGTCCATTTATAAAATTAAGCATAGTAAACACAGTTTTCTTTGCCGCAGTTATGAATGGACAGTCAGTGATTGGTAGGGATCACCAACTCTCCATTTAGAAAAGGAAGGGGCTGGTATATTACATATTTACCGGCCACTTCTCCAATCCTGACAGATCCCCCGCAGAAGCCTGTGGGAGAAGGGAGTGGGAAAACCCAGTCAGGAGGGAACACAGGTGGCTTGAGAGCACACTGGGGGCAGCAGAAAGAAGCTGGATAGGAGGAATGGTGGGGTTGGCTGCATACAGAGAAACCAATCTCTCCATTTTCCTCCTGCAGCCGCTGAATTCCCGCTTGTCCTCCTCCATTCAGGCATAAAGGGGGGGGGTGCGCATGGGCTCGAGACGCAATTGCAACCCCTGTAGGTATGTTCCTGGTTGGAGCTGAATTGGCTGCCCGGCGCCCGAAGCCCGAAGCTGCATGTCCGGGGCATCGGGCGGTGGGAGTTGTGCCTGGTGCCAGCGGGGAATTGGCTGGAGAAAGCCTGGGCGCGATCCCTGGTCACTGTGGCGACCTGGCACCTGGGATTTGTCAAGCCTAGCCTTACCAGCATGCCTGAAACCTCCCCAATACTGCACCCTTATGATAGCACCCCAACCCACACACTGGAGCCACCAGCGCAGCCGGGAACATCAGCTGTCTCTTTACCTGCGAGCCTACCGCCTTCCCCCAGGAGTGGATGAACCTCTAATACCTTCCTACATGCGCTGTGATCTCTACGATCTTGTGAGTTCCAAATTGTCGGTCCTATAGTAAAAATGTTTTACCATTGCTGCACTTAGATGGCGCTGCTCTCTTGTTTTTTACTGTCTACAGAGTCCCTTCTAGCTTGTTATGAGCCGGTAGCCATCCACATTCAGCCTATCTGTGACCACCAACAACACCTTGTGCTGCATTTGAATTTTCATACATGGACTCCCTGCTATAGAGAGCTGTTTAATTGCAGATTCTCTCCATCGAGCCGACAGGGCGCACTTGAGCATATGTATATACTATTCCTGTGTTTGAACACTCAATATGGCAGCTGACCTCCATCCTCTTCCAGCACTGCACCTGCAAACCAAGTCCCGCTCTCACCACCGACCCCGATCCTAGTCCCCCGCCCTCACCACTGACCCTGATCATCTACCCCCCCTCTCACCACCGACCCTGATCATCTACCCCCCTCTCACCACTGACCCTGATCATCTACCCCCCTCTCACCACTGACCCTGATCATCTACCCCCGCTCTCACCACTGACCCTGATCATCTATCCCCCGCTCTCACCACTGACCCCAATTGTCTACCCCCGCTCTCACCACTGAGCACAATCCTCATCCCCTGCTCTCACCACTGACCCTAGTCCTCTTACTATGCTCACCACTGACCCCAATCATCTTCCCCTGCTTACCACTGACCCCGCTCCTCGTCCCCCGCTCTCACCACTGACCCCACTTCACTTGCCACTGCAATAACATCCCCCTCTTGCTTTGATACATGCCTCAGCACTCGCCGCCACTGTACCGATGCGCTCTTTTGTGCTCTCCACTTTCGCAGTGACACACCCTCTTTCATATTCAGCCCATGCCACACATGGGCACACATTTAAAATCAATAAAATCTTTGTAGACAGAAAGTATTTCTGGAACCTTTTTTTCTGGATAAATTGAAGCAAATATCGTAGTTGTGCCTCTTATTTAATGAATCAACAAAGTGCTTTAGTAAGCTGTGAAATGAGGTCACTGCGGGCTGTTGCAGAGCTAATAATGCCTCTTGCCGAGCTAATCTACGCTGTCCAGCCCCCGATTCATTAAAGTCAGATGCGCCTGGCATGAGCGATGCATGGAGAGGAGGCACAGCTTGAAAATGACGGCCATTTATAGCAGTCGAGCCGGTAAACTGAAAACCGGTTTAGTTCCTCACTTTACTGATCTCTACGCTGCTGTTTATAGAAAGAGGAAGCGATACAATCGCAGGTGCACAGCTGCCCTCTAGATTATCAAAGCGTGACGTGGCGAGCGTGGGCCAACAATGCTCCACATTTTATTCACTCTGGAAGCTTTAACCCATTTTTTAAAACTGTCTCAATGCAAAGACCTGATTCAAGACGTTGGGTCTGCGAGTTATGGTAAGGAGGGTTTTACCGCAATGCAAGGAGCCAAACGTGGTGCATTACTGTGCCATTCATTTTAAGTAAGACCCCAATACACACCGCAACAAATGCAATTGTGTTTAAGGGCTTAATCACATCACTGGTTGTGGTAATGCACATTATATGCATTGGTACGATGTGGTGCCTTTCATTCTGAAATGTGGTGCACTGCCAGAAATGCTACATGCACCTTTTATTTTTTTGGTCAACCCAACAGAACACACCTACAGCTCCATTTGGAGCTGCTGTACTAACAATCCAATGTTGGTACAGACACCCCCCCCCCTGCTGTTCCATTTTGTTCCGACAGGGGCACGGCCCCCCTGCCAGAACAGTCCGGTCTGTGCCCTCGACCACTCGCTGAGAACTCTGATCGGGAGCCGGTCAGCTACTGGTTTTCCAGCATGCTCGGCTGGCTTGTCAGACTGGCTGCCATACACACGGGCCGAATGTAGGCCATTTTTTATTGAACTGGCCAATGTCGCCAGACATTGTCATGTATACTAGGCTCTAGGCAGCTCATGACTGTTATGCGTTAGGGCTCGTTCATGCATCCTTTGATCTCTGAAGAGTTACAGGCATTCGGATTGCTCTTCAGAAAGATTGTGTATTAGGAGGTTATGGGATTTTTTAGGTGCATGTTCAGTAAATCATGAATATACTATTAAAATATATAAAACTTTATTAATGACCATTAAAAAGGTAAGCGTTTCATAAAAACAACAGAAATGCATTACAAAAGACTCATACAATACAGTCCTTGTAGGTACAGCATGGTGATCTGGTTCCCAACATGTTTTGCCCTACAGCTGGTGCTTCCTCAGGAGATGCTGTCCAATTGAATAACAGAGCCTTCCCAGGATATAGCGTTTGCAATTGATGGTGGTTCAGGGAGTCAGACAGACACCGTATGACCAAACGCTGGACTGCAGGCAGCCACATGAGGCAATAAAAAGGACCAAGGAGTCTAGTTTGCAGAAAAAAAGAAAAAACACGAGGATGATAGATTCCTATTGAGGACACTCAGAATATGATCTGAGGTCCTATATGGAATGCGCATCTCCTCGTGGTTCCAGCTGAGCTGCTCTTCAGAAAGATTTGCAGGCGGTGAGGAGGCCTGCCAAACATGAGCCATCCAAGTGAATGGGGCCATGCTGCAACCGTAGTGTGGCATTTTTATGAATAAAACAGGCAGTGAGGTGGTGATACAAAGCCTCTTAACCGCCCATCAGAAGCTCCCTGAAGAGCTATCGAAGCACGGATAGTAAAGCAAGTGTGAACGAGGCATTACAAGTTACACGGTTTCCAGCTATCTCTGAACTACAGAAAACCCCCTATGTTGTGCAGATAAGGGAAGGGGGAGGTGTTCTATAGTCCTGACATACTCCCTGTACTGTGCTCTCCACAGTGTTATCTCTAGTTCATTTTTTAACACTACAAAACACCCCCCCCATGTTATGGAGAAGAGGAGAGAGTGAGCTGTTCTGTAGTCTTGTCCTAGGGTGCTCCTCCGTAGACACAGTACAGTGAGTGTCACACTAACACAGGAAGTGCATTACTGGCAGGATCACCAGGTGAAAATAAAGGCACAAAGCCTGAAAAAAGAAAAAACACATGCAGCCATCACACCCAAGGTGCAAAATATCACATATTTGCTCTAAAGAGGCTCCTCACTGCATCTGAGCGCCACAAACTAAAAACACTATTTAATTTATTTTAAATAATCGATGCAAACGCCCCCGTCCATCCATGTCTCCGTGCTTTATTTTGCTGAGAAATCACTTTGAACCCCCCCCCCCCTCCCCCCCAGTGGCTCATGCATGTTCGGATCGTAGTTCCAACCCACCTGAGCAATCCCACCAGAAAGCCGACACTGCACACCGCCAATCCTAGGCAGCGTGTGTATGTCTAGCTGCGGACCGGGAAATGCCTCTTTGCCAATGATTGGCGGTGTGCAGGGAGGGCTTCCTGGTGGGATTGTTTAGGTGGGTTGGAACTACGATCCGAACTCGCCGAGCCCATCCCTATCCCCTAGCCTCTTGCCAACGTCATTATACTGCGGCAGGATGGCTCGTTCCCGCGAATCGCCGTAGCTGTACCCCGGCACGGGAATTCACTTTTGTGGCCAGCGGGGGGAGCCAGCCAATCAGCGGGTCCGCCGGCCACCCGCGATCGTTCCCCGCAGTGACATAATGGGGATCACACAGATCCTGTCTTTCTACTAAGCAAGAAGACGGATCTGTGTGTTTCCCCAGTCACACAGCCCCCCCATACAGTTAGAAAATACAAACAGGGAACACATTTAAGCCCTTGACTGGCCCGGATGTTAACCCCTTCCCTGCCAGTGTCATTAGTACAGTGTCAGTGCATATTTTTAGCACTGATTACTGTACTAATTTCACTGGTACCCCAAAAAAGTGTCAAAAATGTCAGTTAGGTATCCGATCCGTCCACCACAATGTCGCAGTCCTGCTAAAAAATCCCCGATCGCCGCCATTAATAGTTAAAAAAAAGCCATAAATCTATCACCAATTTTGTAGACGCTATAACTTTTGCGCAAACCAATCAATAAACGCTTATTGCGATTTTTTAACCAAAAATACGTAGAAGAATACAGATCGGCCTAAACTAATGAATAAATGTGTTTTTTTTACCTTTATTTGATGGAAATGTTTTATAGTAGAAAGTTTTTTTCAAAATTGTCGCTCTTGTTTATAGCGCAAAAAATAAAAACCGCAGGTGATCAAATACCACCAAAAGAAAGCTCTATTTGTGGGAAAAAAAGGACGTCAGTTTTGTTTGGGTACAGCGTCGCACGACTGTGCAATTGTCAGTTATCGCTAAAAATGGCCTGGTCAGGAAGTGGGTAAATCCTTCCGGGGCTGAAGTGGTTAACATTTCTGGCTGTGGCCATCTTGAGTAAGGGCAAATGATTCACGGAGCATTTACTTTCTGGAATCCATATGCCCTTAGCTCAGGCATGCATGCAGGAGGTGTGCTTTGCTGAGAAAACTCCTGGGATGCATAGCAGCATTTGTCTAGGCAAGAAACCAGGAAATAACTAAACAAGTTTTAAAAAAAAAAAAAAAAAAAAAAAAAAAAAAAAAAAATCGTAAATATGATACACCTTTCCCATCTAGTTACGAATGCTAGCAGCATGAGGATTAAAAATAATCAATGTTGAATGGGAGTGTGAAGTTCCACTTTAAGTTTAGCATCTCTTTAAATCGACAGCCCAATAGAGGCAAGTATATTAGAGCTCTGGCTTTACTGGCTGCATGATCATATCAGGCCAGGCACTACCAGAGTAATGACCCAAGAAATAAGCATTTTCAGAAGGTGGTCAGCAGTGTCAGCCCCGTATTTCTCGCACTTTTATGACCTAAAGTCACGCGACTTGAAGCAATGCCTGTGTAATCTTGGAGGTCCATGGACCACAAGTCGTATCAAAGTCGGACCAAAGTAGTGCAGGGACTACTTTGAAGTCGCACAGATATGAACGGTACTCATTGAAAATCATGGGGTACGACTTGTCCTGCAACTTTGCAGTCCCAAGTTGCAGGACAAGCCGCACAAGTGCAAAAAGGGGCCTAAAGCCTCGCCATCTCCCTATGCATTAACCCCTTGTAGATTGCCTCACGTATATATACACGTCGGCAGAATGGCACAGGCAGGCAAAGCAACTGACCTGTACGTTGCTTTAAATCTGCCGCCTAGCGGGCGCACGCCCGTCGCGAGCTCCGTGCTCGCGGGACCCGCGGACTCGATTTCTGCCGGTGTCCCACGATTGTGTCACGGAACTGCAGAACAGGGGGATGCCTATGTAAACAAGGCATTTTCCTGTTCTGTCTTGTGACAGGACACTGATCTACTGCTTCCTGTCATCGGGAGCAGTGATCACTGTCATGTCAGTGGTAGCCCAGCCCCCACACAGTTAGAATCACTCCCTAGGACACACTTAAACCCTTCCTCGCCCCCTAGTGTTTAACCCCTTCCCTGCCAGTCTCATTTACACAGTAATCAGTGCATTTTTATAGCACTAATCTCTGTATAAATGTGAATGGTCCCAAAATAGTGTCAAAAGTGTCCGATGTGTCCGCCACAATATCGCAGTCATGATAGATAAAAAATAAATAAATTAAAAAACGCAGATCGCCGCCATTACTAGTAAAAAAGAAATAATAAAAATGCCATAAAACTGTCCCCTATGTTGTAGACACTATAACTTTTGCGCAAACCAATCAATATACGCTTATTGCAATTTTTTTAACCAAAACAATGTAGAAGAATACGTATCGGCCTAAACTGAGGGAAACTTTTTTTTTATATATATATATATATATATATATATATATATATATATATATATATATATATATATATATTTATTTATATTATATTTTTTTTTTTTTTTTTTTTTTTTGGAGGCTTTATTCATTATAGCAAAAAGTAAAAAAAAATATATTGCTTTTTTTTTTTTCAAAATTGTCGCTCTATTTTTGTTTATAGCACAAAAAATAAAAACCGCAGAGGTGATCAAATACCACCAAAAGAAAGCTCTATTTGTGGGGGGGGGAAAAAAGGACGTCAATTTTGTTTGGGAGCCACGTCACACGGCCGCGCAATTGTCAGTTAAAGCGACGCAGTGCCGAATCGCAAAAAATGGCCCGTCATTGAGCAGCCAATTCTTCCAGGGCTGAAGTGGTTAAATAAGTTCATGCTGTACACTTTGTTTTCTACTCCGCTCCTGACAGACAGCCTCACTCGCACCTTCGAGAAGCCACGTGTTGAAGCCTCCTTCGATTCCACAGGAAGTGGTACGAGTAGCTTTTGTTTATTTTGCATTAACGAATGCTTTGTGCACAGAGGCAGTGAGAGACCCCCATACACAATTCTTGGTCGGTGGTCCGGAACGAGACACAATATGATGGTACGCAAGTTACGCTACGTCTGCAAAAAAACATGGTAGGAATGCGCGCCTTACCACATGTCTTAACGGTACAAAGTTACTGCCGGGAAAAAAAAAAAAAAAGGCTGAGAGAATCCAGTTATACTTTGCTGACAGAAGCTTGAAAATTTCTTATAAAAAAAGGAGCAGCATTTAAAGGGGCACTCCATTTAAGAAACTGTTTCCATTTAGGGCTTGTGTAGAAGAGCGTTGTTTTCCTGCATTTGACATGGACTACAAATTCACATTTACCTCGGCGGTCTAGAGTGGAGTTCTGAGGACACGTTCGACCTGTTTTCACATTCCTTAGGTCACAGCAGGTCCTATCGGGATGCTTTTGGCCATGTACACAAGCCCTTAAATTAGCTCACATCACAGCTTGCCTTGCAGGGTGGCAATGGCTTTCATTATTTTCTGCTGGTGGTTTTACCACTATCTAACGTGCGGATGTGCGAACGTGCGTTTATTCCAAATAGCCAGAACAGTTGGTTCCCTGGTTCCAGCAGTGCCGGCTAACGGAGGCCAATGTGGCCACATCCACATTTGAGAAAGAAGCAGAACAGAACAGTATCACGTAGCAAAAGTTGGCAGTCCTGCCAATGGAAACCTGCTACACCTGGCAGTAAGCCAAACCCTATATAAAAGATATAAAGCAAGTTCATTATAATTCTACTTAGTTTATTGCTGGGGAGTGTTGTTTGTGCCATCATAGGTTTAAATAAAATGTAGCCCTGGCTGGCGGGCCCTTTAAACCATAGGTAGCCACACAGTCCAGGCACCAACATCTTTGTGGCTGCGCCACTGGATTACCTCTTTTTGCTTCCTCCGCCTTTGATTGACAGGCTGCCAAGAGAGAGAAGGGGACAGAACTGTGATTGGTTGCACATGTGACTCAAACTAAATTGACAGGCGCCATTTAAGGCTCCACTAAGTCCTCTTATGTTGCAACCGCTTGGAGTAAAGACAAGGGCAGAGCTCGTCCCAGCTCTAGACACCCAATAGAAAAGGGAAAAGTCTTGGAAGTCGCACATCTCTGCAAAACCCCATAGGAAGGTATATGACAGCCTCAGCCCGGGCTCCAACCAGGCCACGCCCCCAACGTGTTTCAACCCACCAACGGAGCTTTGTTATAGGGAAATGCATATGTGGTCTTGAACTGGAGTCTCAAACCCAGGAGAGGCAGGATAGTCTGGGGGGGGGGGGGGAGTAGAGCAGGAGAATGAAACTGCCTAGACAGTTTCAGTGGATAGATCTACTAGGAGTCCTGAAGGGATGGGGTGGGAGATACTGTGCACCTGGGAATAAGAGAGCTGTAGGTAGGGTATCTAGGACTCACAAGGCCACCAGGAGAAAGGGTACCGGCTAGATAGGGGAAGTCCAGGGACCTGCGGGATACCCCCTCACATGATTTCCATCCCCCAAGCAGAAACGTGCCAGCAGCACAGAGGCCACCAGAGAGTCATCCATAGCAAGGGACAGCAGGACCTACCTTCCACCAACCATAATCCAGGCGGCTTGGTGCAGCCTACCTGCTACCTACCTCAATCCATCCATCCTATGGGAGTGGCCATCAGGAGACAGACTGTTGACCAGGTGACATCTACGCAGCATCAGCGGTGGTGAGAGGGCTTTGGCTACCCTTATACATATTGAACTTGTTTCGGTCATAGTGATTTGCTGCCGTCAGCCGAGTTCTAAAGGGGACCACATCACTCATTCCTTTAGTTTTGTATTACAAATATACCCTTGCTTGGAGGATAAGCGCAACAACGCAGAGTCCAAGGGCCCCACCACTGGCAGACTTTTGTAACTACAATCCCACTGACAGGGTCTAATAGCTACTACCCCCGACAACAAATTCCTCCCCCCGTCGCACACACACACACCTTAGGTACATTGTTACACACATCCACCCCTGAAGAGCGAGCTGGATCTCGCGAAACTAGTCGGGTAGTATGATGCCCGTGTACTCTGACTGTTACTACATTTATGTACCAATACTCCTTGTTTATGTATCTTTTCAATTGGCAACTGTTGGTGTCATCTATGCATGTAAACAATTTTACTTGAATAAACCATATACTGTATTTACTACTGTTTATGTTTACTGGCGGAAACGTTACCCACTTCATTTAAAGTCCCAGGGCGAATCCTTTGCTTTACTATATATGATAGGGATGAAAGTGTGTTACTGGGGACACCAGACCTTCCCTCTTTTTCTTGACACATGGATAGGGGGGCGGTGCCCTGTGCGCCCCTAATGGACGGGCCGCCACTGCTTTATCCTCTTAAGAATATTTACTAATGGTTGTTTCATCGCTTCCAGCAGGGTTGCACCCCACGCATCCACCTAATACATTTTGGCAAAGCCAAAAGGTAAAAAGGGTAATAAGTATCATATACTTTGTTGTAACTCCATTTCTGTAATTGTTGACAGATTACCTTGTCATTGATTAAAAGGTTTGAGCAGCACTTCCCTTACAGGGCTTATTCCTGCTAAAATAAAGCCCATTTTTTAACTAATGGGGTGTCAGTGAGTTCTTGGGTCCACCTCTAAGAAGGGCAGAACCACCCAATATTACAGCAGCACCTTAGCGAGTCATTGCTACATAAAGAAAAAAGGAAGGGGAGTAACAACAAAAGGCCAAATGAGGAACTCACAAGGTCCACCAAGCTATTGCACTAAAATAAACTACATAAGGTGATCCTTGGCTTTGTGAATAGGCACAAATAGCAATGGATGCCGGCAGCCTGCCTTTGCAGTGCACAGGCTTGATGGCTGCTGCTAGTATTCGTCTATAGGAGGTCAAACCCGGCAGCAAGAATCAGTAGATCCTGGCGCTAGTATTCACACTGTGGCGAACATCTGTGCCAATGCAGCCCTAAAACTGATGTTTATCTATTTCATTTATCCATCAGGCTTTATGTAAGTGAGAGACAAGGACCCTGCAGTAAGTGCGTCTGGGAATACCTCCACTTCATCACAAGCCAAGGTTCTCAGATCTCCAACACAAGAAATGAGTAGGGTGGACTGATGCTGCAACAATGCCTGAATAAAAATCCTGAGCAGATAACTTGTGCTCCTTGCATGAATCTCAAAGCTCTATTTTTCAGTTCTGACTCAAGTCTTCTCTCAGTGCTCACCCTTAAGTACAATTTGATTGCTTTCACCACTATGCTCAGAGAATAAATGCTGAATTCAGTCACGTTAGTCAGTCTTGGAGTTTACATTTGTTAAACCCTTGCTTGGAGGGTCAGCTTACCGACAAGTTCACGAGACCCACCACTGGCAGACTTATACCTACAATCCCTCTGGCCAGTGGTTCGACGGGGTCCAATAGTAGTAGAAAGGCCACACTGGTAATTGCATTTCCTTGATCCTTCTTTAAGAACATTTCCGATTATGTTTTTTTCATCACTTTCAGCAGGGTTGCTTCCCCTCTCATATGCCTAGTACATTTGGTAAGGCCATTCATAGGCATTGAAAAGGTAACAAGTCTTCATATACTTTGTTGCAACTCACCCTTAGGTATAATTCGATGGCTTCCACCACTAAGCTCAGATAATAAAATTGCATTCAGTCATGCTAGTCAGTCTTGGAGTTTACATTTGTTAAACCTCTGCTTGGAGTGTAAGCACACCAGCGAGTTCAAGAGCCCCACCACCGACCTACTTTTTTACCTACAACCCCCCTGGCCAGTGGTTCGACAGGGTCTAAAAGTAGTAGAAAGGCAACACTGGTAATTGCATTTCAATTATCCTCCTTTAAGAACATTTACTATTATGGTTGTTTCATCACTTTCAGCAAGGCTGCTCCCCTATCATCTGCCATTTTGGTAATGCCATGCATAGGCAATTAAAGGTAGCAAGGACTGTGATAGACTCATCTGAGACAGAGGCTTTTGGAGGGGACTGAATGTTAGCTTCTTGCCTATCGACTATGGACCCTGGCATTTGAGGGAGCTACAAGCATTTATGAAGATGTTCTGTTATGTAATGCAAAAGGACATTATTAAAAAAGGCCATGATGGTCACTATCACTGTGGGACTCATAGCAGATGCTGGGGCCCCGGCCATAAGGTGTTTATTGCAAGTAGGTCTGCTATTGTCTGAAGGAGTTCTATGTTTATACTTATAAATGATGTGTATTGTGCTGTGTAACCATGGATTCGGCAAGTCTGACCTGAAAGGTCAGGCCTCCGAGTCACCTAGGCTGGTTAAAATGAATAGTTAATTAGCTCATGTTAATTTATGTTTCTGGTTACAGGTTGTAATGTTAGGGTAATATGATCAGAAGGGGGGAACCTCCTTCTCAAGTGTATAAAAGGCTATATTTTTGTTCAAATAAACAGTTCAAGTTTTGCAGCCAAACGAGTCCTGCCTAGTTCTTGGTTGTAATATGCGGCTATAATATCCAATATCTATATTCAGATTGGAGGAAGCGATACATGACGGAAGCACTCAAGCGGAGTGTGGGAAGTTTCGTTACAAGTACCATATACTTTATTGTAACTCACCCTTATGTGCAATTCCATGGCTTCCACCAATAAGCAGAGATAATAATGCTGCATTCAGTCACGCTGGTCAGTCTTGGAGTTAACGTTTGTTAAACCTCCAAACTTTTATTCCCCAAATTGGGATAGAATAGGGATTAAATAAAACCCGTCAGTTTTTTAAATTTCCATCAAGGTTCTGTTGGGAAGCTTCCTCCTTGCTCTCTGTTTATAAGACACAACAGGATACAAGAGAAAATCTCTCCAAACTAAGGAGAAATCTACTGTACAGTTATACATTCATAAAGAACAGCACCATAAGGCACTGCACATAGAGCGGATACACTGCCATGCCTTAAAGCACCGTGCAAAAGGTGTGACTAGGCCTAAATCAATGAGGCCAATTGGAGGTCTTTTTTTTTTTGGGCACAAGAACAGGTCAAGTTGAAAGGAGCTTCTGCCTCTTATATGCTGTTTAGAGCTCTCTGTATCATTAAAAATAACTAAAAACACCAACTAAATTTCATCGGCTCAACTGACTAATGCATTTTCCCAAACATTTTATGAAAATGATTTTGCCAAAATGTCCCGATTTCCACCAAAATTTCAGGAAAATTGAAATTATTACTCTCATCCCTAGACCTAGGATAACAATCATTTAAATCAGGCCAATTTAGAGATGACTTCTTGCCATCTCTTGCCAGTCTAACTAAATTTACCATTAAAGCGTCACTAAACCCACATCATAAACTATCAATAAATGCCATATTACATGCTGTTCATACTTACTTAGTCACTATAAGATTTGGTTTTCTGTATTCTATAAAAAAACCTGGTTGATCCTGCTATTCTCTATATCCCCCCCTTCTGTCCATGTCCCCAATGCATCTGGGGATTTTGCAGAGCAGTGTTGGCAGCTCTGCACATGCTCAGTTTTCAGTGTATTTTCTACTCTGAGCATTTCCTCTCTATCATATCTGAGCAGCCCGTGTGACTATAGTCACACATGTGCGTGTATACACAGTGGTAAATGACAGCCCACTCCCTCCTTTATCCTCCATGCCCACTAACCAGCTAAACACAATGGGGGTGGGATATTACATCTTGATTGATGGAGGCTTCACTTCCCTGTTATTCCAAGACACAGGCGGGGTGGGCGGGTGATACAGCCTGTGACTGACAGAAAATCCGCCCACACCATGGTATTGCAAAAAAAATAATACGATTTTTGTACTCACCGTAAAATCAGTTTCTCTGACGTCCATGGACTGACACAGCGTCTCTTTACACTTTACCCATGGGTTATGTCCCTGCTTGCAGAATGTGAAATGTTATACATACATTCTAAAAAGCCAGAGCTGAACAGCCCCCTCCGGACATGGCCCTCCCACTGCAGTTAGCAGACCTCAGTTTGTAACAAAGCAGTACAAACCTTAAAAAGGGTGGGTGCTGTGTCAGTTCATGGACGTCAGAGAAACGGATTTTACGGTGAGTACAAAAATCCTATTTTCTCTCATCGTCCATGGACTGACACAGCGTCTCTGTACACTTTACCCGTGGGATGTCCCAAAGCAAAGTCAAGAGGGATGGGAGCAGTATAAATGGAAAACCAAAAACTTCACTCCAAACAAGGCAGAGCTCCTCAACGGAGGATTTGCAACATCAAACAGCAGCCTGCAACACCTTGCGGCCGAAGGAAGCATCCGAAGATGCAGCCACATCAACCTTATAAAACTTAGAAAAGGTATGAACGGACGACCAGGTCGCCGCCTTGCACACTTGTGCAACCAACGCTTGATGTCGGAAAGCCCAGCAAGCACCAATTGCCCTGGTGGAATGCACCGTAAACGGAAAGTGAAGCGCCCGCCCCTTGAGGGCATAGGCTTGAATGACGGTTTGCGCCTACTAAGTGCAGTAGGTTAGAAATTTATTCGAGAATAATTAAAATAACAGCCAAATGGCTACTCACAGGATGGAAGTGGAGTAAAAGCATAAATAGATATCCTTCTAAGTTGTCTGCGGAGGGCATGAGTCACTCCGTGTGTCTGTAGTCTCCCGGTGGTGGAATACTGCCAAGATGAAGAGGTAGTGCACTGCGGTGTTGCTGCAGGGATGGGGAGATGGCAGAAGAACGGTAGATGCGAGAAGAGCTGTCCCTCTATGCCAGTGTGGACACCGGTTCCCGTACGGCGTGCGGTTCACGCTGGAGCGCAGTCAGCTTCGGCAACCGGACGGGACGTCAATAGCAGGCGCTAACTGATGACGCGTTTCAATGCTTCCGCATTTTCCTCGGATCTGATAGGCAATAGAAGCTGTCGGTATTATATGCGTTCCACCGGACGGAACCATCAATCTAGTGTCATACTCCGGAAATGAAGTGCTGTAGGCAAACAAAGATGGCAGCAGCAACCCATGTGCTCACATTTGTAGACCAGACTGCACTTAGTAGGCGCATTTGTTTTTTCTTTTCTTTGCCATATATAGAGTCTGCTTCGCTCTACAATTGCTGCCAACGGTGCATATGTTCATATGACTTGCTTTCAATATTACATGGACTTCCAAAGAGAAAGACTTTTATACTTTAAATCCTATTGATTTTCATCTGATTTATTTTTATCAGTTAGGTTGTTGTTCCTTCTTTTTGCGCCATTATCTGTATTATAATTTGAATGACGGTTTGTCTGATCCACCAAGAAAGTGTGGCAGACTAAACCGCTTGGCCCTGTTTTGGACCAGAGACAGTCACAAACAGTGAGTCAGACTTCCGAATAGAAGCAGTAGCAGACAGGTACACCCGCAAGGCTCGTACCACATCCAATGTGTGAAGCGCAAACTCTCTGGGATGCGATGGGTGAGGACACAAGGACGGGAGGACAATGTCCTCATTTAGGTGAAAGGCCGAGACCACCTTTGGCAAAAAAGAAGGTCGCGGACGCAACACCGCCTTATCCTTATGGATGACCAAATAGGGCGACTTGCAGGACAAGGCCGCCAACTCAGACACTCGTCTAACAGAAGTAATGGCCACTAAGAAGGCCACCTTCTGAGACAAAGTCAAGAGGGGAATATCTCCGATATTTTCAAATGGAGGTTCCTGGAGAACCGAGAGCACCAAATTCAGATCCCACGGGGGGAGAGAAGGCTTGACAGGAGGTAGTGAACCCCCCTGCACAAAGGTGCTAACCAAAGAATCACCCGCCAGCGGTCGTTGAATGAAGATGGCCAAGGCCGAAATCTGACCCTTAATGGTACTCAAAGCGAGCTTTTGGGTCACGCCACGCTGCAAGAACCGCAGGATTCTGAGGACGGAATACGTCCCTGGACGCCAGTCCAGCTCTTCGCACATGGCGATGTAAGCTTTCCAGGTACGGTGATAGATCTTTCTGGAGGAAGACTTCCTTGCCCTTAACATGGTCGGAATGACCGAATCCTGAGAGACCTCGGTCCCTCAGCACCCGGCTTTCAATAGCCATGCCGTTAAAGCCAGAGACTGTAAAAGCAGGATGAAATATAGGACCTTGAGACAGAAGGTCCTCCCTCATTGGCAACCGCCAAGGAACGTCCGCGACGAGACGTACCAGATCAGCGTACCAATGACGCCGAGGCCAACCCGGAGCAATGAGGATCACCGGAATTCCCTCGGTCGCCACCCTGCGCAGCAGGCGAGGGAGCAACTGCAGCGGAGGATAAACGTATAGCAGGTGATAATGACCCCATGGGGCCACCAATGCATCCGAGGCATCCGCCCAAGGATCCCTGGACCTGGCCACAAACCGACACATTGCGATTGAGTCGAGAGGCCATCAGGTTCACATCCGGCGTGCCCCATCGTCGGCAAAGGAGTTGAAAGACCTCCGGGTGCAAGGACCACTCTCCCTGGTCCAGCGTCTGGCGACTCAGTCCCGCCTGCCAATTGTCTACGCCCGGAATGTAGACGGCCGACACGCTTCTTTCGGCCCACCTTAGGATGCGGGCGACCTCGGAAGCCGCAGCTGAGCTCCGAGTCCCCCCTTGATGGTTGACGTACACCACCGCCATGGCGTTGTCCGACTGGATTCTGATGTAGCGACCCTGTAATCTCTCCGACCACAAGGAGAGACACAGCCCGATTGCCCGTATTTCCAGAACATTGATCGGTAAACGGGCTTCGTCCGTAGTCCAAAGCCCTTGGGCCGACAGGAATCCCCAGACTCCACCCCAGCCCGTCAGGCTGGCGTCCGTCGTGATCACAGTCCATTGGATGGGGAGGAACGACTTCCCGGACCAAAGAGCCGGGGACCTCAACCACCACGTCCGGGACGCCCTGACCGGGTGACTCACCTGGATCTAAAGATCCAAGGACAACGGGGATTTGTCCCAAGTGGACAGGATCTCTTTTTGTAATGCCCTGGTGTGTGATTGGGCATACGGAACGGCCTCGAAAGAGGCCACCATGAGTCCCAGGACTCTCATGCAAAAAAGGATTGACAACCATTTTTGGGACGTCAGGACCCGCACTGCAGACTGAAGAGTCAGCAACTTCTCCGGAGGTAGGAATACCTTCGCCTCCAAGGTTCTCCTTCTGCTAGGCAGAAAAAAAACTGAGGTCTGCTGACTGCAGTGGGAGGGTTATGTCCAGAGGGACCGCCCCCCTGAGCGGGGCTGTTCAGCTCTGGCTTTTTAGAATGTATGTATAACATTTCACATTCTGCCTAGGTCTTCTCCTGCAAGCAGGGACATAACCCACCTGTAAAGTGTAAAGAGACGCTGTGTCAGTCCATGGACGATAAGAGAAAAAAGGATTTTATTTCAAGTATATATTTTAAGACCATTTAAAAAAACAGTTTGATATTTATTTGCTCCGTATTCCAAAATTCCAAAGGTTGTTTTTTTTTGAACGCGTGACCAGCAGCAGAGGACTAAAAGCTCCTCCTGTTTATATTTCCCTGCAGACAGGCTGGAAAAGAGCCGAGTCATGTGACAGCTGTATATCAAGAAAAGGGTACTTTGATTTTTTATTAAAATAATTACAGTGCCATCATCCACATACAGAAAGGGACAATGTAAATTAAACGGTGTGCGTTTAGTATCACTTTAAATGTAATCAGGATAAAGGCCCCTTTCATACAGGGTGGATTCTGTTCCGATCAGCTCACAGATCCTCTGCTGATTGGAAGGTATGAAACATCCGTGTCTGCTCATTTTCTGCAGAGCAGACACAGACAGAGCCTGCTCTGCTCTATGGGCAGCCGGGAGTAAACAGACTCCGCTGTCAGTTTACACCCGACTACTCTATAATCCAATCCCCTAAAAATGGAAGAGGACCCTTCAGTTTTTTTAGTGGACTGGATCAGACCCGCAGGTTTGTAAATGGTCAATTGTAAAAAGTCCTGTCCATAGGAATACATGAACATATCAGGTCTGGCTCGCTCATGTAAAAGGGGCCTAAAGGTGAAAACATCTGAATCCTTTAGGATTCTGAGATTCTAAAGCCAAAGTCACACCTGTGAATGGGCCCAGCTCCAATTGCATGCAAGAACCCCAGCAGGCTGTCTGCGTTCAGGGCTGATCACTCACTGATGAATCACTGACCTAGAACAAGTGCACAGATAAGGACTACTGACATTTTTGTGACTTGACTGGCCAACATACTTGTTCCTGGAGAGAATCCTGTAGCACAGAAGTTTTTTTTTTACCTTAATGCAGAGAATGAATTAAAAAACCTTGAGGCCCCTTTCACACTTGTGCGACTTGGGACTGCAAAATCACATGACAAGTCGTACCCCATAATTTCCAACGAGTACCATTCTTATCTCTGCGACTTCAGGTCGCACCAACTTTAAAAGTAGTCCCTGTACTACTTTGGTTTGATGCAAGTTGAGGTCCATAGACCTCAAGTTTATACAGGCATTCCCTGAAATCGTAGCAAAATTGTGCGACTTTTAAGTGTGAAAGGGGCCTAAAGGTTTTCCCCTTAAAAAAAAAAAAAAAAAAAACTTAAGAAGAAGTAGGACCAATGCTTTATAAGCCCTTCTTTCCCCATGGATCACAGTCGTGCAGCTCGTTCTGCGCCCCTGTGACCCGTTTTCAGCCAACAGCAGGCTAAAGTATGCTGTCAGCTAACATCACTCAGCCTGTCCAGGCTGGAGAAAGATCCTGTCTTTACAGTTGGGATCCACCCAAATGCCTGGACCGGCAGCTGGCTCAGCCTCTCAGCTGCATTGCTGGAAGACTGAGCCAGCTGCTCCCGCCCCCTCCCCCAGCCCAGCGCTCCAGTGAGCACTGGAGGGGCAAAGCAGAGAGCCGTAGACTGAGTGTCACAGCTCTCTGATAAGAGTGGAGGGGAGAACTGAGCAATCAGCAGTGTATGAGGGGACAGGGTGATGCAGAGGGGACAGATGCAGCATCAGATCAATGCTGCATCCACCTAGGCAAGTATACGGCAAGTTTTTCTTTTTTTTTCTATCCCATACTTCCCTTTTAAGCTTTAGAACCACTTTAAGCATCTTAATAATTTTTATTAACATGTGGTTATGCATTATTAAAACACAACCACATCAATTGTTTTTTATACTGTCTGGATTTCGCCTAACTCTATGGACCTGGCTAAACGGTCTGGCCTGAGGTGCTCAGATCACAAAACTTCACAGAATGCCAAATCTTTTGGCAACAAAATTTTGCATATTGCCAGAAGTTTTGATTTAAACTTCCTTATCTACCAGCAAACAACATGGAGACGCACAGGACTAAAGCAGGTTTATACATTACAGTTTTAAAAAAGAGACCTAAAGCTTTATAACTGAAAGAGCCAAATACAGTGTCTACCCTCTGCTATCAACCCCCTTTAAGTTTTAAAAGGACATATAAACTGTTAACCAAGCCCATCAGCCACCCTAAAAGCTCAAATTCAGGCTGTTATATTTCTTCATGCAGTGGGGTCCCCTCTGCACTGCATTGGCATTGGTCTAGGGGAAAGCTCTTGCAGGTTTTTTTACATACAACCAATAACCTGAAGCCATTTCATTGACTGACCAGCTAGTTGCAGCACTCTGACGTCATCACGTACAACACAGAACTGGAATTCCTGCACTATACTGGAGGATTTTGAGAGCCTGCCCACATTCTAGAGCAGGGGTCTCCAAACCCCGGCCCGCGGGCTACATCCGGCCCGCTTGTGTGTTTTATCCGGCCTGCAGCGGACAGGTCCTGTAAACAAAGCCGCCCATGCTGCCACGCCGTTTTTGTTTGTTTTTTTGTAACAAGAGAAGCCACGCCATTTTTTTACATTGGCTGCTGCCTGGGACCGCCGAGGCACGGCACCTCCCCTCTTCCCGCCCGCTGTTTGAAGTTAAGATCCTTCCATGAGTGACGTCACAGGCGCGGCACCTCCCCTCTTCCCGTCTGCTGCTACACTCGTGGAAGAATCGTTAATTCAAACAGCGGGCAGGAAGAGGGGAGGTGCCGCGCCTGTGACATCACTCGTGGAAGGATTGTAACTTTAAGCAGCGGGCGGGAAGAGGGGAGGTGCCGCGCCTCGGAGACGGGAGCTGCAGAAGTACGGAGGTAAGAGGCTGATCATGTTGTTGTGTTGCACAACGCTGATAAGCACACTACAGGGGAGATTGCTACATTGCTGTGCTGATGGGGATATTTTTGGGGAAATTGCTGTGCTGATGGGAACATTGCTGGGGACACCACTAAAGGGGACACCGGCGTCCCCATCAGCGGTGTCCCCATCAGCAGCGTCCCCATCATTGGTGTGCCCATCAGCAGTGTCCCCATCAGCAATGATGGGGATGCTGCTGATGGGGACATGGGGTCACTGCTGATGGGGGCATGGGGTCACCGTTGATGGGGGCACTGCTGATGGGGACACCGGTGCCCCCATCAGCGGTGTCCCCATCAGCAATGATGGGGACCCCACTGATGGGGTATTTATTTTATACATAACTGTTTTTTTTTCGGCCCTCGAATACTTGTAAAATCTACAATGTGGCCCTCATGTTGAAAAGTTTGGAGACCCCTGTTCTAGAGCATCGGAGAGTGGGAAAGAGCATTGGCGGCCAGGAAAGCAAGGAAGAGGGTAAAAAAATGTTTTTATTTTGTTCCCCCCCCCCCCAGCCAAACAAGCATGTAACCTCACTTGGGGTGGGGAACCTCACTGCTTGGGTACATTTAACAGCAGTCCATAGTACAGTGAGATTTTAAGCTTGTACATACCTCAGATCAGTAAGAAACCTGGTGCAGGAGTTGTAGCTTTGTATGTCTGTAAGGATGTGTAATACTGCACATCCCCACCGGCTCAAAAGAGGACAGGAGCGACACCCAAGCCCAGCGTAAGCCATGAGTCCGCATCAGGTCACTTGGTGATCTGCTGAGGTAAGGACAACAGGGTATAAGTAGCATAGGTATAGGCAGCATTGAGAGGGTGAGGCAAGGGTCAAGGTGAAAGAATGTAAGGCTTGGCTTACTATCATATAGTAAGCTATAGTAAGGACAACGGTTATTTTTGTTACTATCAAAAACACAGCTCATTAAATTGCAAACCCAGTGGATTCGGTTATTTCCTTCCTATCAGTGAGGCTCTGTTGGCCATCCCCAGGGAACAATGATGGCCGTTCCTGGACTGAAAACATCTTCATATATCTTAACGGGTACATGGAAAGCTTATATATAAGCACTACAATGGCAGTGGAGCTTCTAACCAACCTTGGTTTGATTGAGAGGATCATTTCTTAGTCTCTGTTTGTTCTTCTGCAATTTACTGGGCATCATCTTTCCCGTTCTGAAGTCAAAACAGCTGAGGTCAACAGAGTTCCCCAGGTACCTGGACAACTGAGGCTTGCTTCTGAACTTCTTACCGCTCGGACTAGAAAGAAGAAAATACTTTAGTATGGTTCTGGAATCACAGGGGGACTTATCTAAGTATCAACTCCTGCAACTCCAAGAAGATTCAGGTGAATCTTTGAACGTCCAAATAAAATGTGTCGTAGGACGAACACCAAGAGGTTTAGGCACTCATTTTATTAAAAAAAACTCAGATCCTGAAGGGGAGACCTCGTCACAGGGTTTTCCGACTCTACCATAACAATGTAGAGATTGAACCACCAAAAGAAGAGGTCTCCTCAGGATCCAAAAGGTTCTACCATAACAATGTAGAGATAGAACCACCAAAAGGAGGAGATGTTTCCTCTGGGATCCAAAGGCTCTCCAATTCAATAGGTGATTAAACAAGCTGTAGGTGAATCAGGTGACCAAGATATTCTGATAAGCTAGCAAGATAAAATAAGGGAGATGCGTCAAGTGATGTGATAGAGACTTATCTTTATTTTATTTTTTGCATTTCTAAAGATTGGTTCTACCCTCAGTTTCTAATATTCCTTCTCGTTTCTCAAGCTACCTCTCAAAACACATGGTTTCTTATACATCTGAGAGATGTGTGGTTGATGTGCCATGTTTTCTCACCTACTGTACCAAGGCTTTTATAAAAATCAATCCCATTGCCCTTGTAAGATTTTTCATTTCTTTTATATTATAGAAAAGGTAACAGGATGAATGGGAGAAACTTAAAGGGGGTCTGAACACCTTAAACTCCAGGAGATCTAGAACCATTCCCAAGGAAATCTCACTATCAAAGTCCCCACCAGAAAAGAAAGTGGGTGGCTTATCCCACCAGATTGCTTAGAAATTAAAATATTCACTTCGAGCTGACTGACCTTTTAAATTGGAAACCTTATTCTCTCATTGATCAATCCTTCCTCTCCCTAGTAATGCCCTGTACACACGGTCGGAATTTCCAACAGGAAAACGTATGTCGGAAATTCCGACGGAAAAATTGAGAACCTGCTCTCAATCTATTTCTGTCGGAATTCCCAACAGAAAAAGTCAGATGGAGCATACACACAGTCGGAATTCCCGACCAAAAGCTCCCATCTGACTTTTTCTGTCGGGAATTCCAACCAAGGGGCTTTACATGTATACATTAAACACCCCAGACCTTAGACCAAGTGATCATATTCTGTTTTCTTCTAGCCACAACCTTATCTAATCTAATGGCTTTCTGATCAGGGATCGGAGGTGGTTTATGTATACGTTAGGGAAGGAAAGATAATTCCATTTGAAGTTTCCAGTCTACCTTAAGGAACTTGTAGACAGGAGATGACAGGCATCTGGTTCAGCCAACATCATCTGGAGTGGTAAACGACCATACATGTGTGGGCACTCTGCAGTCAATCTTGGCGTACCAATGTCAGGGGAACAATACATAATCCAACATGCTTATTTTCCCACTAACCAGTGCTGTTCCCCCAAAGCCGGTGTCAGTTTGGTGCACAAACATGCCCACTAGCCATAACCCATCAGTATTTAAGCCAAGAATGTTCAACAGTGGAACTGTGCAGGGGCCAGATTTGTCTGCCCACAATCCCTTAACTATGGAGTTTGTTAAAATGCTTTGCATACCGACATCAGCTAGCAAAGTGTATGTAAGCCCTAATAATTAACGCCACTCTTATTTTGTCTACATTGGTTCACTAATTACACCATTGAAAGAGTTTTGTTATAAAACTATGTGATGAGCAAAAAAAAAAAATCCTGTTAATCCTGCCTGAAATCTTGCGAGCTGATAACTTCCTGTGATCTCCGCCTCTGGTGACGGTTATACATTTTCAAAGCCATCTCTGAGGACTACAGGACCACACTCCTCTTGGTTACAAAAAAATTACAAAAGGGGCAGGGTTTCATACCCCATCCTATTTCTGCAAGCTATAGATGAGGCAATTCTCTTTCCTGCAATCATGGGTTGTAGAAAAAGTAAATTGCTCAATTCCCCTATCAACACGGTCAGTTTTGATGGAGGCATCCCTCCAGCGGTCCTATTGTGTTCTACCGGTGGGGAACCTTCCCTGATGGCAGAACACAAGCGATAGCCACCGGCATGTAAAAATCGCAAGCAAAATAATCTGACAGGCCGGTTGTACTGAAGTCGATGGATCCAGTTAAGTACAACCAGCCTACAACCAGCCTGTCCATGGATGGATAGAATCTCGGCTGGTGCCTGCTGCACCGGCGGAGATTCGATCCATCTATGGCCAGCTTTAGTGAGAATGGTCATCCTAGGACAGGAATTGTGTTACTTGACAGGATCCCCAAGTGAAAAAAATAAATAAAAAATAAACTTATGTAGTGACCACATCTAAGAACCAATAAGTTAAAATATATGAAATTTTATTTTTGAATTTAGATACAGTACGACTTAAGTATTTTATTCCCCTTGGCCCATCATCTTGCAAAAAGGCCATATGAAGTGTTCGTTGTTGCTCAGAGGGCGTTTTTTTTTTTTTTGCTACAAGTTTTGTGGGTGTTTAACGTCATAACGCAGTGCAGAGAGACTATGGTTTTCAGTCAGGCCTTGCCTGGTAGACTTGCAGGGAAAAAAAGAGGATCAAGTAGGACACAACCCAATGTACAACACTAATAAGCAGGAAGCAGAGCCTGCATATGAAATTAGCAAACATGACCACCACCAATGTACATAGCACAGTAACTTTATACAGAGACAAGGCTTTTAACTGTTTAATTTAAAGAATATTGACATTAAACTGATCGCTTTCATATTTTTATTGCTTTTAGCAGTTTCCTTTGCAGCCTGTGCTGGTACGTTGTAACTGGTCACAGGGTTGGCTGGCAGGACAGGCTGCTGCCCACTGTATAACAAAGGGCGTAGTGTCACTGTTTAACCCTCTGACACCCAGAGTTCATCTGTCCTACTTACAATTCATTCTGATCACATAAGGTCAGCTCAACCCAACGTTAATCCTCTTGGACGCAAAAAGCATCTTATAAAAAGAACAACCTTTATACAAGTTTATACTTTTTATTCCTGGTGTAAACTTCGTGACAGCGCAGCCTGAGAACACATAACTGCCACTCATACACAAAGTCAGTGATAATGACTACAACATGCGAGAAAATAAATTCATGAAGATGACTCATATGTATTCAACCATCTAGTGGTAATCCAAGTGTGAATCTGCCTCTGTAAAATACTAGTCATAGTGTGTCATTTGAACACATTGGGTTTTGGGGGGGTGGGGGGGGTAGGAGGCAAGATAGAAGGGCACAGAGGCCCCGGGGCAGAAGGAGAGCCGGGCTCGGCGGCACCAGAGCCCACAGGAGGAGAGCCGGGCTCGGCGGCACCAGAGCTCACAGGAGGAGAGCCGGGCTCGGCGGCACCAGAGCTCACAGGAGGAGAGAGTGTTGCTGGAGGAGAGCTGGGCACGGCGGCACCATAGCTGGAGGAGAGCAGGGGAGCACTGTAGCTGGAGAGCAGGGGACAGGAGGACCGTAGCTGGAAGGAGAGCAGGGCAGGGGAGCACTGTGGAAAAAAGATAAAAACAGAGGGCACACTGGCCTAATGCATTATCCAATGTAAAATTTATTGAAGATCTCAGAGGCTCTGATGACGGACATTTTTCTAAACACATCAACACGCAGGGACCCTGTGGGGGTCCTCCTTGGACTAGAATGAATAATGAAGATATTTGCCAGCACACCATGGAACAATGTGAATAGCGTCCAAAAGGATAATTTATTGCATGATCACAACACAAGGAGAGTGCAACGTGTCGGAGTCACGCAGGACCCCTTTGTCAGGCATGTGAGGGCCTCCTTGGGCTAGAGGCTTTGGCAAAACTGGGAGATTGTAGCCACTTGTAGTGGCTTGATGAGCGATTTTACTACTTACACTTGTGAGTACACGGATTTCAAGAGGCAGTTAGGAGGAGCAGCTGGAATCGAAGATTTTTTTAAGTCCAAGGTATAAGCTACGTCCTGCCACTGGCATTCTATTAGGCAGCCAATGGCATAGGTACTACATCGTGACTAGAAGGGTTGCTAAGACATGTCTAGGACTTTCCTTAAGAATGTTCATTTGAAATGCTACCAATCTATGGCCAGCTTAAACGCGAATTTGTCAAAGGAACCAGCATGGAAATGGTCGGCCGAACAGCAGCTCATCTAACCAAAAGCAACCACTGCTCAACTATCAAAATACAACAGCCACGGTGGCTGTGAGGCGTGGATGGAGGAATCTGTGGATGGCCCACTTAGGAATCATATGGATACGTAAATCCAAATTATCATCCGCATAGTCATTGAAAACAAAGGAGTGCTCGTGGAATAGTGGAAGTGATGGTGGTAAGGAGACGTGGTAAAAGTCTCAGACATTGCATAGAACAAGCCAGTAAACAAATTACGTTTCTTTTTTTTTATATAAAAACTTTAAATATTGTTCGGTTTTAAAATGCTTCAACCAAATTAGGAAGGCTTGCAAAGGCAACTTCATATTTTCACCGGCAGGGATTGAAGAGCTGTGCCAGGATCATCAAGGGTCCCGTCAGTTCAAACATCCGATTGCCTTACAAAATCCCTAGCTTATGTGTTATGTGAAAGAAGACATCCCAGGACATACTCTATTGGGCTCCCAGCTGCTTTGCAGAATGCATGTACTGTACGTCTAGAGCAGTGGTCTTCAAACCTATGCTTGCCTCTATCCAGTCCTTGGGGCATCATCCCTCCCACTGACAATGGGGCACCATTCCTCCTGCCGTCCGGGGGTCCCTAGGGCCCTGGTTAGCAACCCCCACCCCCCCTTTTATTTTTATTTTTTTGTTCGTCAGCACCCAAAACCCCCCGACCTCAACAATTCGTGGCGGCAGCACCCCTCTGCTTTTCAATTCGTGACACCCCCCTCTGCTCAATTCGCGGCTGCCCCCCGCTTCTTAATTTGTGGCGGCAGCACCCCCCCCCCCCTGGTTCTCCTCTGTTCCAGGGGGCCCATGCCTGAAGCTGTGTAAGGGTGGCGGCCCTGTATGGCTCACTTGGTAGGGCTCTTAGCACGACATTGCCAAGGTCTCAGGTTCAAATCCCACTCATACTGGGCCTGACATGAATTTGAATAATATGGCAACACTATTAGAGTGCAAGATCCTTTGGCACAGGGATGGATGTGCATGGCCTGTGCACACTAAAGTTTTAGTCAGCATTATAAAAAGAATGAAGTAAACAAATAATCCTAGTGGGATATCCAAGTTAACCACTTCAGCCCCGGAAGATTTCACCCCCTTCCTGACCAGAGCACTTTTTTTGCGATTCGGCACTGCGTCAATTTAACTGACAATTGCGCGGTCGTGCGACGTGGCACACAAATAATATTGACATCCTTTTTTTCCCCCACAAATAGAGTTTTCCTTTTGGTGGTATTTGATCACCTCTGCTGCTGTTTTTATTTTTTGCGCTATAAACAAAAAAAATGGCGTCAATATTGAAAAAAAAAAATGTAAATTTTTTTTTTAATATCCCCTGAAAATATATAAAAAAAAAATTAAAAAAAATCCTCAGTTTAGGCCGATATGTATTCTTCTACATATTTTTGGTAAAAAAAAAGAATAAATAAAAAAAAAAAAAATGGCAATAAGCGTATTTTGATTGGTTTGCGCAAAAGTTATAGCGTCTACAAAATAGGGAATAAATGTAGGCATTTTTTGTATTCATTTTTTATTATTATTAGTAATGGCGGCGATCTGCGATTTTTATCGTGACTGCGACATTATGGCGGACACAGACACTTTTGACGCCATTTTGAGACCATTGTCATTTATCCAGCGATCAGTACTATAAAAATGCACTGATTACTGTGTAAATGACACTGGCAGTGAAGGGGTTAACCGCTAGGGGGCGAGGAAGAGGTTAAGTGTGTCCTAGGGAGTGATTCTAACTGTGTGGGGGGGGATGGGCTACAAGTGACAAGACAGCGATCACTGCTGATGACAAGGAGCAGAAGATCAGTGTTGTGTCACTAGGCAGAACAGAGGAATGCCTTGTTTACAGGCATCTCCCCGTTCTGCAGCTCTGGGACACGTTCGCAGCACCCGGCGGACATCGAGTCCGTGGGACCCGCGGTCACACAGCGGGCGTGCGCGCGCCCGTGATTTAAAGGGGACATACAGGTACGTCCATTTGCGTAGCCGTGCCATTCTGCTGACGTAAATAGTCGTGCGCTGGTCGGCAAGCAGTTAAGCTCTCATCTGCTTTGGATTCTATTGGAAACTCCCCAAACCAATACACACCAGCAGTGGTAATTTTGGCAGCAAATTTCGATTTAGTCTTAGGACTAAAATGGCATTTTAGTTTTAGTCCCGTTTTAGTCTTCTGCAATTGTTTTAGTTTTAGTCGTATTTAGTCGACTAAATCTCCAGGGCATTTTAGTCAACTAAAACTAATTTTAGTCGTCTATAATCTAATTGCTGTAATTAAATTGTAATGCATTAGTTAACATTTATCTACAATTTCCAAACTCATTATATACTGCTGGAATGAAAAATCTAATACCGTATATACTCGAGTATAAGCCGATTTTTTCATCACATTTTTTTGTGCTGAAAATGCCCCCCTCGGCTTATACTCAAGTCCGTTTCCGACTTCAAATTAATGCACCTGATCCCGGCCATCCGTAGGTCCCCTGGACCCAAAACTTGGCACACATGTAGTCCAACTATTCCTCTACAAGGGTGCAAAGTTTAGTGTCCAGGGGACCTATAGACAGGGAGCACCGATTTTTCAAACCCGGGCACCCCTTTCCATAGACTCCAATGTTAAACTGTCATTTCTCCGGTGATATTTGGGGACCCCGTACCGGCCGGCCCTAGGGCCCCTGGACCCCAAACTTGGCACACATGTAGACAAACTATTCCTCTACAAGTGTGCAAAGTTTGGTGTCTGGGGGACCTACGGCCGGGGAGCACCGATTTTTCAAAGCCGGGCACCCCTTCCATAGACTCTTATGTTAAACGTCAGTCTAGTCACAGTGAGGCATGGGCACAGTGAGGCATGGACACAGCGAGGCACAGTGAGGCATGGACACAGTGAGGCATGGGCACAGTGAGGCATGCACATGGACACAGTGAGGCAAAGTGAGGCAAAGTGAGGCATGCAGATGGACATCCTAGGCTTATACTCGAGTCAATAAGTTTTCCCAGTTTTTTTGTGGTAAAATTAGGTGCCTCGGCTTATACTCGAGTATATACGGTATGTTATTTATGGAATTGAGGTATAAACATGCACTACAAATCAGTGTTATTTTGAAGCCATATTTCAATTTAGTTTTAGTCTTATGCCGCGTACACACGATCGATTTTCTCGACGGTGAAAACACTGTCGAGAAAATAGACTGGAAAAACGAGGGAACGGCTTGTTCCCCTACACACGGCCGTTTTTCCCGTCATTTTTTCTCTTGGTCGAGAAAAACGACCGTGTGTAGGCTCCCTGGCAGTGTTTCCCTATGGGAAAACTGCCGTGGAAAAAAATGCCGTGAATCACGACGAGAAAAATTAGAGCATGTTCTAATTTTTCTCGTCGTGATTAATGCAACGAGAAAAATGATCGTGTGTACGCGGCATTAGTCTTTTGACTAAAATACCATTTTAGTTTTAGTCTTTTTTTAGTCATCAATTGTTTTAGTTATAGTTGTATTTTAGTCGACGAAATTAACACCGTTAGTGGGTAAAAATACACTGTGGTAAAAAAACGAACGTGGATGTTAGTTTTGTTGGGTAGAGTACATTCATTCCAAAATCAAATGATACAAGCAAATGAAAAGCGAAAGTGCTGTGGAACGTCTCACAGCATTCTAAAAAGAATGAAGTAAAGATCAGTTCACACATCTGTGCAGGAAATATTGGAATGGCGGCGTAGAAGTGGAGCGTTAGAATGTCCCAGGAGTGGAAGTTCCTCTTTAGGCTCCATGCACACTGGACATTAACCACTTAAGGACCGCCGCACGACGATGTACGTCGACAGAATGGCACGGACAGGCACAAGGGCGTACAGGTACATCCCTTTTAAGAACCTGTCCATGGGTCGCGACCCGGTCCGAAGCTCCATGACCGGGACCCGCGGACCCGATCGCCGCCGGTGTCCCGTGATCGGGTCACAGCGCTGAAGAACGGGGAGAGGTAAGTGTAAACAAACCTTTCCCCGTTCTTCCTAGTGTGAGTGTCACTGATCGTCTAGGGAACGACGATCAGTGACGTCACACGGCAAGCCACGCCCCCTTCAGTTAGAATCACTAATTAGGTCACACTTAACCCCTACAGCACCCCCTTCAGGTTAACCCCTTCACTGCCAGTGTCATTTTCACAGTAATCAGTGCATTTTTATAGCACTGATCGCTGTAAAAATAACAATGGTCCCAAAAATGTGTCAAAAGTGTTCGATGTGTCCGCCATAATGTCGCAGTCACGATAAAAATCACTGATCGCCGCCTTTACTAGTAAAATAATAATTAAATAATAAAAATGCCATAAAACTACTGGTTTTTTTTTTATATATATTTTTTGGGGATATTTATTATAGCAAAAAATATGTAATTTTTTTCAAAATTGTCGCTCTATTTTTGTTTATAGAGCAAAAAATAAAAACCGCAGAGGTGATCAAATACCACCAAAAGAAATCTCTATTTGTGGGAAAACAAGGACGTCAATTTTGTTTGGGAGCCACGTCGCACGACCGCGCAATTGTCAGTTATAGCGACGCAGTGCCGAATCGCAAAAAGGGGCCTGGTCTTTGACCAGCAAAATGGTCTGGGGCTGAAGCGGTTAAAATAATGTTATAAAAAAGTCCAGTAGCTTTGCATTGAGTCTTTCAACGTTTAACGTTTTTGCAATAGCGTTTTTAGCTTTTTTTTTTTTTTTTTTTTTTTTCAATGAATCAAAAAATGTTAAAAAAACGCTGGTGAGCGACGTTTGAGCGTTTAATCGACATTTGGCATTTTTTGTGGTCAGAAAAAGGACTCCTGAACAGGATTTTAGGGCGTTCAGAAAACCAGTCCATAAACTCCACTGCTGACAAACGTCCAAAAACGTCCATGTGTGCAGACACATAGGATAACAGAGTGGAGTTTATGGGCTTTTAAAAAAAAAAAAAACGCCCAAACTCCAAAAAAGTCACTTTATGAGCGCCAGGGTGCATGGAGCCTTAAAAAGCAAGGCAAGAGCTTTAGGACCCTTTCACACCAGCAGACCGATCGGGTCCGTCCACCCATTGTTCTCTATGGTGAGCAGTCATGCTGGACCAGGAAGGGGTTATCCCCCAAACTGTTCCCACAAAGTTGGGAGCATGAAATTCTCCAAAATGTCTTGATATGCTGATGCCTTAAGAGTTCCCTTCACTGGAACTAGGGGGCCAAGCCCAACCCCTGAAAAACAACCCCACACCATAATCCCCCCTCCACCAAATTATTTGTACCAGTGCACAAAGCAAGGTCCATAAAGACATGGGTGATCGAGTTTGGGGTGGAGGAACTTGACTGACCTGCACAGAGTCCTGACCTCAACCCGACAGAATGCCTTTGGGATGAATTCGAGTGAGACTGCGAGCCAGGCCTTCTTGTCCAACATCAGTGCCTGACCTCACAAATGCGCTTCTAGAAGAACGGTGAATCATTCCTATAGACACTCCTAAACCGGGGGGGGGGGGGGGGGGACTCAATATTAAACTCCACAGACTAAGTAAGACTGGGATGTCATTAACCGATTACCAACCAGTCGTCATTATACGGCGGCAGGTCAGCTCATTCCCGCGAATCACCGTAGCTGTGCAGTGGTTCCTTTAACAGTTGTGGCATAGCGGGGGAGCCAATGCGCGTGGCCAGTGGCCGCGACGTCCGCTGGCCACCTACGATCACTCCACAGAGAGCCAGAAGGAGGATCTGACAATGTAAACAAACAGATCCCCGTTCAGGGGAGTGATTAGGAACAGCGATCTCTCTGTACTCCCAGTTAGTCCCCTCCCCCCTCAGTCAGAAACACCTCTCAGAGAACACAGTTAACCCCTTGATCGCCCCCTAGTGTTAACCCCTTCCCTGCCAGGAGCATTTATACAGTAATCAATGCATTTTTATAGTACAGATCGCTGTATAAATGTATAAGTGTCCGATCTGTCTGCCGCAATGTCGCAGTCCCAAAGAAAAAAAAAGCCATAAATCTATTCCCCATTTTCTCTATTTAGCTTGGTGATTGGCCAGGGGGGTGGGGGGGGGGGGTCATGTGTTCTTCCATACCTGAGAGCACCAAGTTCCAGTATGTGAGGGAAACTCCCTTGTAGAGTTTTCATGGAAACAAACATCTGAATTGGAGGAATTTCCTTCTATTCCAGTTTCGGTAACAACTTCAAATTTTGGATTTTCTCAATCATTTCAGTGTTGGTGACTGAGAACGGTCACAGTTGCTTGTGCTCTCAGCTGAACTATCAAGCCATGAAAATGTCTGGTGTCATAACTGATCACATGTGCATCACTATGGCAACTGAAGATCAAACAGAGGTCAATGGCAGCTTCCTACAGGAAGAATTATTTAGGCTTTCATTTGTCTCCAGTAACACTTGTCCACAGCACAGAGAAAGAAGAAGCAGCAAACTGGTGATGTCATTACTTTGTCAGTCACTCTGCTCTCTCCTCCTATAAGCATGGTCCTTGTTGGCACTTCAATGCAACTGACTGGCTCGTTGTGCTACTTCTCCCTCTTGCAGTGTAAGCTCTGCTGTACAGGGACTGCAAAAGGTTGATACCAGGCAATTGTTCTGCTTGTATGCAATAAAAAAAAAATAAAAAAAAATGTACATTAATAAAAATCAAGAGCTGCGTTAATTGTCTTTTATATCTGCCTGGAGTTCATCTGTAAGAGCAGCCATGCCATACTTTAAAGCTGAAGTTGAATTTGCTTACATTTTGCCCCTCCCCCCCCCCCTCTCATCAACATGCTAATGAAACTTTTTTTTAAATATACCTTTTTTAATCCCAGTGACATCATTGGGTGTCTGTAGTTCTCTATGCCATACAGGCTGATCATGGCCGATGGGAGGGGCTGGCAGAGGGCCTCAGTACTCCTGTCTTGAGCCCATATGCAAAGCAGTGGGCTGGATTTTGGGCGGAGTTATGCAAATATCAAAATGCCTTGATGGATAGACATTCCTAGACAGGCTGCACCAAGGTAATGCATACCTCCCAACAGGCACGGATTCCGCGGGTTTCTCCCGCACAGGGCCCTTCTTCCCGCATACCTGCGAGAGCTGTGTTTTTCCCGCACATCCATCACAGCAGTAAAATGTCCTTTCCCCCCGCCCCTCCCTCAGCTACTTTCGTTTTATGGTCGAAAAATTCGAAAAAAATTTGATGTCCCGCGGCCCCCCCCCCCCCCCTCAACAATTTTCGTTCTGAGGACGACGAATGATAAAAATTCGATGCCTCAACAATGTCCCGCGCCAACCACCCCCCCCGCTCAACAACTTTCGATTGCAGGGGAGAGGGGAGATCAACAATGTCCCGCAGTGGAACTTCACCAAGTTGGGAGGAATGGGTAATGTGATGCTGAGCCGCCTTGATTAGAAGTACTTGGATCCAACAAATGAAAGGGATGGTCAGAGATGATCTGGGGGGTGCTAGACAGGGTGGATAAAAATTATTTATTTTTATAACAAAATAAATAAAATAAAAAATTATATTTTTTGGTTTTAAATACGATTTTTTTTTATTTAACCCCTTAAAGTGGATGTAAACCCACTCTCATCCTTTCTAAACTACTGCCATAGTGGTGATCTAAAAGGAAATGGATGCCTCCTGCATGTATCCTTATCTGTCAAATGTCTCCCCTCTGTCTGTTATGAGACCTGAAAAACTGCAGATTCTGTGGGTGGATCTGTTGTCTGGAGCTCGGTGGGTGGAGTTGTGATGTCAGTAGACTCCCCGCCCACCTCTACACTCCCCTTGTCAACATGCATTTTCTCCTGTGTATTCCTTCTGCTATGATCGCCAACATCCAGTCAAAATCCAGAAAAGTAAAGCTAGTGCACGAGATATGTAAATAACCTGTCACTCAAAGCAAGGGGGCGGAACGGACAAAGGTTTTTCTCTGTTTGTCCATTTTATCTCACTGAACAATAAAAGAGGATTGCTCAGAGCTGGATTAACTCTTTGTGGCAAGACCTGGCACAAATGATAGGAAATCTTATACACTACAGCAGGGATATGCAATTAGCAGACCTCCAGCTGTTGCAAAACTACAAGTCCCATCATGCCTCTCCCTCTGGGTGTAATTCTTGTGGCTGTCAGAGTCTTGCTATGCCTCATGGGACTTGTAGTTCTGCAACAGCTGCAGGTCCGCTAATTGCATATCCCTGCTCTATATTGTGACAGCAAAAAAAAAAATTAATACAAGTTTCGGGTTTACATCCACATTAAGGACCTCTTTCTGAGATTTGGTGTTTACAAGTTAAAATCTTTTTTTTTTGCTAGAAAATTACTTATAACCCCCAAACATATATTTTTTTTTTCTAAAACACCCTAGAGAATAAAATGGCGGTCATTGCAATACTTTCTGTCACACCGTATTTGCGCAGCGGTCTTACAAGCGCACTTTTTTTTGGAAAAAATACACTTTTTTAAAATAAAAAAAAATTAGACAACAGTAAAGTTAGCACAATTTTTTTTATATTGTGAAAGATAATGTTACGCCGAGTAAATTGATACCCAATGACAACGTTTAAAAAAATTCTACAGGTTGCATGTTTTGAGTTACAGAGGTGGTCTAGTGCTAGAATTATTGCTCTCGCTCCAACGATCGTGGCGATACCTCACGTGTGGTTTGAACACCGTTTTCATATGCGGGCGCTGCTCACGTATACGTTCACTTCTGCACGCGTGTTCGTCGGGACGGGGGAACGTTAACTTTTTTTTTTTTTTTTTTTTTTTTATTAAAAATTTTACTTTTTATTTTTACACTGTTCTCTTAAAAAAATATAAAAACATACTAACCTGACAGCTTATTATTCTAAATAGGAAACTTTCATAATAAAGTTTCTAACTACCAGCAGGAATGAGTCCTTACATTTAAAGAGCATCTGTCATTTCAGATCCATCATGGCAGCGCCTGTTAGTGCCATCCACTCACCTGCTGCCGCCACGTCCCTCACCTTGTTTTGTCACCGCCGCATCACCAGCCATCCCATTAAAGTGAATGGGACTGTCGGTTAGGCAAGAGCAGGACAGAGGAGGAGCCACTGGAGGACAGAGATGACAGTTGCTCTTTAAAAATTATGATTTAAAGTGAGAGTTTTAGGCCCCTTTCACACTGAGGCGCTTTGCAGGCGCTATTGCGCTAAAAATAGCGCCTGCAATGCGCCCCAAAAAAGCCGCTCAATTGTATCCAGTGTAAAAGCCAGAGGGCTTTCACACTGGAGCATTGCTCTTGCAGGTGGGTCAAAAAACTCCTGCAAGCCTCATCTTTGAGGCGCGAAAGGAGCGGTAAAAATACCGCTCCTATAGCGCCCCTGCCCATTGAAATCAATGAAGTAGCGCCTCCAAAACGCCGCAAAGAGGCGTTATTGCGGGCGTTTTTAACCCATTTTCGTCCGCTAGCGGGGGTTAAAATCCCCCCGCTAGCGCCCACAAATCGCGGCAAAAAATACCGCCAGCGCATCCAGCGCTTCAGTGTGAAAGTAGCCTTAAAGCAAAACGTTTTTTACTAGTGGTTTAAATCCTGATTTAAATCAAACCCACCCTGGTGCTAGATGATGCTGGATGTCCTCCAGGAAAGGAGGCATGCTCTAAGTGGCTGCAGCTTCTAATGCACACTTGGACCCCTTTCACACTGGGGCGGTTTGCAGGCACTATTGCGCTAAAAATAGCGCCTGCAAACTGACCTGAAACAGCGGCTGCTGTTTCTCCAGTGTGAAAGCCCCGAGGGCTTTCACACTGGAGCGGTGCGCTAGCAGGTCCGCTCCAAAAGTCCTGCTAGGAGGATCTTTGGAGCGGTGTGTTTACCGCTCCTCCACCGCTCCTGCCCATTGAAAGTAATGGGACACCGCGGCTATACTGCCGGCAATGAGCCTCTGCAGAGGCGCATTGCCGGCGGTATTGACCCTTTTTCAGCCGCTAGCGGGGGGTAAAACCGCACCGCTAGCAGCCAAATACCGCCGCAAATCTGACGGTAAAGTGCCGCTAAAAATAGCGGCGCTTTACCGCCACCGCACCTCCCGTCCCAGTGTGAAAAGGGCCTTAGAGAAGCTCATGCCTCGTACACACGACCGGTTTTCCCGGCAGGAAAAAAAACAAACGCTTTTCCCGACGGGATTCCTCTCAAGCTTGCTTCCGCGCATGTGTCGAATTGTTTGAGCATGCGCCGTTTTTTTCCCCCTCGGGAAAGCATACAGACGACCGGTTTTCTCGGCAGGATTTTTTCCTGACGTGAAAAAAAAGCCGATTCTCTTTCCCCCCCCCCCCCCCCCCCCCCCCCCCCATCAGTTTTCCTGGTCGGGAAAACTGCGATGGAGCATACACACGGCCGGTTTTCCCGGCCAAAAGCGGTCATGGCAGTTTTCCCGATGGGAAAACCGGTCGTGTACGAGGGATCACAGTGTGCAGTGAAATCTGAGTAAGTAATTACAGGAGAGGGGGGGTTGTACCACTGTGTGAGACTGAAGGGAAAGCCAGGGTTCAGCTTAAAACGAACAAATGGAACTTTCCAGGTTGTGTGACGTGCGATTCGTGATGAATCAGCCCCGGAAGCAATGCTCAGAGAAGTGTCATAAAACTACAATAATGTGGAATCACAAAGCCGCTGCAGGATTTCCTTATTCAGCCCAGTGACTAATACAGAACAGACAGGAGCAAAGCAAACGCTGCACATACTGACCGCCGCTACATAAATTGTGGTGAGCCAGAGCACAGCGAGACTTTTACAACAATCTGCAGTAACAAGTGCAGGAACACTCTTTAACCCCTTCACATTTAAAAGCGTTTTACCAACAAGAACATGCAAAAATATTCAGATCGCAAGACTGTAATTGTCACCCAGCCGAACAAGTTGTGTGTGACAGTAAAGGCAGATCATCTATAGAGGATTGTTATTTTAGGACTTCTCCAGAGATGAGCTCAGGTGTGTTTGGACACAAGGCAAACGGTGACGTCATCGCGCACACACATGGCTGGCTGAGGAGGTCCCCACTTTGCAGCTGCACTTATAAATGCATTTTGTATATGTGTGGTGGGAAAAGTATCTGCTGCCTATGATTCGCTACTTGCTTTGACAGTTTCCTGGCAGGACAGCTCAGGTGGGTTCAGACTTGAGTTGAACACAAAGCCAACCTTCTGATGAAGACATTACAGAGAAACAGGTTGAATGGTGATGTCATCACACACATGGCTGGATGAGGAGGCCATAGGCAGCAGAGGCATTCCCCACTCCGCAGCTGCATATATAAATTAATTTGTATATGTGTGGCTTTGGAGCGGGAAATGTTATCTGCTCCCTAGAATTGGCCGTCAGATGGAACACAAAGCCAGGCTCCTGATGAAGACATTACAGAGAAACACGTTGAGTGGTGATGTCATCACACACACACACACGCGCGCACACACACACGCGGCTGGATGAAGAAGTCATAGGCAGTGGAGGCATACCCCCCTCCGCAGCTGCATGTATAAATGTCCTTTGTATATATGTGTGGCTAAGGGGCAGGAAATGTATCTGCTGCCTATGATTGGCCGTCCGCTAGGAACAACCATCCTCTGTAGATAATCTATATTTATCTCTTGATTAAACGCAAAGCCATGCTCCCGATGAAGACATGCATCAAGTAGTGACGTCGTAACGCGCACGGCTGGATGAAGAGATCATAGGCAGCAGTGGCATTCCCCACTCTGCAGCTGCACATATAAATGACCTTTGTATATGTGTGACTGGGGAGGGGGAAATGTATCTACTGACTATGATTGGCCGTCAGCTTTGACGTCTTCCACGCAGGGCAGCTCAGGCCGGTTCAGACTTGTGTCCAAACACAGCTGAGCTCATCTCCGTCTAGGACAATTGGCAACTATGCAGAAATGCACCAATGATGGACTAGTCCTAAAAACAACCATCCTCTGTAGATAATCTACCTTTATTTCTAGTTTGAACGCAAAGCCAGGCTCCTGATGCAGACATTACAGAGAAACGTGTCATGCGGTGACATCATCACGCACACGTGGCTGGATGAGGAGGCATTCCTCATTCCGCAGCTGGACATATAAATGACCATATGTATGTATATGTGTGGCTGAGGGGAGGGAAAAGTATCTGCTGCCTATGATTGGCTGTTAGCTTTGACAGTTTCATGGCAGACAGCTCAGGTTGGTTCAGACGTGAGATGGAACACAAAGCCAGGGTCCTGATGAAGACATTACAGAGAAACACGTTGAGCGGTTATGTCAATACACACACACACACACTTGTGGCTGGTTGAGGAGGTAATAGGCAGCGGAGGCATTCCTCGCTCTGCAGCTGCATGTATAAATGACCTTTGTATAGGTGTGGCTGAGGGACGGGAAACACATCTGCTGCCTAGGATTGGCTGTTAGCTTTAGCAGCTTCCATGCGGGACAGCTCAGGAGGGTGGTGTTAAAAAACAAAGCTAGGCTCCTGATGAAGTCAGAAAGTAGTGTCATCTCTGAAGCATCCTCCCAGGTCTTACAGGAACTGGATTGAATGTGATTGGGTGAAAGGAGGGAGGAGGGGGGCACTGGATTGGTGGGTCTGCCATGGACAGCTCTGGAAATAGGGTGAGCATTACTGATAATTAAGAGCTAGCTGAGAAGTTTTCTTCCGAGTTTCCATTCACAACAAATTTACATTGCAACACCCAAACTGTTTGGAATTTTGTATCTTCGATGTTACAATTACATTTTTTTTTTTTTAATGCTCCCTAGACTGCCGGCAATGACTCATTGTTCATCTAGCCCGGAGTAAGACAACGATGGTGCCATGGAGGATAACCGGCTCCGATGAGGTGTACAAGGCGGTGGAAGGGTGGGAATCTCAATGCTAATTACTAATCAGAAAAACAAGGGATGACATCAGTTGGTGTGATTCACCCGTCCTGCTAATGTCACCTCTCCATCAAAGTGCCTTCCCATCAGCAGAGCTTAGCATAGCAGTGACTGTGTTTACTGGCCCCCAGGGCAGTCAGCTCGGGGCCCGGTCCCGTGTAACAGAGATCACAACAGAGGGAACGTGGAAAGTCAGAGATGTCACAGGTCACATGGATTGTTCCATTGCTGAGCACTGCAAGCCTAGAGCTGCACATTATACTGCAACAAAAGCAATGGACAGGAATTTCTGGTCGTTTTTTCTGCAAACAAACCAAAAAAAATCTACCCTTTACAACTCCCACCGAACGCTCTTTTCAAAGGACGGCTGCCCTTTTGAAAGCATCTCTGTAGAAGTTTCCTGCACAAAGGCTTCTCTTTTAAAGGGCAAGTCGTCTCCCTAAAATGATTATTGTAGGTCAGTGGTCTCCAAACTGTGGCTGGGGTCTGGATGAGGCCCTTTGTATGGTTTTATCCGCCCCTTGAGGCACCATTTCATTCACCGACACCAACGAAGGGGTACAATTCCTACCAATGACACCAACAAAGGGGCACGGTTCCTCCCAATGACAACAATGGGGCATTGTTTACTCCAACTGATACTGGGACATTTTCTACTCCTGATGGCCACAGTCTGGCCCCCTAAAGTCTGAAGGACAGTAAACTGGCCCTTTGTTCCTCCCAATGCCACCAACAATGGGGCACAATTCCTACCAATGACAGCAACGATGGGGCGATTCATGCATTGCATGAACCTATCTATGGTTGCCGGTTGCCGTTCACTGATTACTCAGTGGTGCGTTAGGGAACCGAATACATTGCTTCCCTAATACTGACCCGCCTCTCAGCCAATCAGGTTGCTCAGGTCTGGTTACCTGTCACCTGATTGGCTGAAACAACAGGCGCCGCTATTGGACGCCTGACAGGAGGAGAGGATGGGAGTGCAGGAGACATGAAGGACCCCGCTCATCGCCGTCACCCGCTGCCCCACAAGACAGGGTTAGTCCCGGGCAGACGGCGAGCAGGCTGGGGCACACTCACACTGGCAGCATTTGGCACAGTGGCAGCATTTGATGGGCACACTGGCTGCAATTGATGGGCACAGTCGCAGCATTTGATGGCCACAGTGGATGCAATTGATGTTTTTTTTTTCAAAAATTTTTTAGTTTGTTTGCGCCCCCCCAAAGTTTTTTTTAGCACCAGCCGCCACTGGTTCCTACCAATGATAGGCACAATTTCTCTCATTGACATTAAAGATGGGGGCATTGTTTACTCCAACTGATGCTGGGACATTTTCTACTCCCGATGGCCACAGTCAGGCCCACCTAAAGTCTGATGCACAGTAAACTGGCCCTTTGTTTAGAAAGTTTGGAGACCCCTGTTGTAGATGGACCTTCAATCTAAAAGGAAAAAAGAGGGCACACCGACCTAGTGCATTACCAATGGCTAGTTTTATTAAGAATAAGTTAAAAGATTACAAATACTCACAAAGCAAGTATAGTAGTAGGCACATAACCATTCCATCAAAGGGGATTGCCTCCAGCTACGGTCTTAATAAAACTAGCCATTGGTAATGCACTAGGTCGGTGCGCCCTCTTTTTTCCTTTTACATTTTAGTCTTAAAGAATACCATTTATTCTGAGGAGGGCAGCAAGATTCCTGGTCATTTCCTTTTCTACGGAACACTCTGGTTGTGTCACTAAGAGACCAAACTTCCAAGCGCAGGAGACTATTTGTGTGTAGATGGACCTTCACCCTGGCTTCTTAAGCCTAAAGGTTTGGACATGTTCAGGTGTTCTTCTGAGCCCACCAGGAAGCGGTTACCTGTTATGATCCAGTCATCTACAGGGGGGGGGGGGCATGCAACGCAGCCAGATGTATAAAAGAGGAGAGTATACATGCGGCTGCAGGGCGGGGAATGCCTAAGCCACAACCGATTGGCTCATTGCAGGTGACAGCTTCCTGGTGGGCTCGGCCATGTGGGTTTGGAAGAGCATCTCAACATGCCCAAACTCCTCTCTAGTCTCAGATCCTCCGATACCGAGACCTCCCTATCATTTCAAACTCTGTCCCTGTCCACCTAGGGGTTGTGGGTGTCCCCACCCATATTTGTGTGTTCCAACTTCTTCTCAGTGTATCTAAACCCAAGAACATAAATGTAATATACTGCAGATTACTAGTTCATACATGTGGTGGCTTAGGTATCCAGTATCTACCAAACAGTGGAATATAATGGCAAGTGTTCGAGCCTGGCGATTGTCACATAGGGGGCCCCATGTGCTCCTTGATACCCTCAGGGGGCCCCATGTGCTCCTTGATACCCTCCTCCATTTTGGACATAGAAAAATGGAAAACTGACTGACAGGAAGAACAAGAATGACGAGTGTTGAGCTGTAATTAACTATTACCGGATTCCCTTTCCATTTTACTTGCATGAATGGTAGTGGTACATGCTGAAACACATTCTCATGCCTGGGAACATCATGAGCCTGAGACTGCACAATGGAGAAGAGATGTATGCTGATTTAAAGAGATACCCAGAACATTCTGTTTATCATTGTGGAGATCAGCACCTACGTCCAAGCCTAGACATAGATGGGGGAGGTCACCAGCTCTTGCCGCATACACACCCAATGTGTATGTGCCCATAGCATGGAGTGGCATAGCCTAGAGCAGGCATCACTAAATGGTGGACCGCGGTCTGTGCCCGGACTGAGCCAATGTCCTGTCCAGACTGCTACGGTGCTGCAATTTAGGAGCTGTTCTGCCCAGAGCTGTCCTCGCCCCCGCTGTCATTCTCACAGAGCCGACAGCGGGAGGCTGGACAGCTCTGGATGGAGAGCGGGAGCTGCTGGAGTTAACAAGCAGGTGATTGGTTTCTAGAATGCAGGGCGGTCCTGCCCTCTGACCAAACCTGCTGTGCCTCCCATCGTCCTCCCTGTCTGTGTAACGTAGGACAGAAAGAGAGGGGCAGTCGCTGATAAATGTAATGGGGGGCTCAGAACAGTTAAGGGGTGAAGGGGGAGCATAGGACAGTAATGGGAAGGCTGAGGTCGGTAATGGAGGGGGGGGGGGGGAAGGCCAAGGACGGTAATATGGGGGGGGAGGAAGGCAGGCCGAGGATGGTAATATGGGGGGGGGAGGGAGGGGGGCTGAGGACAGTAATGTGAAAGGGGGATTTTGATGTGGGGGGGGGAGTGACTGATGTGAAGGGGAGGACCGAGGATGCTGATGCAAGAACAGGTTTGTGATTGTGACGTTCGATTCAGATCTGTGCAAGCGCGTCTGAATGCGCACGTCATGGGTAGGGCAGCCCGTTCATTTTAATGGGGGGGGGAGCTGAGGACGGCAATTGGGGGGGCGAGGACGGTAAAGGTAGGGGGGAGGCCGTAGACAGTAATGGAGGTGGGGGGAGGATGAGGATGGTAATGGAGGGTGGGGGGGAGGCCGAAGACGGTAATGGAGGGTGGGGGAAGCTGATGACAGTAATGTGAAAGGGGGATTTTGATGTGAAGGGAGAGTGAATGTGATGTGAAGGGGGGACTGAGGATGCTGATGTAAGAACAGGTTTGTGACGGTCGATTCAGATCTGTGCAAGCGCGTCTGTACGAGCACGTCACAGGTAGGGCAGCCCATTCATTTTAATGGGCTGCCCTACCATGAGAAACACAACGTAAAAAAGTCCCAACCCTTTTTTTTTTTTTTTTTTTAAATCACACCCCATCAAACTGCATTGTGCTGCAGGACCATGTGGTTTGGTATGCACGGAAATGTGCTGTAGGTGCTGATGTGTGGGGGTGCCATTGGGTAAAGTGCAGTGCATTTCTCTGTGGGTCAGGAACGCATGAGATTTTGCACATGTTCCCCACCCCTGGCGTAGAGTCTTGAGGAAGGGGCCCCCCAACTTACGATCTTGTACACAGGCCCACTCCAATCATGACCGCAGGTATATTCTGTCTTTATCACAAAAGTGATTCTTGTACAAAGCACCTCTTCCTTTTATCTTGCAGCCTGTCACACAGCGTTGGTGTACCTGTGCAGCGATGGCGAGATATTTATAATAATGCCATGCTATTGGTATCGGCGTCCCAGCACCCCTCATGTCGCAGTAAATGGCCGCGGCTGTGCAGAGCTTTTGCATTTGCACACAACACAAGATGCACCCAAGTGTACTTTAAATGGTTAAAAATAGCCAGCGTAGGCGTACTTCCTGGTTGAGGACGGCAGAGAAAATAAGGGCGTAGTCACTAAGGGGTTAAAGCATAGTAAACCTTTGAACTTGGGAAAAAATCATGGCGTGTACGGATACGTCATTGGAAATGCTCCATACAGATTACTTAGAACCTCATAGGTTCTTCATCCAGCGGCCGTGTGGCTGAGAATAAAGTGCATCTCTAAGCAAAACCTTTTGGATTGAAATGGGAAGGGCTTTATTGCCGTCCGTGTCCCCAGTGGGGAGATTCACCCCTCTAATTGTACTGGTGACCAGTGTCATCTAAAAAGAAGGTGGGGGAAAATTCCACACTTTGACATTTGTCCCCAGAACAAGAGGGGGAGAGGAAATCTTCCAATGGGGACATCTGTTTCGGTGACAGCCAAGAGGGGAATCACTCTCACTTTGGGAGATATCCTCCAATTTCCTGTTGTGTCTCAGAGACAGGAAGTAGAAGGGAATCTTCCACCAATAGTACAGACAACAAAAAAAAAAAAAATTTCAGGCTTAAAGTGATTGTAAAGGCTATTTTTTTTTCCATAAAAATAACAAACATGTTGTTATACTCACCTGCTCTGTGCAGTTGGTTTTTCACAGAACAGCCCCGATCCTCCTCTTTTCGGGTCCCTCTTCGGTGCTCCTGGCCCCTCCCTCCTGTTTAGTGCCCCCACAGCAAGAAGCTTGATATGCGGGCACCCAAGCCGAGTCACAGCTCTGTGTGTCCATTCAGACATGAAGCCCTGCCTTGGCACTGCCCTCTCTCCCGATTGGCTAGCTGACTTTGACAGCAGCTGGAGCCAATTGCACTCCTGCTGTCTCTCAGCCAAATCGGGAAAAAGAATCTCGGACGGCTGAGACACTGGTGGACAGAGGGGGAACTCAGGTAAGTATTAGGGGGGCTGATGGAGGCTGCTACACATAGGCGGCTTTTTATCTTAATGCATAGAATGCATTAAGATAAAAAAAAAAAACTTCTGACTTTACAACCCCTTTAAACATGGCCATACATTGATCAAAATTTAAACCAGTGTGTGGGCTCCCCCACTCAACAGAATACACAGACATTGTTGCATACAAATGCAGGAACAGCAGCCACCGCAGGTCCTGCATTGTATATGATGACTCGGAGGGTCCGCCCACATCCTGGAGCTTGAGGAGAAAGGAAGATAACCGGCTGCCATGACACTGAGGAATGCAATATCCATCCCCCAAACTAAGGGCCCATTCACACCAGATGCAGAGGGACTGCGTTGGGCGGCTATTTCGGTGCATGACAAGGCAAAATGCTGGATCACACCACTGCCCTGTTTGCGAGTGATGTACTCAATAAAGTTAATAAAAAAATAAAATAAAAAAAAAGGAACAGTGCGATCTGCCAAGATTGGGACAGGAGCACTGCACTGATCAGGACGGACCACACTGCACACCAGCCGCTGCATTGTTGGGCAGTAGCTGCTGATCATATCCTAATATACCCAGGGAAGCGGGCGCGGGCGATGACTAAGAATTGTATTTTTTTCATAGCAGACTTGAGTTCAGCTTTAAATAAACCTGTGACTAGCAGTAATCTGAAAGTAACAAACTACTACAAGTTTCTCGAATTCACACTGAAACTAACAAAACACCTTTGTGAGAAGCCTCGGATGGAAGAACATTTTCAGAATGCATACTAAATACAGTAAATCACTTTGATCGCTAGTGACGGGAGCGACATTGCGCTGCTTCAGCTACCGAGGGAGTGATTTATTAGGGACAGACAGGCCGGCTCTTAGCAATTCTTCTGCTGGCAATAACAAACGCCAGCGGCAGAGTCGCAGGTCTGACATTAGCCTGAGGCTTCTCAAAAAGCTTTTTTGCTTTGTAAATGATGCCCATTATTTCACCAAGACAGCGGCCTGACTGACATTGGGCACAAAAAGGCGTTTTCTGCTGAAACAGCAAAGATGCGACATTTGGCCATTCTCCCAACTCACCAGTCATGACCCTTCAGTCTGCACTTGGCACTGACCAGAAAGACCACCTTCAGGAAACAGCAAGAAAAGCAATATGCCAAGAACCCAAATCAGCCAATCAGAATCCACTGTGCTGTAGTCACTGGGGTACAAGATGGCCACTGATGGGGTTCTATGGACAGTGCACTATTGAATAATGGTGTCTACAGGAACTGGAGGGCCAACTGCTCGTGTGTGCACAATCCAGCAGATTAGCAGTCTTTTTTTTATGAAAGATCATCGTACAAATAAAGTTGGTTATAGTTAAGATTTCTCTTGTTCAGCTCCAAGGGCTGAATAAAAGAAATCAACAGATTACCCCATCCAAGCTTAATGGCGTGAATAGAGGACCCCCCCCCCCCCCCGCCAGCCATCATATTCTGGAAGCCACTTCTCCCATGACTACCAGAATACCCAACAGTGACTTCATCATACTGGAAACAGTCATTTTCGGCTCACAACTTTCCACTCCGTTCCTTTGATTTTCAGATCGAAGTTTGTCAAGCTAGGTCCACCATGGCTCACATTTTGGCCGATTCCAAAGGAATCAGCATAAATTCCAGCCATGTATGGCGATTACAGGTATATTCACATGAGAATGGCCAGGTTTGGGTCTACAGAAGGAAGAGGAGCACCTAAAGCCTCATGAAAACTGGCATTAAGTTTGTTGGTATTTAGACCCCTGCCAGCTATCGTTTTCTGGAAGCCACTTTTCCCATGACTATCATAATACCCAACAGTGACTCCATCAAACTGGATACAGTCATTTTCAGCTGACAACTTTCCACTCAGTTCCTTTGATTTTCAGATCGAAGTTTGTCAAGTCGGGTCCACCATGGCTCACATTTTGGCTAATTCAGAAGGAAATCGGCCAAAATCCCAGCCATTGTCCATGTCCAGGTTTGGGCCTACAGAAGGAGGAGCACCTAAAGCCTCATGAACATTGGCGTCAGGTTTGTTGGTATTTGAATCCATGCCTTCTGGGGTGGAGATAAATAGGATTTTTGTGCTCACCGTAAAATCCTTTTCTCTGAAGTCCATGGACGGACACAGCTCCTTTATTCTTGACAGTAGGGTTTATATGCTGTCTATCAGGAGAGGACTAGGCAGACATGTTAAACAGTTAAAGGGGGATTCCACCCACGATTTTTATTTATTTTTTTAAAAGTCAGCAGCTACAAAACACTGTAGCTGCTTACTTTTAATAAGGACACTTACCTGTCCTACTCACCCGCGATGTCAGCCCCCCCCCCCCCAGGCCGATCCCTCGATCCTGGCAGCTCCCGGCGCCACCATCCTCAGTAAAGGAAACAGGCAGTGAAGCCGTGCGGCTTCACTGCCAGTTTCCTACTGCGCATGCGCAATCCGCGCGGCGCTTTGTGAATGGGCTGGCTGCTCTCTGGGATACACACAGTTCCCAGAAGGCAGCGCGCCCCATTCACCAGAAGACACCGCGAGTAGGACGGAGGAAGCTGACCAGCTGCGGACGATGAAGAGGCAGATTAGGGACTTCCGCATAGCAACCACTTTTTCTGGTAAGTAAAAATATTTTTTTTCCCCAATTTTTTTTAGGGATTTTTGGGCCAAATTTTTTTTTTTAGGGTGGAACTCCACTTTAAGAACATGTAACAACAGCAAGGCTGAACAGTACCGCCCAGGGGGGGGGTCCCTCTGGTCATAACCCCTCACCCTGCATCTAGAAGCTCAGTCGGTCAAAAAGCAGTACAAACATAAAAAAGGAGGGGTGGGTGCTGTGTCCGTCCATGGACTTCAACGAAAAGGATTTTACGGTGAGTACAAAAATCCTATTTTCTCTTTCGTCCATGGACTGACACAGCTCCTTTATTCTTGACAGTTGGGACATTAAAGCCAGCGACTGTAAAGCAGGATGAAGAATAGGACTTTGCGACAGAAGGTCCTCTCGCATCGGCAGTCGCCAAGGAACATCCGACACCAGGCATACTAGGTCGGCGTACCAAGCACGCCGAGACCAATCTGGGGCAATTAGAATCACCGGAATCCCCTCGGCCTCCACTCTGCGAAGCAGACGAGGAAGTAGTATTAGCGGGCAAAGGCATAAATCAGCCGATACTGTCCCCACGGAGCCACCAACGCGTCTGTCGCGTCCGCCCAGGGATCTCTGGACCTGGCCACAAACCTCAAGACCTTTCGATTGAGTCGAGAAGCCAGGAGATACACGTCTGGCGTGCCCCATCTCAGGCAAAGGAGTCGAAACACATCCAGGTGTAGCATCTAGTCTCCTTGGTCCAGCATCTGACGACTTAGGTAGTCCGCCTGCCAGTTTTCTACACCCGGAATGTATATCATTCCCGTAGATCACTTTTCAGGGGAGCCACAGTCACTTGTGAAGGAGCCCTTATGGTGAAAGACGACGGTAGGTACAAGAAAGGGCACCCATGTACACAATCTTATGGGATCCACATAACCCCCAACCCACCTCCATTCAACACTAAAGCCTCATACACACAATCAGATTTTTTCCGACGGGAATTGTGTGATGACAGGCTGTTGGACAAAACTCCAAAGTACATAACACAACATTAGCAGAAATTGCCCAAAGGGTGGCACTAAAGAGTTGAAAAACCACGTAGTTTCATGTTTGTTGGCCGACAATTCTTTGCCGTTTGTATGCAAGACAAGTTCCTGGCCAACGCCTTACGCTTTGTCCACGGAAAATCCGATCGTGTGTACGAGGCTTAAGACTCCATGCACACTTGTGTGATTTGTCATGCAACTTTAAACATCAAAACATCAAAGTCGCATGACAAGTCACACCCCTTTCTTTGCAATGGCACCTGTTTAAATCGGTGCGACTTAGGCTGGCCATAGACACAGCAAATTTCAAAACGCTTGGTTCCCCCGTCAAAGGCGGTGTTTATGGAGGAAACTCTTCCGCCGAGCAATTGTTCTCTCCCAGCGGGGGGGGGGGGGGGGGTGGGGGTATGGAAGCCGTCCCCACCAGGAGAACACAAGTGATCACTGCTAGCGGCTATACTACCCATAATTGCATGTAAATTCGGCAGGCTGGTTGTACCTAAGCTGATCGATCGAGTACATTCAGCCTGTCCATACACGGTTCGAATCTCGGCCGGTGCCTGCTGAACTGGCCAATATTTGAACTGTCTAAGGCCGGCTTTAAAGTCACAGCAGCTTCGAAAAGGTGTCTGCACTATTTTGGTGCAACTTTGATCTATAGCATCAAAGTCACGCTCCAAAGTCCAATCATGCGACTTTGAAGACGCGCTAATGTGAATGGAGCCTTAAGCTGGACAATCCCATTATTCTCACTGGGCACGTCCACGCTTGAGCATTGCGTCACCCATCGCATAAAGCTCAGGAAAGTACATGCAGAATTCTGCGTCCCCCCCATAGATTTTAATACGAGTGCTTTTCAGGTGCTCCCATTTGAAATTCTATGGAGACAAAAATGAACAATTCTACTCCTCGGCTACAAGCCGCTAAAACGCCTGCCTAAGCTCACACCGAGTGGGAATGGAGGCGAAAGCCGCCTCAATCGTCACATTATCAGCCGTCAGAATTCGTGACGTTCTGGGCCACAATGATCGGTGACAAGAGTAGAATGCTGTCGTGACCATGACAGGTCCTCTTTAAGGAAATGAAAAGCCTGCATATCGCACGCTCTGACACATGTCGCAGATGTACAGCGCTCCACCCTCCTCCCCACGCAGAATTCGCACACCCTTACCACACTGACACTTTCCTGGATAATAAACACACTGGATCCACCTAAATTGACGACTAATCCCTTCCAAAGCAACTCCACCGGCTCAACACAACACAGCCAACCACTTTCCTTCCATCTAAAACAAAACACTAGCATGGAAGTAGATGGCAAACAAACGCACCCTTTCTCTTGCAATTCCCCCTTCTTAGTATTCACTCTCATTTCTCTTCTCTCTCTGCGCTTGGCTCACAATTGTGGCGCAGACCCAGGCATAGCGCCTCCCGAACGCCGATCAGCCTCTGCTTTACCACCCTCTGAACAGTGAACCACCATAGATTGCTGTTCAGAGGGTGGTAAGAACGGCCACCTGTCTGAAAGCGCGAATACAATTACCGTATATACTCGAGTATAAGCAGAGTTTTTCAGCACATTTTTTTGTGCTAAAAATGCCCCCCTCGGCTTATACTCGGGTCACCTTTTTGCACCTGATCTCTTGGACTTTGGGGACCCATGACCGGCCAAGCGTAGGTCCCCTGGACCCCAAACTTGCCACACATGTAGCCCCACTTTTTCTCTACAAGTGTGCAAAGTTTTTTGTCCAGGGGGACCTACGGCCGGGGAGCACCGATTTTTCAACGCCGGGCTCCCCTTCCATAGACTCCCATGTTAAATGGTAATTTCTCTGGTGATTTTGGGGACCCATGACTGGCCAGCCGTAGGTCCCCTGGACCCAGAACTTAGAACACATGTAGCCCCATTTCTCCTCTACAAGTGTGCAAAGTTTTTTGTCCGAGGGACCTACGGCCGGGGAGCACTGATTTTCAAAGCCGGGCACCCGTTCCATAGACTCCCATGTTAAACGGTCATTTCTCCGGTGACTTTGGGGACCCATGACCGGCCAGCCGTATGTCCCCTCTGGACCCAGAACTTGGCACATATGCAGATGGACACCCTAGACTTATACTCGAGTCAATACGTTTTCCCAGTTTTTTGTGGTAAAATTAGGTGCCTCGGCTTATATTCGGGTCGGCTTATACTTGAGTATATACGGTAAGCTGTTTTGACAATGAATACACAAGGGATAAAAAATAAATGTAATTCAATTAATTTTTTTTTAATAAAAATAATAAAAATAAAACACACACACACACACACACACACACACACACACACAGGTTTTGCTTGCACATTATGGGATGATTGAGGTGAACACAGTATTACTATACTGGCTAAGCTTACTGTTTACAAAGTGACCATCCAGTAAGCTTAGCCAGTATAGTAAAGCAAACAGTCCCCAGTCTGGAAGTAAATGAAGCTCACAATGTGTCCATTTCATAGACACAGCGACACCTGAACTCACTATGGCTGCAGATAAATGCAAGTCCATTCTAGCAACATAGTATCACTTTTCCTGAACGATCGCTCTAGCTTTCAATCAAAGAGAAGAGATCAGCATTGATGAGCTTACAGCACTCAGGCCTGAAATGTCACCAAATGTCATGCAAGTTACTGCCAGAGACCTCAACTTTACTACCAAATGTAAAGGCCCAGTGAAACACACCCAGGTCTCCCTAAAAATACTCCAACTACTACGAGAGCCAAGGCTGTGAAGACACACCAATGGGACAGGATCCCCCAGATAGCTTCCTAGAGCCCCTACAGACAGCCCAACGCCAACTCTCCCCCTGTGCCTCCTATGGCTACAGAACCACACAGACAGATACTCTGATGGTCCTCTCCTACAGCCCAATGCCGCGTACACACGATCGGAAATTCCGACAACAAATGTTCGATGTGAGCTTTTGGTCAAAAATTCTGACCGTGTGTAGGCTCCATCGGACATTTGCTGTCGGAATTTCCGACCACAAAAATTTGAGAGCTGGTTCTCAAATTTTCCGACAAGAAAAGTTCCGACGCACAAAAAAAACACGCATGCTCAGAATCAAGCAGAAGAGCCGAACTGCCTATTGAAATTCATTGATCTCAGCTCGTTGTACGTGTTGTACGTCACCGTGTTCTTTACGGTCGGAGTTTACGACAAGATTTGTGTGACCGTGTGTATGCAACACAAGTTTGAGCCAACATTCCGTCAGAAAAAAATTCACGGTACTGTTGTTGGAATTTCCGATCGTGTGTACGCGGCATAACACCAACTCTCCCCATATCTCCTATGGCTACAGAAGTACTCAGACAGACTCTCTGATGGTCCTCTCGAAGACAGCCCAACACCAATTCTCCCCATGCCTCCTACGGCTACTGCACCACCCAGACACTCTGATGGTTCTCTCCTAGACAGCCCAACACCAATCCTCCCCATGCCTCCTACGGCTACTGCACCACCCAGACACTCTGATGGTTCTCTCCTAGACAGCCCAACACCAATCCTCCCCATGCCTCCTACGGCTACTGCACCACCCAGACACTCTGATGGTTCTCTCCTAGACAGCCCAACACCAATCCTCCCCATGCCTCCTACGGCTACTGCACCACCCAGACACTCTGATGGTTCTCTCCTAGACAGCCCAACACCAATCCTCCCCATGCCTCCTACGGCTACTGCACCACCCAGACACTCTGATGGTTCTCTCCTAGACAGCCCAACACCAATCCTCCCCATGCCTCCTACGGCTACTGCACCACCCAGACACTCTGATGGTTCTCTCCTAGACAGCCCAACACCAATCCTCCCCATGCCTCCTACAGCTACTGCACCACCCAGACACACTGATGGTCCTCTCCTACAGCCCAACACCAACCCTCCCCATGCCTCCTACAGCTACTGCACCACCCAGACACACTGGTGGTCCTCTCCTACAGCCCAACACCAACCCTCCCCATGCCTCCTACAGCTACTGCACCACCCAGACACACTGGTGGTCCTCTCCTACAGCCCAACACCAACCCTCCCCATGCCTCCTACAGCTACTGCACCACCCAGACACACTGATGGTCCTCTCCTAGACAGCCCAATGCCAACCCTCCCCATGCCTCCTACAGCTACTGCACCACCCAGACACACTGATGGTCCTCTCCTACAGCCCAACACCAACCCTCCCCATGCCTTCTACAGCTACTACACCACCCAGACACACTGATGGTCCTCTCCTACAACCCAACACCAACCCTCCCCATGCCTCCTATGGCTACTGCACCACCAAGACACACTGATGGTCCTCTCCTAGACAGCCCAATGCCAACCCTCCCCATGCCTCCTACGGCTACTGCACCACCCAGACACACTGATGGTCCTCTCCTAGACAGCCCAATGCCAACCCTCCAAATGCCTCCTACGGCTACTGCACCACTCAGACAATCTGATGCCTATCTATCCCACTACAGTCACACCCCCTCCAATTGCATGGGACCAGGGGCTCTATCCGTGACCCAACTGCCTTCAAAAGCCAAAAGCCCACCCTGAATTCTTCAAAGTCTACAGTCCCCTGTATATGTCTACTGCATCCTCCCACATTCCTACAGCTTCTCAACAACCAGCAAATGCCATAAAGTTTGGACACCTGCATCTTCCTTATCACTTTTATAGACACCCATTTCTCCACCCTCTGCCCCCCAGGTGTCTACGACACCCTCAAGTAACCATCTGATGCATGTCCGCATTTACTAATGGCCACAGTAGGCCTGTGTCAATAGGTGGCAAAGAAAAAAAAAGGCCTTTTTTGCTTTTTGGTTACGAAGTTGTATAGTTTTCAGTAAAACAATAAAATGTTCCCCAAAGAATCTTTAGACATCTGAATATCCCCCCCAAAAATCTGACATCTGCGGCTCCCACAAAATCCTTCAGACGTCTATGGCTCCCCCAATAACCTCGGGACATGGATCGCTCTACATAATTGACTCTGGGCATCTACAGCGTGCGTGTACCTTGGACATTTATTGCTCACCCCAATTAAGCTTTGTTCGCTTACGGCTCCACACATAACCGGATGTCTACAGCTTCCCCATAAACTTAGGACATTAACAGCTCCCTCCAAAAACCTTTGGAGGCCTGTAGTTCTCTGCAAAATCGTTCAGAAGTCTACTGCCGCGTACACACGATCGGAAATTCCGACAAGAAAACAGTGGATTTTTTTTCAGACGGAATGTTGGCTCAAACTTGTGTTGCATACACACGGTCACACAAATCTTGTCGGAAATTCCAACCGTCAAGAACGGGGTGATGTACGACGAGCCAAGATCAATGAAGTTCAATAGGCAGTTCGGCTCTTCTGCTCGATTCTGAGCATGCGTGTTTTTTTGCGCGTCAGAATTGCTACAGACGATCGGAATTTCCGACAAGAACTTTTTCCATCGGAAAAATAGAGAACCTGCTCTCAATCTTTTGTTGGCGGAAATTCCGACAGAAAAAGTCCGATGGAGCCTACACACGGTCGGGATTTCCGACCAAAAGCTCAAATCGGACTTTTCTTGTCAGAATTTCCGATCGTGTGTACGCGGCATAAAGCTCCCCAAGATCCTTCAGACATCTACGACTCCACCAATTATCTCAGGGCATCTCAGGGAATTTGTGTACTTTGTTCATCTCTGGATGTCTACAGCTTCCCCATAAACAACTGGGGTAACCAGATCCCCATAACCTAATACACATACAGCTCCCCCAAAAACCTTCAGCCATCTTCTGGTCCCCCCAATAACCTTCAAACACCTACTGCCCCCCTAAAATCTTTGGGTGTGTACAGTTTCTTATAATCCTAGGGGTCACCAGCTCCCCTAACCTTAGAACATACTGTATACAACTACTCCCCAATAACAAATTTTACCCACCTACTGGTCCCCCCAAAAACCCTCAGACACCTACCGCTCCACCCTAAAACTTAAGGGGTCACCACCCTGCCCCCCCCCCGCACATCCAGTCTTTCATAAAACGTAGCACTCATCAGCTACCCTAAAGCCCTAGGATGGCTACAACTCCCCAAAAACCTTCAGGTGCCTATGACACCCCCCCCCCCCCCATGTTCAAATGTGTACAGCTACTCAAATAACTTTTATAGATCTGCAACACTGCCCTATAACAACGTTTTGACATCTCCTGGTCCCTCCAATAACCTTCGGCCCCCCCGCGACCCCCAAAATAACCTTTGGCCACCCACCGGCCCCCAAAATAACCTTCGGCCATTTCCTGGTTCCCCAATAACCTTTGGACATCTGCAGTCCCCCCATTAATGTGGGGGGCGGGGTCATTAGCTTCTTCATAACCATGGGACACCTACTGGTACACCAAATAACCTTTAGACCTTGATTGTTCCTTCATTATCCTTCAGACATCAACTGGTACCCCAATAACCTTCAGAGGCCTACATCCTCCCGATAAACGTTGGGGGTCATCAGCTACTCAATAACAATGGAACATCTACAACTACCCCCAATAACATTCAAACATCTACTGGTTCCCCCATAAATGTAGAAGGTCATTAGCTCCCCTCTAACCATGGGACAGCCATTGGTCTCGGATAAACTTCAAATATCTACCTCCTCTTCAATAGCCTTCAGACATCACCAGTTCCCCTATAACCATGAGTCTTCTACACCCCCCACCAATAACCTTTAGACATCTATTGGTCCCCCTAGGACAGATATGGTTTCCCCAATACCCTTCAGATGTCTACGGTCCCCCCAAAAATGTAGGTGCCCCCGGTTCTCTGTTATCGATAGGACAACCGACAACCTTTGGACATCTACGGCTCCCTTAACAACATTCAGTAGTCTACAGTCCACCCATAGATGTGGGGGTTCCCCGCTCTCCTATGAGCCATAGGACACCTATAGCTCCCCCTGATGACCTTTAGATGTCTACAGTCCTCCAAATAAATGTCAGAGGTCCCCACTTCCCTATGATCCATAGGATAGCTATAGCCCCCCCCCCCCTGCCAATAACCTTTGGACAGCTATGGCTTCTCCCAATAACCTTAAGATGTCGAAAGCCCCCCCCCTATAAATTTGAGGGTACCCCGCTCTCCTGTGATCAATGGACACCTATGGCTCCCAGCCCCATAACCTTCAGATGTCTACAATACCCCCCCCCCCCCCACAAAAGTAGGTGTCCCATAGCTCCTCGCAATAACCTTCAGACAGCTATTTATCCCCCAAAGAACCTTCAGGTGTCTACAGTCCCCCCATAGATGTGGGGGTTCCCCGCTCTCTTATGACCCATAGGTCCCAATGATGACCTTAAGATATTTACAGCCCCCCCTAAATGTAGGGTCCACCGCTTTCCTGTGATCACAAGACACCTATGGCCCCCCGTAACCTTCAGATGTCTACAAAAAAACCCCCCCCTACAAATGTAGGGGGTCCCATGGCTCCCGCAATAACTTTCAGACAGCTATGGATCCCAAAATAACCTTCAGACGTCTACAGCCCCCCATAAATGTTGGGGTTCCCCGCTCTCCTGTGACCCATAGACCATATATATCTCCCCCGATAACCTTCGGACAGCTTTGGTTCCCCCGATAACCTTCAGATGTCTTCAGTACCCCCATAAATGTGGGGGTCCCCCACTCCCCTATGAGCCCTGGCTCTCTCAGGACCCCCCAGGCTCAGTGTGTCCAGTCCTCAGTCCTCTTTCCCCTCCCTGCTTGTACACTCCATGATCTGTCACAGAGCTGTCACTGTCACACCCCCTCCTCCCCTCCTCCCCTCCCCCCGGGTACCTGAAGTAGTAGACATCGCTCTTGCCCGCACTCAGGCCGGACTTCCTGATGACCTCCTCCTTCTTCCAGCCCGGTGGTAGAGCCGGGCACTCCATCTTCCTCTTCTCCATAGAGCAGCGCTCAGCACTGTCCTCCTACACCAGCATGTCCCGCTCCCACTGGCACAGCGCCCCCTAGCAACGCCGTACCCTTCCGCCCACCGAGCTCCCGGCGGAGGGATACGCGCCCATAGAGACACAGCCAGTGACAGCCGGTGATGCGGTCGGCTGGTGACGTAATACAGCAAAAAAGTACGTCACGGTGGGCGGGGTTCCAGGCGGCAGTCAGAGCGCTCCACCAGCTGACTGGAGACTTCAACTTCCGTCAGGCCGGGCAGGCGGTGTCCCCGGATGGGAGTTGTAGTCCCTGGCTGTCACTGGTGTGGGCGGGGTGTGACACTGGCTGCCTGGTGTCACTGGCTTCAAGGAGCAGTCCTATCCTGACTGTCACCCTATTCCTCTCACTGGTGTCTGCGTCACAGAGCAAGACCCTGATCTGGTGTCTGAGAGAGAAGCCAGAGGACCGGGATGACAGACAGCTGGTTATCCTTCAGCATTGGGGCTCATTCACAGTTGTGCTGCCCTCTGAAAAGTGATCCTTGGTTGATCGTTTTTCAGAGTGCGGCTGACAATAATAAAGCTTGTGAAGTTCGCACCGCCAGGCCGCAACCGCGAGAAGTACATATTTACTGGTCCCCCAATAACATTCAGGCGTCTACAGCAGGGGCGGATCCAGAGTCTTTTCTCAGGGAAAAAAATGTTTTTTTTGTGGGAAATTTATCGGGGAAATGGTTGGTGTCGGCGCTTCAATCATCCCGACACCATGGTTGTTATGGTGTCAGGATGATTGAAGTGCATTATTTCTATTATTACATTGTAATATAAAATTAAATAGTTCAATGCAGAATCAGTGGGAGCCCCGAATGTGTCACTTGCCACACCTTGCTGATTGTCACTTGCCACACGTTGCGGATTGTCATTTGCCATGTCACCTGACACAATTTGCGGATTGTCACTTGCCACGTCGCCTGCCACACCTTGCGGATTGTCACTAACTTGCCTGCTAAGGTGTAGTTTTGCTTGTCTCTTGCTGTGTCCCAGACTCCAAGAGTCAGGCAGCAGAGAGATAATGTAATTTCTCTGCTGCCTGCACAGTGAGGGCGAAAGTCACTGCAGGAAAGCAGGGCAGGCACGGGCGGTGAGAGATGATCTCATCTCTCTGCTCCCCCACTCCCGGCTAGCTGATTGGCCAGCTGCCACACTGAGTCTGCTCTCTCACTCTCACCTGCGCTGCCAACACACTGAGCAGCGCGGTCTGCCCACGAACCGCGCCGCCCGCCCACAAACCGCGCCGCAAGCGGAGCCACCCGCTTTCTTACCTGTCTGTGGAGCCACACGCTATCGCACCTGCCCGCAGAGCTGCCCGACGGGACTCACTGACGTCACTCGTTGCTAGACGCCAAGCGGCCCAGGCGTTAGCAACGAGTGCAGGGAAGAGGCTCCACCCACCTCCTCCTCCGATCCTGGTATCATGTCAGTGCGCCGCGTAACTACATTAGAGGAGTCTCTCTCTCGGCACCGCTGATCGGCTGATGTGAGAAACTGAGAGAGAGACTCAGAGAGGCAGTGGCAGCCGCAGAACAAGTACTGTATATACTCAAGTATAAGCCGACCCGAATATAAGCCGAGGCACCTAATTTTACCCCAAAAAACTGGGAAAATGTATTGACTCGAGTATAAGCCTAGGGTGTCCATATGCATGCCTCACTGTGCCTCACTGTGCCTCACTTTGCCTCACTGTACCCATGCTTCACTGTGCCCATGCTTCACTGTGCCCATGCTTCACTGTGCCCAAGACTAGACTGATGTTTAACACGGGAGTCTATGGAAGGAGTGCCCGGATTGAAAAATCGGTTCTCCCCGGCCGTAGGTCTCCCAGACACCAAACTTTGTACCCTTGTAGAGGAGACATGGGGCTACTTGTGTGCCAAGCTTGGGGTCCAGGGGACCTACGACCGGCCGGTACTGGGTCCGCAAATTCACCGGAGAAATTACCGTTTAACATTGGAGTCTATGGAAGGGGTGCCCGACTTTAAAAAATCAGTGCTCCCCGGTCGTAGGTCCCCCAGACACCAAACTTTGCACACTTGTAGAGGAGACATGCGGCCACATGTGTGCCACTTTTGAGGTCCAGGGGACCTATGGCCGGCCGGTATCGGGTCCCCAAAGTCCGGGAGATAAAAAAAAAAACAAACAGAGCAAGCGCGTGTGACAGATGGTCTCGGGGGGGGGGCAAATGCCCTGTTGCCCCCCCTGGATCCGCCCCTGGTCTACAGTCACCCCATAAATGTAGGGGGTCACCAGCTCCCCCATAACCATGGGACTTCTACAACCCCCCCTCAATAACCTTCAGAAGACTACAGTCACCCCATAAATGTAGGGGGTCACCAGCTCCCCCATAACCATGGGACTTCTACTACCCCCCCAATAACCTTCAGAAGACTACAGTCACCCCATAAATGTAGCGGATCACCAGCTCCCCCATAACCATGGGATTTCTACAACTCCCCCCAATAACCTCCAGAAGACTACAGTCACCCCATAAATGTAGGGGGTCACCAGCTTCCCCATAACCATGGGACTTCTACAACTCCCCCCCCCATAACCTTCAGATGTCTACAATCACCCCATAAATGTGGGGGGGGTCACCAGCTCCCCCATAACCATAGGACACCTACAATTTCCCCCAATAACCTTCAGACTCAACTGGTCCCCCCCAATAACTTTCAGACATCAACTGGTCCCCCAATACCCTTCAGGCAGACATTTACTGGTCCACCCAATAACCTTCAGACGTCTACAGTCACCCCATAAATGTAGGGGTTCACCAGCTAGGGGGTAAACATGGGGCATCTACAACCCCCCCCAATAACCTTCAGACATCAACTGGTCCCACCAATAAATGTAAGAGGTCATTAGCACTACCCCAATCATAGAATACCCGTTGGTCTCCCAATAACCTTAAGACATGTACTAGTTCCCCCAAATTTTCAGACGTCTAACGTCACCCCATAAAGGTGGGGGTCACCAGCTCCCCCCAAACTAGGGGACATTTACAACTTTCCCCAATAACCTTTAGACATTTCCTGGATCCCCAAAACATCTACTGGCTCCTTAATAATTTTTGCACATCTACTGGTCCCGCCCAATACAGGAAGGAGGTCATTAGCGCCTCCCTAACCATAGGATACCTGTTGGTCTCCCAATACCCTTCAAATTTGTACTGGTTCCCCCAGTGACTTTCAGAAGTCTAGAGTCCCCCCATAAATGTGGGGGGTCACCAGCTAGAACTTCCCCCAAAAACCTTCGGACAACTACTGGTCCCCCAATAAATTTAGGAGGTCATTAGCTCCTCTCTAACCATAGGACATCTATTAGTTTCCCAAAAACCTTAAGGCATATACAGGTCCCCCAATAACCTTCAGATATCTACAGGTCCCCCCAATAACCTTCAGACTTTGATTGGTTCCCCCAATAACTTTCAGGAATTTACTGGTCCCCAATAACATTTGAACATCTACAGGTCCCCCAATAACCTTTAGACGTCTACAGTCACCCCATAAATGTAGGGGGTCACCAACTTACCCATATATTTGGGAGATCAATAAAGTGCCTCAATAACCTTCAGGCATTAACTGGTACCTCCATCAACCTTCAAACATCTACTGCTACCCCCAATAAATGTAGCAGGTCATTATTAGTGATGAGCCGAACACCCCCGGGTTCGGTTCGCACCAGAACCCGCGAACGGACCGAAAGTTCGTACGAACATTAGAACCCTATTAAATACAATGGATGCGAACGTTCGAATTCTAAAGTGCTAATTATAACGACTATTATGCATGTTATTGTCCTAAAAAGGGTTTGGGAACCCGGGTTCTGCACCAAGGGACATGTATCAATGCAAAAAGAAGTTTTAAAAACGGTCGTTTTTCGGGAGCAGTCATTTTAATGACGCATAAAGTGAACAAAAAAAAGTCAAATATTCCTTTAAATATTGTACCTGGGGGGTGTCTAAAGTATGCCTGTGAAGTGCCACCTGTTTCCCGTGTTTAGAACTGTCCCTGCACAAAATGACACTTCTAAAGGAAAAAAAAGCCATTTAAAACTGCTTGCGGCTTTAATGTAATGTCTGGTCCCGGTAATATGGATGAAAATCTTTAAGAAAAATGGCATAGCTACCCCATGACCCCCCCCCCCCCTACCCCAGCCCATTACCAGCCCCTTTGGGTCTTGTATGGATATTAAGGGGAACCCCGCACATAAAATAAAAAAGGCCCTATATACTCTGAACAGCCGTATACAGGCGGTGCATACAAGACAGGGACTGTAGGTTTGTTCTTATGTAGAATCTGTTTGTAATTTTGAACAGGTACATTGTTTAAGTGTAGCTCCAGCCCAAAAATCTATTTTTAAACTTTTTGGAAAACATAGGTAAGGGTTATCACCCCTGTAACATTTGTTTTGCTGTCTGTGCCCCTGTTCAGAACATTTCACCTCACTTTCCGTCCCAATGACAACTGTTTTTGAAATGTGGTGTTTTTCTTGAAACAAGGATTGGTGATAAAGCATCAGTACAGAGGAGACACCTTTCTCCCATATTAATTCTTACAGGAGAGAATTTTCCTTCCAAGGGGTAGATTTCCTCTCACTTCCTGTTGTCTTCTTGCGTTTGCAAGTAGGAGTCGTTTGTAAGTTGGATGTTTGAAAGTAGGGACCTGCCGTATATACTCTGCAGAAATAGGCCCCTTAGTTGTTGGTGTTGGCACAACACTGTAAGCACTCACAGTTACTCTTGGTTGGTGCTGGAACGCCCTGCTGTCAACTATTATATCAGGAATTGTAATTACATATAATTGTTGAACAGTGGTAGTAAAAATTGGGCCTTTGATGGTGGTGCTGGTGCCACAACACTGTAAGCCCTGACAGTCACTTTTGGTGGGTGCAGCAATGGGCCCTGCTGTGAATTATTAGATCAAGAATTGTAATTGCATGCCCCTGTTGAACAGGGGCTGAAAAATTGGGCCTTTCGTGGTGGTGGTGGTGGTGGTGGTGTTGCCACAACACTGTAAGCCCTCAGAGTTACTCTTGGTGGGTGCAGCAATGGGCCCTGCTGTGAATTATTAGATCAAGAATTGTAATTACATGCCCCTTTTGAACAGGGGCTGAAAAATTGGGCCTTTCGTGGTGGTGGTGGTGGTGGCGTTGCCACAACACTGTAAGCCCTCAGAGTTACTCTTGGTGGGTGCAGCAATGGGCCCTGCTGTGAATTATTAGATCAAGAATTGTAATTACATGCCCCTGTTGAACAGGGGCTGAAAAATTGGGCCTTAGGCACTGGTGGCACAACACTGCAACCCCTCACAGATACTGTACTTGGAGCACAGCAATGTGCCCTGTTGCAAAGTATTGCTTCAAAAATTGTAATTACACGCCCCTGTTAAACAGGGGCTGAAAAATTGGGCGTTAGGCACTGGTGGCGGCACCAGTGTTGCCAACCCCCTGAAGTGAAATTTACTGGCAAGGATGCCAAAATTTCTGTACGGCACCAATTTCTTACTGGCAAAAATAATGAAGATTACTGGCAGAGCCGCATTTTTTACTGACGCTGCAAAAAAGTACCTAAAATTACAGTTTTTACTGCTAAACAGTGCAAATATCATTATTTCAACTATAAACACACAGCTAATGCTAATATCAATGTGTTTCAGTTAAACAAAAGTAAAAAAACATATTTCTCAATTCACATGAAGGTTAGGATACTATAACCCAGCCAGCACAGAGTTCCCTCTTACATCAGAGTCTGCAGGATGCCCCCTTACAGCGCAAGGGAACTCTTATGTAAAGGGGAACGCTGCAGATCATGATGTAAGGGGGAACTCTGATGTGGAGGGGGGCTCTGGTGAATAGAGACCACCTTCCACAGAGTGAATACACTAAGGTAATGGGGGGGGGGGTACTAATATAGGGGGGACCTTTTATATATTAGTGCCCCCTTACATTATGTATTTACTCCCCTCCTTAGATCAGTACCCCCCCCCCACAGACTGGCCTGGCGGCGCTGTCACTGACCTGCTCTCAGGTCCACAGTGCGGGGCTCAGTCAGACGGCTCCAGCTTGGTGGCTCTGACCTCCTCTCCACAGTCCAGACGTCCGTTTCTTCCCGTAACCCCCATCACGGCGCTCCCACTCTTGACATCTTTCTAGGATCCCCTCAGAGACTGCAGACATAAAAGACAGGAGATGGTCAGAGGCTGCGGACACGATACAGGAGGTGGACAGAGACTGCGGACATGACACAGGAGGGGGACAGAGGCTGCGGACATGACACAGGAGGGGTGACAGAGGCTGCGGACATGACACAGGAGGGGTGACAGAGGCTGCGGACATGACACAGGAGGGGTGACAGAGGCTGCAGACAGGACACAGGAGGGGTGACAGAGGCTGCGGACATGACACAGGAGGGGTGACAGAGGCTGCGGACATGACACAGGAGGGGTGACAGAGGCTGCGGACATGACACAGGAGGGGTGACAGAGGCTGCGGACATGACACAGGAGGGGTGACAGAGGCTGCGGACATGACACAGGAGGGGGACAGAGGCTGCGGACATGACACAGGAGGGGGACAGAGGCTGCGGACATGACACAGGAGGGGTGACAGAGGCTGCGGACATGACACAGGAGGGGTGACAGAGGCTGCGGACATGACACAGGAGGGGTGACAGAGGCTGCGGACATGACACAGGAGGGGGACAGAGGCTGCGGACATGACACAGGAGGGGGACAGAGGCTGCGGACATGACACAGGAGGGGTGACAGAGGCTGCGGACATGACACAGGAGGGGGACAGAGGCTGCGGACATGACACAGGAGGGGTGACAGAGGCTGCGGACATGACACAGGAGGGGTGACAGAGGCTGCGGACATGACACAGGAGGGGTGACAGAGGCTGCGGACATGACACAGGAGGGGGACAGAGGCTGCGAACATGATAGGGTCCTCCTTACCCCCTCACAGTTGCCTCCTCCTCTGTCCACCATCATATAACTTCTCCTCCACATCATCAGTATGCTGTGTCCTCCTCCTGTGCCCCTTTCACCTCTCCACAGGTCAGGGCAGCTCTGACATGTGAAGAGGTGAAAAGGGCACGGAAGGAGGACACAGCATACTGATGATGTGGAGGAGAAGTTATATGATGGTGGACAGAGAGAGCACATCAGTCTCTGTCCCTCCCCTGCATGCCATGGCCGCTTCACCCTCCGGGCTCCCGCTCCCAGCGCATTCCTCCTCTTACTTTAAATCCCCCCCTCCTCCTCCTCCTCACCCCTGCTCGGCCGAGTCCTCTCCTCCTACGGCGTCAGCGACTGTGAGACACTGTAGCCCGCCCCGCGAGCACTCCTGAGTCCCGCCCAGGCTGAAACTCTATTCAAAAATGGCGCCGGGCGGCGCCATTACGTTACTGCGCATGCGCCGCTCGGCCGAACGCATACGAGCTTTCCCGAGTCCGGCCGGCTTCGCAACGGCGCATGCGCCGTTGCATGGTCGGCTCGTGGCCATCTTTTTTATGGGCAGCCGATGCCCACAACGGACTTTCCGTACACCCGAAAAAGGGGGTTAAATTTACGTGCTGTACGTAAATTAACGTACGGTTGGCAACACTGGGCGGCACCCATAAACAAAAATGATCTTCCAAGCTATCATCATCAATCGTATCATTGAGGACTCGGAGGAGGAGGATAGCCAGTCAACATAACAGCACAGGCACTCAGCATCAGCATCAGTCTTGAAGGGATGTGACATGTTAAAATCAATTAGTCTGTTATATCAGCATCAGGTGTGTGGTAGCTGGTGGTGATCCAAGACTGGTTCATCTTGATGAAAGTCAGTCGATCAACCGAGTCGGTGGACAGGCGCACCCTGTGATCCGTGACAAATCCTCCAGCAGCACTGAATGTGCGTTCCGAAAGAACGCTGGATGCAGGACAGGCCAGTAGCTCAATTGCATACTGTGCAAGCTCTGGCCAGTGATCCATCCTCAAGACCCAGTAAGCCAGAGGATTTTCGGTGGGGAAGGTGTCCAAGTCTGACCTTGCCCCTAGATATTCCTGCACCATGTTTATCAGACGCTGGCGATGGTTGCTGGAACCGATCATAGTTTGGGGCTGCGGACTAAAGAATTGTCTGAACGCATCGGTCAGACGGCCACCTTCCCCACCGCTCCTTCTTTGACTGGCCGAAGCCTCAGCAACTCGTTGTCCAGGACCAGGAGTTTGTAACCTCCCAGTCTCTGGGAACGCGTTGCACAGACCTTTCTGCAAGGCCTCCCGGAGTTGTCTCATCCTCCGCTCCCTCTGCGACGGTAACATAAGGTCCGCAACCTTACCCTTGTACCGTGGATCAAGGAGAGTGGCCAGCCAGTAATGGTCCCTCTCCTTGATCCGAAGAATACGAGGATCCTTCCGCAGACTTTGCAGGATCAGGGAGGCCATGCAACGTAGGTTAGCTGAGGCATTCGGTCCGGAGTCCTCTGGGTCACTAAGGACGACATGATCCGCAGCCACCTCCTCCCAGCCACGTACAAGTCCACTGGTTTCTTGGGACTGTAAATCATCCCTAAAAGACTGCTGCTGATGATGCTGAGTGCCAGCCTCCACCTCCATGCTGACACAATCCTCCTCCTCCTCCTCCTCCTCCTCTTCCTGTGCGATGGGTGGGACAGAAGGAACACTGTCTGGGTAAAGGGGGCCTTGAGAGGCAAGGAAGTCCTCCTCTTCCTGCCTCTGTTCTGCCTCAAGTGCCCTGTCCATTATTCCACGCAGCGTGTGCTCCAACAGGTGGACAAGAGGTACAGTGTCACTGATGCATGCACTGTCACTGCTCACCATCCTCGTGGCCTCCTCAAATGGTGCCAGGACAGTGCATGCATCCCTGATCATGCCCCACTGGCGTGGAGAAAAAAAACCAAGCTCCCCTGACCCTGTCCTGGTGCCGTAGTCGCACAGGTACTCATTGATGGCCCTCTGCTGCGTGTGCAGCCGCTGCAGCATGGCCAACGTTGAGTTCCACCTGGTGGGCATGTCACATATAAGGCGGTTCTTGGGCAGGTTCAACTCCTTTTGCAGCTCAGCCAGGCGAGCACTGGCATTATAAGATCTGCGGAAATGCACACAGACTTTCCTGGCCTGCCTCAGGACATCCTGTAAGCCCGGGTACCTGCCCAAGAACCGCTGCACCACCAGGTTAAGGACGTGAGCCACACAGGGCACATGGGTCAGTTGTCCCTGTCGGAGGGCGGAGAGGAGGTTGGTGCCATTGTCGCAAACCACCATTCCTGGCTTAAGCTGGCGTGGCGTCAACCACCTCTCGGCCTGGCCCTGCAGAGCAGACAGGACCTCTGCCCCAGTGTGGCTTCTGTCCCCCAAACACACCAGCGCAAGCACGGCATGGCATCTTTTTGCTTGCGTACTTGCGTAGCCCCTTGAACGGCTACGGAGCACCGCTGGTTCAGAGGACAAAGCACAGGAAGAGGCCATGGAGGAAGAAGAAGAGGAGGGGGTGGAGGAGAGAGGTGTGTCACAACCAGTAGTAGCATTTTGGAGGCGTGGCGGTGGAACAACCTCCAACACTACTGCACCTTGTCCTGCATCCTTCCCAGCTGCCAAAAGAGTGACCCAATGGGCCGTGAAAGAAAGGTAATGTCCCTGTCCATGCCTGCTGGACCATGAGTCAGCGGTAATTAGTAATGAGCCGAACACCCCCGGTTTCGGTTCGCACCAGAACCCGCGAACGGACCGAAAGTTCGTTACGAACATTAGAACCCTATTAAATACAATGGATGCGAACGTTCGAATTCTAAAGTGCTAATTATAACAACTATTATGCATGTTATTGTCCTAAAAAGGGTTTGGGAACCCGGGTTGTGCACCAGGGGACATGTATCAATGCAAAAAGAAGTTTTAAAAACGGTCGTTTTTCGGGAGCAGTCATTTTAATGATGCATAAAGTGAAAAAAAAAAAGTCAAATATTCCTTTAAATATCGTACCTGGGGGGTGTCTAAAGTATGCCTGTGAAGTGCCACGTGTTTCCCGTGTTTAGAACTGTCCCTGCACAAAATGACACTTCTAAAGGAAAAAAAAGCCATTTAAAACTGCTTGCGGCTTTAATGTAATGTCTGGTCCCGGTAATATGGATGAAAATCTTTAAGAAAAATGGCATAGCTACCCCATGACCCCCCCCCCCTACCCCAGCCCATTACCAGCCCCTTTGGGTCTTGTATGGATATTAAGGGGAACCCCGCACATAAAATAAAAAAGGCCCTATATACTCTGAACAGCCGTATACAGGCGGTGCATACAAGACAGGGACTGTAGGTTTGTTCTTATGTAGAATCTGTTTGTAATTTTGAACAGGTACATTGTTTAAGTGTAGCTCCAGCCCAAAAATCTATTTTTAAACTTTTTGGAAAACATAGGTAAGGGTTATCACCCCTGTAACATTTGTTTTGCTGTCTGTGCCCCTGTTCAGAACATTTCACCTCACTTTCCGTCCCAATGACAACTGTTTTTGAAATGTGGTGTTTTTCTTGAAACAAGGATTGGTGATAAAGCATCAGTACAGAGGAGACACCTTTCTCCCATATTAATTCTTACAGGAGAGAATTTTCCTTCCAAGGGGTAGATTTCCTCTCACTTCCTGTTGTCTTCTTGCGTTTGCAAGTAGGAGTCGTTTGTAAGTTGGATGTTTGAAAGTAGGGACCTGCCGTATATACTCTGCAGAAATAGGCCCCTTAGTTGTTGGTGTTGGCACAACACTGTAAGCACTCACAGTTACTCTTGGTTGGTGCTGGAACGCCCTGCTGTCAACTATTATATCAGGAATTTTAATTACATATAATTGTTGAACAGTGGTAGTAAAAATTGGGCCTTTGATGGTGGTGCTGGTGCCACAACACTGTAAGCCCTGACAGTTACTCTTGGTGGGTGCAGCAATGGGCCCTGCTGTGAATTATTAGATCAAGAATTGTAATTCTAAAGCAGATCAACCAGCGCAAATAAAATTAACACAAAAAGAATTGCAGCTGGACACTGAGGGTCAAAATATCAAATCCCCAAGTAAACTGGCACAAAAACAGTGCAGCGCAGCAAAAAAAATATAAATAAAAATAAAAATAAAACCCACAATAAATCATAAAAAACAATAATACTGAGAACGGTAGTAAATAGTTAAAAACAATGTGTCCATAGAATTCCTCTTAGCAAGAATAGAAGCCCAAGACAGTGTCCATATAGGAAGTGACTCCTAAAGATTATTATTCCCATGCTCTGAGGTGAGCTGCAAACCTATTTCGGTGGTGGAGGAATATCACATAAGTCACCATTTGATAATCTTTAGGAGTCACTTCCTATATGGACACTGTCTTGGGCTTCTATTCTTGCTAAGAGGAATTCTATGGACACATTGTTTTTAACTATTTACTACCGTTCTCAGTATTATTGTTTTTTATGATTTATTGTGGGTTTTATTTTTATTTTTATTTTTATTTATATTTTTTTTGCTGCGCTGCACTGCTTTTGTGCCAAGAATTGTAATTGCATGCCCCTGTTGAACAGGGGCTGAAAAATTGGGCCTTTCGTGGTGGTGGTGGTGGTGGTGGTGTTGCCACAACACTGTAAGCCCTCAGAGTTACTCTTGGTGGGTGCAGGAATGGGCCCTGCTGTGAATTATTAGATCAAGAATTGTAATTACATGCCCCTTTTGAACAGGGGCTGAAAAATTGGGCCTTTCGTGGTGGTGGTGGTGGTGGCGTTGCCACAACACTGTAAGCCCTCAGAGTTACTCTTGGTGGGTGCAGGAATGGGCCCTGCTGTGAATTATTAGATCAAGAATTGTAATTACATGCCCCTTTTGAACAGGGGCTGAAAAATTGGGCCTTTCGTGGTGGTGGTGGTGGTGGCGTTGCCACAACACTGTAAGCCCTCAGAGTTACTCTTGGTGGGTGCAGCAATGGGCCCTGCTGTGAATTATTAGATCAAGAATTGTAATTACATGCCCCTTTTGAACAGGGGCTGAAAAATTGGGCCTTTCGTGGTGGTGGTGGTGGTGGCATTGCCACAACACTGTAAGCCCTCAGAGTTACTCTTGGTGGGTGCAGCAATGGGCCCTGCTGTGAATTATTAGATCAAGAATTGTAATTGCATGCCCCTGTTGAACAGGGGCTGAAAAATTGGGCCTTTCGTGGTGGTGGTGGTGGTGGTGGTGTTGCCACAACACTGTAAGCCCTCAGAGTTACTCTTGGTGGGTGCAGGAATGGGCCCTGCTGTGAATTATTAGATCAAGAATTGTAATTACATGCCCCTTTTGAACAGGGGCTGAAAAATTGGGCCTTTCGTGGTGGTGGTGGTGGTGGCGTTGCCACAACACTGTAAGCCCTCAGAGTTACTCTTGGTGGGTGCAGGAATGGGCCCTGCTGTGAATTATTAGATCAAGAATTGTAATTACATGCCCCTTTTGAACAGGGGCTGAAAAATTGGGCCTTTCGTGGTGGTGGTGGTGGTGGCGTTGCCACAACACTGTAAGCCCTCAGAGTTACTCTTGGTGGGTGCAGGAATGGGCCCTGCTGTGAATTATTAGATCAAGAATTGTAATTACATGCCCCTTTTGAACAGGGGCTGAAAAATTGGGCCTTTCGTGGTGGTGGTGGTGGTGGCGTTGCCACAACACTGTAAGCCCTCAGAGTTACTCTTGGTGGGTGCAGCAATGGGCCCTGCTGTGAATTATTAGATCAAGAATTGTAATTACATGCCCCTGTTGAACAGGGGCTGAAAAATTGGGCCTTAGGCACTGGTGGCACAACACTACAACCCCTCACAGATACTGTACTTGGAGCACAGCAATGAGCCCTGTTGCAAAGTATTGCTTCAAAAATTGTAATGACACGCCCCTGTTAAACAGGGGCTGAAAAATTGGGCCTTAGGCACTGGTGCCACAACACTCCAACCCCTCACAGATACTGTACTTGGAGCACAGCAATGAGCCCTATGGCAAATTATTGCTAAAAAAATTGTAATTACACGCCCCTGTAAAACAGGGGCTGAAAAATTGGGCCTTAGCCACTGGTGGCGGCACCCATAAACAAAAATGATCTTCCAAGTTATCATCATCAATCGTATCATTGAGGACTCGGAGGAGGAGGATAGCCAGTCAACATAACAGCACAGGCACTCAGCATCAGCATCAGTCTTGAAGGGATGTGACATGTTAAAATCAATTAGTCTGTTATATCAGCATCAGGTGTGTGGTAGCTGGTGGTGATCCAAGACTGGTTCATCTTGATGAAAGTCAGTCGATCAACCGAGTCGGTGGACAGGCGCACCCTGTGATCCGTGACAAATCCTCCAGCAGCACTGAATGTGCGTTCCGAAAGAACGCTGGATGCAGGACAGGCCAGTAGCTCAATTGCATACTGTGCAAGCTCTGGCCAGTGATCCATCCTCAAGACCCAGCAAGCCAGAGGATTTTCGGTGGGGAAGGTGTCCAAGTCTGACCTTGCCCCTAGATATTCCTGCACAATGTTTATCAGACGCTGGCGATGGTTGCTGGAACCGATCATAGTTTGGGGCTGCGGACTAAAGAATTGTCTGAACGCATCGGTCAGACGGCCACCTTCCCCACCGCTCCTTCTTTGACTGGCCGAAGCCTCAGCAACTCGTTGTCCAGGACCAGGAGTTTGTAACCTCCCAGTCTCTGGGAACGCGTTGCACAGACCTTTCTGCAAGGCCTCCCGGAGTTGTCTCATCCTCTGCTCCCTCTGCGACGGTAACATAAGGTCCGCAACCTTACCCTTGTACCGTGGATCAAGGAGAGTGGCCAGCCAGTAATGGTCCCTCTCCTTGATCCGAAGAATACGAGGATCCTTCCGCAGACTTTGCAGGATCAGGGAGGCCATGCAGCGTAGGTTTGCTGAGGCATTCGCTCCGGAGTCCTCTGGGTCACTAAGGACGACATGATCCGCAGCCACCTCCTCCCAGCCACGTACAAGTCCACTGGTTTCTTGGGACTGTAAATCATCCCTAAAAGACTGCTGCTGATGAGGCTGAGTGCCAGCCTCCACCTCCATGCTGACACAATCCTCCTCCTCCTCCTCCTCTTCCTGTGCGATGGGTGGGACAGAAGGAACACTGTCTGGGTAAAGGGGGCCTTGAGAGGCAAGGAAGTCCTCCTCTTCCTGCCTCTGTTCTGCCTCAAGTGCCCTGTCCATTATTCCACGCAGCGTGTGCTCCAAAAGGTGGACAAGAGGTACAGTGTCACTGATGCATGCACTGTCACTGCTCACCATCCTCGTGGCCTCCTCAAATGGTGCCAGGACAGTGCATGCATCCCTGATCATGCCCCACTGGCGTGGAGAAAAAAAACCAAGCTCCCCTGACCCTGTCCTGGTGCCGTAGTCGCACAGGTACTCATTGATGGCCCTCTGCTGCGTGTGCAGCCGCTGCAGCATGGCCAACGTTGAGTTCCACCTGGTGGGCATGTCACATATAAGGCGGTTCTTGGGCAGGTTCAACTCCTTTTGCAGCTCAGCCAGGTGAGCACTGGCATTATAAGATCTGCGGAAATGCACACAGACTTTCCTGGCCTGCCTCAGGACATCCTGTAAGCCCGGGTACCTGCCCAAGAACCGCTGCACCACCAGGTTAAGGACGTGAGCCACACAGGGCACATGGGTCAGTTGTCCCTGTCGGAGGGCGGAGAGGAGGTTGGTGCCATTGTCGCAAACCACCATTCCTGGCTTAAGCTGGCGTGGCGTCAACCACCTCTCGGCCTGGCCCTGCAGAGCAGACAGGACCTCTGCCCCAGTGTGGCTTCTGTCCCCCAAACACACCAGCGCAAGCACGGCATGGCATCTTTTTGCCTGCGTACTTGCGTAGCCCCTTGAACGCCTACGGAGCACCGCTGGTTCCGAGGACAAACCACAGGAAGAGGCCATGGAGGAAGAAGAAGAGGAGGGGGTGGAGGAGAGAGGTGTGTCACAACCAGTAGTAGCATTTTGGAGGCGTGGCGGTGGAACAACCTCCAACACTACTGCACCTTGTCCTGCATCCTTCCCAGCTGCCAAAAGAGTGACCCAATGGGCCGTGAAAGAAAGGTAACGTCCCTGTCCATGCCTGCTGGACCATGAGTCAGCGGTAATATGCACCTTACCGCTGACCGCCCTGTCCAGCGAGGCCAAGACATTGCCTTCCACATGCCGGTAGAGAGCCGGAATAGCCTTCCGTGAGAAAAAGTGGCGTTTGGGAACCTGCCACTGAGGAACCGCACATTGCACAAACTCACGGAAGGGGGCCGAGTCTACCAACTGAAAAGGCAGCAGTTGAAGCGCTAGCAATTTAGCCAAGCTAGCATTCAACCGCTGGGCATGTGGATGGCTGGGAGTGAACTTCTTTCGACGGTCCAGCAGCTGGGGCAGGGAAATTTGCCTGCTAGAATCGGACGTCGGTGTACTGCTAGCAGAGTGGCCGCAAGTACTTGGCTGTGACACACCTAATTCTACACCTTCATTCCTCTCAGTGCATGTTTCAGAGAGGACTGAAGTTATAGTGGGGTTGGAGATCCCAGCTGATGCGGTGCAAGGAGAGGTCCGCTTTGTTCTTTGGTGTGGGTCTTTGAGGTAGGCTTGCCAACGAGCTGCATGGCAGGTCAACATATGTCTGGTCAGGCATGTGGTACCCAAGCGGCTGATGTTTTGGCCACGCGATATACGCTTGAGACATATGTTGCAAACAGCAGCTGTGCGATCTGATGCACTAGCCTCAAAAAAGGCCCACACCAAAGAACTTTTTGAATGACGGGCAGAGGCAGCGCCCTGCACAGGCGGAGCTCTGCGGTGTGATTCCGTCGGTGTACTGCCCTTACGCTGGCCACCAAAGGGCATCCTGCCTCGTTGGAGATGTGCCTCCTCCTCATCCTCCTCCTCCTCCTCTCTCCTATTAGGCACCCACGTGGAGTCAGTGACCTCATCATCCCCTCCCTCCTCATCACTGGAGCCAATCTGGCAGTATGCTGCAGCTGCTGGAACATGACTGCCAGATTGGTGTCCTTCTTGAGCATCCCCTCTGTCTGCTCTCACGCTACTGCCTTCCTGTAGCTGGGTTTCATCATCAGACCCTTCGAAACGCTGGGCATCCTCCTGGAGCATGTACCCAACACTGTGCTCAAACAGTTCGGGGGACTCCTCAGGAGGAGGACATGGTGGGTCTAGGGAAGGAGTGACTGATGATGAGTCTGACATTGATACCAGGGAAGAGGACGCTTTGGCAGCTGCTTTGCCAGTACCCTGAGCCTGGGTGAGAGAGGATGAGGAGGAGGAGGAGGGCTTGGTCATCCACTCTACCAAGTCTTCGGCATGATGTGGCTCAACATGTCCAGCTGCCGAAAAGAAGGACAAGCGTGTCCCATGGCCATGTGCTGATGACAATGAACCGCGTCCACGACCAGCACTGTTGCCCCCAGACACAGAGCCTGCTTGCCCTCTTTTATTGCCTCCTGACTGTCTGCCTCTCCTTGTTTGCCTTCCAGACATTCTAATAGATGGCCTGCAGGGAGATGGGAAAAAAGCAATAAGGGCTACCTTCAGGTGTCCTTCTCTGTCCCTTTACTTAAGGATTTCTAAATATGGTTGAGGATGATTGCTTTTGCACAGAATAGCACAACGACAATTTCCCTGACTGTCCAAAAAACAAGGATTTCAAAGATGGTTGATGAGGAATGCTTTAGCACACTATAGCACAAGGAGAATTTCCCTCACTGTCCTTCCCTGTCCCTAGAAACAAGGATTATCACAGTGAAAGAAACTGACACTCTTCCTACCTATAGTTTTCTGTCCCTAGAAAAAATGTTTTTTTAAAGCACACTATAGCACAAGGAGAATTTCCCTCACTGTCCTTCCCTGTCCCTAGAAACAAGGATTATCACAGTGAAAGAAACTGACACTCTTCCTACCTATAGTTTTCTGTCCCTAGAAAAAATGTTTTTTTAAAGCACACTATAGCACAAGGAGAATTTCCCTCACTGTCCTTCCCTGTCCCTAGAAACAAGGATTATCACAGTGAAAGAAACTGACACTCTTCCTACCTATAGTTTTCTGTCCCTAGAAAAAATGTTTTTTTAAAGCACACTATAGCACAAGGAGAATTTCCCTCACTGTCCTTCCCTGTCCCTAGAAACAAGGATTATCACAGTGAAAGAAACTGACACTCTTCCTACCTATAGTTTTCTGTCCCTAGAAAAAATGTTTTTTTAAAGCACACTATAGCACAAGGAGAATTTCCCTCACTGTCCTTCCCTGTCCCTAGAAACAAGGATTATCACAGTGAAAGAAACTGACACTCTTCCTACCTATAGTTTTCTGTCCCTAGAAAAAATGTTTTTTTAAAGCACACTATAGCACAAGGAGAATTTCCCTCACTGTCCTTCCCTGTCCCTAGAAACAAGGATTATCACAGTGAAAGAAACTGACACTCTTCCTACCTATAGTTTTCTGTTCCTAGAAAAAATGTTTTTTAAAGCACACTATAGCACAAGGAGAATTTCCCTCACTGTCCTTCCCTGTCCCTAGAAACAAGGATTATCACAGTGAAAGAAACTGACACTCTTCCTACCTATAGTTTTCTGTCCCTAGAAAAAATGTTTTTTTAAAGCACACTATAGCACAAGGAGAATTTCCCTCACTGTCCTTCCCTGTCCCTAGAAACAAGGATTATCACAGTGAAAGAAACTGACACTCTTCCTACCTATAGTTTTCTGTCCCTAGAAAAAATGTTTTTTTAAAGCACACTATAGCACAAGGAGAATTTCCCTCACTGTCCTTCCCTGTCCCTAGAAACAAGGATTATCACAGTGAAAGAAACTGACACTCTTCCTACCTATAGTTTTCTGTCCCTAGAAAAAATGTTTTTTTAAAGCACACTATAGCACAAGGAGAATTTCCCTCACTGTCCTTCCCTGTCCCTAGAAACAAGGATTATCACAGTGAAAGAAACTGACACTCTTCCTACCTATAGTTTTCTGTCCCTAGAAAAAATGTTTTTTTAAAGCACACTATAGCACAAGGAGAATTTCCCTCACTGTCCTTCCCTGTCCCTAGAAACAAGGATTATCACAGTGAAAGAAACTGACACTCTTCCTACCTATAGTTTTCTGTCCCTAGAAAAAATGTTTTTTTAAAGCACACTATAGCACAAGGAGAATTTCCCTCACTGTCCTTCCCTGTCCCTAGAAACAAGGATTATCACAGTGAAAGAAACTGACACTCTTCCTACCTATAGTTTTCTGTCCCTAGAAAAAATGTTTTTTTAAAGCACACTATAGCACAAGGAGAATTTCCCTCACTGTCCTTCCCTGTCCCTAGAAACAAGGATTATCACAGTGAAAGAAACTGACACTCTTCCTACCTATAGTTTTCTGTCCCTAGAAAAAATGTTTTTTTAAAGCACACTATAGCACAAGGAGAATTTCCCTCACTGTCCTTCCCTGTCCCTAGAAACAAGGATTATCACAGTGAAAGAAACTGACACTCTTCCTACCTATAGTTTTCTGTCCCTAGAAAAAATGTTTTTTTAAAGCACACTATAGCACAAGGAGAATTTCCCTCACTGTCCTTCCCTGTCCCTAGAAACAAGGATTCGCACAGTAAAACACACTGACACTCTCCCTACCTATAGTTTTCTGTCCCTAGAAAAAATGTTTTTTTAAAGCACACTATAGCACAAGGAGAATTTCCCTCACTGTCCTTCCCTGTCCCTAGAAACAAGGATTCGCACAGTAAAACACACAGACACTCTCCCTACCTATAGTTTTCTGTCCCTAGAAAAAATGTTTTTTTAAAGCACACTATAGCACAAGGAGAATTTCCCTCACTGTCCTTCCCTGTCCCTAGAAACAAGGATTCGCACAGTAAAACACACAGACACTCTCCCTACCTATAGTTTTCTGTCCCTAGAAAAAATGTTTTTTTAAAGCACACTATAGCACAAGGAGAATTTCCCTCACTGTCCTTCCCTGTCCCTAGAAACAAGGATTCGCACAGTAAAACACACTGACACTCTCCCTACCTATCCTTCTCTTTCCCTAAACCAGCCGTCACTAAATGGCGGCCCGCGGTCCGAGTCCGGACCGAGTGACGCTTCTGCCCGGACCGCCAGTATAATTAGAATAGTCAGCAAGCGTTGGTTTGCTGGGACCGCGGGTTTCCCCAGCAACCAGTGACGCTGCGTGCGTCCGCCCCCTGCTCCTCACCACAGGTCTCGGAGTTGACAGAAGACCAGCTCGCACTCATGGGTCGCGAGTAGGGGCGTGACGTCAAATGCGTGCCCGCCCCCTGCTGCTCGTGGTTCCCGGGTCCACTCCTTGCTCTCCTTGCGAGTAGGGGTGTGATGTCACGTGCGTGCCCCGCCCCCCTGCTGCTCGCGGTTCCCGGGTCCACTTCTGCCTCTCCTTGCGAGTAGGGGTGTGACGTCACGTCTGCGCCCCGCCCCCCTGCTACTTGTGGTTCCCGGGTCCTGGCTCTCCTTATTTCACAGCTTCCGCCCCTTTGGTATTTCACTTGTGCCCTCCTGCATTCAAGATATGTGGGCCACATGGTAATTGGTGATCACTAATGGGCATATTTTTATTGTGCACACTGCTGGGCATATGTTGTTAAAGGTCACGCTGATGGGCACCCTTTTTTATGTTAAGGGGCACTCTGATGGACACATTTTATTTTAAGGGGCATGCTGATGGGTATATTTTTAATGTGCACACTGATAGGCATATTTTGTTATTGGGCACACTGATGGACACATTTATTTTGTTGTGCCCATCAGAGTGCCCCTTAACATAAAATGTGCCCATCAGCGTGCACATTAAAAATATACCCATCAGCGTGCCCCATAAAAAAAAATGTGTCCATCAGAGTGCCCCTTAACATAAAAGGTGCCCATCAGCGTGACCCTTATTTTATGTTAAGGGGCACTCTGATGGGCATATTTTATTTTAAGAGCAACACTGATGGGCACATTTTGTATTAGTGGCACTCTGATGGGCAGATTTTATGCTAAGGGGCACGTTTTGTTGTGCCCATCAGAGTGCCCCTTAATATATAATGTGCCCATCAGGGTGCCCCTTAACATAAAGTTTGCCCATCAGAGTGTCCCTTAATATAAAATGTGCCCATGGGCACATTTTATGTTAAGGGGCACGCTGTTGGACATATTTTCTGTTAAGGGTCACTCTGATGGGCAAATTTTATGTTAAGGGGCACTCTGATGGGCAAATTTTATGTTAAGGGTCACTCTGATGGGTAGAGTTTTATGTTAAGGGACACACTGTTGGACATATTTTATGTTAAGGGGCACTCTGATGTGCAAATTTTATGTTAGGGGGCACGTTGTTGGACATATTTTATGTTAAGGGTTACTCTGATAGGCAAATTTTATGTTAAGGGAGACTCTGATGGGCAAATTTTATGTTAAGGGGCACGCTGTTGGACATATTTTATGTTAAGGGGCACTCTGATGGGCAAATTTTATGTTAAGGGGCACGTTTTGTTGTGCCCATCAGAGTGCCCCTTAATATAAATTGTGCCCATCAGGCTGCCCCTTAACATAAAATTTGCCCATTAGAGTGTCCCTTAATATAAAATTTTATGTTAAGGGGCACGCTGATGGGCACATTTTATGTTAAGGGGGACTCTGATGGAGACATCTGATGTAAGGAGGCACTTTGACGGGATGCCTGATGTAAATGAGCGCTGTGATGGGGACCCCTGATGTAAAGGGGCACTGTGATGGGGACACCTGATGTAAATGAGCGCTGTGATGGGGACCCCTGATGTAAAGGGGCACTGTGATGGGGACACCTAATGTAAATTAGCGCGGTGATGGGGACACCTAATGTAAAAAAAAGCTGTGATGGGGACCCCTGATGTAAAGGGGCACTGTGATGGGGACACCTGATGTAAATTAGCGCGGTGATGGGGACCCCTAATTTAAAGGGGTGCTGTGATGGGGACACCTGATGTAAAGAGGCACTGTGATGGGGACACCTGATTTAAAGGGGCGCTGTGATGGGGACACCTGATGTAAAGGGGCGCTGTGATGGGTACACCTGATGTAAAGGGGCACTGTGATGGGGACACCTGATTTAAAGGGGCGCTGTGATGGGGACACCTGATGGGGCACTGTGATGGGTACACCTGATTTAAAGGGGCACTGTGATGGGGACACCTGATGTAAAGGGGCACTGTGATGGGGACACCTGATGTAAAGGAGCACTGTGATGGGGACCCCTGATGTAAAGGAGCACTGTGATGGGGATACCTGATTTAAAAGAGCGCTGTGATGGGGACACCTGTGACTACAATCTTTCTGAGTCATATCACAGACTTGAGATTCGGACCTCGGCCCAAAGAAAATTTTGGCGACCGGACCTCCTTGAATTTTAATTCAGTACCCCTGCCCTAAACTAAAGGAATCCAGGTTAAGCAAGAAAAAATAAATGTCACTGTCCCTGCCTATGCTTCTCTTTCCCTGCTCCGGAACACACTACACTAGGCCGCCGTGCTGGCGGCCTTTTATAGTGTGGGGCGTGTACTAAACACCCTCAGCAATAATTGGCCACAGGCATCCTGCCTGTGGCCAATCATTGCTCTCCTCGCTGCCGGCGCTGTGATTGGCCAAGCATGCGGGGTCACAGTGCATGCTTGGCCAATCACAGCGCCTGGATGGCACTGCGATGGCGTAGTGCATTGTGGGCCGTTCGCGTCACTCGAATTAGGCGCGAACGGCCCAAATCGTTCGATCTTCGTCGAACGATCGAACAGCCGATGTTCGAGTCGAACGTATGTTTGACTCGAACACCGAGCTCATCCCTAGCGGTAATATGCACCTTACCGCTGACCGCCCTGTCCAGCGAGGCCAAGACATTGCCTTCCACATGCCGGTAGAGAGCCGGAATAGCCTTCCGTGAGAAAAAGTGGCGTTTGGGAACCTGCCACTGAGGAACCGCACATTGCACAAACTCACGGAAGGGGGCCGAGTCTACCAACTGAAAAGGCAGCAGTTGAAGTGCTAGCAATTTAGCCAAGCTAGCATTCAACCGCTGGGCATGTGGATGGCTGGGAGTGAACTTCTTTTGACGGTCCAGCAGCTGGGGCAGGGAAATTTGCCTGCTAGAATCGGACGTCGGTGTACTGCTAGCAGAGTGGCCGCAAGTACTTGGCTGTGACACACCTAATTCTACACCTTCATTCCTCTCAGTGCATGTTTCAGAGAGGACTGAAGTTATAGTGGGGTTGGAGATCCCAGCTGATGCGGTGCAAGGAGAGGTCCGCTTTGTTCTTTGGTGTGGGTCTTTGAGGTAGGCTTGCCAACGAGCTGCATGGCAGGTCAACATATGTCTGGTCAGGCATGTGGTACCCAAGCGGCTGATGTTTTGGCCACGCGATATACGCTTGAGACATATGTTGCAAACAGCAGCTGTGCGATCTGATGCACTAGCCTCAAAAAAGGCCCACACCAAAGAACTTTTTGAATGACGGGCAGAGGCAGCGCCCTGCACAGGCGGAGCTCTGCGGTGTGATTCCGTCGGTGTACTGCCCTTACGCTGGCCACCAAAGGGCATCCTGCCTCGTTGGAGATGTGCCTCCTCCTCATCCTCCTCCTCCTCCTCTCTCCTATTAGGCACCCACGTGGAGTCAGTGACCTCATCATCCCCTCCCTCCTCATCACTGGAGCCAATCTGGCAGTATGCTGCAGCTGCTGGAACATGACTGCCAGATTGGTGTCCTTCTTGAGCATCCCCTCTGTCTGCTCTCACGCTACTGCCTTCCTGTAGCTGGGTTTCATCATCAGACCCTTCGAAACGCTGGGCATCCTCCTGGAGCATGTACCCAACACTGTGCTCAAACAGTTCGGGGGACTCCTCAGGAGGAGGACATGGTGGGTCTAGGGAAGGAGTGACTGATGATGAGTCTGACATTGATACCAGGGAAGAGGACGCTTTGGCAGCTGCTTTGCCAGTACCCTGAGCCTGGGTGAGAGAGGATGAGGAGGAGGAGGAGGGCTTGGTCATCCACTCTACCAAGTCTTCGGCATGATGTGGCTCAACATGTCCAGCTGCCGAAAAGAAGGACAAGCGTGTCCCATGGCCATGTGCTGATGACAATGCACCGCGTCCACGACCAGCACTGTTGCCCCCAGACACAGAGCCTGCTTGCCCTCTTTTATTGCCTCCTGACTGTCTGCCTCTCCTTGTTTGCCTTCCAGACATTCTAATAGATGGCCTGCAGGGAGATGGGAAAAAAGCAATAAGGGCTACCTTCAGGTGTCCTTCTCTGTCCCTTTACTTAAGGATTTCTAAATATGGTTGAGGATGATTGCTTTTGCACAGAATAGCACAACGACAATTTCCCTGACTGTCCAAAAAACAAGGATTTCAAAGATGGTTGATGAGGAATGCTTTAGCACACTATAGCACAAGGAGAATTTCCCTCACTGTCCTTCCCTGTCCCTAGAAACAAGGATTATCACAGTGAAAGAAACTGACACTCTTCCTACCTATAGTTTTCTGTCCCTAGAAAAAATGTTTTTTTAAAGCACACTATAGCACAAGGAGAATTTCCCTCACTGTCCTTCCCTGTCCCTAGAAACAAGGATTATCACAGTGAAAGAAACTGACACTCTTCCTACCTATAGTTTTCTGTCCCTAGAAAAAATGTTTTTTTAAAGCACACTATAGCACAAGGAGAATTTCCCTCACTGTCCTTCCCTGACCCTAGAAACAAGGATTATCACAGTGAAAGAAACTGACACTCTTCCTACCTATAGTTTTCTGTCCCTAGAAAAAATGTTTTTTTAAAGCACACTATAGCACAAGGAGAATTTCCCTCACTGTCCTTCCCTGTCCCTAGAAACAAGGATTATCACAGTGAAAGAAACTGACACTCTTCCTACCTATAGTTTTCTGTCCCTAGAAAAAATGTTTTTTTAAAGCACACTATAGCACAAGGAGAATTTCCCTCACTGTCCTTCCCTGTCCCTAGAAACAAGGATTATCACAGTGAAAGAAACTGACACTCTTCCTACCTATAGTTTTCTGTCCCTAGAAAAAATGTTTTTTTAAAGCACACTATAGCACAAGGAGAATTTCCCTCACTGTCCTTCCCTGTCCCTAGAAACAAGGATTATCACAGTGAAAGAAACTGACACTCTTCCTACCTATAGTTTTCTGTCCCTAGAAAAAATGTTTTTTTAAAGCACACTATAGCACAAGGAGAATTTCCCTCACTGTCCTTCCCTGTCCCTAGAAACAAGGATTATCACAGTGAAAGAAACTGACACTCTTCCTACCTATAGTTTTCTGTCCCTAGAAAAAATGTTTTTTTAAAGCACACTATAGCACAAGGAGAATTTCCCTCACTGTCCTTCCCTGTCCCTAGAAACAAGGATTATCACAGTGAAAGAAACTGACACTCTTCCTACCTATAGTTTTCTGTCCCTAGAAAAAATGTTTTTTTAAAGCACACTATAGCACAAGGAGAATTTCCCTCACTGTCCTTCCCTGTCCCTAGAAACAAGGATTATCACAGTGAAAGAAACTGACACTCTTCCTACCTATAGTTTTCTGTCCCTAGAAAAAATGTTTTTTTAAAGCACACTATAGCACAAGGAGAATTTCCCTCACTGTCCTTCCCTGTCCCTAGAAACAAGGATTATCACAGTGAAAGAAACTGACACTCTTCCTACCTATAGTTTTCTGTCCCTAGAAAAAATGTTTTTTTAAAGCACACTATAGCACAAGGAGAATTTCCCTCACTGTCCTTCCCTGTCCCTAGAAACAAGGATTCGCACAGTAAAACACACTGACACTCTCCCTACCTATAGTTTTCTGTCCCTAGAAAAAATGTTTTTTTAAAGCACACTATAGCACAAGGAGAATTTCCCTCACTGTCCTTCCCTGTCCCTAGAAACAAGGATTCGCACAGTAAAACACACTGACACTCTCCCTACCTATAGTTTTCTGTCCCTAGAAAAAATGTTTTTTTAAAGCACACTATAGCACAAGGAGAATTTCCCTCACTGTCCTTCCCTGTCCCTAGAAACAAGGATTCGCACAGTAAAACACACTGACACTCTCCCTACCTATCCTTCTCTTTCCCTAAACTAAAGGAATCCAGGTTAAGCAAGAAAAAATAAATGTCACTGTCCCTGCCTATGCTTCTCTTTCCCTGCTCCGGAACACACTACACTAGGCCGCCGTGCTGGCGGCCTTTTATAGTGTGGGGCGTGTACTAAACACCCTCAGCAATAATTGGCCACAGGCATCCTGCCTGTGGCCAATCATTGCTCTCCTCGCTGCCGGCGCTGTGATTGGCCAAGCATGCGGGGTCACAGTGCATGCTTGGCCAATCACAGCGCCTGGATGACACTGCGATGACACTGCGATGGCGTAGTGCATTGTGGGCCGTTCGCGTCACTCGAATTAGGCGCGAACGGCCCAAATCCGATGTTCGAGCTCATCCCTAGCGGTAATATGCACCTTACCGCTGACCGCCCTGTCCAGCGAGGCCAAGGCATTGCCTTCCACATGCCGGTAGAGAGCCGGAATAGCCTTCCGTGAGAAAAAGTGGCGTTTGGGAACCTGCCACTGAGGAACCGCACATTGCACAAACTCACGGAAGGGGGCCGAGTCTACCAACTGAAAAGGCAGCAGTTGAAGCGCTAGCAATTTAGCCAAGCTAGCATTCAACCGCTGGGCATGTGGATGGCTGGGAGTGAACTTCTTTCGACGGTCCAGCAGCTGGGGCAGGGAAATTTGCCTGCTAGAATCGGACGTCGGCAGAGTGGCCGCAAGTACTTGGCTGTGACACACCTAATTCTACACCTTCATTCCTCTCAGTGCATGTTTCAGAGAGGACTGAAGTTATAGTGGGGTTGGAGATCCCAGCTGATGCGGTGCAAGGAGAGGTCCGCTTTGTTCTTTGGTGTGGGTCTTTGAGGTAGGCTTGCCAACGAGCTGCATGGCAGGTCAACATATGTCTGGTCAGGCATGTGGTACCCAAGCGGCTGATGTTTTGGCCACGCGATATACGCTTGAGACATATGTTGCAAACAGCAGCTGTGCGATCTGATGCACTAGCCTCAAAAAAGGCCCACACCAAAGAACTTTTTGAATGACGGGCAGAGGCAGCGCCCTGCACAGGCGGAGCTCTGCGGTGTGATTCCGTCGGTGTACTGCCCTTACGCTGGCCACCAAAGGGCATCCTGCCTCGTTGGAGATGTGCCTCCTCCTCCTCCTCCTCTCTCCTATTAGGCGCCCACGTGGAGTCAGTGACCTCATCATCCCCTCCCTCCTCATCACTGGAGCCAATCTGGCAGTATGCTGCAGCTGCTGGAACATGACTGCCAGATTGGTGTCCTTCTTGAGCATCCCCTCTGTCTGCTCTCACGCTACTGCCTTCCTCTAGCTGGGTTTCATCATCAGACCCTTCGAAACGCTGGGCATCCTCCTGGAGCATGTACCCAACACTGTGCTCAAACAGTTCGGGGGACTCCTCAGGAGGAGGACATGGTGGGTCTAGGGAAGAAGTGACTGATGATGAGTCTGACATTGATACCAGGGAAGAGGACGCTTTGGCAGCTGCTTTGCCAGTACCCTGAGCCTGGGTGAGAGAGGATGAGGAGGAGGAGGAGGGCTTGGTCATCCACTCTACCAAGTCTTCGGCATGATGTGGCTCAACATGTCCAGCTGCCGAAAAGAAGGACAAGCGTGTCCCATGGCCATGTGCTGATGACAATGCACCGCGTCCACGACCAGCACTGTTGCCCCCAGACACAGAGCCTGCTTGCCCTCTTTTATTGCCTCCTGACTGTCTGCCTCTCCTTGTTTGCCTTCCAGACATTCTAATGGATGGCCTGCAGGGAGATGGGAAAAAAGCAATAAGGGATACCTTCAGGTGTCCTTCTCTGTCCCTTTACTTAAGGATTTCTAAATATGGTTGAGGATGATTGCTTTCGCAAAGAATAGCACAATGACAATTTCCCTGACTGTCCAAAAAACAAGGATTTCAAAGATGGTTGATGAGGAATGCTTTAGCACAGTATAGCACAATGAGAATTTCCCTCACTGGCCTTCCCTGTCCCTACAAACAAGGTTTAGCACAGTAAAACACACTGACACTCTCCCTACCTATAGTTTTCTGTCCCTATAAAAAATGTTTTTTTAAAGATGGTTGATGATGAATGCTTTAGCACAGTATAGCACAATGAGAATTTCCCTCACTGTCCTTCCCTGTCCCTACAAACAAGGTTCAGCACAGTAAAACACACTGACACTCTCCCTACCTATAGTTTTCTGTCCCTATAAATTTTTTTTTTTAAAGATGGTTGATGATGAATGCTTTAGCACAGTATAGCACAATGAGAATTTCCCTCACTGTCCTTCCCTGTCCCTACAAACAAGGTTTAGCACAGTAAAACACACTGACACTCTCCCTACCTATAGTTTTCTGTCCCTATAAAAAATGTTTTTTTAAAGATGGTTGATGATGAATGCTTTAGCACAGTATAGCACAATGAGAATTTCCCTCACTGTCCTTCCCTGTCCCTACAACCAAGGTTTAGCACAGTAAAACACACTGACACTCTCCCTACCTATAGTTTTCTGTCCCTATAAATTATTTTTTTTAAAGATGGTTGATGATGAATGCTTTAGCACAGTATAGCACAATGAGAATTTCCCTCACTGTCCTTCCCTGTCCCTACAAACAAGGTTTAGCACAGTAAAACACACTGACACTCTCCCTACCTATAGTTTTCTGTCCCTATAAAAAATGTTTTTTTAAAGATGGTTGATGAGGAATGCTTTAGCACAGTATAGCACAATGAGAATTTCCCTCACTGTCCTTCCCTGTCCCTACAAACAAGGTTTAGCACAGTAAAACACACTGACACTCTCCCTACCTATAGTTTTCTGTCCCTATAAAAAATGTTTTTTTAAAGATGGTTGATGATTAATGCTTTAGCACAGTATAGCACAATGAGAATTTCCCTCACTGTCCTTCCCTGTCCCTACAAACAAGGTTTAGCACAGTAAAACACACTGACACTCTCTCTACCTATAGTTTTCTGTCCCTATAAATTTTTTTTTTTAAAGATGGTTGATGATGAATGCTTTAGCACAGTATAGCACAATGAGAATTTCCCTCACTGTCCTTCCCTGTCCCTATAAACAAGGTTTAGCACAGTAAAACACACTGACACTCTCCCTACCTATAGTTTTCTGTCCCTATAAAAAAAGTTTTTTTAAAGATGGTTGATGATGAATGCTTTAGCACAGTATAGCACAATGAGAATTTCCCTCACTGTCCTTCCCTGTCCCTACAAACAAGGTTTAGCACAGTAAAACTCACTGACACTCTCCCTACCTATAGTTTTCTGTCCCTATAAAAAATGTTTTTTTAAAGATGGTTGATGATGAATGCTTTAGCACAGTATAGCACAATGAGAATTTCCCTCACTGTCCTTCCCTGTCCCTACAAACAAGGTTTAGCACAGTAAAACACACTGACACTCTCCCTACCTATAGTTTTCTGTCCCTATAAAAAAAGTTTTTTTAAAGATGGTTGATGATGAATGCTTTAGCACAGTATAGCACAATGAGAATTTCCCTCACTGTCCTTCCCTGTCCCTACAAACAAGGTTTAGCACAGTAAAACACACTGACACTCTCCCTACCTATAGTTTTCTGTCCCTATAAAAAATGTTTTTTTAAAGATGGTTGATGAGGAATGCTTTAGCACAGTATAGCACAATGAGAATTTCCCTCACTGTCCTTCCCTGTCCCTACAAACAAGGTTTAGCACAGTAAAACACACTGACACTCTCCCTACCTATAGTTTTCTGTCCCTATAAAAAATGTTTTTTTAAAGATGGTTGATGATGAATGCTTTAGCACAGTATAGCACAATGAGAATTTCCCTCACTGTCCTTCCCTGTCCCTACAAACAAGGTTTAGCACAGTAAAACACACTGACACTCTCCCTACCTATAGTTTTCTGTCCCTATAATTTTTTTTTTTTAAAGATGGTTGATGATGAATGCTTTAGCACAGTATAGCACAATGAGAATTTCCCTCACTGTCCTTCCCTGTCCCTACAAACAAGGTTTAGCACAGTAAAACACACTGACACTCTCCCTACCTATAGTTTTCTGTCCCTATAAAAAAAGTTTTTTTAAAGATGGTTGATGATGAATGCTTTAGCACAGTATAGCACAATGAGAATTTCCCTCACTGTCCTTCCCTGTCCCTACAAACAAGGTTTAGCACAGTAAAACACACTGACACTCTCCCTACCTATAGTTTTCTGTCCCTATAAAAAATGTTTTTTTAAAGATGGTTGATGATGAATGCTTTAGCACAGTATAGCACAATGAGAATTTCCCTCACTGTCCTTCCCTGTCCCTACAAACAAGGTTTAGCACAGTAAAACACACTGACACTCTCCCTACCTATAGTTTTCTGTCCCTATAAAAAAAGTTTTTTTAAAGATGGTTGATGATGAATGCTTTAGCACAGTATAGCACAATGAGAATTTCCCTCACTGTCCTTCCCTGTCCCTAGAAACAAGGTTTAGCACAGTAAAACAGACTGACACTCTCCCTACCTATCCTTCTCTTTCCCTAAACTAAAGGAATCCAGGTTAAGCAAGAAAAAAAAATGTCACTGTCCCTGCCTATGCTTCTCTTTCCCTGCTCCGGAACACACTACACTAGGCCGCCGTGCTGGCGGCCTTTTATAGTGTGGGGCGTGTACTAAACACCCTCAGCAATAATTGGCCACAGGCATCCTGCCTGTGGCCAATCATTGCTCTCCTCGCTGCCGGCGCTGTGATTGGCCAAGCATGCGGGGTCACAGTGCATGCTTGGCCAATCACAGCGCCTGGATGACACTGCGATGGCGTAGTGCATTGTGGGCCGCGAATTAGGCGCGAACGGCCCAAATCGTTCGTTGTTCGGCGAACGATCGAACAGCCGATGTTCGAGTCGAACGTATGTTCGACTTGAACACCGAGCTCATCCCTAGTCATTATCTCCTCCCCAACCATAGGATACCTGTTGGTCTCCCAATAACCTTCAGCCTTCAGATGTACTGTTTCTCCCAGAAACTTTCAGATGTCTAGAGTCACCCTATAAATTGGGGGGTCACCAGCTCTCCCCAAACAATGGGACATCTACAACTTCCCCCATTAGCCTTCAGACATCTACTGCCCCCCCCCCCCAATAAATGTAGGTCATTAGCTTCTCCTTATCACGGGCCACATATTAGTTTCCCAATAACCTTCAGACATCTACTGGTCCCCCAATAACCTTCAGACATTTACTGAATCCCCCAAAAACATTTAAACATCTACTGGTCCCCCCAATACACGTAGGAGGTCTTTGTTTTTCACCAACCATAGGATACCCGTTGGTCTCCCAATAACCTTCAGATATGTACTGGTCCCCCCAGTAACCTTCAGACATTTAGCGTCACCCCATAAACGTAGAGGGTCACAGGCCCCCCTATAATCATGGGACATCTACAGTATATCTTCCCTGAATAAAGTTCAGACATCTACTGGTCCCTCCAATAAATGTAGGAGGTCATTAGCTTCTCCTTAGCCATGGGATACCTATTAGTTTCCCAATACCCTTCAGACATCTACTGGTCCCCCCAATAACCTTCAAATCCTTTATTAGTTCCCCCAATAACCTTCAAACATCTACTGGGCCCCCAATAATCTTCAGACATCCACTGGTCCCCCCAATAATCTTCAGACATCCACTGGTCCCCCAATAATCTTCAGACATCTACTGGTCCCCCCAATAACCGTCATACCTTGATTGGTTCCCCCTAATAACCTTCAGACATCTACTGGTCCCCCCAATAACTTTCAGACATCTACTGGTCCCACCCAAAACATCTAGGAGGTAATTTTCTCCTCCCTAACCATGGGATACATTTTTGGTCTCCCAATAACCTTCAGACATGTACAGGTCCCTCCAATTACCTTCAGATCTTGATTGATTCCCCCCAATAACCTTCAGACATTTGCTTAATCCCCAAAAACATTCGGAAACCTGGTCCCCCCAATAACCTTCAGACATTTACTGGATCCCCAAAAAACATTCGGACAACTATTCCCCCCAATACATTTAGGGGGTCTTTAGCTTGTCCCTAACCATAGAATACCTGTTGGCCCCCCATAACCTTTAGACGTGTACTGGTCCCCCACTAAATGTAGGGGGTATTTCCCAATGGCACCCCCACTTGTCTGCAAAAGATCAGAGCATGTTGGCTACAGGTGCAGGAATTCTCGCATAGATGGAAACCAAGCCTTAGAATAAGGTTGGAGGGGTAAAACTGCAGCTCATCAGTTTTTACCCCCCCCATTTTTAAATGTAAAGTAGGCACTTACATGGGCAGTTGTGCCATGATTTTACCACCCTCTCACCATCCATGTAACAATGGGCATGTAGCTGCTCGGGACTGTACACCCACCACAATGCATTGTGTCGCATCTGCGGCAAGAATAAAAGCAGCATGTCGCATTGGGCGGGCGGAAATGCTGCTGAACATGACCCATTTAAGTGAATTGGCGCCGCGCCACATCTGCCCTGCAAATGCATGTTATACACTCAGTTGCAGTGTGGTAGTGCGGCATTTACGGGGTTAAAGCAGGCAGTGAGGAAGATGACATATCACCTCCTCACCATCTGTCAAGCGCCTCTGAAAAGCGATCAACCTTGGAATGAGATTCTGCATGTTGAGTGCAGTCAGGCATAGGAGACGAGCTGAAAAACACTCAAGTGTGAATAGGAGGCTTGGGGGCCCTACACTGTGCATTTTAAAGCTGAACTCCAGACCCCAAAACATTCCTTATCGTTCATTTCTCAATAGTCACAAAACATATAAATCCACTTTGTGTGCACCAAATGCCTTTTCAAACCCAGATTTTACCTTGTAAAATTAGCAGTAATGTCATCACTGGGCTGTACATAGTCTGTGCAGAGAACAGAGCTGTGGGAGGGGCTCAGCAGGCTCCACCCTCTACAGGCTGCCTGCAGAAAACAACAGGAGGGGGCGGAGTCAAGACCAGTCACCCTGCACAAGGGAAAAGAGCAGAAGGTGAGCGGTCTTTATTACAGGAAGTTCCTGCTCAGAGGGAAAGTCTCACAACTGGATTACTGCACAGATCTGGAGGAAATACACAAAGCACACCAACATTCAGGTCCCATTCACACTTCGCATTGTGGGAATTCTCATTCCCACTCACGATGCCACATGTCACACATAAGGGCAGCTCGTTCACTCGCCTCTGCGCATTTGTCTCCTAATTGCAAAAAAAATTGCACAAGATAATAAATGGCACCTAAACACATGTTTTGCATCGACTACCGCGCAATTTGAAATCATGGGCAGAATCGCAGCGATTCCGCCCACAACTCCAAATCGCAAGGTATGAATGGAACCTCAAGGAAGAATTCACAAATGTGTTTAGATCATTTTTGCTTTTCCCAGGCTAGGTATATATTTGTCCATTGCCAGAATTACACACGTTCATACAACGCACAAAAAACGCATACGCTTTTTGCAGCCATGTTGTGGCCTGTACCATCAAGTCTTAAAAGCGCTCCAACACACCTTGCTAATGAACGTGCTTTTGCGCACATCAAAAACATCCATACATCTACTGGCCCCTCAATAATGTTAGGACATCTACTGGTTCCCCCAATTTATGAAGGAGGTCTTTAGCTCCTCACTAACCATAGGATACTCTGTTGGTCTCCCAATAACCTTCGGACATCTACTGGTCCCCCCAATAAATGTAGGAGGTCATTAGTTCCTCCCTAACCATGGGACACCTATAAGTTTCTCGATAACCTTAAGACATCCACAGGTCGCCCAATTACCTTCAGATATCTACTGGTCCCCCCAATAACCTTCAGACATCTACTGGTCCCCCCAAAGATCTTTAGACATGTACTGGTCCCCCCAAAGATCTTTAGACATGTACTGGTCCCCCCAAAGATCTTCAGACATGTACTGGTCCCCCAAAGATCTTTAGACATGTACTGGTCCCCCCAAAGATCTTCAGACATGTACTGGTCCCCCCAAAGATCTTTAGACATGTACTGGTCCCCCCAAAGATCTTCAGACATGTACTGGTCCCCCCAAAGATCTTTAGACATGTACTGGTCCCCCCAAAGATCTTTAGACATGTACTGGTCCCCCCAAAGATCTTCAGACATGTACTGGTCCCCCCAAAGATCTTTAGACATGTACTGGTCCCCCCAATAATCTTCAGACATGTACTGGTCCCTCCAGTAAATGTAGGAGGTTATTAGCGCTTTCCTAACCATGGGACACCTATTAGTTTCCCAACAACCTTCAGACATCTACAGGTCCCCCCAATATCCTTCAGACATCTAGAGTCACCCCATAAACATAGGGGGTCACATCTACAGGCCCCCAAGATTCCTAAGACATTTACTGGATCCCCAAAACACTCAGACATCTATTGGCCACCCAATAATCTTCGAACATCTACTGGTCCTCCCAATAAATGCAGGAGCCATTTGGTCCTCACTGACCATGGGGAACCTATTAGTTTTCCAATAACCTTTAGACATCTACAGGTCCCCTCAATATCCTTCAGACATCTACAGGTCCCCCCAATAATCTTCAGACATCTACAGGTCCCCCCAATAACCTTCAGACATCTACAGGTCCCCCCAATAACTTTCAGACATCTACAGGCCCCCCCAATAACCTTCAGACATTTACTGGATCCCCCAAAACATCCAGACATCTATTGGCCCCTCAATAATCTTCGGACATCTACTGGTCCCCCCAATACACGTATTATTATTATATAGGATTCATATAGCGCCAACAAATTGCGCACCGCTTTACAACGTGAGGGCAGACCATAAAGTTACAAAACAATTCAGAATTGAACGTAGGAGGTCTCTAGCTCCTTCCTAACCATAGGATACCTGTTGTTCCCCATATAACCTTTGTGGCTCTGAAAATACACCATGTGTTTGGTTGCTGTGCAATTAAAAACAAAGAGTTATGCACATCTTTTGTGCAATTTGTGCATATAAGGCAGCCAAAGGAAATTAATGGGTTGACTTAGACGCAATGCACAAAATTGCACAAAACCATGCACACTCCGTTGCACCTACAAGTTGCAATACACTAAAATGTATGCGTCAAGCTCCCCATAATAAACTAGTGTCTGTGCATTGCATTTAAAAAAACAATACATCTGTTTTTTCCTGCATTTTACTGCATTGGAAGTCCAATAGAAGTCAGTGGCAGAGCATCAAAATGGCTGCGTCCGCTGTTTGCACTCACTGCATGTAAATGTATATGTAAAATGCGTACAGTGTACAGAAAAGATTTTGCGCCGGATCTTGCTGGCATCAGGATCCTACATAATCTCATATGGTTGTGTGCATGGGCCCCAAGGGCTCTTCACACAGGCGGCCTAAGGAGCAGTAAAGCCAAGTGGTTGAGATGAGATTTTACTGCTCACCTAAAAGCCACTCAGAGCTGTATACATGCCACAGTAAAAAAAAAACGTACCTCCTTTGGGTTCAATGGGCGGTACTGCCACCAAGCACAACCCATTCAAGTGAATTATACGGCCATGCCACAACCGCGAGCAAAACGCTTGACTTGTAGTTGCGGAATGGTATTTACAATACAAAATCCACATTCGGCTGTCTTAAAAAAAATGGCATTTAGCATTGGATTGCTTTTCAGAGGGGCAGCAAGGGCGACCATCCATGTGAACGAGTCCCAGTGCTTCAATCCAGCAACAAATTGGTTAATTACATTGTAAGAAATGCAACAATTGTTACAATGCAGTCACTGGGCTTCTAAAACTCAAGGTTAAGGAAGCATCTATGTCAGGCTTTCTCAACCTTTTAACCCTAGAGGAACCCCAAAAATAATTTTCATGTCTCGAGGAACCCTTACTAAAACCAAATCATCAGGGCTCAATAGGAACAATGCTCCTTATATTGGTGGTCAATAGGAAGAATGTCCCCCTTTAAGTGGTGTTTAGAATGCCATCCTTAAAGACAGCTAAAGAGATATTTGGTGTCATGCTGCTGGCTTTGCTAAGTGGTGCTGAACTTTGAACTCTGTAGGCATCATCAAATAGTCCTTAATTTAGGTCAAATAGGTGGTTCATCAGCCACAGCTCAAGGAACCCCTAGCAACCTCTGGAGGAACTCCAGGGTTCCACGGAACCCTGGTTGAGAATGGCTGATCTATGTGATAGAGCAGGGGTCTCCAAACTTTCTAAACAAAGGGCCAGAAGAGAACTGTTGCTGGAGTGAAGGACTCAAAGAGAGGGGCGGCCCATTCATTAAGGCGCCACTCCCCCGTCCATCACCGCCTCCCCTATCCATGCGTCCGGCCCCTTTCAGGACCAGTAGCGGCTGGTGCTCAAAATTTTTTTGGGGGGGCAAACAAACTGAAAAAAAAAAAAAACATCCATTGCAGCCACTGTGCCCATCGGTTGCCGCCACTGTGCCCATCAAACGCAGCCACTGTGCCCATCAATTCCCGCCATTTTGCCCCATCAAATGCCGCCAGTTTGCACCCTCAAATAATGCCAGTTTCCCCATCAAATGCAGCCAGTTTCCCCTCAAATGCAGCCAGTTTGCCCCCCGCCTGGCACTTACCTTTCTGGGGTCAGCGCCGTCCTCCTCCATGCTCCCTCCGAATCCTCAATGTCTTCTCCCATCGTCGATGTCATCTCTGCTCGCCTGTTGCTTCAGCCAATCAGGTGACAGGTAACCAGACCCGGTGCACCTGATTGGCTGAGAGGCAGGTCAGTGTTAGGGAAGCGATTCCTCAACACAGCAATGTTTAACCATTTGGAAGCCGGTTAGAGCCCACAGGCTCTAATCAGGCGCTTCCAAAACACACCCACCGCTGTAATTCAGATGGCCGGCGCCCCCCAGGGGGCCGGACACCTGATTAGTGGGCGGCAGCGGCGACAATACATAGATTCATGAAATGCATGAATCTATCTATTGTTGAGTGACGGGTGCAGGAGAGAGGGGGTGGCGCTCCTGCGCCCACTATGGACGCACCGCCACCACTGTTCAGGAGACCGGCGCATAGATTCCAATGCGGAGCGGCTGTTTTTTTGGAGCACCTATTAAAGCCAGAGGCTCTAATAGACTTCAATATAGGGTGGGCTCGGGTCGCAGAGAGTGCGCTTCGAGCCCACCCAGGTGTGTTACAACAGCGAATCAATATTCGCTGTTGTAACACTGAGCCAATCAGGAAGCAGGGTTTGACACCGGTCACCCGTTTGGCTGTAAGGACAGGCGATCCTATTGGACACCCAGGAGGAGGAGAGGACACTCTGAGCCGAGCCACTGCACCAGGCTGCCTGCCACTCACCACGATGGGGTAAGTGCCGGACCAAATGGGTAAACAGCGGGGCCGGGTGCCACGGGTGCCACTCTTGGGTTGGGGTGTTTGTTTGCCGCCCCCCAAAAAAAAACAGCAGCCACCACTGCTCAAAGAGCAGCACTAGAGTGCAGTACTACTTTGTAGGCCCATTAAAGCCTCGTACACACACACTTCGATTTTCAGACGACCGAAGGGAGTTTTTTTTTGTTGCATGCTAGTCTCATGTGGAAAGTGAAGAGGTTTCTCACAATACGAAAATTTTCGTACGACAGAATACAACATCGGAAGTGATGTAACGTGTTAAGTAGTTTTGTGTGTATTCTTTCGTTTCTGAGCATGCGTAGTCTTGCTCTTACGATTTTTTTCGTATGGAAACCGTACTAATGAAATGAAAATCAGACATTGAGTTCTCATGCGACAACATTTTTTATAGTCTGCACATCCAGCTTTTGTCTGACGAAAAAGCGAAATCGGTTGTCGAAAGCATCGTACTAATGATCCGAAAATCGTCAGACAGCTCGATCGTATGAATTTTTCCATCCAATTTTTGTATCGTGTGTACGAGGCCTTAAGACTACTGTGTTACAGTAATGTGCGCGTTACTGCTCCACGTTACAAGCGCTGCTGCATTGTGTCGCCATTCATTTTGAAAGGTACCCCAAAACACTAGAGCAGTGGTTCTCAACCTGGGGGTCGGGACCCCCCTCGGGGTTGAATGATGATTTGCCAGGGGTCACAATATCCTGGGCTGTTCCTGGCTCTCCCAGCCTTTTTGCAGCCACCCAGCTGGGCTGTTCCTGGAGCCCACAGCTGCCCACTCAGCCTCTTCGCAGCCGCCCATTCAGTTCAGAGCATGGCTGGGGGGCAGAGACTAGAGGTTAGCTGACTGCTGAGGAATGTGAAGTCGGAGGGGCTGGAGGAGACCCTATCTCCTGATTTCGGCAGAGGTGTCACTGCTATGAGACACCACAAAGTTGGAGACACAGTGAGTAACACTACCTGTAATTAGAGTTGCCATTAAAATCCCCACTACAGTTCTCAGATCAGCAGATGACCTTTATCAAGAGCACCTAAGTTGGCTGATCAGAACTCCCCCCCCCCCCAACATTGCCACTCATCATAGGTGTGCCCAGCCTATTGCATTAGGGTGTGTACCCGAAAACTCAAACACACATGCAGTGTCAGTGGAGCAGCGGACGGTGTCATAGATTGGTGGCAGTAGGGCAGTGGGCAGAGTCAGTAGTTTTTATTTTGATTATTTTATTTTTGATTATTTAAAAAAATATATATATATTATTTATTTCGCTCTTTTTTTTAGGAGCCCTGTTAGGGGGCTTTGGTGAAATATCAGGGGTCTAAACAGGGGGAATCTGCACTACACCGGGTGATTAGGGTGTGCCCAGACACACCTGGCACACCCTGTGCGCACACCTATGCCACTCATCCCCACCCCCCCCCCCCCTCACCACCAAGGAGTAGGAGAAGGAATACAAATAGAGAATACATTGAATGGAGAGGAAAAGAGGGGGAGGAACAAAGAAAAAGGGAGAGAAAGAACAAGAAAAATGGCCAGAGAGAGGGATGGGGGGGAAAAAAAAGAAATTAGCATAAAGAGATAAAAGGGAAAGAAAGGAGAACAAAGAGAATGAGTGGTACATCCTAAAATGTCCCATAAGGGGTTTTATTACTGTACGAGTGGAAGGGACTCAGGGAGCGCTAAATGTCCGTGGGTTAGGGGTGAAAATTGCTTGTCTTGCCTTGGGTGGGGACAACCCACTCTGCGAAAATAATTTTACTGTTAGGGGTCCCCACAACTTGGGAAATTTTGTCAAGGGGTCACGGCACTCGAAAGGTTGAGAACCACTGATCTAGAGCAATGCACATATCTTCGCATTACAAATTTTGTGATACAATAAAACCTTGGATTGCGAGCATAATTCATTCCAGAAACATGCTTGTAATCCAAAGCACTTGTATATCAAAGCAAGTTTCCCTATAAGAAATAATGGAAACTCAGATGATTCGTTCCACAACCATTTATTCATAAATCCTTCAGTTTATAGTCCATATAAAATGATTATAGCAATGTGATAGGTTGTGTAACCATAAAATGTCCATCCACAAATGGAAGCCTCCACAAGGGGATTAAAAGCAAAATCCAGCAGGAGCTCCAGAGTATAAAAGAGAAGAGAGGCGCCTCTAAGTGTAGTAATATGGTTACATTTAATGAAGGTACAACATTTAGCAACTCACATGGTTGACGATTAAAAGAGGCACATCTAAGTATGCAGGCATCCGGGGTAAAGCTATCCACATAGATCATCCCCCGCACCGCCGACTCTCACCGCAGTCTGCAATCGTGACCGGGAAGACTACCCTGCAGTAGAGCGATTAAACCGCTCATGGACCACAGCGTGGAAGGAACGACATCGATGGCGGTGCGGGGGATGGTCTATGTGGACAGCTTTACCCCGGATGCCTACATACTTAGATGTGCCTCTTTTAATTATCAACCATGTGAGTTGCTGAATGTTGTACCTTCAATAAATGTAACCATATTGCTACACTTAGAAGCGCCTCTCTTCTCTTTTATACTCAGTTGTGACATGACGCTACTTGTATATTAAGACATCGCTTGTATAGCAAGTCAAAATTAAAAAAATAAAAAGTTGCTTGTGTAGCGACCTCACCCCTTCTTCTTCTCGGCTTGTTGTCTCGTCTAGGGGGAGTATGGGAGGAGGGATGCGGTACACTACGGCCTATGTCCTCTTTTGGATAGAGGTGAAGGCCAGACCCTATTTTACCATCGGGTCGTGTGCATAACCCAGAGCCAAGTCTTTTCTGTAAGTGACCCCCTCTGCTCCCAGTAACTGGAGTTCCACACCACTGAAAAGGTCCAACTTGTATTTATTCTCCAACAGCAATAAATCGTCATTTAGCACAGACAGGTTGTAACCAAAGAAACAGTTCAGTATAGGTGGGGAGTAGGTTGAGGCACAATCCCTATATAGAATCAACCATTGTGGTGTCACCAACGGTTATGGCGTACAGTCGCTGCCACCGACTGTGTAGAACAGAGAGTGAATTACCTTCGCTAAGCGCAGCCCCTGTCCGAGGGAAGACATCCTTCCAAGAGAGTTACCAGAGGCCCCGCCGTCACCAGCAATGCTGCACCGGACTGTTCGGAGGGGTTACGCTCCCTGGCCTCCTCATCTCAGACTCAGGCACCCAAGGCTTTAGGGCCCCTCGGATTCCTCCACCCTTTCGGGACCCAGTTGAAGGCACCGGGCCCCAGGCCTCCTCAATAGTACCTCACCCCAGGCTAAAGGTGCCTGGGATGGACTCCATCTCCCGCTCCGGCCAGGTCAAGGGCACCTGGGCCTGGAACTCCGGAACGCCGGCACCCAGGCTGAAGGTGCCTGGGCGCGACTCTGACCTCCAACTCTGAACCCCCCTTCCGGGTGTCCGCCCCCCTTTATCTCCTCTCCCCAGCGTCACAGCAGGTTCCCCTGCCCCGCTGCACCACCGCCGGAAGAGGACAAAAAGGGCACAGCACTGCAGTGAGGGTTCAACCCCGGCCCATGCGACAGCGCCACCCACAGGCCGAAGGGAACCTCACACCACCAGAGTCCTCCATGAACAACAAACTCCCTAACAATCAGTGCATCTGGGTTACACTACGACTCAGATGCCTCCCCTAAATTCAAATACCTGCTACACTTGTCTTGCAAAACGCTCTCAAACCAAGGTTTTACTGTACATCCCTTTTCTAGGATTTTTAGGTGCATTGGCAACAATGCAACCCTTGTTAATGTGACATAATGATTTATGGCACTACAAAAATGTAAATGGTCCCATGAACTCTATTTTTTTAAATAGGAGGAAGGGAGTGGAGCATTTAAAAGGAAAAAACTGGAGATCTGATTTTAACATTTTAAGCTTTATTTATACAAATGAGAAAGTGTTGAAGTCCTCTTCGCTAATCATTACTACTTATGGAATGTTGGTATCTCATGGATCTCCGGGTTATAAAAGCACACCCTCTTTCTTCCAGCCTTCCAAGATGAGTAGAGGGACACCTTTTACCACACCCGCTGATCACACGGACCATGACAAATTACAGCGCCAGAATGATCAACTCCTGTCCCTTTTGTAACCAAAGCCATAATCTGAAAGAAGAATGAAAGGTTTAGTACACTAGAAACTCAGCGTTATTAAACCCAAAAATGTAATATAATGCAGGTTACCAATCATTATATGTGGTGGCTGCATTCGTTTTCTGTTCTTTAGCTTTTCTCCCCTCTGCTTTCATCTGGTGATCTGGTCAGTAACACACCAGTGTTTTTTGTTGACAAAAGTATTTTCGTCATAGCTTTCATCAGCTGCATGTTTTCAGTGACGAAAACTTAACGAAAATAAAATTTGAATTAGGTCAGTTGACAAAAAATATGACGAAAATCAATTTCAATTTTGGCCTTGTTAATTTTGTCGGTGAAAATATTTTTGTAGACAAAATGAAGGTGTTACCAAACCCACAACAGTAAAATCAGTCTGTATATGCAGTAAAGCATGATTGTTATACTCACTGTGGAACCGAAGGGGTTAATCCTCTGCATTGTGTAAAAAGGCTGTTTGATCCTGTCTCCTCTGATCCTCCCCTTCTTCCACTGTCCCCAATGTATCTCCTGATAGTACAGAGGCTAGGGGGCAGCCTGCACATGCTCAGTTTGGTGTGTATTGCTAGAGAGTTCTTTTTTTCTTGGGAGGGTGCATGTGATCAGCACAGGGCCAATCAGCACTGTCCAGAGAGAGGGTCAGGGGTCCTGCAGCCTCATAGGACAATCGGAGGAGAATGAAAACTCCTCCTACAAGCTTTAACCAGACACTGATAGAACTCACAAGACTGCTATATACTACTGAGAAAAGATATTTAAAAGTTTATATTTACTAAAACTATTGCATTTCCATGTTCTGTGTACTGTGGGAGACCAGCTATAGTGAATGCAGGCTCCTGGGTTTAGTAACACTTTAACACTGCTGCCTTATGCCGCGTACACACGATCGTTTTTAATGTCATTTTCCAAAACTACGTTTTTCTCAACGTGATTTTTCTTGTTTCCTCTCAACCCTGTCTTGCATACACACGTTCATTAAAAAAAACGCTTGAGCAAAGTGCAGTGACGTACAACACATACGACGGCACTATAAAGGGGAAGTTCAGTTCGAATGGCGCCACCCTTCATGTTAGTAAACTTTGTTGAGCGACGATTCGCGCTTTTCAGCCTCGTGCTTTTCAGTCCGTTACAGCGTGACGAATGTGCTATCTCCATTACGAACGCTAGTTTTACCAGAACGAGTGCTCCCGTCTCATACTTGATTCTGAGCATGCGCGTTTTTTTTCCCCTCGTAAAAGCATACACACTACCGTTTTTCACGTCGTTAATAAAAACGACGTGAAAAACAACGTGAAAAAATAGAGCATGTTCTCATTTTTTTAGGCCATTTTTCACGTCGTTAAAAATGCTCTGGAGCCTACACACGATCGTTTTTAATGCCCAATTTAAAAAATGGCATTTTTAACTACGTGAAAAACGATTGTGTGTATGGGGCATTATGCACTCCCTCACTCCCTTTTACTTTGCCATCCCCACTTGCCAGTCACCTCCCCATCCCAAAGCAGATTACACAGCACATCGCTTGTGCTGTGTAATCTGCCCCCCTCTAAACTGTAAAAAAAAAAACTGAACTTGCCACTTCCTGTATGCCCTCTCTGCACTGACCACAAAAAGCAGAGCTGCTCCACCCTGATCACCGTGGTCAGAGTATGTCCCTCCGTCATACCTATCTGTCTCCTCTGCTCTTCTCTCTCCCCCCTCACCCCCTCCTTCCTGCCTGTCATCCCCCTCTGTGTCTGTCTCCCGCCTCCCCCCGCCGCTATTCTTGTAAAATAAAATCCAAAATTTGTCACTGCCAGCCTCTCTATTAGAGGCTGGCATAGCACACTATGTCAGTAGTTTTCAAAAACAAGTGTTCTAAATACCCAGTTTGATCTGTCTTCAGGTCGGGTCACGTGACTCGTGGCTGCTTTACAGCTCCGATATATGGTGTCTGCGAAGGAGACGAGTGGCCACGTGATCTCCCCCGGCCAACGTCAGAGGGAGATCATGGTTCCTCCCGCAGAAGAAATCCATCAGAGCTGTAAAGCAGCCGCGAGTCATGTGACCGGCCTGAAGACAGATCAAACTGGGTATTTAGAATGCTCGTTTTTTTAAACGACTGTAATATTGTGCTATTGTGCGCCGTTTAGGAGATATTTCACTTGTAGTCCGCCAAAAATGTTAACGGCGCATGCGCGGGGAAGAAACAAAACTAAGTGCTGTTTCTTCCCTAGCCTGTGCCGTTAATGGCGGCTCCCTTGCGCATGCGCGGGAGTGACGTCAAGCGGCTCCGGCGAATCACAGAGCCGGAGTCCGCGGCCCGGAAGGAAGAGGGGCCAGAAGATGGACGCTGCCTACACAGGGGACATTGCTGGATTATTTTGCAGGTAAGTGGCACATAATGGGCTAGGGGTTTACTTCCTCTTTAACAAACCCTTTAAGTTTGACCATGTATTGCACTACCACATACACTATATTGTCAAAAGTATTGGGACACCTGCCTTTACACGCACATGAACTTTAATGGTATCCCAGTCTTAAGCCGTAGGGTTCAATATTGAGTTGGTCCACCCTTTGCAGCTATAACAGCTTCAACTCTTCTGGGAAGGCTGTCCACAAGGTTTAGGAGTGTGTCTATGGGAATGTTTGACCATTCTTCCAGAAACACATTTGTGAGGTCAGGCACTGATGTTGGATGAGAAGGCCTGGCTTGCAGTCTCCGCTCTAATTCATCCCAAAGGTGTTCTACTGGGTTGAGGTCAGGACTCTGTGCAGGCCAGTCAAGTTCCTTCACGCCAAACTTGTTTAACCATGTAATTATGAACCTTACTTTGTGCACTAGTCCAAATCATTTGGTGGAGGGGGAATTATGGTGTGGGGTTGTTTTTGAGGGGTTGGGCTTGGTTCCAGTGAAGGGAACTCTTAAGGTGTCAGCATACCAAGATATTTCATGCTATCAACTTTGTGAGAACAGTTTGGGGATGGCCCCTTCCTGTTCCAACATGACTGCGCACCAGTGCACAAAGCAAGGTCCATAAAGACATGGATGAGCGAGTTTGGGGTGGAGGAACTTGACTAGCCTGCACAGAGTCCTGACCTCAACCTGATAGAACACCTTTGGGATGAATTAGAGTGGAGATTGCGAGCCAGGCCTTCTCGTCCAACATCAGTGCCTGACCTCAGAAATGTGCTTCTGGAAGAATAGTCAAACATTCCCATAGACACTCCTAAACCTTGTGGAAAGCCTTCCCAGAAGAGTTGAAGCTGTTATAGCTGCAAAGGGAGGACCAACTCAATATTGAACCCTACGGACTAAGACTGGGATGCCATTAAAGTTCACGTGCGTGTAAAGACAAGCATCCCACTACTTTTGACCAGTGCCCCCCCCCCCAATCCATGCATCCAGCCCCTAATCTACATGCAGGGCGCCAGAAGCATGGATTTCAATGATTTTTTTCTTTGAGACTCTAAATGGCTTCAAAAAAGGGTGCGCCCTGAGCCCGCCCAGTTATGTGACAATAACCATTTAATATTCGATATTGTCTTCCTGATTCTCCTCCTGGCCAATCAGGAAGTGGGTCCTGAGACTCGATTAGCTGGGAGTCTTAGGACCCATTTTCTGTTTGGCCGGGAGGAGAAGCTGTGGACGGCCATTTGCTTGGGTGGACGCTGAGCTAATACATCCACCAAGATGGTCAGGAAGGATCTCCTAATCCCTGCTTTGATCAGAGCTAAAACACATGCAGTGACTTGCTACACTCTGCGTTCCTTCACACTTTGCTGGATGCATTGCGAGTCGGCATACTATTCCTCCATGATACAGAGAGCTGCACTCTGTTCATTCATGAATCTGTCCTTCATCAATCACTCATTACTGGAATAGCTCTTGCTAGTACTGAACTTTCACTCAGTTACCTTGATGGTCACTCAAGGAACCCCTCGGGGTTCATTTAATACAATAATTTATAGTGCGATTTTAGTCCTTTAACCACTTCCGGCCGCCCGCTGTCATTATACGTCAGTACTTTGGCGTTCAATACCGTTGTTAGGCAGCAGATTGCTGCCATAACCCCGTATTTTTTAAAAACGGCAGGCGGTCCGCTTTTAGATAAAAGTGGTATCTGCATCTGATTCGCCGCGAGATCGCTTTTATCTGTGGCGGGAAAGGTGCCCCCCTCCCCTTCCGCCGCGTTCCGGCGTTTATTGAAAAAAAAATGACTTTTTTTTTTAAAAAAATGTTATTGCATTTTAGTAGGGCTGTGGAAATTAACTATTAATTCCTCGATTAATCGATGAATTTTTTTGATCGATCAAAATTCTTTTGATCGGTACTCACCTCTCCGCCGGCTTCAGGGAGTTCCGCCTGAGATCCGGTGACGTCACGGACACCGGCGGGGCTTTCCGTGTCCATCTGAAGGGCTCCTTTGCTGTGCCTTCATATCTGCATGCCGGCGGGACCTTACTATCTGCCACACGCAAGGGCTGCTACACTTCCCTCTATCACTTCCCTCTATTAACCTGGGATTCTACAGCCACCCACTGGGAGTTGTGATAGTTCCTTTCATGGGACATCTACATGCCGATGGACTGATGTTAATCCCTCCTCATCTGGATTCAGCAGTGGTATCGTTGTACACCTTTTTATACCAGTATCATACTTAGCTACATGTTTTTATGACTGCTTTTGCTACCGTTTGGTATTATTCGCACCATTTTTACAGTTTATGTAGCTACATCGATTTTATCTCCAGTGCAATATTTATTTTGTTACCTACTTGGAGACTATAAAAGTTTTAATGCTATTCCCATCGAGCGCTGCCATTGTGTGTTTTTTTTCCTGCCATCCATTTTTCCAGTGGTTGGTAGCTGCACTGGGAATCGGCCTGCAAGGAGATCAGCTAAAAGTAGTTGGATCTATGTGCGTTATAATTAATCAAAATTAGTCGATTAATCGATTAAAAAAAAATAGATTAATCGAACACGAAAATTGTAATCAGTAACTGCCCGACATTTTAGTATAAATCTGAGATGTGAGGTCTTTTTGACTCCAGATCTCACATTAAAGAGGTCCTGTCATGCTTTTTTTTTCTATTACAAGGGATGTTTACATTCCTTGTGATAGGAATAAAGGTTATCCCCAAAAATAATTTTTAAAGGTACAGTGTAAAAATATAAAGTAAAATAAATAATTAAAAAATAATAATTTGAAAGCGTTCTGTCCCGCCAACCTCACGCGCAGAAGCGAACTCATACGTAAGTTGCACCCGCATATGAAAACGGTGTTCAGTGAGGTATCGCCGCGATCGTTACAGCGAGAGCAATAATTCAAGCAAATGAAGGCCTCTTGATCCCCTTAGGGAAAGAGAGCCTTGACTGATGGGGGCATGGCCAGGTACAGGACAAGGTGGTGGTCACCCAAGGATTTGGGGGATGGGATGGGCCTGAGCTCGGGTAAAGGATCGCCCCAGGGAATTCTGGGTCCACATGCTGGGAAGAGCTAACCACCCTCCCCGCCTCCCGCCCCTTTTTTCTGCGGTATGTCACAGCTTGCTGCGGTTTTCTTGACCTTGCCAACTTAAAATGGCTGTATTGGGCCATGTTCTTGATGGATATCAGAAGTAGGTGGCCTGTCCAGCACTTATGGTAAGGACAGCCCCCCCCCCCCCTTTGGAATTGTGTGCTCACAGTACAACTGTGACTGGCACTTGTTGAAAAATAATGTTCATATGTTATGTTGGATTTAATAAAGCTGTGGCCTTGCCCTTTCCAACCTAATGGTTGTAAGTGTGTTTATTTAATAGGGTGACGCGGCAAGGGGTAAGGTTTTATATACAGCTATGTGTTGTGGAATTCCACACTGCTGTTTACAGAGCACACAGCCTATAATTCCTGTGCTATCTAAGCACACATCAGATTTCATCTTTTTGCAATAATGCTATCTTTAAGTTTGCTAAAATCCACTCACCGTTCATTCCATCATTCATCCAAGAAAGGCAGCACCACAAAAGCTTATCTTCTCATCAGGCCATTCCAGCAAAGACTGCCTAGCCGACGCCTAATCATAGGCTTTTATTAAACTCAAAAGATCTCACACAGGAGGTGATTGGCTGCAGCAACCAATCCCCTCCCCCATGGGCGGGGACCTCATAGAATGTCCCTACCATACAAGGAAAATGACAATACCTGGACATTCCTTCCAACAGGAGATGTCATACATGAATACAATAACGTAGGATGGCTAAAGTTACCTTTGATAGGAATTCTTATTCTGCGCTATTCCATAGAATAACGCATATTAAGATTATACTATTATTGAATGGGGGAGGGAGGCTATCTGCAGATGCGCACTACGAATTCCAACCAATGTTGATCAGACACAGCAGAGACAAGAGTATGCATCTGCTCATAACCAATGATGTTGTTGTAGAGCGAGCATATCCCCTCCCTAACGATCGTCCATGCTAATGCACAGAGGGCCCCCGTTGGCGGACATATCCGCACCCTGCAAACATCACACTCCAACCTCAAAACGTTTTCCCCTATCAGACGGGATTCAACCAGCCTCAGACTACCCCAATCAGCTCTTTTAGAGCGGGTTGCGGAAGTACTAACACTGGGTGACACTATGACAATACATATTAAATACATCTCCATAAAAATCTCCACAACAGTCCTCCCTTTTTTGTCATATGCACCCCATGTGTCCCTCGATGAGAGTTGATATGCTTCTTACACCTGGAAATGAATCAGTTCTTAGTCCATAAAAAGGAAAACACGGCTTGACATGTAGACTCTACTCTTCAGGGGCATGACTTATAAAGGAGGACACGACATGGTGAGCTGTAGTAATCGCCGATCGGTCTGTGATCCTCTGTATCTTGTATGTGGGTCCGGCTTCGGGGCGTCTCATCAAGGAAACTCTGGTCACGCGTCAAATCAGGCAACAGGAGCCTCTCGTCACGACATAGAAAGAATAGAAATAAAAACGACATGAGTATATATATTCTCACTTCCTTTAACCACGATCCGCTGTAAAATAAAAATTAGATCCCCAAAGATTCCCAGACCCTTAAAAAGGACTCCCAACCTTCACTTAGCTACAGCTCTGGCTTCAACAATTACATGAAGAACCCTATCCTTAACGGATGAGAATTGTTCAATCGTATCCCAAGCCCGAGCCCCCCCCCACCTTGTACATCCAGGACCCCATGCCCAGACCTGGTCGGGGTTGGTGAACAAATCCCTTCTAGCTGTCCCTGCCATTCTTAATTTCCTGCTCCATCAGATCCTCGCGATCGGCCGCGACCTAAGATGCTGGGACAGCTTCACCATCACGCATGAACCTCTTGCTTTGGGGGAATTACCTTTATAAGCTGCAGATCCGCATAAACACCAAACTAAAGTTCAAACACACTTGTGGGCTGCCTAGATACCCAAACCGACAAGAGGCAGAGCCATTAAAACTAAAACAATTTTACCCTCTAAAAATGCATCGTTAGATTCCATTGACAAGTGTCTGTCTGGAGTCTTCACTAGTTTGTCAAAACTCCTCATACCCATAATAACATCATAAATGGCATGTACCGCTGTCATCGCTGGGGACTAAAACTCGGTGAAGACTCAGAACAGACCATCGGTCCTGTTCGCTTTCTGAGCTAGTCAGAAAATACACTTTACATAATAACTTGGGATGCTTCTCATAGTTACCCTCGCTAAAATTTACTAAACAACAAAAATATAAATAAACAAAGATACTCCTCATTCTTTGGTGTGGTTGAGCCGCTTCTTGCAGTGGCTGGCGTGGTCTCATCCCTCAAGCTTCTTTACAACGACCCAGTCACCTGGTTGGAAAGAATGTAAACTGATTATTGAGTCGGGTCCAGGAGGGACTCGTGAAAACCTTTTGGTGGACATTTTGAAGTTCATGTCACAACGATCGCACCTCCCCCATCAGCCGAGAATATAAGTGACAGCTAATGAGGAGAGTACGACTCTGATTTTGATTGACCTCCAAACAACCCTCATATGACAATAACCCAGACATCGGGACTGTGGTCACTGCATAGCCTGTGCGTGGCTTACAATACCTGAAACCATTGACAAAAGGTTCTTAGCCTCTGGGATGGAAACCTACTTCACCAGACTGCTGCTTGCCAATTCAAATTCTATCAAAGAAAGACAGTCTTGGCACAAACTTGGTTAGAATTACAGAGGTTATTATTAGTTTGAAAAAAAAACTGTCACTCTTACATTTATCACTTCTCCCCCCTTTTCTTCCTCATTACAGACTGAAGGAAGAAATGCGTGGTGCAGGAAAAAAAGAAACAATGAAATAGCCTATGATACTTTTACCGCCTTAGACTCATATTTATCCATATGTACAGCTGTCTACATACACCTGTTCTCTGTATACAAACTCCTTGGACCTGAAAAATACTTATAAGCAAAATCATTATTCTATATATTTAACCTGCAAAGAATGGAAAACAATAATGACATTCCTGTACATTGGTAAATTGTCAATGACATTCTTTCAAAACTGATTCAAACAAAACCCTCTGTAACCCTTACTTTTCCCGTTCCTACAAAAATACAACAGCCGCGACGCATCAAAGGATCGCCGCGGTAAGTTCGAACATATTCACGTTACTACATATAAAAACTCAGATACAAACGTGGGGGAAATACTTCTCAGTTTCCAAAACCAAAAATGAAAAAACAAAAACAGCCAGAATTCTACCTCTTTCAGCAATAGAAAAAAAAATACAATGGGAATATGAGAGCAGCTCGAGAAGCTTGCATGGACCAGCCATACAAAGTTCAAACAAACGGGCATGCGACTACACCTCCATCAACACTCATCATTACAGATTTCTGAAGCCGCAGCTCAACTACATCCATTCCAGAGGGATACCCAAAATAGTATCCTTGGACCACCTATGTTAATCTTTTTGGGGTTCAAAGGCCTTTGCCCCAAAACTAGGCTTCGTGCACTGTGTGACCGTCTGACTATGGGAAGCCTCCATTCCTTCCCTTTGCACAGACCTCCTTGTGTCCATGGCGATTCGAATCGGCTTATCGTCTTAAACCTGCGTCCAGGTTAAACCGTTGCACCCTTTCGGAGATCACCGCCCGGTGTCTTCTTATACGGTGAATTGCAGAACTACAACCACTATATGGTCAAGTCCTCCAACTAGAAACCCTAACCGAGGCGTCAACTCTATGGCTTGTTGTCCCAACACTTTTGGAACTACAGAACAACCACAGATCAACCCCCGAATTAGGCCTCTACCCCTCACAGTGCATGCATACACAAGCATTTTCCGCTATACACCCATACACTGCGTTGTCAGACTAAACCTCACAGAACACTTACGCCAGTTTACCACCTGCAGAACAATGTGGCTTCTCTCTGTATCTAGATGATAAAACAATGGTGATACCCCCTGTTTTTCTCTCTACCCAAAACTGTATTACAGTACAAAACTTCACAAAACTGGAACAAAATATAAAAGACTTAACGCAAAAATGCTTTCCATTTTCCTTCCAGACACAAATCTCATTGCTCACCTTTAAAAACCCCAAGCTCCTCCCACTAACTTTCTGCTGATATATAAATGCTGAAAAGAAACTTCCGGTTATGCTCAGCTACTTAAAAAAAAAAACTGGTTTATTTACATATCAATTGTTCAGGAAGAGGGAGGGGGTGGGGAGGCCTTAGCCTTGTCTATCAAGACTCCAAAAAAATCCATGGCTACACATTATATATTTCAACCATTTAAAACCTTGTCAAGGAAATGATGGAGTAAACCCCCCCTTTGCAAATGGGAGGGAATCCCCCCTGACCCACATTCCCTGGAAGTCAGACCATAAGTTGGGACTCAAAATACAAACTCCTGCCAAAAGATGGCTATACAGTACAAGATCCAAAAAAATGAATTGCCCTCTGGGAAACCCCCAAATATTTAAACATAAAAACACATCATTGTACAAAAACTCTGTTAGTCTTACAATCTATCAAAATTCAGTGTAAAGCAAAGTTTTTTCTTAAAACCAAAATCCAAAACCCCAAACCCCTGCTCATATACTGCTAAGTCAGCCGATCCTGCAATAGCCCACACTCACCCAAATGAAAACAGAGAAATCCCCAACCTAACATCATGTGCATGGAGTTTGCATGTCCTCCCTGTGTCTGCGTTGGCCTCCTCCCACACTCCAACTGCTGGTAGGCCAGCCAGATCCCATCCATAAATAGGCCCCAGCATGTGCGTGTGTCTGCAAGCACATTGTGGCCCCTCGGGGTAAAACAGCGCTATTTTAAGATACCAATCAACTCAAAAGGCGATGCTTAGAAAAACAATTTAAACCAGCAAATTCATTAAACAAAAACCAGTCTCTCAGTATGTCCCCCTGGTGTCTCACTACTCTTCCCAGCAGTGCACAGGTCAAACTGTAAACGCATAAAACATAAGAAAACTGCGCCGATCAACAAATGCCAATACAGCATATTCAGGAGTCGTGTTTGCTAAACTGGAACTTCCTATCTCAAACTGTAAACGTCTCTCAAAATGGCCGACAAGCCAGGACTACAAAATGGTGGATGACCCACCACAGCACCTCATGGACAACAAAAGTTGCGCCATTGACGCATGCAATTTTTCCCGCCAAAACCAGCATGGGACTTCACAATGAACACCACATTGGTTCCCCTACACAAAGAAAAACACAAATTGCCTCTAACAGGTTCCAACGCAGAAAAGATCGCACTATATTCGCACCAAACATCAAAATCTGCCCCAAAGGCTGAGAAATTCCACCAGCGAAATAGCAGATGAATGCCACATGGTATAGTGCCCAAAAGAAAGGTGGCTGCACTTTCCCTTATAGGATACCCACAGGCTAAGGAAAAACTGTGCCTCAAAATGGCAGACAAACCTGCAAGGCTAACAAAAGCCAAGAATGGCGCCATTACTTTTTCCCGCCAAAACCAGCATCTCTTTAAAAGAAAATCAAAAATGTTTTTCTCCACAAAGACTGACTACACCATTGAAACTTTTCTAAATTATCATCAAAATCCACTGAAAAAGGTGTCAGCTACACTCTACAAGGGCCACATGTACACTTACAAACTTAGCCTCCCTTTTGCCAACTAAACAGCACATTCAATAAATGTGAGTTACATGACAATATTAAAAACATTCATTTCTCTAAGTTCATATACTCTGAGATATTCACCACTTTTCTCTACCTAAAGTTCACACACAGTGGCCTCAGCTTCCATAACAAAGCCATTGCAGAGACATACCTCCTCAATGCTAGCATCCAAAACAGCCTGCAACCATTCAAAGGGCGTATTCCTTTCAACAAACAGCTACTATTGTCTGGCTTCCAACAATGCCTGGCCACTTGAATATGCGGCAGGAATTTTCAACTTTAAAACCAAACACTTTTGTTAAAATATTTTTACACTTATGGGGACATGTGTCTTTGTCCCCTACAAAAATCACAATCTAACCATTTCTATTTTTCATAGAAATCACAAACACCACACACATACAGTATATTGTTGCCTGCATGTCTGCTCAGAGTGTCTTTCCCTCAGGGCAAAGCCCCTGCAACACAAAACAGTGGGCAAGCCCTGCCCCCACTAAACCTCATGGCTTATGGCTCAATGCAGCGGCCATCTTTAACAAGGCCGCCAATCTCAGTGTAGGCTGCATGAAATACCACAGCTATACCTTCATTTCATACACAATATACAGTCTCCATCAGATCATCTCTTACACAACTTCAGTCACACTTATGGGGACACATGTCCTGCATCACACAAACAATCTAATCACACACAGGCATACACAAACAAATTCACAGGCCTACGATCGGATTCGGAGGCATACAATCTCTCTCCCAACAAAATCACACACACACATGCACGATCGGATTCGCAGACATACACACGCACACATACACACGCTGCAAACTTAAAGCATTATTTCAAAAAGACAAAAAAATGTTCTTTTAAAGAGTAGAGCCCCCCACATCGGAACGTAGATCCACTCTTCCCCCCCATCTCGATCCGATGTCCAAAGGGACTCCATCTATTCCCAAAAATCCTGGCCCGCCATTACTGTTGTGGAATTCCAGGCTGCTGTTTACAGAGCACACAGCCTATAATTCCTGTGCTATCTAAGCACACATCAGATTTCATCTTTTTGCAATAATGCTATCTTTAAGTTTGCTAAAATCCACTCACCGTTCATTCCATCATTCATCCAAGAAAGGCAGCACCACAAAAGCTTATCTTCTCATCAGGCCATTCCAGCAAAGACTGCCTAGCCGACGCCTAATCATAGGCTTTTATTTAACTCAAAAGATCTCACACAGGAGGTGATTGGCTGCAGCAACCAATCCCCTCCCCCATGGGCGGGGACCTCACAGAATGTCCCTACCATACAAGGAAAATGACAATACCTGGACATTCCTTCCAACAGGAGATGTCATACATGAATACAATAACGTAGGATGGCTAAAGTTACCGTTGATAGGAATTCTTATTCTGCGCTATTCCATAGAATAACGCATATTAAGATTATACTATTATTGAATGGGGGAGGGAGGCTATCTGCAGATGCGCACTACGAATTCCAACCAATGTTGATCAGACACAGCAGAGACAAGAGTACGCATCTGCTCATAACCAATAATGTTGTTGCAGAGCGAGCATATCCCCTCCTTAACGATCGTCCATGCTAATGCACAGAGGGCCCCCGTTGGCGGACATATCCGCACCCTGCAAACATCACACTCCAACCTCAAAACGTTTTCCCCTATCAGACGGGATTCAACCAGCCTCAGACTACCCCAATCAGCTCTTTTAGAGCGGGTTGCGGAAGTACTAACACTGGGTGACACTATGACAATACATATTAAATACATCTCCATAAAAACTGTGACTGGCACTTGTTGAAAAATAATGTTCATATGTTATGTTGGATTTAATAAAGCTGTGGCCTTGCCCTTTCCAACCTAATGGTTGTAAGTGTGTTTATTTAATAGGGTGACGGGGCAAGGGGGAAGGTTTTATATACAGCTATGTTACAGTTAATGGTACCTGGGCTCATTGCGCCTCAGCAGTCAAGACCTCCTCTGTAACTCAAAACTGGCAACCTGTAGAAATTTTTAAACTTCGCCTATGGAGATTTTTAAGTATCAAAGTCTGCCACCATTCCACGAGCGGGCGCAATTTTGAAGCGTGACATGTTGGGTATCAATTTACTCGGCTTAACATTATCTTTCACATTATAAAACAAAATTTGGCTAACTTTACTGTTTTCTTGTTTTTTTAATTCCAAAAAAAAAATTGCGTTTGTAAGACCGCTGCGCAAATACGGTGTGACATAAAGTATTGCAATGACCGTTAAAGAAATGCCTAAATAATGCATTACAATTTAACTAAACACATTTGATTTTAGTAGACTAAAATACATCTAAAAAAATTCAGAAGACTAAAATACGACTAAACTAAAATGGCATTTTAGTCAAAAGACTATGACTAAAATGAAATTTAAGATTTGTCGTCAAAATTAACACTTTAACACACCTCCTGTATTAGAGGAGAACAAGTCGCACATTTGGACAGCAGCATTATCAGTCTGGGGGAGGGGAGTGGTAGATGTACTAGCAGATTTAGATACACTAACAAATTGAAGCCAAACTCCAGATAACACTTTATAAGCAGTTACAGCGGCCCATTTTTTTCCTTTTGGGATAAAGGTTTTAGATGAATACCGTATATACTCGTGTAGCGGGTATGTGCTTTTTTTCTCATGTTTGAATTTGGTGGGGATATCTGTAATGTATGGTTCCCTGGTGCCCAGCGGGTGGCGCTGTCGCTTTGGGCCCGGGGTTGAGCCATCATTGTGGTGCCGTACCCTTTTTGGCCTCTCGCAGCATGAGTACAGCGGGCCGGGGACTCCGCTGGGCTTGCTCGGGGAGGGTATAAAGGGGTCGGCCATTTTGGTCACGGGGTTGTCGAGTCCCAGGCACCTTCAGCCTGAGGGCTGTGGTTCGTAGTCGGTGTCCAGGCGGCCTAGGCCTGGACACCCGGAGCTCGTGTTCCACCCCAGGCACCTTCAGCCTGGGGTGAGGTACTCGGTTGGAGGCCTGGGGCCCAGTGTCCTCCGCTGGGCTCCGCGAGGGAAGGATTTCCTAGGGGACCCCGGGAGTGGGGTACCCGAATCCAGAGGCGTAAGGGACCGGAGGAGTTACTCACCCGAAGACCTGGTGCAGCAGATTGCCGGTGCCGGGTGAGCCTCAGGAGACCGCCCGGAGGGATATCTTCCCGAACAAAGGCCTAGTGCAGTCAGGAGGAAGGTTCACAGTTCACCCGGTAGGTGGCAGCTACCAATTCACGGTCGGTGGCAGAGACCGTGCGCCAAGCCTATTCGCATGCAAAGAAAAGGAATAGGAGAGTTCATTGTGCCTGGGCCTACTCCTATCCACACACCCTGTCTGTTCGTTGAGGGAGTCCAACTGGTTGTGTTACATCCTGACATTGAAAAATAAAGGAGTGTTGGACTTTTATTGGTGTGGGGCTCAATTACAGGCAGACACTGTTCCACAGAAGAAGCGGAGGCTCCAAACACCGAACACCGACCCGAAGGTAAAAGAAACTTTGCTCACACCACACAAACGTCTGCGGTGAAGGCTTGGCGTGGTGACCCTGCACTGTCTCCTCCAGGATACCCCTAGACAAGCAGTAACCAGCCAGCAGAGGAGTGGGAGAGTGGAGGCCGCTACACGTGGGGGCTCGGGTCCGGGATGATGTTCGTGTTACTATGGAGCTAGAATGGACGGAGTTTGAACGTGTCTGCCCGGAGGAGTTCCGAGTAGGTCGGCCATATTATTGGCCAAAGTGCAACCCTGCTCGAAGTCGTGGGCATGACCCTAAGAAGGGAAAGGACTACGCAGAAGAGCGAAAAGAGGTGGGAGTCCAGCCGTGTGAAGTACTACACGTGGGGGCTTCTATTCACACCCTCCCTGCTCAGTTTGTGGGCGTGACCCAGGGAAGGAGAAAGCCCGTGAACTGGAGTGCAAGAGGGGAGGAGTCCAATCGTGTGAAGGACTACATGTGGGGACTTTGGCGCCAAACTTGCAGTGCGCAATGGATCAGCAGCGAGTGACCATCGTGGATTCTACTTCACCCTTCTACCACGACCTTGACTACTGCTGCTCCGGTGACCGATACGGGGATCCGGCTAAAGCCCCGGGGACGATTCGCCCTGTACTCGTGCATGGACGTTGAAGCCCTGGGTTTGATTTGTCCCGGCTGTTCGGGACTGGTGTGTCAGCTGAAGCCATTCGGGCGATGGGAGGCCTGCGGGGAGTTCTTATTTGAGGTTGACCCAGTTATCGTTAAGCCAAGAACCATCCACCTCAACCGCACTACAGGCAGCACCACTCAAGTAGGAGGAATCACTGCTTTGACAGCCATCCCTGTGCTCACTGCAGTGACCGTGGGGGAGGTCGCGATCACCGAAGTACGGGAGAAATCCGAGGATGCTGACTCGGTCACCACTGTCTCTCAGCGTCCACCGCCAAAGAGGAAGACCGGCATGGTAGCCCCGTCCAGCGGTCGCGGTGGATCATCCTGCCCGCCTACGCCCGGCCCGGATGGATCCGGTAGGAAGAGTCCCGGACATCCCTTCTCAACTAAAGGCCGAGGTAAGCCGGGCGGAGGGACTTGGTGTGAGGGCGGAGGTGTCGGGGAGTCATGGCCCTGTGTGTCCGCGGGAGGTGGCAGTTCAGTCTCCACTACAGGCTATCTGCCTGCGGAGGAGTCTGACACCTCCGACCTGGAGTCGCTCTCCGATCTGGGAGACAATGTTGCCATAGATGAACTCTTTGCCAGTAAGGGTTGGGACAAGATGCCTCTCTCCTCTTCCCGCAGAACTACAGGGGATAGTACACCCCGGGTGGAGGCACCAGCGCCTGAGGAGGGATCCCGTTCCCAGCCTGCTCTCACATCCCTGGTGCCACCTGCACCTAATGCCGGGGATAAGAGACTGTCGCTGCGGGCACCTATGCCCAGAACAGAGGTGACCAAAGCACCTCGTCACCCGGATGCTATAGTTTTGCCAGGTGAAGGGGATAAAGCCACCATGCCTCCACTGGCGAGACTACAACGCCTGTTTGGCCAGAAGGCTGAGTACGGGTGGGAGTACCCATACTTGTCTAAAGAGTTATTGTATGAAGTGGAAGTTTGCCGGGAGCGCTGGTACAATGACTTTGTGTGGACCCACATTCAGGTCCCACACGCCCGTAGGTACCTCGCATGTTCTCCCAAGGCATCTCAGCGTTTCAAAGACTGCAAGGCAGAATGGATGCTGGGGCGGCATATCCACGCGGACAAGGTGCTGATTCGACGCAAGGAAGGGGAAGACGTTGAATACCATCTGGAAACCATGGACCAGCATTTGAAACCACTTGTCCTGCCGCACCCTGGCTTCTATCTGTAGGAGATAAAAGACTCAGTTTGCCGCTTAATGTTGCTGAACTCTCCGGGTTTGTTGTTTGTTTCCCGGGAAAACTCAGTGACTGTACCCGAGCTAATGGGTGTTTGTGCTCTTCGGAGGAATTGAAGGACTGTTCCTGTTGTTGTTCTTCATTCTCCAACAAGTGATCTTGGACTCTGGGGTAGAGAGGGCCAAAGAAGAAGAGGTATCCACAAGTGCAGTTACCGCGATGCTGTCACCAGGAGGCAGTGTCGTGCATCGGCATTCACTTTTCACACACACACTTTTTGAAGGAAAGGATTTCTTTACGGAGAGGTTCTTTCGTTCTCACATGAACATATGTGTCAGGAATTTGTGTGTTTAATATTTCTTTTCCCCTCTGCAGGAGAACATCCCATCAAGATCGCTGAGAGTGGGGCGGGTCTCAGTCAGTGATGTGGGTGGGGGAAAATTTAATGATGTGGCTTTTGAGATGTTTTACAGTTATATGTTATTTGTTCCCCTCCCCTCCCCTTTCATTTGAGGCTCAGGCACAACTGCTCTAGGTAGTTATTTATTTATTTATTTTTTGGGGGGATTTTTGAAATTTTCAGTCAGTTTCTGGACTGGACTGTGTCAGCCCTTGAGGGCATAGTTTATTCCAGACACTGGGGACCAGTGTCAAAAAACCAGGGGGAGAGTGTAGCGGGTATGTGCTTTTTTTCTCATGTTTGAATTTGGTGGGGATATCTGTAATGTATGGTTTCCTGGGGCCCAGCGGGTGGCGCTGTCGCTTTGGGCCCGGGGTTGAGCCATCATTGCGGTGCCGTACCCTTTTTGGCCTCTCGCAGCATGGGTACAGCGGGGCGGGGGCTCCGCTGGGCTTGCTGGGGGAGGATATAAAGGGGTCGGCCATTTTGGTCACAGGGTTGTCGAGTCCCAGGCACCTTTAGCCTGAGGGCTGTGGTTCGTGGTCGGTGTCCAGGCGGCCTAGGCCTGGACACCCGGAGCTTGTGTTCCACCCCAGGCACCTTCAGCCTGGGGTGAGGTACTCGGTTGGAGGCCTGGGGCCCAGTGTCCTCTGCTGGGCTCCGCGAGGGAAGGATTTTCTAGGGGACCCCGGGAGTGGGGTACCCGAATCCAGAGGCGTAAGGGACCGGAGGAGTTACTCACCCGAAGACCTGGTGCAGCAGATTGCCGGTGCCGGGTGAGCCTCAGGAGACCGCCCGGAGGGATATCTTCCCGAACAGGGGCCTAGTGCAGTCAGGAGGAAGGTTCACAGTTCACCCGGTAGGTGGCAGCTACCAATTCACGGTCGGTGGCAGAGACCGTGCGCCAAGCCTATTCGCACGCAAAGAAAAGGAATAGGAGAGTTCATTGTGCCTGGGCCTACTCCTATCCACACCCCCTGTCTGTTCGTTGAGGGAGTCCAACTGGTTGTGTTTCATCCTGACATTGAAAAATAAAGGAGTGTTGGACTTTTATTGGTGTAGGGCTCAATTACTGGCAGACACTGTTCCACAGAAGAAGCGGAGGCTCCAAACACCGAACACCGACCCGAAGGTAAAAGAAACTTTGCTCACACCACACAAACGTCTGCGGTGAAGGCTTGGCGTGGTGACCCCGCACTCTCTCCTCCAGGATACGCCTAGACAAGCAGTAACCAGCCAGCAGAGGAGTGGGAGAGTGGAGGCCGCTACACTCGAGTATAAGCCGAGGTTTTCAGCCCTTTTTTTAGGGCTGAAAGTATACCCCTCGGCTTATACTCGAGTCAGTACCTGAAAATCTTCTTCTTCCGCGGCTGACGGCCATTGTTTAAATCTCGCGTCTTTCTTCTGGTCCCTTCCGCGATAGGCGTTTCCAGCAAACACTGTGTTGAGTATTGCGCCTATCATGGACGTTCTCTTGTCCGACGTCCGTGATTGGCGGAACACTGAACACAGTGCCTGCTGGGAAACGGAGTCCGAGAATGAGAGGATCTCCGTGATAGGCGCAAATGTGACACCGGAGGGGGAGAGGGTTCCAAAAAGCGGAGGTTCACTTTTGGGTGAACCTCCGCTTTAACTGACAATTTGTACCCAAACAAAATGTATGTCCTTTTTTTCCCACAGATAGAGCTTTCTTTTGGTGGTATTTGATCACCTCTGTGTTTTTTATTTTTTGCGCTATAAACAAAAAAAGAGCGACAATTTTGAAAAAAAATGCAATTTTTTGTACTTTTTGCTAAAATAAATGTTAGATGGCAACATGAAATAATATAATTTCAATAAACATACAAAAAAAATATATAAAGAGACAAATTTCTTCATCAGTTTAGGCCGATATGTATTCTTCTACATATTTTTGGTAAATAAATCGCAATAAGTGTATATTGATTGGTTTGCGTAAAAGTTATAGCATCTACAAAATAGGGGATATATTTATGGCATTTTTTTTTAATAGTAATAGCGGCGATCAGCAATTTTTTTGCAGGACTGAGACAGTTCAGACACTTTTTTGGGACCATTGACATTTATACAACAATCAGTGCTATAAATATGCACTGATTACTGTATAAATGGCATTGGCACTGAAGGGGTTAACACTAGGGGGCAATCAAGGGGTTAAGTGTTCCCTAGGGAGGTGTTTCTAACTGACTGGAGGAGGGGAGAGATTGCTGTTCCTGATCACTAGGAACAGCAGATCTCTCTCTACTCCCCTGACAGAATGGGGATCTGTCTGTTTACATTGACTGATCCCCGTTCTGGCTCTCTGAGGAGTGATCGCGGGTGGCCAGTTGACATCACGGCCGTTGGTCAAGCACATCGGCTCTGGCGCAGCACCGCAGGAGTATGCGCACGCCCATTGTATCCATTACATGAACCGACGTACAGCTACGCCAATTTGAGTAATAAAGTCAACCTGCCGCAGTATAATGACGGTGGCTGGTCGGCAAGTGATTAATGCAATGGCACTTGGACGTATGCGTGGGTAAGCACTGATGCAAAGAAGAATAGGTAATTACAAGAGCACAGAGGGCGGTTGAATCCATCTCGTCGGCCCTGGAGGATCTGCTCATGGTAGAGGACCTGCCTAAGATTCTGTCTGTTACTTATAAGGAGCTGTTTAAGAAGAGCCCTGCGGCTTTGACTAAATGTAGGGAGCAGTGGCAGAGGGACGTCCCTGGGATAGATGGTGAGGAGTGGGATGATATATGGGATCACCCCTTTAAACACTTGGTTTCTGCAAGGGATAGACTGATCCACTTTAAATTTCTGCACAGGATTTACTTCACCCCTGCCAGGCTTTCAGTAATTTACCCATCTGTCTCTTCGGAGTGCTGGAGATGCTCCTTTTCCCCGGCTGATGCTACACACATCTTCTGGGGATGCCCTCAGATTAAGGTATTCTGGTTGGGGGTGGCTTCCTGCCTAGAGGGCATCTTGGGGGTACCTATTCCCTTGTCTGTCGGTCCGGGTATGTCTTTTGGGTCTGGTAGAGGAGGTGGTCCCCTCCAGAGCTCTCAGGACGTTACTGAACGTTTTATTTTTTTATGGGAGAAAGGCCATTTTGTTCAAGTGGAGATCGCCTGCCCCCCCCGGATATTGCCTTCTGGAGGGGGCTTATGAATTCCATGCTGCCCTACTACAAGGCAACGTATCTCTCCTGGGGGTGTGGGAAAAAGTTTGACAAAGTTTGGCAAGCTTGGTTCAATTCTGACACTACTGTTGGCTAGGCAGGATGGTCGCCTTGCCTGCTATGTGTAACCGGACCCCTAGGCCTGATATGGAGGGTTCACTGATATTGCCCTGATATACTGAGGGGTGGTATTTATGCCCACTGGTCAGTCCTCTGGTATTGGTATTATTCTGCTGATGATGGGAGTGTATTGTCATGTTTTTACTGTTTATTTTGTAACTCGTGAGTGAAGACCCGGGGTCGGTGGAACTGTGTATCCCCCTATTATTAGGTACTTGTCTCCTGAGAAATGTGGTAAACTGAGTTTTGGGTGGTTGGGGGGTGGGGGGGAGGAAGGGTGGGGGTAGTTGGTAGTGGGGGTGTTTCTTCTTAGTAATTACACGTAGTCAGCTACCTATGTTAGGTAGAATGTGCTATATGTGTTTTGTTGGCCATGTTGGTCATAGTGGGGCCTGGCGGCTTGCCAAGGCCACCCTTTTCAATGTTTGTATGTTCTATATAAAATACTTTAATAAACATAATTTAAAAAAAACAAACATTACAAGAGCACAGCCGCATACAGCCATTCATTGTATGGCAGGCTGTACGCAGCATGTGCAGGAAAGCAATGTGAAAATACGCTATGAATATAAAATGCCTGTTAAACCACCCACCCGTGCATAATCCCTAAAGTGTATCTAAACCCCAAAACAAAAATTTAAAAATTTAATATACTGCAGCTTACCGGTCCTTAGATGTCAGGGTGGCTGCATTAGTCTTCTTTTTTAAGCTGTTTTCCTTTATTTTCACCTGTTGACAATGCTCACTACTTTATCCATGGAGAATCAGCGTTGTCATCCTACTAAAGGAAGGTGGGAACATGAGGGAGGATGTGTTCTGTAGTCTACAGAGGTGAACAGGGCACAGCTGATAACACTGTTTGAAATTTAACTGCAGCAGAGCACCATGTTTTCTGCTCCCCACTGAAAGGTAGCTCACTGTATTTTGGGCAGGATTTTTTTTTTGCAATTTAAATCAAACATTTATAAGAAAATGTAGTGCAAAAGTATATTTAACAGGCCAAAAGGGAGCAAATAAGAAAACTTCACTCTTAGGGATTACATACACTTTACAGCACTGGCACCACCCTCAGTTTAATAATATAGTAGAATTTGTACAGGTCGTATTTAAATAGAGGTCACTGAGTAGCCTACAGGAGGAAATACCAGACAATAAATCACCTGAGACATACCAGCTACCGGCCCGGTGCCAAATGCCGGAACTGCTAGTCCGAGCTGGAACGTGATATTGTCCCTCCTACAGGGGCAGGGACAGAAGTGCATGGCTGTATGTCCTCCAAATTGTCACAACTATGACATATGTCAGTGAAATACTTCATAATTAGGTACCTAAAGATGGAATATCCAGTTAATAATATCTTCAATACATACATCTCATACATCTTGCTTTAAAGGGTATATACTGTGTATATTTGTAGTCAGAGTCTTCGAGTAAGAAATGCGATAACCCTAACAACCAAGGCCTGAGGTGTGCCTTGGCCTAGCTGGTCAGTATGCCTGAAAAGAGGGCAAAAAGACACATATTTAGGTGAAGAAGGGTAGGTAACAATCCGTCGAGTAGAGTAGCGCGCGCCCGGATGGCAACAGTATAAGTATCCGGTAGGGATGAGCCGAACACCCCCGGGTTCGGTTCGCACCAGAACCTTCGAACGGACCGAAAGTTCGCGCAAATTTTCGAACCCTATTCGTTATAATGGACGCGAACGTTCGAAATCAAAATTGCTAATTACAACGGCCAATATGCATGTTAATGTTATAAAACAGGTTTGGGGACCCGGGTCCTGCCCCAGGGGACATATATCAATGCAAAAAGAAATTTTAAAAACTAAAGTTTTTTCGGGAGCAGTCATTTTAATGATGCATAAAGTGAAAAAAAAAAAGTGAAATTTTCCTTTAAATATGGTACCTGGGGGGTGTCTAAAGTATGCCTGTGAAGTGGCATGTGTTTCCCGTGTTTAGAACTGTCCTTGCACAAAATGACATTTGTAAAGGAAAAAAAGAAGCCATTTAAAACCACTTGCGGCTTTAATGTCATGTCTTGTCCTGGCCGCCATATGGCTGAAAATCCTTGAGAAAAATGGCATGGCTACCCCATCACCCCCCCCCCCCCCCACCCCAGCCCCTTTGGGTCTTGTATGGATACTAAGGGGGACCCCGCACCCAAAATAAAACCCTATACCTACAACCCTATATACTCTGAACAGCAGTATATAGGTGGTGCAAACAAGACATGGACTGTAGGTTTGTTCTTAAGTAGAATCTGAACAGGTACATTATGAAGTGTAGCTACATCCCAAAAAAATCAATTTTTAAGCTTTTTGGAGAACATAGGGAGGGGTTATCACCCCTGTAACATTTGCTGTCTTTGCACATCTGTTCAGAACATGTCACCTCACTTTCCGTCCCAATGACAAATGTTTTTGGAAAAGTGGGGTTTTAATTGAAACAAGGATTGGTGATAAAGCATCAGTAGAGAGGAGATACCTTTTTCCCAAATTAAATCTAACAGGATAGAATTTTCCTTCCTAGGGGTAGATTTCCTCTCACTTCCTGTTTTCTCTTGCCGTTTGCAAGTAGGAGTCGTTTGTAAGTTGGATGTTTGAAAGTAGGGGCCTGCCGTATATACTCTGCAGAAATTTGCCCTATTAGATGTTGGTGTAGCCACAAGACTGGTGGGCACAGGAATGGGCCCTGCTGTGAGTTAATAGATCAAGATTTGTACTTGCATGCACCTGTTGAACCGGGCAGAAAAATTGGGCCTTTGGTGGTGGTGGTGGTGGTGGTGGACGGTGTTGCCACAAGACTGTAAGCCCTCACAGTTACTCTTGGTGGGTGCAGGAATGGGCCCTGCTGTGAGTTATTAGATCAAGATTTGTAATTGCATGCACCTGTTGAACAGGGCAGAAAAATTGGGCCTTTGGTGGTGGTGGTGGTGGTTGACGGTGTTGCCACAAGACTGTAGGCCCTCATAGTTACTCTTGGTGGGCGCAGGAATGGGCCCTGCTGTGAACTATTAGATCAAGATTTGTAATTACACGCCCCTGTTATACAGGGGCTGAAAAATTGTGCCTTAGGCACTGGTGCTGGTGCCACAACACTGCAACCCCTCACAGATACTGTACTCTGAGCACAGCAATGAGACCTGTTGCAAAGCATTGCCTAAAAATTGTAATTACACGCCCCAACAGGGGCTGAAAAATTGTGCCTTAGGCACTGGTGCTGGTGCCACAACACTGCAACCCCTCACAGATACTGTACTCTGAGCACAGCAGTCACACCTGTTGCGAAGCATCTTTTTAAAAAAATTTAATTACACGCCCCTGTTATACAGGGGCTGAAAAATTGTGCCTTAGGCACTGGTGCTGGTGCCACAACACTGCAACCCCTCACAGATACTGTACTCTGAGCACAGCAATGAGACCTGTTGCAAAGCATTGCCTAAAAATTGTAATTACACGCCCCAACAGGGGCTGAAAAATTGTGCCTTAGGCACTGGTGCTGGTGCCACAACACTGCAACCCCTCACAGATACTGTACTCTGAGCACAGCAGTCACACCTGTTGCGAAGCATCTTTTTAAAAAATTGTAATTACACGCCCCTGTTATACAGGGGCTGAAAAATTGTGCCTTAGGCACTGGTGTGGTGGCATGGATCATTGAGGAGGAGGAAGAGGATAGTCAGTGAACATAACAGGACAGTCACTCAGCATCAGCATAGGCAGTCTTGAAGGGATGTGACATTATAAATTATTCCGTTATATCCGCTTCAGGTGTCTGGTAGCTGGTGGTGATCCAAGACTGATTCATTTTTATGAAGGTCAGTCGATCAACCGAGTCGGTGGACAGGCGCACCCTATGATCGGTGACAAATCCTCCAGCAGCACTGAATGTGCGTTCGGAAAGAACGCTGGATGCAGGACAGGCCAGTAGCTCAATTGCATACTGTGCAAGCTCTGGCCAGTGATCCATCCTCAGGACCCAGTAAGCCAGAGGATTTTCGGTGGGAAAGGTGTCCAAGTCTGACCTTGCCCCTAGGTATTCCTGCACCATGTATATCAGACGCTGGCGATGGTTGCTGGAACCGATCATACCTTGGGGCTGCGGACTAAAAAATTGTCTGAACGCATCGGTCAGACGTCCACCTTCCCCACCGCTCCTTCTGCTACTGACCGAAGCCTCAGCAACTTGTCGTCCAGGACCAGGAGTTTGTAACCTCCCAGTTTCTGGGAACGCGTTGCACAGACCTTTCTGCAAGGCCTCCCTGAGATGTCTCATCCTCTGCTCCCTCTGCGACGGCAAGATAAGGTCCGCAACCTTACCCTTGTACCGTGGATCAAGGAGAGTGGCCAGCCAGTAATGGTCACTCTCCTTGATCCGAAGAACACGAGGATCCTTCCGCAGGCTTTGCAGGATCAGGGAGGCCATGCAGCGTAGGTTAGCTGAGGCATTCGGTCCGGAGTCTTCTGGGTCACTGAGGATGACATGATCGCCAGCCACCTCCTCCCAGCCACGTACAAGTCCACTGGTTTGTTGGGACTGTACATCATCCCTAAAAGACTGCTGCTGCTGATGCTGAGTGCCAGGCTCCACCTCCATGCTCACACAATCCTCCTCCTCCTCCTCCTCCTCCTCCTCTTCCTGTGTGATGGGTGGGACAGAAGGAACATTGTCTGGATAAAGGGGGCCTTGAGAGACAAGGAAGTCCTCCTCTTCCTGCCTCTGTTCTGCCTCAAGTGCCCTGTCCATTATCCCACGCAGCGTATGCTCCAACAGGTGGACAAGAGGTACAGTGTCACTGATGCATGCACTGTCACTGCTCACCATCCTCGTGGCCTCCTCAAATGGTGAGAGGACAGTGCATGCATCCCTGATCATGCTCCACTGGCGTGGGGAAAAAAAGCCAAGCTCCCCTGACCCTGTCCTGGTGCCGTAGTCGCAAAGGTACTCATTGATGGCCCTCTGCTGCGTGTGCAGTCGCTGCAGCATGGCCAACGTTGAGTTCCACCTGGTGGGCATGTCACATATTAGGCGGTTCTTGGGCAGGTTCAGCTCCTTTTGCAGCTCAGTCAGCCGAGCACTGGCATTATAAGATCGGCGGAAATGCACACAGACTTTCCTGGCCTGCCTCAGGACATCCTGTAAGCCTGGGAACCTGCCCAAGAACCGCTGCACCACCAGGTTGAGGACGTGAGCCATACAGGGCACATGGGTGAGCTGCCCCTGTCGCAGGGCGGAGAGGAGGTTGGTGCCATTATCAGAAACGACCATTCCTGGCTTAAGCTGGCGTGGCGTCAACCACCTCTCGGCCTGCCCCTGCAGAGCTGCCAGAACCTCTGGCCCAGTGTGGCTCCTGTCCCCCAAACACACCAGCGCAAGCACGGCATGGCATCTTTTTGCCTGCGTACTCGCGTAGCCCCTTGTACGCCTACGGAGCACCGCTGGTTCCGAGGACAGAGCACTCGAAGAGGACATGGAGGAAGAAGAAGAGGAGGGGGTGGAGGAGAGAGGTGTGTCACAACCAGTAGTAGCATTTTGGAGGCGTGGTGGCGGAACAACCTCCAACACTACTGCACCTTGTCCTGCATCCCTCCCAGCTACCAATAGAGTGACCCAATGGGCCGTGAAAGAAAGATAACGTCCCTGTCCATGCCTGCTGGACCATGAGTCAGCGGTAATATGCACCTTACCGCTGACCGCCCTGTCCAGCGAGGCATGGACATTGCCTTCCACATGCCAGTAGAGAGACGGAATCGCCTTCCGTGAGAAAAAGTGGTGTTTGGGAACCTGCCACTGAGGAACCGCACATTGAACAAACTCACGGAAGGGGGCCGAGTCTATCAACTGAAAAGGCAGCAGTTGAAGTGCTAGCAATTTAGCCAAGCTAGCATTCAACCGCTGGGCATGTGGATGGCTGGGAGTATACTTCTTTCGACGGTCCAGCAGCTGGGGCAGGGAAATTTGCCTGCTACAATCGGACGTCGGTGTACTGCAAGTACTTGGTTGTGACACACCTAATTCTACACCTTCAGTCCTCTCAGAGCAGCTTTCAGAGAGGACTGAAGATATAGTGGGGATGGAGATCCCAGCTGATGAGGAGCAAGGAGAGGTCCGCTTTGTTCTTTGGTGTGGGTCTTTTATGTGTGCTTGCCAACGAGCTGCATGGCAGGTCGACATATGTCTGCTCATGCTTGTGGTGCCCAAGCGGCTGATGTTTTGGCCACGCGAGATACGCTTGAGACAAATATTGCAAATAGCAGTGGTGCGATCTGATGCACTCGTCTCAAAAAAGGCCCACACCAAAGAACTTTTGTGATAACGTGCAGAGGCAGCGCCCTGCACAGGCGGAGCTCTGCGGTGTGGTACAGTTGCTGTGCTGGCCTCTAGCTGGCCTCCAGGGGGCATCCTGCCTCGTTGGACATGTGACGCTGCATCCTCCTCCTCCTCCTCCTCTCTCCCTTCAGGCACCCACGTGGAGTCAGTGACCTCATCATCCCCTCCCTCTTCACCACTAGAGCAAACCTGGCAGTAAGCTGCAGCTGGTGGAACACTACTGCCAGATTGCTGTCCTTCAGCATCCCCTCTCTCTGCGCGCACACTACTGACTTCCTCAAGCTGGGTATCATCATCCGAGCCTTCGAATCGTTGGGCATCCTCCTGGAGCATGTACCCAACACTGTGCTCAAACAGTTCGGGGGACTCCTCAGGAGGACATGGTGGGTCTAGGGAAGGGGTGGCTGATGATGCCATTGAGTACGCGTTGGCAGCTGCTCTGCCAGTACCCTGAGCCTGGGTGAGAGAGGATGAGGAGGATGAGGAGGGCTTGGTCATCCATTCTACCAAGCCTTCGGCATGATGCGGCTCCACATGTCCAGCTGCCGAAAACAAAGACAAGCGTGTCCCATGGCCACGTGCTGATGACGATGCACGACCACGTCCACGGCCAGCACTGTTGTCTCTAGAAACAGAGCCTGCCTGCCCTGTGTTCTTGCCTCGGCACGCTCTGCCTCTCCTTGGCGGTCTTCCAGCCATTGTAGTCGGTAGTGTATATAGTATAAAAAATAGAACTCCTATGTGTGCTCACAACACACTGTAGGTCCTATGGGTGCTGACACTAACACACTATAGGTACTATGTGTGCTGCTGACAAGAAAATATAGGAGCTCTGTTTGCTGCCACTAACACACTAGAAGTCCTATGGGTGCTGCTGAGAAGAAAATATAGGAGCTCTGTTTGCTGCCACTAACACACTAGAAGTCCTATGGGTGCTGCTGAGAAGAAAATATAGGAGCTCTGTTTGCTGCCACTAACACACTAGAAGTCCTATGGGTGCTGCTGAGAAGAAAATATAGGAGCTCTGTTTGCTGCCACTAACACACTAGAAGTCCTATGGGTGCTGCTGAGAAGAAAATATAGGAGCTCTGTTTGCTGCCACTAACACACTAGAAGTCCTATGGGTGCTGCTGAGAAGAAAATATAGGAGCTCTGTGTGATGCCACTAACACACTAGAAGTCCTATGGGTGCTGCTGAGAAGAAAATATAGGAGCTCTGTTTGCTGCCACTAACACACTAGAAGTCCTATGGGTGCTGCTGAGAAGAAAATATAGGAGCTCTGTTTGCTGCCACTAACACACTAGAAGTCCTATGGGTGCTGCTGAGAAGAAAATATAGGAGCTCTGTGTGATGCCACTAACACACTAGAAGTCCTATGGGTGCTGCTGAGAAGAAAATATAGGAGCTCTGTTTGCTGCCACTAACACACTAGAAGTCCTATGGGTGCTGCTGAGAAGAAAATATAGGAGCTCTGTGTGATGCCACTAACACACTAGAAGTCCTATGGGTGCTGCTGAGAAGAAAATATAGGAGCTCTGTTTGCTGCCACTAACACACTAGAAGTCCTATGGGTGCTGCTGAGAAGAAAATATAGGAGCTCTGTTTGCTGCCACTAACACACTAGAAGTCCTATGGGTGCTGCTGAGAAGAAAATATAGGAGCTCTGTTTGCTGCCACTAACACACTAGAAGTCCTATGGGTGCTGCTGAGAAGAAAATATAGGAGCTCTGTTTGCTGCCACTAACACACTAGAAGTCCTATGGGTGCTGCTGAGAAGAAAATATAGGAGCTCTGTTTGCTGCCACTAACACACTAGAAGTCCTATGGGTGCTGCTGAGAAGAAAATATAGGAGCTCTGTGTGATGCCACTAACACACTAGAAGTCCTATGGGTGCTGCTGAGAAGAAAATATAGGAGCTCTGTTTGCTGCCACTAACACACTAGAAGTCCTATGGGTGCTGCTGAGAAGAAAATATAGGAGCTCTGTTTGCTGCCACTAACACACTAGAAGTCCTATGGGTGCTGCTGAGAAGAAAATATAGGAGCTCTGTTTGCTGCCACTAACACACTAGAAGTCCTATGGGTGCTGCTGAGAAGAAAATATAGGAGCTCTGTTTGCTGCCACTAACACACTAGAAGTCCTATGGGTGCTGCTGAGAAGAAAATATAGGAGCTCTGTGTGATGCCACTAACACACTAGAAGTCCTATGGGTGCTGCTGAGAAGAAAATATAGGAGCTCTGTTTGCTGCCACTAACACACTAGAAGTCCTATGGGTGCTGCTGAGAAGAAAATATAGGAGCTCTGTTTGCTGCCACTAACACACTAGAAGTCCTATGGGTGCTGCTGAGAAGAAAATATAGGAGCTCTGTGTGATGCCACTAACACACTAGAAGTCCTATGGGTGCTGCTGAGATGAAAATATAGGAACTCTGTGTGATGCCACTAACACATTAGAAGTCCTATGGGTGCTGCTGAGAAGAAAATATAGGAGCTCTGTTTGCTGCCACTAACACACTAGAAGTCCTATGGGTGCTGCTGAGAAGAAAATATAGGAGCTCTGTGTGATGCCACTAACACACTAGAAGTCCTATGGGTGCTGCTGAGAAGAAAATATAGGAGCTCTGTTTGCTGCCACTAACACACTAGAAGTCCTATGGGTGCTGCTGAGAAGAAAATATAGGAGCTCTGTTTGCTGCCACTAACACACTAGAAGTCCTATGGGTGCTGCTGAGAAGAAAATATAGGAGCTCTGTGTGATGCCACTAACACACTAGAAGTCCTATGGGTGCTGCTGAGATGAAAATATAGGAACTCTGTGTGATGCCACTAACACATTAGAAGTCCTATGGGTGCTGCTGAGAAGAAAATATAGGAGCTCTGTTTGCTGCCACTAACACACTAGAAGTCCTATGGGTGCTGCTGAGAAGAAAATATAGGAGCTCTGTGTGATGCCACTAACACACTAGAAGTCCTATGGGTGCTGCTGAGAAGAAAATATAGGAGCTCTGTTTGCTGCCACTAACACACTAGAAGTCCTATGGGTGCTGCTGAGAAGAAAATATAGGAGCTCTGTTTGCTGCCACTAACACACTAGAAGTCCTATGGGTGCTGCTGAGAAGAAAATATAGGAGCTCTGTTTGCTGCCACTAACACACTAGAAGTCCTATGGGTGCTGCTGAGAAGAAAATATAGGAGCTCTGTTTGCTGCCACTAACACACTAGAAGTCCTATGGGTGCTGCTGAGAAGAAAATATAGGAGCTCTGTGTGATGCCACTAACACACTAGAAGTCCTATGGGTGCTGCTGAGAAGAAAATATAGGAGCTCTGTTTGCTGCCACTAACACACTAGAAGTCCTATGGGTGCTGCTGAGAAGAAAATATAGGAGCTCTGTTTGCTGCCACTAACACACTAGAAGTCCTATGGGTGCTGCTGAGAAGAAAATATAGGAGCTCTGTGTGATGCCACTAACACACTAGAAGTCCTATGGGTGCTGCTGAGAAGAAAATATAGGAGCTCTGTTTGCTGCCACTAACACACTAGAAGTCCTATGGGTGCTGTTGGGGTGCAATGCTGTGCTAACAGCACTGCGGTTGGTACTACTGCAATACTGTACTAACAGTAAGCACGCACCAGACTAATCCCCAGCAGCAGCTAATAACACACTAACTGTGCAATCAGCAGCAATGAACGATCAATGACTTAGGTAGCAATGGTTTAGCAAAGAAATAGCCAATGGTTTAGCAAAGAAGAGCAAATCTTTCAGTATCAAGCAAAGACAGAATCAGCAGACTAATCTCTCCTAAAGCCGGAACTCATGTGACCGGGGCCGATGGCGTGGCGGCCTTTTAAATGGTGGGGCGTGTACTAAAGCCCCTGAGCTGTAATTGGCTACAGCCGTCCTGCCTGTAGCCAATTATTGCTCTCCGAGTTTCGGGCGCTGTGATTGGCCAAGCATGCGGGGTCACAGTGCATGCTTGGCCAATCATCAGCCAGCAATGCACTGCGCCGGCCGCGCCGGCCGCAATGCATTGCGGGGCCGCTCGCATCACACGAATGTGATGCGAACGGCCCAAATAGTTCTGGGCTCGACGAGCGAGCGAACGCCCGATGCTCGATTCGAACATGGGTTCGAATCGAGCACCGGGCCCATCCCTAGTATCCGGTAAGTATCCGCTATGACAGGAGAAACCCACCGACTCATGACTTGTGATAGAAGGAACCCCCTATTGAACCTGCAAAGCAGCCCAGAACTCAACTAACGTCCCGTAAAAGATTGGATTGAGCCTGTTGCCCGAGACAAACCAGACATGAAAATTAACTGCTTGTGATGAGAGGATGTGTGGGGGAAATGGAGCAAGGGCTGACCCGAAGAGCCCCTGCAAAAGATGGCCGAGAAGATCGAAATACTTCAAATGGACACGAGTGAAGTAGCTCTGTGAAAATACCCCAACCCCTGGCCTACCCATACTTGGGAGCCCGAAAGAAAAAGACCAAGGGACAGTTAAATGGAGGAATTTTTAATTTGGCAGGTACATCTTTTTCAGAAAGTGAACTGCAAGTTTTAACCCAAGGTCTCAAATTTGCACCTGACAAAAATCTTAACAAATTTGAATTGTTTATCGATGTTGAAAAATATGTAAGAAAAATTAACATAAAAAAACATTTTGCGTCCCAAAATTCTGCCTGTCTTCCAGTGATAGATTCAGACAGATATAAACACAGTGGTTTGAGGAACAACTCTATATTTAACCCCCAAAAGGGAACACATCACCATGTAGAAGTGTTGTGTTCAAGCGTATGGTGCAGGGTAATATAAAATCATTAGAATATAAGAAGGCCAGAACCAACCATTCCATAGTGTAGGGGATTCAAAAATTAGAACAGAATTAAAATATAGTAATCCGCCCTGCGGATAAGGGTGGGGGGGTAGTGATACTCACCAAGGAGGACTACTATGGGGAGATCCAAGGATTACTAAAGGATACCAGTACCTATAAACCATTAATATCCAACCCTTTGCTCAAATTAAAATCTGAGCTTAATAATTGGATTGATAGGGGTGTCAACCAAAATATTTTGGATACTAAAGAAGCTTCATATTTATCACCACGAGTACCAAGGACTCCAGTGTTATACATAGTACCCAAGATTCACAAGAATAAGGAACAACCTCCAGGTCGCCCGATTATTAGCGGGATTGGCTCACTCTATTCCAGAGTGGGAGAGTATTTTTACAACCCTTGGTGACACGAGGAAGGTCATACCTGAAAGACAGTCGGAAGCTCATCGAATCCCTCTCTGGTATAGTAGTAACAGATGCCACCATTATGGTAACCGTGGACATAGAGTCCCTCTATACTAACATCAAGCAGGAGGATGCATTAATAGCAGTCCAGTCAGCATTGACTGTTGACTCACAGTTAAAGAAAGCTTAGATACAGTATTTGGTTGATGGATTAGAGATAGCAATGGGTAATAACTATTTTTGGGCCCAAGGTAATTTTTATAACCAAATCAAGGGGTTTGCAATGGGGGCTCGTTATGCCCCCAGTGTGGCCAATTTGGTTTTGAACAAGTGGGAGGGGGAGTCCATTTATAAGGATAATCAACAATCCCTACTTTTCTACATAAGGTACATCGATGATGTAATACTGTTGTGGGAGGGATCCCAAACTACCTTACAAGTATTTCTAAAGGGCCTTAATTGCAACCAATATGGACTCAGGTTTACAGCTGAGTTTAGTTTGGAAACCATCAACTATTTGGATCTCACTCTTATCAAAAAAGATGGCAGGATTGGCACAAGGACATTCTTTAAGGCCACGGATAGGAACGGCTTCGTGCCAATAAATAGTTGCCATCATCCCCAATGGTTGGGAGCTATTCCTAAGGCACAGTATATGCGGATTCGTCGCAACGGTGCCACAGATGCAGATTTCAATATCCAGGCTGCAATTATCACAGAGAGGTTCTGTGAGAAGGGTTACAGTCATGATGATCTTGATAGAGCCAGGAATCATGTGTCTGTTATGGATAGGCATTCTCTTTTAGAGTCCAAGAAAAAAAAAAACCTTCACGGGAGAATTGCCCTTCATTTCGGGCTTTCACAGGCAATATAAAAGTGTAGAAAAGGTGTTAAAAAAACTCTGGTCCATCCTTCTAAAAGACAGGGACCTTGCATCAGTGTTACCCCCAAAGCCTAAATTCATCTATAGGAAAGCGCCTGGGTTGAGGAACATCATTGCGCCTAATGTACCAGATCCCCCAGAGAAACCCCCCACTTTTCTGGATGGGTCGGGATTTCACTACTGTACAATATGCAAGGCCTGTCGCACCACTACTCAACGTACCAAAAAAATAATCAAATTCAAATCCTTGGTCACTTAAGAAGAATTTTGGAAAGTAGACACCCCAAGCTATTTTCTGAGAGGCATGGTGAGTATTTTACAGCTCTCATTTGTTTTTGAAAATGAAGAAAGAAAACATATATATTTTTTTTTTTCAATTTTCCAAACTTTGTGACAAAAAGTGAGATCTGCAAAATGCTCACCATACCTCTCAGCAAATAGCTTGGGGTGTCTACTTTCCAAAATGGGGTCATTTGGGGGGTTTTGTGCCATCTGGGCATTCCATGGCCTCCGAAACTGTGATAGGCAGTGAGGAGTGAAATCAAAAATTTACACCCTTAGAAAGCCTGAAGGCGGTGATTGGTTTTTGGGGTCCCGTACGCGGCTAGGCTCCCAAAAAGTCTCACACATGTGGTATCCCCGTACTCAGGAGAAGCAACAGAATGTATTTTGGGGTGTAATTCCACATATGCCCATGGCATGTTTGAGCAATATATCATTTAGTGACAACTTTGTGCAAAAAAAATAAAATTAATTGTCTTTTTTCCGCAACTTGTGTCAACATATAAAATATTCCATGGACTCGACATGCCTCTCAGCAAATAGCTTGGGGTGTCTACTTTCCAAAATGGGGTAATTTGGGGGGGGGTTTGAACTGTCCTGGCATTTTATACACAACATTCACTCTTCTAACCACTTGAAGACAAAGCCCTTTCTGACACTTTTTGTTTACATGAAAACATTTTTTTTTTGCAAGAAAATTATGTTGAACCCCCAAACATTATATATTTTTTTAAAGCAAAGGCCCTACAGATTAAAATGGTGGGTGTTGCATTTTTTTTTCCACACAGTATTTGCGCAGCGATTTTTCAAACGCATTTTTTGGGGAAAAAATACACTTTTTTTAATTTTAATGCACTAAAACACACTATATTGCCCAAATGTTTGATGAAATAAAAAAGATGATCTTAGGCCGAGTACATGGATACCAAACACGACATGCTTTAAAATTTCGCACAAACGCGCAGTGGCGACAAACTACATACATTTTTAAAAGCCTTTAAAAGCCTTTACAGGTTACCACGTTAGATTTACAGAGGAGGTCTACTGCTAAAATGACTGCCCTCGATCTGACCTTCGCGGTGATACCTCACATGCATGATGCAATTGCTGTTTACATATGACGCCAGACCGACGCTTGCGTTCGCCATTACGCAAGAGCAGGGCGGGACAGGTGTGCTTTTTTTTTATTTTTTATTATTATTAATTTTTCTTTTTTCTTTTATTTTTAAACTGTTCCTTCCATATTATTTTTTTTTAATCATTTTTATTGTTATCTCAGGGAATGTAAATATCCCCTATGATAGCAATAGGTAGTGACAGGTACCCTTTTTTTTTAAACTGGGGTCTATTAGACCCTAGATCTTTCCTCTGCCCTCAAAGCATCTGACCACACCAAGATCGGTGTGATAAAATGCTTTCCCAATTTCCCAATGGCGCTTTTTATATCCGGGAGGGGGGGACATTCCCTCCCACTGCTTGTAAAAGCAGTCCAGAGGCTAATTAGCCGCTAGGATTGCTTTTACATGAAAGCCGGCCGCTGGCTGAAAAGAATGATACCAAGATGATACCTAAACGCGCAGGCATCATTCTGGTATAACCATTCAAATTCCAGCAACATACCAGTGCGTTGCTGGTCCTTGTTGGACATGTATTGTAATCTTTTTTTTTCATGCAGCCTGTTGGCTGAACGAAAAAAAGAGATTGATCGGTGGGTATGCCCACCATTAGAATACCTCCCTTCATCCACCCACTTCTAATGATGGGCATACATGCACCATTTATATATGCCGAAGCATGGGGGCATCCTCCCGCAAAAGTTATGCCACGTACACACGGTCGGACTTTTCCGCGGGCAAGCCTCCGTCGGAATTTTGACCGTATGTATGCGGCATTAGGAGCAAAATCGCTCCTCCGCTCCTCCGCCCCTGCTGCCCCCATGCTTCGGCATATATGCTTTTTTTTTTAACTGTGGTGGTGAAATCACCTCCTACAGCACTGGAGTCGCAGGGATCAGGCCTGTCTCTGCGAACGCTGCAGTTATGTGTGTTGTGTTTTGTAAGTGACAGTGATCGATCGATACTGCACTTGGGTGGCCTGGGCTGGACGGAGGGGCAAAACGCAGGTGCTAACAGGTATCTGGGCTGATCCCGCTAACACTGCGTTTTTGGGAACCCTAAATTGCTGGGGACGCTAGTATAGATCTGATCAGATCAGATATTGATCTGTTCAGATACTATACCACTAAGGGAGGTGTATGCTTCACGCGTGGGTTTTAGCGTTACTGGCACTAACTTGACGCTGCCTGGGGCGATGCAGACCCTCTCTGACGCTAAAATCTAATTGATATCACCCACCGGGCGATCAGGGGGTTAAACCTTTATTGGGTTATATACGGCGGGTGCCCTGACACTATAAAAAGCAAACTAACTAACTAGCGTCACCCGTAACACTTATGTAGCCGGTATGTACTTTCCCGGGTGTAAATTTGAATTTGACAGAGACATTAGTGATGTGTAATTCCCTGCAGCCCAGTAGGTGGCGCTGTTGCCCTGGGCTGGGGTTGAATCATTGCTGTGTGCTGTGCCTCCTTTTTGTCCTCCCTCTGCAGCGGTATGGTGGGGCAGGGAACCCGCCGTGCTTGCTGGGAGAGGGTATAAAGGGGCCGGCCATCTTTGTCACGGGGGAAGTCCCAGGCACCTTCAGCTTGCGGACGGTGGTTCGTGTCGGTCCTCTGGGTGGCCTAGGCCTAGAGGACAGCCGGAGGTCGTGTTCCATCCCAGGCACCTTTAGCCTGGGGTGAGGTACTCGGATGGAGGTCCGGAGCTCAGTGCCCAACACTGAGTTCCGCGAGGGAAGGAGATCCTAGGGAACCCCGGGAGTGGGTACCCGAATCCGGAAGGCGTAATGGACCGGGGGGAGCTCCTCACTTGAAGACCCGGTGCAGCATATTGCCGGTGACAGGTGAGCCTCTCGTCGCAGACCGCCTGGAAGGAAATTCCCTCTCGTGCAGAGACCGTAACCCACTTTCAGGAAGGAAGGTGGAGAACCAAATTGTGTCTGGGCCTATTCGCATCCACACCTCCTTTTCTGTTCTGTTCCTACTAAGGGAGTTCAACTGATTGTGTTCATTCAAGAAGAATAAAGGAGTGTTGAACTTTAATGGTGTGGGGCTCATTTTTACCAGACATTGTTCAGGGTGACTCTTGGAGGGAGGATCCAGGTGCACAGCACTGACCCGAAGGTAATACAAGAACGTTGCTTATACCGCACTCACACATGTGGTGGAAGCCAGGCGTGGTGTCCCCGCTCCCTACCCTCTAAGATACCCCTAGACAGGAGACGAGACAAGCTGAAGAGAAAGAGAGGAGAGAGAGAGGGGGGCGCTACACTTATATGGTGATCACTGGTGAAAGGGTTAACTAGGGGCAATCAGGGGGTTAAACCTTTATTAGGTAATATATGGGGGTACCTGACGCTATATAAAAACCTGACGGGGAACCTAAATAACAAAATAACTAACTGGCTAACCAGTGTCACCAGTAACACTTATACGGTGATCACTGGTGAAAGGGTTAACTAGGGGCAATTAGGGGGTTAAAACCTTTATTAGATAATATATGGGGGTACCTGACGCTATAAAAACCTGCGGCGAACCTAAAAAAAATAACTGACTACCTAGCGGCACCAGCATAACTAATACAGTGATCAGAAAAACGATCGCTTAGTGACACTGGCAAAAGGGGGTGAAAGGGTTACCTGGGGGGCGATCAAGGGGTTAAACCTTTATTAGGTAATATATGGGGGTACCAGAAGCTATAAAAACCTGCGGCGAACCTAAAAACAAATAACTGGCTACCTATCGGCACCACCGACACTAATACAGCGATCAGAAAAACGATCGCTTAGTGACACTGGCAAAAGGGGGTGAAAGGGTTACCTGGGGGGCGATCAAGGGGTTAAACCTTTATTAGGTAATATATGGGGGTACCTGACGCTATAAAAACCTGCGGCGAACCTAGAAAAAATTACTGGCTACCTATCGGCACCACTAACACTAAGACAGCGATCAGAAAAACGATCGCTTAGTGACACTGGCAAAAGGGGGTGAAAGGGTTACCTGGCGGGCGATCAAGGGGTTAAACCTTTATTAGGTAATATATGGGGGTACCTGACGCTATAAAAACCTGCGGCGAACATAAAAAAAATAACTGGTCACCTATCGGCACCACCGACACTAAGACAGCGATCAGAAAAACGATCGCTTAGTGACACTGGCAAAAGGGGGTGAAAGGGTTACCTGGGGGGGTTAAACCTTTATTAGGTAATATATGGGGGTACCTGACGCTATAAAAACCTGCGGCGAACCTAAAAAAAATAACTGGCTACCTATCGGCATCACCGACACTAATACAGCGATCATAAAAACGATCGCTAAGTGACAGTGGTGCTAGGGGGTAAAAGGGTTACCTGGGGGGCGATCAAGGGGTTAAACCTTTATTAGGGGGGGTTAGGGGGCTACACTGGACCTAAAACTAACTGCCCTGACACTTTTACAGTCACAAATGTCACTGATTGCAGTGATCAGTAAATAAATGGTCACTGCAATCAGTGACACTGTGACTGGGGGGTGATCTGGGGGGTGATCTGGGGGTGTCTGGGGGGCCTGGGGGGGCGATCGTGTGCCTATGTGTGCTGGTGTCAGTGTGCTGTTTAGTGCACTAACCTGTGTGTCTTCTCTCCACGGCACTCGGTATATGTGAGCGCCGCAGGAGAGATGACATCACTTCCTCCTGCCTGTGTAAACATTACACAGGCAGAGGAAGATTCTCATTCGCTGGGAGCGATTGCGAGGGGGTGGCCGGAAACGAATGGCCGTCCCCTCATCACAGATCGCTCCCGGAACGATGCCGACCGCTCACTGTATAAAAGGGGAGTCCGATGGGACCCCCCAACTATACAAAGGCAGTCACGTACAGGTACGTGATTGTGCCTGTCCGTGCCATTCTGCCGACGTATATATACAGTGAGCGGTCGTTAAGGGGTTAATCAGTGCAATCTTAGATAATAATCATGCAGAATATGGTGCAAACCGCGACAACCATGTGACAGGGTATGGGGCAGGATGTATACATTATGCGGATATTTGGTTGTTCTAAATACTACTACTATGAATAATGTTGTTAGAAGGTTGTTTATTAATAACATGTCCTAATAGGATTATTATTGATGCTTATTGTTTTTACAATTGTATGTATGTAATATGTGTAGCGGGGTCCCCTTTAAGACTCCCAGGACTACCTTACCCAGAACCCCTTTCGGCAATGTTTCCACCCCAGAGACTCATGAGAGTATAAAAGGAGGAGGCGAGGCTGGGCTCGGCCTCTTTGGGACACGAGACTTTAAGGGAGAGAGACCTCCCTGTGCGGATCCACTGTGGTGCAAGGCCTGAAGCCTGGGGCCTTACGCTGTTACCCAAAGAGCCTTCCACCCCATCGTGAGCCTGGGTGGCATCTGACTCGGTTTTCTTCAACCGCTACTGAGCCGGAGACCAGACTGCTGCAGAGCTGTGTGAGGAGACACAGCAGGTGGAAGTTCCCGGACTGGAATCGCGTCCGGAGGGGTGAGTGAGCACTTGCTCAATCCACAAATACTTTATATCATTGTTAGGCCTACAGACTGCCGTGGCCCACCAGTTCCTATTTGAGTTTTTTTCTCCATTTGATATCCAAAGCAGAACTGAGTTGAACGCAAAGACGCAAAGACTTGCATGCGAAGAATTTTGCCCTTCCTAGAGACTGAGTTATATGGTCAGGCCTGGCCATCTAGGTAGTTTATTTCGTTTCTGCGCCATAGGGCGCATAGTGAAGTACTGTTACACGTGGCGCGTGTGCGCCATATCTCTATAGTTATAGTGTGTCTATTGCTGCAGGGCTCTGCAGGTAGATTCTTATGATCTGTTATCACTGTTGATTTCCATTGCCATAGAAAGTAAATTCGTTATTCTTTTATCACTGTCTTGGTGTTTGAATTTAATCATAGAGCATGAGATATACACATATTACCCTAGACTAACTGTGCCAGTAGGGGGTCGAGTAAATTGCCGGGGGTTGGCGGAGCTGTCTTCAGGGTCCAAACTAAATCTGCGGCCCTCTTAGTTGAGGGTATCGCTACACGTGGGGGTCTCGTCCGGGATCCTGATACAGCAGGTGAACGCCAGAAGTGCCGGCATGGACCCGCAAGCAGTAGAAGAGTGGTGCAAAGCCTCTAGGGCAGAGCCAAACAACTCGATAGTCATCAGCCTCCCTGGGGAGGAATGGTCGACTGAGATGGTAGAGGAGTTAATGAAGTCAGTATCCCCAGATCACACACCGTGGGTGATGGATATAAAGTCAGACCCAGACACTTCATATCAGTATGCACTAGTGGAGTACGGGGACGGGATGCCAGAGGCTTGCAAGCGCAAGTGTGTGCGGACGCCAGACAACAGAACCTATAGGTTGGCGCACGCAGTAACTATAAAGAAGGAACCATCACCGATGGGATCACCGCAGGCTGCGGCCCGTACCTCACCAGAAAGAGGAGACGGGGTGATGCCCCCGGCTGCACCTGCACCCGTCACTGCTATATCACCAGATTTGATAAAGGCAATAGGGGATCTCCTAATCAAATGTCAGAAGACAAGCACGGTGCATGTAGAGACTAGCTACCGGAGACTGAAGACATTCTCAGGGAAGCTCCCTGTCCCTGCAGGGGAAGAAGATTTTGATACCTGGGTGGAGCAGGCATTACAAGCAGTAGAGGCATGGGAGGTGCCTGAAGCGCAGAAGAGGCAACGAGTGATAGAAAGCCTCAAAGGTGCAGCAGCAGAAGCAGTGAAAAGTTTTTGGTTTGGGGATGCAGATTGCACGGCTCAAGACTGTCTAGCCATGCTACAGGAAGAGTTTGGTCAATTGGAAAAGGTGACAGAGATGGTCTACCAATTTGAACATACTTTCCAACAGCCGAAGGAGAAACTTTCAGAGTATGTTAGGAGACTGAACAGGTTGCTGTGCAAGATTGTGTTGAAGAAGGGAATGAAGCCCCAAGATACAGATGCGGCAAGAATGAAGCAAGTCTTAAAGGGAGCGTTGCGCTCGGATCCAGTCTGGCTGCACCTGAAAACCTCGGGAGGAGGAATGTTACTGACTTATGCTGTTTTGATAAAAATCATCAGAGATGAGGAGGCGCTACAACAGGACCAGCAAATGATTAAGACAAATGTTGTCCCCGCACAGGTGTTAGTCAACCCAGTGATGACCCCTGAAAGAGACTCAGAGGTAGACACTCTAAAATCACAAATGTCCAAGGTGTTAGAGATGTTGACCTCTCTGATAGCAAAAGACCCAGAGGGTCCCAGGAGAGAAGTACCAAGGAAGGAACTATTCCCAATTGCCTCAGCACCCGCATCTTTACAAGAATAGGGAGATATAGTCTGCTTTAACTGTGGAGGAATTGGCCATAATGCAGCTACATGTTCCAGTCCTAAGAAGAAGAAAACGGACAACCGCAAACCGACGGGAAACTTCAGAGGGCCCCGGTGAAGGAGTCAACCGGGTGCCCATCACCTTCAGTGAGCTCCAAGCTGAATGCGAAGCAGAAGAAAAGAGGCGATAAAACACCTCAGAGGAAACACAACATTCCTCAACAGAGCTACACCCCAGAGAAAGGGGGCAAGACCCCTCAGAAGAGGCACAGCACTCCCCAGAGGGGGTGCACACCTAAGAAAAACAATAGTATCCCTCAGTGGGTCTGTACACCCATTGAAAGGAGGGAAATCAATGCATACCAGGCTCAAGAAAGATTAAAGTCCAAAGGGAGTTGGACGAGAGAGAGTCCGAAGGGAAAGGGCCAGAAGAAAGCGACCCCTGCCAGGCCATATCCGGAGAAGCTGGTAGGCCCATCTCCTATAGTGCCCATGCAAGTGAAGGGAGTCTACACCAGAGCAATCTTGGATAATGGGGCACAAGTGACCCTATTATACCGGGATTTCTACGATAAACACTTGAGTCACCTGCCCATCCAGAAGATAGAGGGACTGGAAATATGTGGGATTGGAACCCAGAGTTTCCCCTACGATGGCTATCTGCCCGTCAAGATGACTTTTGACCCATCCGTGGCTGGGAAGGCCGAAGTGTTTGACACCCTAGCAGTTGTGTGCCCTCCACCGCCAGGAGCCAACAAGAGTTCCCTTATAATAGGGACAAACACGGACCTGGTCTGAAGACTCCTGACCCCTCTAGTGGAAGAGAAGGGGCAAGTGGCCACCAAGATCCACCCCATGCTGAAGACGGCCTACCAACGGCTGGTCCTAGAGCAGAAGACCCCTGGAGAGGGGATAGGAAAGGTGTGGAGACTTGGAAGAGAAGGGGTAGTGTTGCAGCCCGGCGAAGTAACCTGTCTCAGAGCCACTGTGAAGCTTACTTGGGAGTGTCGTGGAATTATTGGTTGTCTGCAGAGCACACAGCCCATATTTCCTGTGCTAATTAAGCACACACTTTAGATTCATCTTTTTGCAATAATGCTATCTTTAGCTAAGTTTGCTAAGATCCACTCACCGTCCATTCGTCCCATCATTCATTCAAGGAAAGCACCAACACAGATCTTATGTTCTCATACCAGCCTCCCAGCATAGTGTGTCTGGGAGCTGTGTGTCTCTCCTTTTATTGAAATCCCCACAGGATTAAAATCCCAACAGGAAGTGATGTCACAGCATGTGATCCTCACTAAAGAAGTTACCAACAGGAAGTGAGGTCACAGCATGTGACCTTCACACAGGGAAAATGACAAGGACATCCCTTCCAACAGGAGATGCCATACATGAATCCCACTCAAGAAATATAGTTTAAAGGATTCAATACAATAATACATACAATGAATACAATAACGCATGATGGCTAAAGTTACCGTTGATAGGAATTCTTATTCTGCGCTATTCCATAGAATAACGCATATTAAGATTATACTATTATTGAATGGGGGAGGGAGGCTATCTGCAGACGCGCACTATGAATCCCAATCAATGTTGATCAGACACAGCAGAGACAAGAGCACGCATCTGCTCATAACCAATGATGTTGTTGTTGCAGAGCGAGGACATCCCCTCCTCAACGATCGTCCGTGCTAATGCACAGAGGGCCCCCGTCGGTGGGCATATCCGCACCCTGCAAACATCACACTCCAACCTCAAGACGTTTTCCCCTATCAGACGGGATTCAACCAGCCTCAGACTACCCCAATTAGCTCTTTTAGAGCGGGTTGCGGAAGTACTAACACTGGGTGACACTATGACAATACATATTAAATACATCTCCATAAAAATCTCCACAACAGTCCTCCCTTTTTTGTCATATGCACCCCATGTGTCCCTCGATGAGAGTTGATCTGCTTCTTACACCTGTAAATGAATCAGTCCTTAGTCCATAAAAAGGAAAACACGGCTTGACATGTAGACTCTACTCTTCAGGGGCATGACTTATAAAGGAGGACACGACATGGTGAGCTGTAGTAATCGCCGATCCGTCTGTGATCCTCTGTGTCTTGTATGTGGGTCCGGCTTCGGGGCGTCTCATCGAGGAAACTCTGGTCACGCATCAAATCAGGCAACAGGAGCACCTCGTCACGACATAGAAAGAATAGAAATAAAAACGACATGAGTATATATATTCCCACTTTCTTTAACCACGATCCGCTGTAAAATAAAAATTAGATCCCCAAAGATTCCCAGACCCTTAAAATAGACTCCCAACCTTCACTTAGCTACAGCTCTGGCTTCAACAATTACATAAAGAACCCTATCCTTAACGGATGAGAATTGTTCAATCGTATCCCAAGCCCGAGCCCCCCCCCCCCCCCCCACATGCAGGACACCATGCCCAGACCTGGTCGGGGTTGGTGAACAAATCCCTTCTAGCTGTCCCTGCCATTCTTAATTTCCTGCACCATCAGATCCTCGCGATCGGCCGTGAGATAAGATGCTGGGACAGCTTCACCATCACGCATGAACCTCTTGCTTTGGGGGAATTACCTTTATAAGCTGCAGATCCGCATAAACACCAAACTAAAGTTCAAACACACTTGTGGGCTGCCTAGATACCCAAACCGACAAGAGGCAGAACCATTAAAACTAAAACCAATTTTACCCTCTAAAAAAAATGCATCGTTAGCTTCCATTGACAAGTGTCTGTTTGGAGTCTTCACTAGTTTGTCAAAACTCCTCATACCCATAATAACATCATAAATGGCATGTACCGCTGTCATCGCTGGGGACTAAAACTTGGTGAAGACTCAGAACAGACCATCGGTCCTGTTCGCTTTCTGAGCTAGTCAGGAAATACACTTTACATAATAACTTGGGATGCTTTTCACCGTTACCCTTGCTAAAATTTACTAAACAACAAAAATATAAATAAACAAAGATACTCCTCATTCTTTGGTGTGGTTGAGCCGCTTCTTGCAGTGGCTGGCATGGTCTAATCCCTCAAGCTTCTTTACAACGACCCAGTCACCTGGTTGGAAAGAATTTAAACTGATTATTGAGTCGGGTCCAGGAGGGACTCGTGAACCCTGTGGTGGACATTTTGAAGTTCATGTCACAACGATCGCACCCACCCCATCAGCCGAGAATATAAGTGACAGCTAATGAGGAGAGTACGACCCTGGTTTTGATTGACCTCCAAACAACCCTCATATGACAATAACCCAGACATCGGGACTGTGGTCACTGCATAACCTGTGCGTGGCTTACAATACCTGGAACCATTGACAAAAGGTTCTTAGCCTCTGGGATGGGAACCTACTTCACCAGACTGCTGCTTGCCGATTCAAATTCTATCAAAGAAAGACAGTCTTGGCACAAACTTGGTTAGAATTACAGAGGTTATTAAAAAAACTGTCACTCTTACATTTATCACTTCTTCCCCCTTTTTTTCCTCATTACAGACTGAAGGAAGAAATGTGTGGTGCAGGAAAAAAGAAACAATGAAATAACCTATGATACTTTTACCTCCTTAGACTCATGTACTTATCCATATGTACAGCTGTCTACATACACCTGTTCTCTATGTACAAACTCCTTGGACCTGAAAAATACTTATAAGCAAAATCATTACTCTATTCTTCATATTTAACCTGCAAAGAATGGAAAACAATAATGACATTCCTGTACATTGGTAAATTGTCAATGACATTCTTTCAAAACTGATTCAAACAAAACCCTCTGTAACCCTTACTTTTCCCGTTCCTACAAAAATACAACAGCCGCGACGCATCGAAGGATCGCCACGGTAAGTTTGAACATATTCACGTTACTACATACAAACATTCCGATACAAACGTGGGGGAAATACTTCCCAGTTTCCAAAACCACAAATGAAAAAAAACAAAAAACAGCCAGAATTCTCCCTTTGCTCTTTCAGCAATAGAAAAAAATACAATGGGAACATGAGAGCAGCTCGAGAACCTTCCATGGACCAGCCATACAAAGTTCAAACAAACGGGCATGAGAATTTAACCACCATTCCTCCTCTGAGAATCACAAAAGCGTGTACTACACCTCCATCAACACTCATCATTACAGATTTCTGAAGCCGCAGCTGAACTACTTCCATTCCAGAGGGATACCCAAAATAGTATCCTTGGACCACCTATGTTAATCTTTTTGGGGTTCAAAGGCCTTTGCCCCAAAACTAGGCTTCGTGCACTGTGTGACCGTCTGACTATGAGAAGCCTCCATTCCTTCCCTTTGCACAGACCTCCTTGTGTCCATGGCGATTCGAATCGGCTTATCGCCTTAAACCTGCATCCAGGTTAAACCGTTGCACCCATTTTCGGAGAGCACCGCCCGGTGTCTTCTTATACGGTGGATTGAAGAACTACAACCACTATATGGTCAAGTCCTCCAACTAGAAACCCTAACCGAGGCGTCAACTCTATGGCTTGTTGTCCCAACACTTTTGGAACTACAGCAACAACCACAGATCAACCCCCGAATTAGGCCTCTACCCCTCACAGTGCATGCATACACAAGCATTTTCCGCTATACACCCATACACTGCGTTGTCAGACTGAACCACACAGAACAATTACGCCAGTTTACCACCTGCAGAACAATGTGGCTTCTCTCTGTATCTAGATGATAAAACAATGGTGATGCCCCCCCTGTTTTTCTCTCTACCCAAAACTGTATTACAGTACAAAACTTCACAAAACTGGAACAAAATATAAAACACTTTTAAACGCAAAAATGCTTTCCATTTTCCTTCCAAGCACAAATCTCATTGCTCACCTTTAAAAACCCCAAGCTCCTCCCACCAACTTTCTGCTGATATATAAATGCTGAAAAGAAACTTCCGGTTACATGCTCAGCTACTTAAAAAAAAAAACTGGTTTATTTACATATCAATTGTTCAGGAAGAGGGAGGGGGAGGGGAGGCCTAGCCCTAATCGCCTTGTCTATCAAGACTCCAATTTAAACATAAAAACACACCATTGTGCAAAATTCAGTGCAAAGTGGAGTTTTTACTTTGTGGCCCCTCGGGGTAAAACCGCGCTATCTCAAGATACCACTCTACTCAACTCAAAAGGCGATGCTTAGAAAAACTATTTAATCTAGCAAACGCATAAAACAGGACAAAACTGCGCCAATCAACAAATGCCAACACAGTATCCAGGGGCTGTTGTGCACCAACCACTAGATACCAAAAAAACAATGGGCAATGATTATAAAACATATGACAAAAGTCCAGATGAATGCCCAGATGATGCAATAAAAACCCCAAAAATTAAACCACAATACTGAATCATAGAGCTAAAAATGATGGATTAATAGTCCCACTGCAAAGGCATAAATCCTGCAAAATCACAAGCTGAGATCAGCAGATGACCATGCAACACAGTGACATCAGCAAACAAAGGTAAGGCAACAGCCTACCAGAGGCAAGCCCATGAATGGTGGATGAACCATCGCAAGCCTCATGGACAACAACAACAATGGCGCCATGCAATTTTTCCCGCCAAAACCAGCATGGGACGTCACAATGAACACCACATTGGTTCCCCCACACAAAGAAAAACACAAATGGCCTCCACCAGGTTCCAACACAGAAAAGATCGCACTACATTCGCACCAAACATCAAAATCTGCCCCAAAGGCTGAGAAATTCCACCAGCGAAATAGCAGACGAATGGCACAGCATGGTCACATAATATCATACCCAAAGGAAAGGTGGCTGCACCTTCCCTTATAGGATACCCACAGGCTAAGAAAAAACTGTGCCTCAAAATGGCAGACAAACCACAAGGCTAATCAAAAGCCAAGAATGGCGCCATTACTTTTTCCCGCCAAAACCAACATGGGACATCAAAGAAAATCAAAAATGTTTTTCTCCACAAAGACTGACTACACCATTGAAACTTTTCTAAATTATCATCAAAATCCACTGAAAAAGGTGTCAGCTACACTCTACAAGGACCACATGTACACTTACAAACTTAAACCCTTTGGCCAACTAAACAGCACATTCAATAGATGTTAGTTACATGAGAATATTAAAAACATATTCATTCTCTAAGTTAATATACTCTGAGATATTCACCACACACATACAGTACAACATCAGATCATCTCTTAGGGACAGAGAGTCACCAACTTTCACCATTGTAACTGATAGATGCTGGCCGCCCCTCCCCCACTAAAGCACATGGCTTATGGCTCAATGCAGCGGCCATCAATAACAATGCAGCCAAACAATCTAATCACATACAGTCTATATTTCTCATTTCATACACAATATACAGTTTCCATCAGCATTCACACAGGCACAAACACTACACACAACTTTGTAATTAAAATTGGAAAGTCAATAGATACACAACTTTCAAACATGTTGGCAGTGATAGCCATGCTGCCTGCCCCTCCCCCACTAAAGCACATGGCTTATGGCTCAATGCAGCCAAACACTCTTACAGCAAACAGCTTACCCACACAAACACCCAAGCACATACGATCGGATTCACAGGCATACGATCTCTCTCCCAACAAAAACACACACACACACAATCAGATTCACAGACATACACGCACACACGCATCTCTCATACTGCAAGCATACAGCATTATTTAAAAAAAGACGAAAAATTTGTTCTATTACAAAGTACAGCCTTTTCACACATCACACCACAGGTCCACTCTCCCCCCTCTGCTGATGTGATGCTCAAAGAGGCCGCAATTGGTCCAATCAGAGTCGCCATTTACTGTTGTGGAATTTCTAGGCTGTTGTTTACAGAGCACACAGCCTATAATTCCTGTGCTATCTAAGCACACACTTTAGATTCATCTTTTTGCAATAATGCTATCTTTAGCTAAGTTTGCTAAGATCCACTCACCGTCCATTCGTCCCATCATTCATCCCAAAAAGGCAGCATCACACAGCTTATGTTCTCATCTCTCAGCAGACCAGCATGACTGCCAAGCCGACGCCTAATCATAGGCTTTTAATAAACTCAAAAGATCTCAGACAGGAGGGGATTGGCTGCAGCAATCAATCCCCTCCCCCATGGGCGGGGACATCACAGGATGTCCCTTCCACACAGGAAAATGGCAATACAAGGACATCCCTTCCAACAGGAGATGCCATACATGAATCCCACTCAAGAAATATAGTTTAAAGGATTCAATACAATAATACATACAATGAATACAATAACGTATGATGGCTAAAGTTACCGTTGATAGGAATTCTTATTCTGCACTATTCCATAGAATAACGCATATTAAGATTATACTATTATTGAATGGGGGAGGGAGGCTATCTGCAGACGCGCACTACGAATCCCAATCAATGTTGATCAGACACAGCAGAGACAAGAGCACGCATCTGCTCATAACCAATGATGCTGTTGTTGCAGAGCGAGGACATCCCCTCCTCAACGATCGTCCATGCTAATGCACAGAGGGCCCCCGTCGGTGGGCATATCCGCACCCTGCAAACATCACACTCCAACCTCAAGACGTTTTCCCCTATCAGACGGGATTCAACCAGCCTCAGACTACCCCAATCAGCTCTTTTAGAGCGGGTTGCGGAAGTACTAACACTGGGTGACACTATGACAATACATATTAAATACATCTCCAAAAAAAATCTCCACAACAGGAGCAGCCTGGACCCTTTGTCATGTTGGAGTCCGACCCAAGGGAAGAGTCCCCCGGTCTGGAAGTGATACCAGAAGTGATTCCACTAAAGGCCCTGAAGAAGGCCCATTGTAGAGTTCCGGTGAGTGTTAGGAACACTACAGATAGCCCCATGGAAATCCCAGCCAGGATGCTGCTGGGCCAGGTGAGCCCTGCTGCCTCTGTTACCCTGTCAAAAGTCAAGGGGACGGGTGAAGGAGGAGATGTTTGGGAGAAGCTGTCCATGGAAAACCCGAATCTGCCCAGGGCTTGGAAGGAGAGAGCCAAGGCCCAGTTGACCAGATGGGAGAAGATCTTTTCCAAAGATGAGTTCGATGTGGGGTGTGCAAGGAGTGCTACCCATCGGATCCGCCTCCAAGAAGACAAGCCCTTCAGAGAGAGGGTCAGGTGGGTCCCACTAGCAGATCTGGAGGATCTAAGGGAACAACTTGCAGAATTCAAGAGGACTGGTGTGATCCGGGAGTCTAGAAGCCCCTATGCCTCCCCGATAGTGGTGGTCAGGAAGAAGAATGGGTCATTGAGGCTCTGTATAGACTACAGGACTCTCAACAGGAGAACCATACCCGACCAGTACACCACTCCGAGGATAGAGGACGCTTTACAGAGTTTGTCTGGAGCCAAGTGGTTCAGCGTTAGGGATCTCAAGAGTGGATACTATCAGATCCCTATGCATCCAGAAGACAAGGAGAAGACAGCCTTCATAACCCCAGTGGGGTTCTTTGAGTTTGATCGAATGCCCCAGGGACTGTCTGGAGCTCCTGCTACCTTCCAACGTCTCATGGAGAAGACTGTAGGAGACATGAACCTTATTGAAGTCCTTGTATACCTGGACGATGTTATTGTCTTTGGGAGAACCTTGGAGGAACACGAGGAGAGGCTGGAAAAAGTGTTGAGGAGACTCAGTGAGGAGGGACTCAAGCTTTCGCCTGAGAAGTGTCGGTTCTACCAGTCTTCTGTGAACTATCTGGGGCACATAGTGTCTGAAGAAGGGGTGGCCACAGACCCTGAGAAATTGTAGGCAGTTACCTCCTGGCCACGACCCACCACAGTAACAGAACTCAGATCCTTCTTAGGGTTCTGCTCCTATTACAGGAGGTTTGTGGAAGGATTCACCCGAATTGCTAGGCCATTGAATGAACTACTCAAGACCGAGGGGGAAGAGGACAACTCAGGGCCCAGGAAGCCGGGAGAGTCAGTCAAATATCAGTGGAACCAAAAGTGTGAAGAGGCCTTCCAGGCATTGAAGAAGAACCTAACCACTGCCCCAGTCTTGGCCTACGCAGACCCGACCAAACCCTATGAACTACACGTAGATGCTAGTTATGATGGTCTGGGAGGAGTACTTTACCAAGAACACGAAGGACAACTGTGGCCTGTTGCCTACGTGAGCAGGAGCCTGACCCCCTCCGAGAAGAACTACCCCACTCACAAGCTGGAGTTCCTGGCCCTTAAGTGGGTGGTAGTAGACAAGCTCAAAGACTACCTGTATGGGGCGGAGTTCACTGTGAAAACCGACAACAACCCCCTTACCTACCTTTTCACTACAGCAAGGCTGGGCTCCACTGGACACAGGTGGCTGGCCGCATTGTCTGGATTCAATTTCAGTCTAAAGTACAGGCCAGGGATTGGAAATCGAGATGCAGACGCTCTGTCCAGGAGATCTCATGGCCCCACCAGTGACATGGAAGACTGGACTCAAGTGGCACCTGACGGGGTGCGGGCCCTTTGTCAAGGGGCTGAATTGCAAGCCAGAGGAGGCTCAAGGGCAGAAGAGATAGGAGTTACCATGGTAGGAGTCCCCAAACAATACTGTGGGGTAACTCAACTTGAAGAAGACCATCTGCCAAAGTTGTCCAAGAAGGAACTAAGATGCGACCAATTAGAAGACCCCACGGGGAAATTGGTTCTGGAAGCCCTGGAGAATCAGGATCCAAACAGACTCCTGAGTCACTCCTCAAAGGAAGCTCGCCTGTTGAGGAAAGAGTGGGACAGGTTACAGGTGCATCAGGGAGTGGTCTACCGAAGGGGCCCCTCTGATGACCTGGAAGAGAAATGGCAATTGAGAATTCGAGAGAATGTTCTGATTGCCCTACATGACAATCACGGCCACCTAGGGGCGGAAAGGACCTTTCAACTTGTCAGAAGTCGGTTCTATTGGCCCTGCACATGAGGGCAGAAGTGGAAGAGTACTGCCATTCATGTGCATGCTGCATCCAGAGGAAGACTTATCCCCATCAAGCTGCCCCAATGGGCCATCTACAAAGTCAAGGCCCAATGGATCTGGTATGCATTGATTTCCTCTGCCTCGAACCCGACCTGAGTGGACTAGGAAATGTTCTGGTGATAACCGATCATTTCACCCAGTATGCCCAAGCTTTCCCAACCAGAGACCAGAAGGCTTCCACAGTAGCCAAGGTACTTATGGAGAAGTATTTTGTCCATTATGGGCTGCCCCAGCGACTTCATTCAGATCAAGGAAGGGACTTTGAGAGTCGGCTGATCCGGAAACTCCTGGATTCGTTAGGAATCAAGAAAACTCGAACCACACCTTATCACCCACAGGGAGATGCTCAGCCGGAGAGGTTTAACCAAACCCTGCTCAACATGTTGGGAACTCTGGATAGTGAGAAGAAACAACATTGGAGCAAACACATAGCAGCTATAGTGCACGCTTACAACAGCACCATCAGTGATGCTACAGGCTACTCCCCATATCGACTCATGTTTGGGAGAGAAGCAAGGTTACCTGTGGACCTGGCCTTTGGCACCTCTTTAGACCATTCCTCAGCCACATCCCACAAAGGATAGGTGGACAGGCTCAGACACAGCCTGAAAGTAGCCTATGAACAAGCTCAAGCGGCCTCAGATCAAAGGGGAGTTCGAAACAAAAGAAACTTCGACTTGAAAGTCCGCGTGCAAGACCTGCAGCCTTCCAACTACTGAAGACACTATAGATGGACAACTGAATGCAGAAGCCGCTGAGTTCATCCCATCTAGTCCTTCATCAGATTACTGGGAAGATGCTTGTGACACTTACTCTGAAAAGGACCCTAGAGACTCTATGTATCCCTCGGCTCCTGAAGCAGATGTTACAGAGCCTGCCGTGTCGTCCGAGCCTGCTACAGAAGAAGAGCCTGTGGCGCCAGAGCCAGAAACCCCAAGAGAACAAAGGGCTCGCAGAGTCATAAGGCCTCCCAAAAAGTTGACCTACCCACAAATGGGGAAGAGCTCAGAAGATTCTGTGGTCACTGCGCCCGGAGGAGTGTAGAGAATCCGGACCCCTCCACTGTTCATTGGGTGGAGGGCAACCCCCACTCACTCTCTGGCACAGTTAGGCAGGCCACTCATGATAGTGTGACCTGTGGGCAAGGGAATTCAACCCCTTTGTTTTGGTGGGAATTCCCTATGCCAACATCATACAAAATGTTGTCTAGGGTTGTACGCAGTGTATGCTAGAATTGTCTTTGGGGACCAAAGAATTTAAGTGGGGGGAGTGTGTAGCGGGGTCCTCTTTAAGACTCCCAGGACTACCTTACCCAGAACCCCTTTCGGCAATGTTTCCACCCCAGAGACTCATGGGAGGGGTTATAAAAGGAGGAGGCGAGGCTGGGCTCAGCCTCTTTGGGACACGAGACTTCAAGGGAGAGAGACCTCCCTGTGCGGATCCACTGTGGTGCAAGGCCTGAAGCCTGGGGCCTTGCGCTGTTACCCAAAGAGCCTTTCACCCCATCGCGAGCCTGGGTGGCATCTGACTCGGTTTTCTTCAACCGCTGCTGAGCCGGAGACCAGACTGCTGCAGAGCTGTGTGAGGAGACACAGCAGGTGGAAGTTCCCAGACTGGGATTGTGTCCGGAGGGGTGAGCGAGCACTTGCTCAATCCACAAATACTTTATATCATTGTTAGGCCTACAGACTGCCGTGGCCCACCAGTTCCTATTTGAGTTTTTTTCTCGATTTGAGATCCAAAGCAGAACTGAGTTGAACGGATCTTTAGTGGAGTGTACTGTGTTGGTGTTTTTACCCCCCCCCCCGGATTACAAATGTGTTCCTGAAATGTGCACCACCGTTTAAAGACTTGCATGCGAAGAATTTTGCCCTTCCTAGAGACTGAGTTATATGGTCAGGCCTGGCCATCTAGGTAGTTTATTTAGTTGCTGCGCTATAGGGCGCATAGTGAAGTACTGTTACACGTGGCGCGTGTTCGCCATATCTCTATAGTTATAGTGTGTCTATTGCTGCAGGGCTCTGCAGGTAGATTCTTATGATCTGTTATCACTGTTGATTTCCATTGCCATAGAAAGTAAATTCGTTATTCTTTTATCACTGTCTTGGTGTTTGAATTTAATCATAGAGCATAAGATATACACATATTACCCTAGACTAACTGTGCCAGTAGGGGGTCGAGTAAATTGCCGGGGGTTGGCGGAGCTGTCTTCAGGGCCCAAACTAAATCTGCGGCCCTCTTAGTTGAGGGTATCGCTACATATGGAAGATCCGGGACTGAGGCTGTGCTAGGTTTGGTACGTCCCCTTCCCTTTTGATTGACTGAAACTTACATAAATAGTCAGAGAAACGTAGCTCTGCACGCTTCCTGATGACGTGCAACACGAAACAGCCGTCGAGGCGACGCTAGGCTACGCTCTGACGCTACTTCCGGTCCCGCTGGCTCTCTCCCCGTGGAAGGTGGAACGCACGCCGAATGCTCTCTTGATCGGATCTATCACGCCCCGTTTGTCCAAAGCTATCCAGCCTCAGTGCCGAGTCTGTGGCACTGTACAAAGTAAGGGGGCATTTGTCTGTCAATTTTTTTATTCATTATTTTAATAAACGGAATTACACTATTGCCGTTTTCTCTTCCATATGTTCCGCATATCTACGTCTGAGTCTCTAGGAGGCCGGGGTTCCATATATGACATCTCCATCCATACTAGCAAGGGATACTTGCAACAAGCGATATTGACTCCTTTTTAATTAAATGAGTCAACATGATCTGGTAAGCGGCCAATCTCCCTTGAGCACTATTGGGTGTCACACACTAAGTTTGGTGAAGGCTGTCACTACAAGTTCACTTCTGTTTGGATCAAGTTTACCCAAGCTTCATTGCATCACTGAATATTATGAACGTTTGGAATCAATATTGTTCACTACTCATATGGACATTTAATAAGGATATTTATATGCATTGTTATTATTTTTGACACATATCGGTGGGTGTGTTAATTTATTTAGGTGCACTTTAATTTAACTGAGCTCTGTGAGTAGAGCTGCAGCAAGCAGAATTTGATTGCACATTTGGGTTGGTGATATACTTTTGTCTTTTGTTTATGCAGGTATATTGTATTATATGTTCACAGGTGTTATACATTTCTTAACACAGTGGTTAGCGCCCCCACCATACATGCACGGTGTGCACGTATATATATTTTTCACACGTTTGTTTCAATATTTTTTGAAATTTGGGGATAGCAGCTGTTATTTTAGTTTAAACCATAAGACAGTAAAATTCAAACTTTCCAAATAAAAGTCCACAATAAGACGCCCTCGGAGGAAGTCGGAAGAGACGAAACGTCAGTGCAGTTCTACACACACAGCCGGTAGTGACGTCTGCGCTTCAGAAGCCTGCAACCCGGAGACTCTGGAGGAAACTCCATTGAATGATCATCAGGGGCAAGTGCTTTGAGCGTATATGCTCCAATTTTGCCTATTTTTAACTAATTTATGGTACGCATTTGGTATGAAGGGAGGTACTGAGGGGGTCTTTGTATGATAAAACTTTCCTTAAACAGTACTACCCTATGAGATTTGTTTGTTTTCTCACATGACAATTGGGTACCTATACAAGCTGAATTACACAGAAGAAAAGGCAGTGATTGCTGGAGGTGGATGGTATATGAATGCTCAGTTTTTAATTACATCTGGTGAGTGCATCCCCAAAAGGGGAATTTTACCCCCCACGCGGTGTAAAAAGCATTTGGTGGAAGGAGCACTGAGTCTAGAAGTAGTGACCAATCACAACCAAGCACACATCCATTCATTATCTTCATCACCTATATATGAACTATTATATAGAAGACGCTCAAGTCAAAACTTCATTTTGATCGTAGCGCTGCTACAGTGTTATTGTGGACTTTTATTTGGAAAGTTTGAATTTTACTGTCTTATGGTTTATGCATTTTATATTTTAAGCAGCTGCTATCCTCACACACATTGGTTTTATACACTGTTCTCCTTGATCATTAGAGTGTTAATCCTTAGCGCAGAGTGATACTAGTAGGTAGAGCCACGCTGATTGTAGTATCCTTTTTATCTGTTATTTTAGTTTATTGACAATTTTTAGCGCAAGATTGTCCATCTACCATACCCATACTTGGTATGGGGAAGTGAGAGGGTGAGTTGCAAAAATGGACAAACTGGCAGGAGTCTGAAGTGCTGGATACTTGATGAATATAAGAATAAAAAAATTATCGCGCCCAATCTTAATGAAATAGAACTCAACTAATAAATTCTAGTACAAAATTATTAAAACCTTTAACGTACATATTTATGTAAACCATGGCCTGAAAATAGATATATATCCACGATAATGTATTGTACAAAGCAGTACTGCAAATAAATTATATAGATCTAATTTAGCAACCACTGTGTTATTCCTACTAGATTGTACTGCAACTGAATTGTTCTGATGAAAAATATTAACAATCACTATATTATTCCTACTAAATTATAACCATTACATACATAAAAACATGTACTGATGTGATGAGAAAGTCCTATGAAAAAAATTCCCCACACAATATTACAAAAAGGAATAAAAAAATTGTCCAATAGTTATATTGATTCTCCAAGGAAAAAATAAAAAAATGAAAAACCCTCAGTGATAATACAATGGAAAAAGTGCCCAAAGGAAATCCACAAATGCCAGAAGAGGAGCCGCATCCACCACAGTGAATATAATTAAAGATGGGTACTTTACCAAAGATGTTGGACCTCCACTGTGGCAAGGTCTATTGGGCCTGCAGATATCACCCTCTGCGGGGTATAGATGTTAATCCCAGGAATCCAGAAGATATCCCCGATCCGAAATCCCGGTGCTGGCTCCTAACACGTACTGTGCTGTCTCATCCACTCCAGCCACTGAGATCTGTAGCTCCAAGCAGCGTGGTGCAAACTTCCGAGTAGGATACCAGTGTATGGAAGAAAGGAAGAAAAAGGGGGGGACTCCACTAGTGTATTACCTCAAGTTGAAATTTATTCCATGTTGAAGAGGCATACAAAATAGTACATAAAAAATATAAGTTTAAAATTGCCGGCATAAAATATGCGTTCGCCCGTGCTAGCGGGGTCACGTAGTAGTGACGTTTAGTGCGTAGCACCGCCCTGACTAGTTTCGTTTAATCAAACGTTCTCAAAGGGCACGGGCGACGCACTGAAACGTCACTCAATAAATACACGTGAGGCGCATCCACGCCTCGTCTTCATATCAACAACATTGACGGTGAAGTCCCGAGGCGCATTCACGCCTCGTTTTCATATCAATCAACCATGACGATGAAGTCATGATGGACATCCAATACCACTCCCACAACACCAGGGGAGGGGAGATGTGACTCCCACATCCTTCGTCTACAGTGAAAGCACCTCCCCCCCATGTATGAGGAAGTAGGTGATGCTTAAACCTGTATCCGAAGCTAGGTATATTCATTAAATCCATCTTAAAAAACACTGTATAGCGCTCATCAATCAAATATGCACTAATAATAGAAGGCAACCAAAAAGCTGCTGACTGCATTCTGGGGTATTAATGCAATGTCTCAAAAACGGAAATAATGAATACAACACATTTACATAGAATCCACATAACCATTCATTATTACAAAGCCTGAACCATATTGAAGTTTAAATAATCCATGTACCAAGCTTGGACTAATATAATGTAAATGTCGCTGATTTATAAGAGCTAAATACCCCGTATAGCTCGCAATCGGATGTGGAAAAATTAATTATTAATTTCCCTAGGAATATCTTAAAACACAACCCAGGGAAGTACCCCAATTAAAGTGTACTGACCCTACCACCAAAAAAAAATATTTAAAATAGAATAATATAAATGATACAATAATAAGTACCAAAAATAAACACCTAAAATATAGAAAATAAAATAAAATTAAGATTAAAATAAAAACAAAAAAATAAATAAACCTAAGAACAGGAATATTATATAAAGGGGTGTAAGAGGAGACTACAATGTTCAAGAATTGTCTATAAATGCATTGATCTCAATGTCCACATTCAACCCCAAAGGTCTAAGGCATTTCACCCTATATATCCAACTCATTTCGAGTTTTGATATCGCTCGCTTTTTAGGGCCCCCCCTCCAATGGCTCTTCAACCTGTCGATAGCCACAAAGGATGTCCCAGTGGGGTCCCTGTTATGAACATCCCTATAGTGTCTGGAAACAGAATGCCACTTAAACCCTCTTCTAGTGTTTCCAATATGTTCATTGAGCCTGATATGAAAGGCCCGAATAGTCCTTCATATATACTGTAACCCGCAAGGGCAGGTAAGGAGGTACACTACATGGGTAGTCGAACACGTGATGAACGTTTTAATTTCAAACTGTTGAGACAAACTATTAGACTATTAGACACGAAATTGAGGGTTTTTCGTTCCTTGATATGATTAATGTTGCAAACAGCACATTTTTTACACTTATAATACCCCACCAGATTTAGAAAAAACATAGGTTTGTTAACGGGGGGGTCACATACATTTGGGGCCAGTGAGTCTCTTAAAGATGGTGCACCCCTAAATACCACCTGCGGTTGATCAGGTAGTATAGGTCCCAATACCACATCATCCTTAATAATGTGCCAGTGTTTATAAATCAATTTTTTTACCAAATAATGCTGGTTGGAAAAGCCTGTGATAAAAGGCACAATGAAGGAATTCTTGTTATCTTTATTAGTCACTTTCTCGCCCAAAAGTTGTTCCCTATCGAGTTCTTCCACTTCTAAACATCTATGTTCAAGATCACTGGCGGAATATCCTTTTTCAAGAAATCTCTTGGTCAAGATGTCCGCCTGTTCTCTGTAGTCACTGAGTTTAGTGCAATTGCGCCTTAAGCGTACATATTGACTTTTGGGAACAGCATTGAGCCATGAGCGATAGTGGCAGCTATCTTGAGGTATAAAGGCGTTCCTATCCGTAGTTTTAATATACGTAGAGGTAATGAAACGTCCCTCCTCCACTCTAATCTGGAGGTCCAAAAAGTGTATTGAATTCTGGTCTGCTTCGTATTTAAACTCAATACCTTTATCGTTCCTATTGAGGGACTCCATAAAAGAATCCAGGGACTCCCTGGATCCTCTCCATAGGAGGAGGACGTCATCAATATACCTAGCCCATAGGGCTAGTTCAGACCTATTGACAGCATGGATGACGTCCTCCTCCCATTTCCCCATAAAGAGGTTAGCCAGGCTCGGGGTGAATTTAGCCCCCATAGCCACCCCCCTCTGTTGTAAAAAACATATTGCTAAACCAAAAAAAATTGTGAGTAGTTGCAAACTTTAGAAGTTCCAATATGAACTTCCTATGTTTCCGTGGTAATCCTGAATTCCTGTCCAAAAAATGTTTGACTGAGGAGATTCCACATTCATGAGGTATGATTGTATATAGGGATGTCATGCCTGCAGTGACCATCCATAAATCATCCTCATATGGTGTCTCGCTCAATAGGTTAATGACATGTTTACTATCCCTAAGGTACGCAGGTAGTGCCTTGACCAATGGCTGTAGATACCCGTCTATATATTTGCCCACTCTGGAGGTGATCAAGTCGATACCACTTATAATGGGACGACCTGGTGGATTTACAGGGTTTTTGTGTATTTTGGGCAAATAATATATGACGGGTAATCTAGACGAGGTCGGAACTAAAAAGGCTTTTTCTTTTTTGTTCAAAATTCCTATATTGAAACCTTCTTCTACCAATTTAACAAGAATTCTCCTGTATGCAGGGCGTGGATCACCTGTTAAGGGGACATAAGTGTTCCTATCTCCCACCAGGGAGTTTAACTCATCCATATAATCTGATTTATTCAGAACAACAATACCGCCCCCCTTATCAGCGGGGCGGATGACTATTTGTTTGTTCTCACACAGGCGATCCAAACCTGTCTGAAGGGAATTATTCAATTTGATATTTTTAATTTTAATTTTTTCTAAATCTCTAAGAAGAACGTCTCTAAATACTCTAACAGATGGAGTTAATCCTCCTGGAGGATTAAAAAGAGACGCATTGGCCAAATTTGAATGTAGTATGCTATCTGTCCTAATTGAACTAGGTTTGATAGGATTAGACATGATATATCTCTTCACACTGAGTTTTCTACTATATTTATGTATATCCATGTAGGTCTGAAATGTATTCAGCCTACATGGAGGTGCAAATTTTAATCCTTTGTCTAATATAGACATTTCATCAGAAAAAAGGGTGACCGAGCTGAGGTTGTATATACCTTGACCAACTACACCCTTTTTCTTTTGTTGCCTCGATCTCCGTCCTCCTCTGCTTCCTCTCTTCTTTCTCTGGGTCTCTGATTTAGATCTACCCTGGGAAAATCCCCATATTGTGGATAAGGTCTATGTCGCCACGATTCATGCTGATAGCCGAAATCACGGGGACGATCCCCCCTTGGGGGAAGAGGGGGCAGAGGAGGTGGATACTGTCTGGATGGTCCATCATTCCACGTATCCCTATTAGGGATGCGATTATCCTGATAATGGTCCCAGTCACCATATGGGTAATACAAATCTTGGAGAGGTTGAAATCTATTATGTACAGGTATTTGGTAGGGCATATAAGGCTCCCTACCATAGGGGATCACAGGTGGGCCACCATATCCCCTATCATTATTTTGAACAGGTTGTGGTCTAAATGTTTTATTTTTATTTCTCCACGTGGGAGATTTAGAAGGGGCACCCTTAGGGTGCGCACCACCTGATTTCGGTTTGTTAGAAGGGGGAGGGGCTCGAGAATCCCTATTAGGTGATCTATAGATGAATATGTTGATGTTAAACATTAGGGACGAGCTTTGTGTTCGACTCGAACATCGGCTGTTCGCCGAATTGCGAACATTATGGGCCGTTCACGCCAAATTCGAGTGGCGTGTCACGGCCCATAATTCACTGCGGCATCGCAGTGCATTGCTGGCTGATGATTGGCCAAGGAAGCACTATGACCTGCATGCTTGGCCAATCACAGCGCGGAAAAAACTGAGAGCCGTAATTGGCCAAAGCCAGGGTGGCTTTGGCCAATTATGGCTCAGGGGGTTTAGTACATGCCCCGCACTATATAAGGCCGCCGGCTTGGCGGCCTTGTGTAGTGTGTTGGAGTTGTTAAAAGAGAGAGATATCAGAGAGAGACAGTGTCATTTATATTGAATTAAATAGAGCAGGCAGGCGAGTCAGTTAGCTGCAGTTACAGTGTGTAGAGGATATATATGCATTCTAGGTGTTGTATATATATTTACACACTGTATTCAGTTTAGCTAGATCCCTTCCTGTTATTCTCTATACTGACAGGCAGGCAGGTGATTGTGCTAGCTGCAGTCAGTGTTTCACTTAGTGTACTGTGTGCTATGCATAGCGTTCACCTAAAGCTTACCTGAATACAGTTAGTGACTATTATAGTGGTGTTCTCATAATAAAACCACAGGCAGAGAGCTGCAAGTATTTTCAGTGTACTTTGTCCTCTGCACAGTTTTCACCTAAAACTAACTGAAAACAATTGCTGCTTTTCCCATACTAATACCACAGCAGGCAGTTGATTCTGATAGCTGCATTATCAGTATATATATGTAGCGCCCTCACTCCATCCGTTTTGTCTAGGGGTATGTTGTATGTATGAGTAAGATGCGCTACGGCCCATGTCCTCCCCATGGCAGTGAGTGAGGTGAAGGCCAGTACCAGTTATTTTCCTCGGGCCTGTGCGTTTCAGTTAATGACCAAGTCTTTCTGTGCTGACACTTCCCTTTGCTCCCATTAACCAGAGTCCCACACACCGATTAGGGTCCAACACTTGTTTTATTGTCACACTCACAATCAAACAGTTCTTTGCCAGCTAACTGGTTGAGACCCAATAACAGTTCAATACGGTGGGGTGAGCAGGTCGAGGCACTATCCTGATTGTACGCTAAACCACTGTGGTTTCACCAGCGGTTACTATAGCCTTGGCTAGAGAGAACTTGGAACTTGTGAGTCTCTACCAGCGACTCAATAGAATGCAGATAGGAGTACTTCG